>CM053565.1:40334517-40543334 GCA_028646485.1 Cryptoprocta ferox
TGTTTTATTTATTTTTGATACAGAGAGAGAGCATGAGAGGGGGAAGGGGCAGAGAGAGAGGGAGACACAGAATCCAAAGCAGGCTCCAGGCTCTGAGCTGTCAGCACAGAGCCCGATGCGGGGCTTGAACCCACAAACCGTGAGATCATGACCTGAGCTGAAGTCGGAGGCTTAACCAACTGAGCTACCCAGGCGCCCCGCTTTTTTTTTTTTTTTTAATAAACAAAATACACACTAAATTGTTAACAGTAGTTACCACTGAGGAGAAAGTGGAAGGAATAAGGGAAACACTTTCACTTTCCACAATTCTAAACTGTTTACAAGAAATAACCCTTGTTGTAGGGAAATAATTTTAAATATAGAAAATTTTTATGTATGAAAGTGTTCTCCACAGCATTATTTTAACATTGATGAATTAGGGGCACTTAGGAGGCTCAGTCGGTTAAGCGATCAACTCTTGGTTTTGGCTCAAGACATGATCTCACGGTTTCATGCGTTCCAGCCCCGCGTCAGCTCAGTGCAGAGCCTGCTTGGGATTCTCTGTCTCCCTCTCTCTCTGGCCCTCCCCAGCTCACACTGTCTCTCAAAATAAATAAACTTTAAAAAATGATGAATTAGAAGCAACATATAAATACTATTTCTAAGTAAAGACTACACAAACTACAACATACCCACTTAATTAAATATCATATAACCATCAAAAGCCTCATAATATAGAGGGTTTTGTATCACAAGAATATGAAAAAATATATGTTTTACTTTACAGCTTGATTTTCTTTTTAAGTCTATTTATTTATTTTTGAGAGAGATAGGGACAGCACGAGTACAGGAGGGGCGGAGAGAGAGAATCCCAAGCAGGCTCGGTGCTGCCAGCTCAGAGCCCAATGCAGGGCTCCAATCCATGAACTGTGACATCAGGACCTGAGCAGAAACCAAGAGTGCGACGCTTAATCAACTGAGCCACCTACACAACCCTACAGCTTGATTTTTTTTTAACGATAGCAAATCAACTGACTGGAAACACATCAAAATATAAAAAACATTGTGAACGGATAGGTGATTTCATTTCTTTCCATCCTTTCCATATTTTCGAATGTTAAAATATAGGTATCATTTTACTAACCAAATTAAAATTTTTGTTTTAAAGTTAATTGATGGCATTTCATTTTAGACCTCTGTTTGCTTCTGTACACACAGTTATGACCATGCACATTAGGAAAATAACTCCAAGGGCATACCTAATAAAGAGCATTGTTATTATTCATGACATACAAGACGCTGAAAATTAAATCCTGTTGGTTAAAGCTAACTTGCTTTGATAACAGTATGATAAAGATTTTTGTAAATAAAGAAAAAGTACTTTTGGCAAACCCAGTAAGATGCTATAAAATGTGGTCTGAAACTCAGAGCCATTTGATAAATATATAAAGAGTTAAAGACTTATTTATGCTGGACAGTTTAACCAATAACAGCATCAAAACGAGCACTAAATCATAGCCATTTAACTGAGCACTTAGCACCGTGAATAAATAATTTGCCTCCAAGGCTGCAATAATTTGGGAAAGTTCATCAATGCCTTAAAATAAATTACCTAAAAATTTCGAGAAGAACCTGAAACAATTATCTAGCACATAATAGAGACTCAATAAATGTTTGTTGAATTTAAAAACATTTGGAGAAATACATCTAGAAAGTTGGAAGAAAATTCATGCCTATCCAAGGAGATAAATACATAAAATCAAAAACTGCTATAAAAGGAAGTAGACGACAGGTTCCAAGTATAACAGAAACAAAAAAATGCTTCAAGTACTAGAAAAAAGTTTAGCAAAAATACAGAAGACCCTCATGAAGAAAACCGATGGAAGTACAGAAGAGAATATCCAAATAAATGCTGTTATTGTATGCAATGACTCAATATTGTAAGGGTATCATGAACTCCAAAATAATCTATAAATGTGATGTAATTATAAGCAAAATCCCAATGAGTCATTCATAAATTCAATCTAAACTGCAACTGGCAAGTAAAATACAGCAGGAAAAATGGGAGGAAAATTTTTTAATTTTATAGTTGATTTCTTGAACTACATGGGTTTGAACTCTACTTCTATGCAGCCGTTTTTAAATACATTACAGTATTATAAATGTATTTTCTATCCCTTTTGATTCTCTTATATATATACACATATTTTTTTAATTAAGTAAACTCTATGCCCAACATGGGGTTCAAACTCATAACCCTGAGATCAAGAGTCGCGTGCTGTTATCAACTGAGCCAGCCAGGTGTCTCCCTTATGATTTTCTTAACATTTTTTCTCTGGCTTAGGGTACTGCCTGGGAGGCTCAGGTCATGATCTTGCAGTTCATGGGTTTGAGCCCCATGTCGGGCTCTGTGCTGACAGCTTGGAGCCTGGAGACTGCTTCAGATTCTCTGTCTCCCTTTGTCTCTGCCCCTCCCCGCCTCAAAAATAAACATTAAAAAAAATTTTTTTTAAACATTTTTTCTCTAGCTTAATTCATTGTTAAGAATACAGTATATAATACATATGGCATACAAAATACGTGTTATTCAACTGTTTATCAATAAGGCTTCTGGTCAACAGTATACTATTAGTAATTAAGATTTGGGGGAGTCAAAAATTATAAGTGGAATTTCAACTGCATGGGGAGTCAATGCCCCAAACCCCCATGGTCTTCAAAGGTCAACTGTATTTGCCTCACTCTAGTTACCACTTTGTTTCTCACAAGAAAATTACTTCTCTCTAAATGATTTTTTAACATGGTTCATTCTGAATATTAAAGAGAAAAAATTCTAATTTAAAAATTTTTTAATGTTTATTTATTTTTGAAAGAGAGAGAGAGAGACAGAGTATGAGTGGGGAAGAGGCAGAGAGAGAGAGAGAGGGAGACACAGAATCTGAAGCAGGCTCCAGGCTCTGAGCTGTCAGCACAGAGCCTGATGTGGGGCTCGAACTCACGATCCATGAGATCATGACCTGAGCTGCAGTCGGACGCTTAACCAAGTGAGCCACCCAGGTGCCCCCAAAAATCCTAATTTTAAGGTGAATAACCTGAAGATTGCATATTTTCATCCTATAAGTACTTCCAATTTAATTCATGCATGTAATATAGTGCCATTTCATCACTTTCAAGGATCACAACATTCCACTGTAACCTCAATCATGCTGGCACCCTGATCTTAGACTTCCAGCCTCCACAACTATGAGAAATAAATTTCTGTTGTTTATAAGTTTCCCAGTCTAAGGGGCACCTGGGTGGCTCAGCTGGTTAGGTGTCTGACTTCGGCTCAGGTTATGATCTCGCGGTTCAGGAGTTCGAGCCCTCCATCGGGCTCTGTGCTGACAGCTCAGAGCCTGGAGCCTGCTTCAGATTCTGTGTCTCCCTCTCTCTCTGTCCCTCCCCTGCGCTCACACTCTCTTTCTCTTGCTCGCTCTCTCAAAAATAAACATTAAAAAAAGTTTATAAGTTACCCAGGCTCTGGCATGTTATAGCAGCCCAAAAAGATGAAGACAATCTCACAAAACATACAATTATACAATTCATCATTCTAAAGCATACGCTTCAGTGTTTTTTAGTATATTCACTATGCTGTGCAATTGTCACCACTAATTCCAGAACATTTCCAGCAAACTCCATAAAAGAAACCGTGTACCTATTAGTTAGTCCCAACTCTCCCCTCCCTTCACCCTCTGATAACCACTAATTTACTGTCTCTATGGATTTGCCTATTCTGGACATTTCATATAGATTAAATCATACAATCTGTCATCTTTGTGTGACTGGCTTCTTTCATTTAGTTAATGTTTTCAAGATCATCTATGTTGCAGCATACGACTATATTATGTTCCATTGTATGAACATACCGCATTCGTTTATCTATTCATCAGCTGATGGACCCTGGGTTATTTCCACTTTCTGGCTATTATGAATAATGCTATGAACATCCATGTCACAAGTTTACGTATAAACATGTATTTTCAATTCACTTTGTTATATACCTAGGAGTAGAATTGCTAGGTCATTCTATTTAACTTTTTGAAGAACTGCCAAACTACTTACCACAATGGCTACAGCAATTAACATTCCTACCAGCAGTGGATAAGGGTTCCAATTTCTCTGCATGAGCACCCACAATTTTTTTTTTTTTTTACTATAGCCAATCTATAGTATGAACTGGTATCCTATTGTGGTTTTAATTTGCATTTCCCTAATGACTATGATGTAGAGCATCTCTTCATGTACTTACTGGTCCTTTGCATGAGATGTCTATTCAACTCCTTTGCCCACATTTATTTTTTCCCTTTGCCCATTTTAAATTGTCTTTTTATTGTTGAATTGTAAGAGTTCTTTATATATTCTGGAGACTAGACCCTTATCAGATATATGATTTGCAAATATTCTCTCCCATTCCATCTGTCTTTTCGCTTTCTTGATAGTGTTCTTTGATGCATAAAAGTTTTAAATTTTGATGAAGTCCAATTTATGTTTTGTGCTTTTGTCATATCTAAAAAAAAATCACTGTTTAACCCAAAGTCATGTAGATTTTTACCAATGTTTCCTTCTAAGAATTTTATAGATTTAGATCTTTGATCCATTCTGAGTTAATTTTTGCATGTAGTGTGAGGTAGAGATCCAAATTCATTCTTTTGCATGTAAGTAGCCAGTTGTCCCAGCAACATTTCTAAAACAAAAAAAAACCTATTCTTTCCCCATTGAATGGCCTTGGCCCTTTTTGAAAATCAATTGACCATGAATTTATGTGTTTATTTCTGGACCCTCAATTCTATTTCATTGGTTTATATAACTATCCTTATACCACTGTCATATCATCTTGATTACTGTAGCTTTGTAGCAAGTTTTGAAAACAGGTGTGTGCCCTCCAACTTTGTTCATTTTCAAAACTGTTGTGGATAAAATGGCTTTGCAACTCCTTAAGAATTTTAGGACCAGCCTATCCATTTCTGGAAAAAAGGCAGTTGGAATTTTGATAGAGATTGCATTGAATTTCCAGATCAATTTGGAGAGTATTTCTGTATTAATAATATTAAGTCTTCTAATCCATGAACACAAGATATCTTTCCATTTATTTAGATTTTTAATTTTGAAACACGTTTGAGTTTTTAGTGTACAAGGCTTGTACTTATTTGATTAAATGTATTCATAAGTATATTCTTTTTGATGCTATTGTAAATGAAATTGTTTTCTCAATTTCATTTTCAGATTGTTCATTGCTAGTATATAGAAATGCAAGTGATTTTGTGTATTGATCTTATATCCTGCTATGTTGCTGGATTTATTTTTTATAAATTCTTCAGAGTTTTCTACATATAAGATTATGTCATTTGCAAATAGAGATAATTTTTCTTCTTCCTTTCCATTTTTTTTTTTTCTTGCTTAACTGCCTACCTAGAACCTCCAATTTAGTGTTGACTGTACATGGCAAGCGCAGACATTTTTATCTTGTTCCTGATCCTAAAGGGAAAGTTCTCAGTGTTCACCAGTAAGTACAATGTTAGCTGTGAATTATTCTGTTAGTTGAATTTGGCTTGTTGAACTGAACTTACAGAGTGCCAACTCAAGGTTGCTCTGAGAATCTAACAGGATCTGTGAAGGTGTTTTCAAAACTGTAAAATACCATTTAGTTTAAGATACACTTAGTAACTTAGTGCTCTTACTCTAAAAAGTTATCTCTAACTGTTAAAGAAATAAAAACAATGTTTGTGAAGCTCTTTTTTTTTTTAAATTCCCAACATCCTGATGAAAGTTTAGCACCTATGTTCTTTTGAAGCGTGAATAGGAAGAGAAGAATCTAGAGAAGGAACCAGAACAAAACTAGAAGGCATAAGGCCTCCCCTCAGTCCCAAGCCCTAAGTTTTGTACCTATGGACTCTTCACTTAGCATAACACAGGGCATTCAGGAAAGCAGAAAGCAGAGATGTAAGACAGGCAAGATGTAAGAGGCAGCATGGTACACAGAAAAGAACCAAGATTTAGTGGAAAAACTTAGCTGTGATTCCAGTTGTCCAGAAAAAAATGAAAAAAAAAAAAAAGACTTCACATCTTCAAAGCTACAAAATCTAGTGACTTACATCTATAAGTCCACACTGTATTTATCTAAATTGCTGATGTTAATCTGAGTCACTATAATTAAACATGTTAGTAATTCATGATGTATGCGTTTGTAATATTAAGAAGTTTCTCATTTAATAAAGTCAGCTTGATAATAAATATAAGCACAATATATTGGTATTATTTATATTTTTATTATTTACAAACAACTGAGTAAAAACGTGGCTGTTGGAAAGCAAAAAGTAATTACATGCCTATTTCTGTTCAATGGAATGAATATTTAATAAATATCTATAACATCCCAGATACTGTGCTAATGAAGCCGTGACTTTTATTTTTTTGAATACTTAATCAGAAAAAAATGTTTTTTATTATTTATTTTTGAGAGAGAGAGCGCAAGCTGAGGAGGGGCAGAGAGAGGAGGACAGAGGATCAAAAGCAGGCTCTGTGCTGACAGCACCAAGCCCAGTGCGGGACTTGAACTCCTGAATCGCGAGATTGTGACCTGAACAGAAGTCGGACACTCAACTGAGCTACCCAGGCGCCTCCCAACAATAAGAAAAAAAATTTATAAAATATACATATGATATAAACACCATGAAACAAACACCATGTACCCACCACCCAGTTTAAGAAAAAGAACATTACCATTTCTTTAAATCAGCTTTTATTGAAGAAAAACATACCTACAGAAAAGTACATACATTAAAGTGTTTGGCTCCATGAATTTCTAAAAAGAAAACACAGTGAGGATATCTACACCCAGGTCAAGAAAGAGAACATTACCGGCTTCCCATACTACCGCATCACTCGCCCTTCACCTCCAACTACAGATAACCAGTATCTTGTTTTTCTCACCAGAGGTAATCGTAGTTTTGCCTATTTTTCAAACTGTAGATAAATGGAATCATACAGCATAATTTTGTGTCTGACTTCTATCCTTCAATATTATGATTGTGACACTCATCCATGCTGCTGCATGTAACACAAATTCATTCATTTTCATTGCTATTTATGGTATATAATTACTTGAATATGCCACCATGACGTATCCATTTGAGTTGTCTCCAGTTTTGAATCATTAATACCGCTGCTGTTAACATGTTTGTACATGTCTTTTGAATAATATTATGTACGAATTTCTATTGGATATACACCCACACACAGCGTCCAGGAGAATTGCTGGGTCATAGCATACACATATATGTTCAGCTTTAGGGAATTTTGCCTAATGTGTACAACGTGGTGTTTTGATATAATTTTAATGGCTACCACAATCAAGCTAATTAACATATCCAGCACCTTACATAGTTGCCATTTTCTGTGTGTGTGGTTAGAACAGCTTAAGATCTAGTCTCCTAACAAATCTCAGTGTATCATTATTAACTATAGTTACCATGCTAACTAGCATTTTAAATTGTTTCTATGGAAAGGTCACTCAGAATACCAAATTCACAATACTACAGGAAATAACTATGCTTTCTTAAATGTTTAAAAATTGGATACAGGTGAAGGTATCAAAGGAAAGAAAAGACAATAACCCTGAAGTCTCAAAATAACAAGGTTGAATACACATTTGGAAAGAAATATGGGAAAAATATCTTCAGCAATTTATTAAAGAAACTAAATTGGAGAGCTCAAAATGCCAAGTCAATGGATTTTTTTTTTTTTTTTACATTTTATTTATTTTTGAGAGAGAGAGAACGGGGGGAAAGGGCAGAGACAGGGAACAGGATTGGAAGCGGGCTCAATGCTGACAGCAGCAAGCCCAAAGTGGAGCTCGAACTCCCAAACAGTGAGATCATGACCTGAGCTGAAGTAGGATGCTCAACTGAGTCACCCAGGCACCCCCAAGTCAATGGTTCTGTAGCATACATCAGAATCACGTGGAGACTTTTAAAGGAGATTGCAGGGGCCCCACCAGCAGTTTCTAACTTTCAGTCTGGGGTTGGGCCTGAGAATTTGCATTTCTGACAAGTTCTCAGGTGATACTGATTAGCTGGTCTGCAGATTTTACTTTGAGAATCACTGTATTAAATAAGGGGACATGAACTTTGTAAAAACAGAAATACTAGTAGGTTCATATCTTCCTACAATAGAAGAGAAAATGCGAAAAAGAGGCTCCAATAATAATGCTCTTAGGCCATTTCATCATTTAACTTGATAAACAGAGCTACGTTTATTTTGATGCTTGATAAGTAGTAAATTGATTAGAAGGCTTTATATACAAAAAAAAACAGTAACCAGACTCAATATCAGCAACATGGAAAAAAAAGACTAGCATGATGTCCAGCAACTGTTTAAAGTTAGATCTATGCCACATTCTTAATGAGCTGATAGCCTGGAAGAGAATATAAAATTAGAACTCAAACTACATTGTCCAAAATGACAATTTATTAAAGTATTCAGAAACAAATGTTCATGCATTCACTCAACAATCATTTATTGCATAATACCTCCACACGAAGCTCTGTTCTAAACAGTGGGAACCAAGTCTTCTATCATCTCACAAAATGTTGTCAATATTTTTCTCTAGGAGAAAAAGTAACTAGGACAACTAAATTTTGTTAATTCTCCCACACTGATGTTCTTTGGAAGACCCAGAATTAGTGATAATTCCTATTTTCATCGCTTGTCAACCAAGAAAATGTTCATATGCATATAACACTAAAACACTTCACAATATTTAAAAATCCACCAGCAAAATACTCTTTATTATTTAGGGATTTTAAAAATAAGTGACTGTTGGATTTCAAAAATGACAGCTTATTGCTTACTTTAATAATTTTCCCATTTTCTCCATTACCAAAAATCTATATGACTAGTGCAAAACACGCAATAACTTTAGCACTTCATTCTGAATTTAGCAAAGGACCAAAATACCCTGCATTACTCATAAACAGCTGATGCTAATTCATTTGGTATTAAATCTATAGAGCACAATGTGTTAGTACTTTTTGGTTTCATGTCAAAAAAAAAAAAGAAAGATGGGAAAATCAGCTTCCTTTGAGCAATTCAGCTGAATTTTCTTTAAATGGTCTTTGTATCTGCCCTTGTAAAATATAAGAAAAAAAATGTAGGTCAAAATCAATAGCAATAGATTAAAAAAATTTAAATTTAAAGATATTTTTTAAAGAGGAAAAATTACTTTCATACGGAAAAAAGGCCAAGAAATGCCAAATAAAGAAAAATGAGAGGGCAAGAATAATTTTAGCATATAGCAAGAATAATTTTAAAGCTATCATATAATATATATAATATTAAGTAATATATTTATAATAAAATATGTAATATAATATATTTAACATAATATTAAAGCTATTTTCATTAAAATGCTGAAATTGTGCACATATATGCAAACAGAATACGAACCAAAATAGAGTCCAGACTTAGAGTGGACATAAAACACAGCATTAAAAATCAGTGAAAAAAAAAGGGTGGACTCAATAAACGATATTAAGACAACTGGCTATACATACAGAAAAGATAAAATTAGCTTCCCAATTCACAGCAAACACAAAAATAAATTCCAGATGAATTAAATACCAAAATGTAAAATGCAAAATTTTAAACCTTTTAGAAGAAAATATTCAAGGTAGGTAAAGATTTCTTTTAAAACACACAAGCGTAATAATCATAAAGGTAAAAAAGTAGGTATTTATAGCTAGCTATAATGAAATTTATTTTTGAGAGACAGAGAGAGTGAGCTGGGTAGGGGCAGAGAGAGAGGGAGCCAGAGAATCTGAGCGGGCTCCATGCTGACAGCTGAGAGCCCGATGCCAGGGTCGAACCCACAAACCATGAGATCATGACCTGAATTGAAGTCGGACGTTTAACCAACTGAGCCATCCAGGTGCCCTAGCTGGCTATAATGAAAATTTTAATCTAAAACTCTATGGGGCGGCTGGGTGGCTCAGTTGGTAAAGCGATTGACTCTTGATATCAGCTCAGGTCATGATCTCGTGGTTGTGAGATCAATACCATGTCAGGCTCTGAACTGCGTTTGGAGCCTGTTTGGGATTCTCTCTCCGGCTCTCTATGCATCTCCCTCCCTCGTGCTCACTCAAGTACACTCAAGTACATACATAAAAAGTAAATAAATAAATAAAACATGAAAAGATCAGCACTGTCTGGGAGAAACTATTTGCAACTAAATAAATTCAAGGGGTGTCTGAGTGACTCAGTTAAGCTTCTGACTTCGGCCGAGGTCATGATCTCGGGGTTCCTGGGTTCAAGCCCTCCATCAGGCTCTCTACTGTCAGCCCAAAGCCTGTTTGGCATCCTGTCTCCCTCTCTCTCTGCCCCTCCCCCACTCATGCAAGCTCGCATGCTCTGTCTCAAAAATAAACATTAAAAAAAAAAAAAAGAGGGGCACCTGGGTGGCCCAGTCGTTTAAGCCTCCAACTTCGACCCAGGTCATGATCTCGTAGTTTGTGAGTTCGAGCCCCATGATGGGCTCTGTGCTGACAGCTCAGAGCCGTGAGCCTGCTTCGGATTCTGTGTCTCCCTCTCTCTCTGTCTCTCCCTCCCTCCCGCCTTCAAAAATAAATAAACATTAAAAAAAATTAGAGGCGCCTGGGTGGCTCAGTCGGTTGAGTGTCTGGCTTTAGCTCGGGTCACGATCTCGCCATTTGTGGGTTCGAGCCCCGCGTCGGGCTCTGTGCTGACAGCTCAGAGCCTGGAGCGTGCTTCAGATTCTGTATCTCCCTCTCTCTCTGACCCTCCCCTGCTCATGCTCTGTCTCTCTCTCTCTCTCTCTCTCAAAAATAAATAAAACATTATAGAAAAAAATTAAAAATTAAAAATTAAAAAAAAATTAGATCCCAAAGCATAACTTACTTCCTACAAAAGGAAAACTCTACAAATCAATTTTTTTTAAAATGCTCATAGCCCAACAGTAAAAATGGGCAAAGGATATATATACACAAAGGTGATTCACAAAAGAGGAAATCCCAATGGCCAATATGAAAACTGCTCAATCTCACTAGTCATTAGGGGAAAAAATGCAAATAAGATTGTTTACATCCACCACATTGCAAAAACTAAAATGTCTGCAATGTTAAGTGCTGGAAAGGATGTAACAGACGCCCGTAGACTGCTGGCAAGACTGCAAACTGGTAAAACTAGGTAAAGACAAAGATAACTCAATACCTAGCAATTCTGTGTAGCAATGTCCATGTCTGTAGACATATATCCTAAGGAAACTCTTACATACATAAGGAGACATATAAAAAAATGTGCACTGCAGAAAAAAAAAATTAGAAACCACTTAAATTATCCTCAGATAAGGAAACAGATAATTGTGGTATATTCACAAAACAGAATGCTACACGGGAAACAGAATTAACTGGCTCTCCATATACCAACAGGACTAAATTTGAAATGCCAAAATGCCATTTTAAATTTTAAAAACGCAGGTTGCAGAAGGACACGGTAGGACACCATCATATGTATATTTTAAAACACACAAAATAATATATTACTTATGGGCACAAACATACATAAATAGGAACAGAAAGGATCTATACCAACTTGAGGATAATGGTTATTTCTAGGAAAGGTCAGTGGAATCAAAAGGAGATACAAAAGGGATTCAGTTCGATCTGCAATGTTTTATTTCTAAAAATTCAAGTTCTGAAACAAATATGTTAGCACTTAAATCTGGATGGTGAGCATATGGATATATATGTTATTTGCTGTATTTTTCAGCAGGCTTATGATCTCTTAAAGTGTATATAAATTATACTCATTTAAGTCCATAGAACTTCTAGAAACAGTTATAGTCACGCAAGGAATATTTAGTTTCCATCATAAAAAGTTGGAAATTATAAGATTAAATCAATAGAAAACTAAAGGTAGTATAATGTAGACCTCAGACCTCGCTCAAGGGTATTAATATTGAAGTATGAAAAAGGATCTCATTAAGAGATTTTTTACTGGTACGCCTGGCTGGCTCAGGCAGTAGAACAAATGACTCTTGATCTCGTGGTTGTGAGTTCAAGCCCTACATTGGGTGTAGAGAGACCTTAAACAAATAAATCTTTAAAAAAATTAAAAGTCTCTTGAGAGAGAGAGAGAGAGAGAGAGAGAGAGATTTGCCTAAGATACCATTCCCAGAATATGGATCCTTAAGAACTGTATTATAAGTGTCTAGCGCATTGCCAATGCAGAGGTTTCCAAGGGTTCACTGTTCTGCCAATTCAAGGATTTCCAACAGTGCAATAATATACTTTCACCTAATACCTTTGCACCTTCATTTTAATACTTGAAAACATACATCCATCTTAAGCATAAACTCCCCTGGTTTTAAAAAGCTATTTAATAGAGCTATAAAGAGTTCATTTTTATTTTCTAAAATCTATGGCATTGGAAGATACTTTAAAAAATATCCAGTAAAGTAACATAAAAAACAATAACTATTCCATATAAGGTTGCAGAGAGTTGATATGTTTTGGATAGCAGGGCTTCGATTAGGAAACAAGCCTACGAAACATTCTGCATTATTTGTTTTGACTTGTGGTATTGCACATAAGCTATCCCCAATTTACAACGTGTACTCCAAAACTATCTGCAGGTTATTTGGTAAAGATGTCATTCACTCACAAAATGTTATAAATGGCTACATTTCTAGGCTAGGCTACAAAAATGTCATCAATATAATAACTGATACTAAACACACTAGCTAGCTTGCCCGAATCAAAACCTGGTATTAGGTAAATTTTACCTGTAACACCTTTCTACACCTCTTTCAATTCCTAAGGCAGTTTTCTCCCTTAGATTCCTATTTAACACCACCTTACTCCTATTTCTTCACAACAAGTTACCTCAACTAGGTGTAAGAATTTATGAAGTGATCCATTGGTTTTATTTGCATTAATGTATGCATATTTTCAGAACAGGGCTATGGAATCTCCAGCAAGTAACATTTCTGGCAATTTTAAAAGAACAGAGTACAAAAAGTTCAGGCAACGTGGTAAGACTTTCTTCTTTTCAGTAACTAGGTGGTGGTGACAGTGTAAGAGGCCCAGAAGACAACACCATTTGAGCAGCTTTACTAAGAAGCCTCTCCCTACTCAGAGTCAGCTCTCGTAAGCAATGAAGGCTGTATTTCAGATCCTTTCTTTCCTCTACTTCTGATTCCATGATTCCAAACAAGCTGTAGCGAGAGTTCTGACAGGCAGTGTGGAGGCCTGGGGCAGTGGTAACCATCGGTATGTGGAGTTCATTTATAAATAAGAGTCTGTATTTAATGTAAGTAATAAGAATTAGAACTGTAGAATCTGCTTTATTACCAGCAAAAACTTAAAACACCCAAGAATACTTACTGCCTAATTGACTCTTTTTGAAAAGCCAAAGGAAACCAAGTAAGTTTAAATCAATTCATCATTTATTATAAAATGTAACCAACTTACAATTCCATATTTTTTCATAGAGTAAATATACTAAAAAAAATAATGTCAAAAATTTTCTTTTAGGTTCTTTGTCTTTCAAAAATTTTTTAATTATTATTATTATTTTTTTTTTTTTTTTTTAGCAATCTCTACACCCAACCTGGGGCTTGAACTTAGGAGATTAAGAGTCACACGCTCCACCGACTGAGCCAGCCAGGCGCCCCAAGTTTCTTTGCTTTTCAGATTAGGAGCTTCAGGATATTTTAGGATTAATCAAGTTCTGATGACCTAGATGCTATATACTGAATAACATCACACGTTTCATTCTTCAGCCAATTTCCCAGATAAACTAAACATGATGCTGCCCTTTTCTGACCAAAAAAAGCCAAGGACAAGATATGCAGGTTACTAATGCTACCAACAGCAACAATCACTGATACAACAACAGCAACAAAAAACCACCTTCAATCACAAAGTTAATATAAATACCATTTACAAAATGTCAGAATGCCAAAATTAAACTAACCAAAAGTAATAATTCAAAACAGCTTTTCTCCCCTAAAAAGGAAATTCAGAACCCATTTTAAAAGTATTACAACAAGGCTAACTCTATTTGCTAAACATCAATAAATAGTTACTAGGAAATTATGATTATCACAAGATAGACGACAGAGATGGGCCAAAGATAGATAGGCCAATCAGATTTCCTAAAAGACAGAAGGTAGTTATTGAAAGTTAAACTTTGGCAGCAACCTCCAAAAGTTCTAGCTAAGGTAAATCTACTCTTCCCTATGCCATTACAACTAAGTTTGAAGCAGGTAATAGTAACAAACAGAGGTGAATTTATACCTTGACCCTGCTTCTTGTGAACCGGGCAAATTACTGAGCCTCTCTCTCTCTCTGAGTAAAACAATATTAATACTACCTAGCTTGCAGGAAGATTTTGTCAGAATTAAATGAGATACATTTGTATTTAAGCGATGGTACCCAAAGTATATTGGTCTGTGTCAGCCTAGAAGAAGGTCTCTAACAGCGTGTTCAAGGGCAATTTCTAACCCATCTTATTCTCCTTTTTAATAATGACTTGAATGTAGACACAGAAGTCATGATTTTGAATACAAAACTGGCAGACAGAGCTGTGTTGCATAACATAAAAGAATCGAGAATCAAGAAGACCTTGAACAAGTAGGCCCTGACCTTTAAAAAGACAAAAAACAAAAAACAAAGAATTGTAAAGGGGATAAATGTAAGGTTTTATACTTAGGTTCAATACACCAATTGCACAATACCTAAAATGGGGTGGGAGAGCCAATTTTAAAACAACAATTTTAAAACAAGAGTTTTAACTGACTGCAAGCTCATTATGAGCCAAGAGTGTGATTTACTGCAGAAAAAAAGCAAATACAGAGCGCCTGGGTGGCTCAGTCGGTGAAGCATCCGACTTTGGCTCAGGTCATGATCTTACGGTTCGTGAGTTCGAGCCCCGCATTGGGCTCTGTGCTGACAGCCCAAAGCCTGGAGCCTGCTTCCGATTCTGCGTCTCCTTCTCTCTCTACCCCTCGCCTGCTCACACTCTCTCTCTCTCCCTCAAAAATAAATAAACATTACAAAAAAAGAAAAAAGCAAATACAATTTTACCCTGTATTAGTAACACTAATGCCCAGCTCAAGAGAGTAAGAATTCAGCATATAGTGAAGAAGACGTGAAGCATATAGTGAAGAATAATCACTGTGTTCCAGTTGGGACACAGTTTAGAAGAAACACTGGTAAAACAGCATTTCCAGAGGAATGTAACCTAAATGATAAAGGTTTGTGAAACAGAATATATGAGGAATTGGGGATGTTTAATTTGCAGAAGAGAAAATCTGAGACAATATGTAACCTGTCTTCAAATATCTGAGGAGCTGTCACATGGAAAAGGAATTTTCTTTAGTTCTATGTAGCTCTAAACAGAAGAAATTGTATCTATCTAAAAATTACATGAAACTCCATACAAAAAAGGCCTAACATGACACTAAAATGGGCTAGCTTTAGCGGTGATGCACACTCTGTTGCTAGAGTATTCAAACAGAGATTAGATCAAAATCATTTTAAATTTATTTATTTTGCAGAGAAAGAGAGAGAGAGTGCGCGCGCGAGCATGTGTGCAGGGAGGTGGTGGGAAGGGCCAGAGAGGGAGGGCGAGAGAAAGAATCCCAAGCAGGATCTCTGTTGTCACTGTGGAGCTCCACGTGGGGCTCGAACTCACAAATCCTGAGATCCTGACCTGAGCTGAAACCAAGAGTTCAGACACTTATCTGACTGAGCCATCCAGGCTAGATGAGATTCATTAAAAAAATTTTTTTAACATTTATTTATTTATAAATCAGAGAGTGAACAGGGGAGGGGCAGAAGAGAGGAGACACAGAATCTGAAGCAGGCTCCAGGCTCTGATCTGTCATCAGCACAGAGCCCGACACAGGGCTCAAACCCACGAACTGTGAGATTATGTCCTGAGCTGGAGTCGGACGCTTAACCAACTGAGCCACCCATGCGTCCCTAGATTCATTGAAAATGTATTGAGCACCTAGGTGCCAGACAGTGTGCAATGCACAGATGATGATAGTGAGTAAAAAACTAACATGATCTCTTCTTTCATAGAAGATAAATAGTAAAGGCAAATAATCACACCAATAAATTTAAAAAGACAAACAGTTGGGGCGACAGAGTGGCTCAGTAGGTTAAGTGTCCAACTTCGGCTCAGGCATTATCTCACAGTTCTCAGGTTGGAGCCCTGCATCAGGCTCTGTGCTGACAGCTCAGAGCCTGGAGCCTGCTTCAGATTCTGCGTCTCCCTCTCTCTCTGCTCCCCTCTCTCTGCCCCTCCCACGCTCATACTCTGTCTCTGTCTCTCTCTCTCTCTCTCAAAAAATAAACTTTAAAAAAATTTTTAATCACAGTTAAATCTCTAAAGAAAGGAATTCAGTTTTCAAGAGCATGTAACAAAGGATCCTGACTTGCGTGGGATCAGAACACGCTTCTCTCGAGTAGATGAGTGATCTATGAGTAGGAGATAAATGGTTGGGAACAGAACATTACAAAGGAAACAGCACATGCAAAGACCTTGTGGTAAGAAAAACTACTAAAGTTCAAAGAATTGAATGGCTTATATAACCTGAGCATAGAGAGTAAGAGAGTGAGTAGAGAGAAGCAGGAGTGGAACCACAAAGGGCCTTAAAGGCCCAGTTCGGATTTGATGTTCTCCCAAAAGTAACTTGATGCTATTGAGGTAGGGGTTTAAGTAGCAACAGGCATGGGAGGAAACAATCAATGCGGAAAATGCTGTAAAGAGACCTCTAGCAAGCTTCCCAAAGTAGTCCAGACCACAAGTGATGGTAGTTTGGGAAAATGAGGTGGAAATGAAGATGTAGACAGATTTTTAGGATATTAAAATGATGAAACCCACATGACCATTCCAGTGGGTTATGTGGCTATGGTTTAATTTTTTTTTTTTTTTTTGAGAGAGAGAGAGAGAGCGAGCAGGGGAGGGTCAGAGAGAGAGGGAGACACAGAATTGGAAGCAGGCTCCAGGCTCTGAGCTGTCAAAACAGAGCCCGACGCGGGGCTCGAACCCACAAACCGTGAGATCATGACCTGAGCCGAAGTTGGACGCTCAACCAACTGAGCCACCCAGGTGCCCCTATTTGGCTATGGTTTAAAGCAGTTATGCCCAAGCCAGATTCTTTGGCCCTAATAATACCCTTTTTTGTAAGGAGCTGGGGGAGAGGGGGTCGTCAGGGAACAGAACTCTGATGAATTTTACAGGCGGGAAGAGGATGTGGGGAGAGAGAGGAGGTATGAGGAATGACCATGACCACCACCATCGCCACCCCACCCCACCCCACGCTGGTTTCCAGCCTACTTAAGTGCATGGACGGTAGTGCCAGTCACTGAAATAGAAAACAGAGAAGGTACTAATTAGGTGGGTTTAGATTTGAACAGTAGACCTTGAGGTGCCTTGTTTTTAAATAGACAGTCTGACATATTGATCTGGAACTTAAAGGATAAGTCTGGACTGGGAGTAAAATACTGAGAATCATGGGCATATAGATGGTAGCTGAAGCTATAGGCTTAGAAGAGGACGCCTGAAGAGAAAACGAAGGGACAGGAGAGCCTTGAGGAATATCTGCATTGAATAACAGGGTAGAGGAGGGTGAGTCTGCAAAAGAGAAGGACGAGTAGAAACAGGACAAGGCTGCACATGGGAAGAGCGTTTTCCATGAAGGAGGCAATGGCCAACAATGGCAAACGCTGTGGAGACATCAAGTCAGACAAAGAATGGAACGTGTCGATTAAGTTTAGGGACACGTTTCAGTAGAAGGATAGGGCCAGAAATCAGACTGCAGTGGGCGGGCTGAGGGGCAAGTAAGTGGTAAACAAATGGGAGACAATAAATGTACACAACTCTTATCAAAATTTCTGGCTGAAAAGCAGGAAGAGAAAACGGGACAGCTGTGCGGGTGGAGGGAGGGTTTGTCCTAAGACGAGAGAGGCAAAAAGCAAAAGCATGTTAGGAGGGAACAGGTGAATACACAGGAGTGGGGTTCCTTAGGTGGGAAAAGAGAGAATCTGAAGCATGGGTGGAGGAAGTAACCATAGATTAAAGGGGAGACTATGGGGGAATGGAAGAGGAAGAGGTCAAATTAAATGACCTTTAAGGTCTCTTCTCACTCCATAATCTCACGATGACAATTTCTTTTAGATAGGGCATTTGCACGCATGCATAAATCTATGCAAACTTGTTCAAATATCCCAGTATCAATCAGTCAGTCAAGCACATCCTTGTCCCCAATGACGCAGTTAATGTCCCCAGGTTTATGACCAGTGTAATCTCCGGGCAGGATCCATCCCCTCAGAGGGCTTTTAGCTCAACGCACACTGCAGCAGAGCTCGGTACCAGCCCGATCTCCCCTTGCCAAATCCACACTACACCGCGATCTTAAGAGGCTTAAGGAGGAAGTAAAATGTAAAACCCTGAAACTACCACATATGCGGCTGCATTCAAAGCGACTGTCGTTCATAAACACAAAATGCGACTCCCCAAATGCATCCCCATTCCAAGCTGAAGACATTCCTGCCGGACCCGACAGTGACAGGTCCCCTAGTGGGCTGGGGTTTCACACTAAAAGTCGTTTGCACCCCCTCCTCCTTCCCCAAGACCCTTCACTCTGAAGAAGCAGAAATGGGTCCCTAATGATCCTTCCCAAAGCCCTCGCCCCAACGCAGCAGACGGATCCCCCGCAGTTATTTACAGCAGCTGCACCTACTAAGCCCTGGCGAGGGGGTGCGGAGAACCGCCCCCCCCCCCCCCGCAGAGCCGGTCCGACGGGGCTGGGACGGCCACGATCCTGCGGTTGCCTTGGGGGACGCGGGTAACAAGCCCCAAGGGATGGAAAGGGAGAATCAAGGGAGACCCAGGCGGCCCGGGTGGGCAGTGAGGGGGTCACCTCCCCTAGAGCTTCTTTAGGGGGATGGAGTTTCTGAGAGGGCTAATCCCCTGCCACCGCTGCCCCTTCTCACCCTCATGCCCTTCTCCGGCTTGCCGCCCCCTCCAACTCCACATTCGCTCGGACTCACTCCCCCTCCCCTGGAGCCGTCTGGACCTCGGAGTGCTCGCGGGCCCGGCACCCCTGCCTCGAGCCGTAGCTCCGGGGCCGGCACTCACCCGGCCCGCCATCTTCGCGGACACGTCCGGCTCGGCGGCTGCAGCTGGGTGCTCAGTAAAGCCCGCCCCCGCCGCGCGCGCGCGCGCTCCCGCCGCCCGCCCTCGCGCAGGCGCGCAGCCGTCTTGAGGCCGCGCGCGCGCCCGGCCACGTCCCCGGCGTCCCCGTCCCGCAGGGCGCGCGCGGGCTCAGCGGCCGCCTAACGGGGGCGGGGCGGTGACGCCATCTTGAGCGGGAGCCCTGGGTGCAGTGACTCGGTATATCTTTCGAGTGCATGTCGCCCACCGACTCCTCAAGGGCTTCTCTGGCGAATCTTGTCCCATCTGGCCGTTTGTGCCGCAAGGCCTCTGATGCTTTAATTACTTAGCCTTGTTTCTCTATGCCAGCTGCCGCTTGCCCAGTAATGGCCTTTCTGCTTCCAGACCCACTGAAATGTGAAAATGTGCCTGATAGCACCCGGCGCGAGTACAGCTGGTTCTGAATTCAAGTTCTGTGTTAATTCAAGCTTAGGCGAGCTTGTTTATCTAGCGCCTGGAAATTATCAGCGTTGGCCTTTATATTTAGCTTATGTGTCGCCTGGAAAACAGTATTTTCATCACATTTGAAAGAGAACTGTGATTATTTCTGTAACTTTATTTTCTATATTTTTAATATCACTATTAAGTATATTTATTCATAAAGGTAGTGTTTTCAACAATCTTTGTTATTCCCCAGGGTTGTTTCATTTTAGACCATACGGGAGAATTTGAATGAAATATGCCCTAAATTCTTTGTTTTTTCACCTCGATATACCTACTACAGCATTTCCTCACTGGAATCTCAGAATAGAGGATAATAAGGGGGCCTGCCCAGCTCAGCTGGTAGAGTGTGTGACTCTTGATCTCAAGAGTTGTGAGTTCAAGCCCCACATTGGGTGTGGAACCTACTCAAAAAGATTTAAAAAAAAGAATAGAGGATAATAATAGATAAATAATAATAACAGCAGCAGCACTCTGCAAGGTTGAGATTCCGCCTAACGGTTTCCTTGATGCTTTTATTGCACCTGCCCCACTAGCTTAAATTTTCTCCATGTTTACACAAGGCAAGGAGAAACAACAGGATTTGTTCCCTTTCACTTCTCACAGATGATTAGGAAAAAAAAATAGTTTTTCCAACATGAGCTAAGGAAAAAAATTAGAAGACCTGGGTTTAGTCTTTTAAAATTGAGAATAAAAATCGGTAAGGGACCTGAACAGGGCAGGCCAGGGACAGAAGTAAAAAAGATCAGGGCAGTTTTATAAACTCTCACACTGTACCTTGAGAACCATACTGCTTCACTGAACAAATCAGATGTTAATTAGAACATCAGTGGGTCAGAGTTTATCAGGAAAGACAGAACTAGTTGAACTGTGATCTTTTAACTTGCAAAAACTACAAAAATTATTAGAATGACCTGGGAAGCCTGGAGGCATAGGTTCTTGTCCTATTCTTTCTCTACCAACTCACTTGCCATATCCCTTAACCTCTCTGAGCCCCAGTTTCCTTATCCTCTCACAAAGTGAGAAGTATAATTAGATGAGCTTAATGGCTGTGTCTTAACAGTTTTTGATACTTTGAATTTGACTCTATAAATCACAATCCAGAAGATGACATTGGTTCTCAGTCCAATGACCTCATGTTATTTTCAAGGCCGGAGAGTAATGCAAATGTTTTTATACCCCTGGTTTGTTACTAAGTAAAATAGATTGCAAGGGAAAGAATCTTTAATCTGTCCAACAAGGGAGGACTACCTTCCACTTAGGACAGATAAACCTGGTTGGGTTCCAATGTGTCTGCTTAGAGCATGAATACCCATGATAAGCAGTTCTATGTAGCATCTCACAAGTGGTATAAATTCAACAGAATCATGTGCACAGTCCTGCAGGTCGGTGTACCAAAGAAGATATGGATAGCCGTGAACTCTTGTCCTTAAGGTGCTTAGTATCCAGCTGGAACAGAAAGAGTCTGAGACATTGCTCCAAGCTGTCACAGTGTCTGTGCTTCCTGTCTGTGCCTTGCTCTGATATTCAAGGTTATCTTAGATATAGTGGAGCTGATTCTGCATCACCTTTGAGCAATTCTTACAGAGATAGTCAATAGACAACAAATAATTTGCTGCCCCAAATCCATGTCTCCCTGTCCTGGTCACAGTTCCTCCAGCTCATGCAGCTTGGAAACATTGTCAGACAAAGTACCCTGCCATCCCCTGGCCCAGGAGGGAGCACAGAACCCAAGCTCCATCAATCAGATGCCCTCTCTCTCCAAGCGACTGCAATCTTGACTATCCTGAGGAAGAAAGAAAACAGTGGATTTATTGCAATGGTGTCACTTTAAAAAGACCATTCATGAATTATGTGCACCCCTGGAGTTTATCTGGCTTCTGTCTTAGGCAAAATCTGGCTGTTCCTCTTTGTCTTCATTTGTTTGTTAGTCACTTTCCTTTTTCTTTCCCTTCCTCAAAAAAAATACCTCCCTCAGCTCTTCATTGATCCTGAAATCCTTTTAACATGGTTTCCTTTTATAATAAGAAAATGGGTAAGGCAGCTAACAATGATGGAAATTTATCCTTTTTAAAAAAAAAATGCCCAACATGGGCTCGAACTCACGACCCTGAGATCAAGAGTCACATGCCCTAGTGACTGAGCCAGGTTGGCATCCCTAAATTTATCCTAAAGTGTAAATGATTAACATCATTGTCTAAGGGCTGGTGGGTGTTTTAAGGGGACCACACAATGAATGAGATGAGACTAGGGATAGCGCCAGAGTGGAAAGGGGTGTTAGGTACCTCAAATGAGAGCACAAAATATAATGACATAGTAAAGAATTGGATATAGCAGTATCTAGGATAAATAACAGTGAGTAGTGAGGGTTTGATCAAGATCAGTTCTTGTTGAACATGGCTACCGTGTGACCCAATGTGATGGCCAATTTTATGTATCAATTTGGCTGAGTCACAGTGCCAGATAATTGGTCAAACATTATGCTGGATGTTTTTCCACCAGGATATTTTTAGATGAGATTTACATTTAAACCCATGGATTTTGAGTAAAGTAGATTGCTCTCCAGGATGTGGGTGGGCCTCATCTAATCAGTCAAAGGCCTGAATTGACTAAAAGGCTGATTCTCTCTGGAGCAACAAGAAATTTTCCAACAGACTGCCTTCTAAATTCATCTGCAATATCACATCTTCCTGGTTTCCTGGCACACTGCCTTTGGACTTGAAGTGCAACTCTTTCCTGAGTCTCCAGCTTGCCAGCCTCTCATCAAATTTTTGGACTCTCTAAGCCTCCACAACTGCATGAGTGAACCAATAAATCTTTTTATTTTATATGGATATATATTATATATGTATCTCAATATATATCCATTGTGTCTGTTTCTCTGGAGAACCCTGTCAGTGACAATGAAGTGGTAGTGAAACTCAGTATCACCTGTTCCTCCCCGATGAGTAACCAACATCTATCGGTGGAGGCCTGATTCAAAGACTTGAAGACTGCATAAATATAACTCTATGTTCAAATTACTGCCCCTTAAACATCATTCCATTAGAATGGGGCTAACTTTCTGGTTACATAGACATTTTGGTTTAACAGTTGTAACAATTTAACTGGGGGAAATATTTCTTCCTTTTTGTTTTGAAGAATGAGGGCAATAGTAAACAAGGTAGAAGTGAACTGATTCAGTGTCATCTAGTTTATTTAATAAAGCAATGCAGGTTTTTGGTGCTTGCCATGTCCCCCAGAACAAAACTACCTTTTGTCTGCGGAAACTCTAGGGTTAAGCGAATGGGGGGGAGGCGGGGAACAGAAAGGTGTTTTAGTCACTTCAAGGCGTGAGTTTCAAAGATCTTCCAACAAGACTGCATGCGGGTGTTTCAGAAAACAGTGCTATGCAGTGAATTTGCCACTGCATTGTGAATGTCAGAGAGCATCCTCCAGTGGCTGGGTGTATGTGAGTGACAAGGACCTGAACCACCCCTCTTATCACTATGAAGCAAATAAAAGTGGTCTCCAGAGCCCCTTTTATACCCTTCCCTCTGCACTGCCTCATCTCTTTCCCAAGTTCTTTCAGCATTAGTAACCTAATATATTACTCCTCCCAGAAGTATATGCAATTTAAGAGAATATTGCTGGGGAGAGCAATGCCTTACCTAAGAAAACAAATTGCTACTGGCAAAATTTCAAAAATTGTGACATCTCTCTATCTATATGTGGATAATGATCCTTATTCTTGCCCCTCCAATCATAACCCACAGGTCAGCCACCAATGCCCTAAGCTTAAGGGAGCCTTGTTGAAAATTTCATTTTACAGCCCCATCATAGCCAGTTTTAGGAAAATGGAGTTGCCATCTGTTTGTTTTCTCTCAGAGAAACCTATTTTCCAAAATGATGGATAAGGCTAGGGAACAGAGCAAAATGAAAAAAGGATATGGAATTTTTAAAGAAAGGAAGACTAGCTGATGCAATGCAGCATTTTAGCTGCAGTCAGATTTTTTGTTGTTGGGCTTTTTGTTTGCTTTCTGTTTTTTTGTTTTGTTTTGTTTTGTGGATGAATAGGTCTTTTCTCTTTGGAGAATCAAGGACAAACACCTATAGTCACAAAAATCAATTTATTCTGGAAAGTCTGAGTGGGTAGGAGAGATGATAGAATCCTCCATGGAAAGGAATGAATGTTGCTATGGAAACCAGATGATCCTTTAGTGCAAGCCCCAAAGCACTTGCCAGGCTGCCTAACCCTGCATATTAATATTGTGGGTCTGGAGAGCTGCTTGCATCTTTTTGAAAAGGGATGATTCAGATATTGGTCTTTTTTTTTTTTTTAAGTTTTATTTATTTATTTTTTTTTGAGAGAGCGTGAGTGCACGCACAAGTGGGGGAGGGGCAGAGAGAAGGAGAGACAGAATCCCAAGCAGGCTCAGCACCCTCAGCGCAGAGCCCGACATGGGGTTCGAACTCACCAACTGTGAGATCATGACCTGAGCCGAGATCAAGAGTCCGACGCTTAATAGACTGTGTCACCCAGGCGCCCCCAGATATCGATTGGTCTTATGAGCTTTTACGCATTTTGAGAAAAGGAAGTCCCAGGGTCTCCTGGGAAGGGCTGCGATGCCTGAAATGTTAAGACACTGGAGGCCCACAGACCACAGCTCACTGGGCATGATACTGGCTGGCTGGCGTTCTCAGGAGGGCTTTCGAGAAAAAGTGAAGCTGTGTCTTTTTTTTTTTTTTAATGTTTTTATTATTGAGACAGAGAGAGGCAGAGCATGAGCGTGAGAGGGTCAGAGAGAGAGGGAGACCCAGAATCCGAAGCAGGCTCCAGGCTCCGAGCTGTCAGCACAGAGCCTGAAGCGGGGCTCGAACCCATGAACCGTGAGATCGTGACCTGAGCCGAAGTCGGCCGCTTAACCGACTGAGCCACCCAGGTGCCCAAAGGTGTGCCTTAAGGTTTCTCCTAAGGGTTAATTTACTGGAGGGCTGTTTCTAGGGCAAGGAACATGTACAGCAGGGCTTTTCAAGAGAGGGAGAAGACATCTCTTGAGCAGAAGTGTGATCAGAATAGGGGGATACGGGGGTCTCTGGCTGGCTCAGTAGGTAGAGCATGTGACACTTGATCTTAGGGTCGTGAGTTCAAGTCCCATGTTGGGCATAGAGATTACTTAAATAAATAATAGTAATAAAAAGACTAGAGGGATACGTTTAGTGATACTTGGAGGAAGGTGGTGTGGGTATACTATGTGGCATTTAGATTCTCTAAACTTAAATGTTTTTGTGTGAGAATTAGATGAGATAATTATCATACAGTACCTAACACATTCAGTACCAGATCCAGCAGTTACACAGCAGATACTAACTACCACTACCAAGAGCACTAGTAAGTAATGCTCTTAACTAATCTTAAAGTCTAACTCAGAGAGGGAAAGCTATCTCCAAATAAGATATTTCTCAGGATGAAATGATCTTTGTTTCTCCCAAGAGCACTCTGCACTTTCCACGCTGTACAAATAATATTCTATTGACAAGTGATGTTTTATATTAAGAAAAAAAAAACCCCATTCAGCCAACATCACCACAAGCAATTTATTTATTGGATCACCACAACTGAGCTTGGTAAACCTCCCCTGAACAATTACCATGATCTCAATGAAACCTTCTTCCTGATAGTCAGTTTTGTATTTAAAAAAAAAAGTTGAGTTTTGCCCTATGAAATTAATATTTTCTCTCAATCACTTAAAACACAACCTTGTCTCCGAATACACTTACTAGTAAATTAGAGCTGTTTTTTTCTAGCCCCTCTCCCATACATTCCCCATGCATATTATAATAAAAAAATTATAACATACATGTATATATAAAATATGCATATAAACATATATAAAATATGCATATGTGTGTGTATATATATATATATATATAACATGTCTCTGTGTTAATGTGTGATTCTATGTATGGTTGTAATCCTTTAATAATTGAGTGCCATGTGGGCAGGGACTCTGTTTTATTCACAGGCATAATGCAGATTTGGGAAAATAATATATATTCTCAGGTCATTAGGGGTAGAGAGATAAAGTCCCATTATTATCAGCTCCAACATTCTTTCTGTAGGTATAAACAATGGTAGGTAAAAAAAACTTTTTGCCATTTCATCTTTTTTTCATGTTATGAGGAATCCATTTAAGCGACCCTCATAATTGCTAGCAAAACAGTTTTGCATCTTTGACTTGAAAGTCAGCAGAAACACATGAATAGATGTAGTAGATGAAATAAAAATATTAGTAAACTTTTAGGAAAAAACAAGTAATCAAAGAAATGAAAATGAAACCAACATGAATCCTTTTTTTGGTGGTTATCAAATTAGCAAACAAAACACATTAAAAAGAGCTTACCAAATGATGAAGTAAGCACTGTTTTCACTTGACTGATGGGAATGTACGTTTGTACAGTCTACTCAGAATATAATTTGGCGGTGTGATTATTATTGAGACTTAAACAACTTCATGGTTTGACCCAGCAATTCCACTTTTGGAGTTCTTTCCTGAAAAAAAAATAGCAAGGAATGCTGGGGGAAAAAGTTCACTGCAACATTTTTCATATAGAAAAACTTAAAAACAATCTGAATGTTGAACTCCTTGAAAATGATTAAATAAATCAGGGTATATCTATATGATGCAATATCACACAGCTATCAGAAATGTTAAAATATTGGGGCGCCTGGGTGATCAGTGGGTTAAGTGTCTGACTTCAGCTCAGGTCATGATCTCACGGTTCATGAGTTTGAACCCCATGTTGGGCTCTGTGCTGACAGCTCAGAGCCTGGAGCCTGCTTTAGATTCTGTGTCTCTCTCTCTCTCTGCCCCTCCCCTGCTCATGCTCTTTCTCTCTCTCTCAAATGGATAAACATTAAAAAAAATTTTTTTTAAGAAATGTGAAAATGTTAAGTAATGTGGAAAATACTAAGTTTAAATTCTAACTGGGAAAAACCCCAAGTTTTATGTATTCATAATCAATCTGAACCATGTAAAAATTGCACAGAAGAATGACTGGAAAGAAATCATCCAAAATATAACAGTGATTGCCTCTAGGTGATAGACTGATGGGTGATTTTTTCTTTTCTCTTCCCCTTTCTCCTTTTCTTTCTCTCTCTGGTGAGAAATGCCATTTTTCATATATTTTAAAAAAGGACTTTGTATAAGTTTTTTATAGTCACAAAAAAATAATTTTTAAGGAGTCACGTAGAAAAACCTCCTATATGTTTACTTTCATATGTACAATCAATGTGACCGGGACAGAAAGTATCTCATTGAAAAGATTAAGACCTAAGCTTTTAACTGTGGTCGGCTACTTAATTTTCCTCCGTAAAATGGAAATGATAGTTTCTAATTCACGAGGCATTATGGTCATGCAGGTAAAGTCCTTGACTTTCATGGCACGCGGTATGTGTTCAATAGGTGTTCATTTTTTATTATTTTTGATAGGTATCATTTATAGGAGTTGGTTAGGTACCCAAGTTGACATTGAGGGCGGCTAAGGTATTGAGAGTGGAAGTGAAGTGAAGACCGCGGTACTGTGACATCTGAACTGTACAGGTGGCTAGTATTTTACCCAACTGTTGAAAGTCTGTTTAGAGACAGGGCTTCAGTCTAGCTTCAGACTGAGTGGGAAACTTTCCTTGAGCCTAAATTCGGTGTCAGCGTCTGGGTATTTCCTACACAGGACACCGCCCCAAACTAGTTTCTACTTTTAGCTCAACCGCGGTAAATTTCCTTAAATATCACTATGAACTTGGCCCCGCCCATATGCCCCCACCCGGTTGGTTCAAATGCTCCCGGGGTTAGTTGAATCCCCGGGATTTTTCCGAGTTGATTGGCGCAGTAAATCGGAAATCCTTTTACTTTTCTGATTGGTCGCGCGCGGCATTGGGGCGGGGCATGTGGGCGTGCCCTGCCTGGAAGCCGGGAGCTGTCATTGGACGGTGAACCCGGCATTTCCAGAGCTTCGTGCCGTCGCCTAGGTCGCGAGGGACGGGTCTCCTCCCGCCCGGGCTCTTATTGTCCTTAGCATTGGCCAGACATGTCGTCACTCACAGAACTTCGAGCTCATTGGTACGAAGCCTCCAAGAGGCGGTAGATGATTGGTTGGTTGCCGTTCCCGCCCCCGCGCCGGTCGCCATTTTGCAGAGAGGAGCCGAAATCCGAAAGGCAGCGGTGTGGGTAAACGTGCCCTGTGCGGCGGCAGGTGAGTGCGGCTGGGTAGCAGGGGCGGCGGCACTCAAGGCCTGGCTGGATTTCCGCACCGTCAGCGGCCAGGAAACCAGAGGGCAGCGGTTGGTCTGCGGAAAGGGGTTGGGGTCCTTCCTCCCTCTCCTCCCTCTGTAGCGCCGGCGCTGCGGGTACCCGGGGCAAGCTTGGAGTCCACCGGTGGCCCCCAGCTCTCCCGAGGGCAGGCAGGTTGAGAGGGAGCGGCCTGGTGGGTGGGGAGAAAAGGCATTCTGGGCCCTTCCCGGGGCCCTGGCGCCCGTGCCTGCCCGCCGCGCACGCCCACTTGGGGCCCCCCACCTTCGTTCGTGCCCTGGGGGTCTCGCCGCCGTTCCTTCCCATTGGATAGTCGGTGCTTGTGGCAGGGACGGGTGAGCGTGCCAAAGAGGCACCAGGATCGGGGACTTTTTTCCCCAGAGGGTCTCGAGAGATGCAGCGGGAGTTGGGAGCCTCTGGCAGATGAGAAGAAGAGGAAAAGAACCAGGAGGGAAAACCGAGGTGGTGTCCAGTGTGTGGTTGGGAGGGGGAATGGAGCACGAGTATTTGACTCAAAGGACATTTAGTGGGAAATATCTCCCCCCTCCGCTCCCAGCACGTTCCTTACACTTTTTCTCGTCTGTGCGATTTGTGTTTTTTCGGAAACAAAGACAAGGCATCTCTAGTTTTGTCGCCCAACAAGATTTTGGCTGCTGCAATCCCCTGGACGTTTATATACTTTACACACTGACCGTTTGTGAATGATAAAAGCATTCATCATTCTTTGGTTGTAGCAGTTCATCTTTACTTCGTTTATGTACGGGATAAGTGCTCTGCTGCTCTTCTCTGATGGTGGAACGGAATTGTGTGTGCTCGGACATCATACGCGTTACGCTGCTGTGGGAAATCGGGCCTCTGGAATTTGGTGATCTTCCCTCTGAGATCACTAGGGTCCAGATGAATCAGAGATTGGCCGTCCTTGTTGCATTTTCTGTCTGCTCTGCCGAGGAGTAAAGTTTTTTTCTTCGGTTAGCAGTTTAACAGGAAAATCATAGTCTTTAGAACAAGGATTTTTTTTTTTTTTTGGAAGAATCTTTGCAGACTTTGAGGAGCTTGGTTAGAGATGCAGACACAGTACTACATTTAAGTCTTTAGAATGTCAAGCTCACACTTCATAGGCTGATGTGTTAAAAGACTAAATTCCTGCAAAGCTAGTCTGTCTTTACTATTGCCTTTCTTTATAGAATCTATCATGCACTCTCCTAAAAAATAGAATATTGAACACTTAGGCTGTTAGATGTCAATATAGTGATTACCTTTTGGGAGGTAAGGACTGGGATTGAGGGACAAGGAGATCTGGGTGGCTGGTAATCATCTTCTTTTGATTGGTTCGTGACATTTCATTGAACTCTGTGGTTGTCATGTGTGTTTTTATCTAGGTAAATTGCATTCCAAAAAAAAGTAAAAAAAGTTGGCGAGAGGCCGGCGATGTCAACAGTGGATGCTATGGGAGCTCAACTCTTTGCCCAGTTTCTCTATTAGCAGTGCAGTGTCCCAATGCCTTATTTCCTCCCCTCTGAAACTTTTTTAGGTTCTTATCTGGGTATTGATACTGTTTGCTAGCCAAGGGCAAACTACTAAATTTCTAAGAGAAACGGCTACTTAACCTGCCTTAAAGACTTTGCTTCACATCCTGTGAAATATACTCATTCTCTCCTTCATTAGTTCTCATTTCAAGAGAGCATAGATGTATATGTTGTGGGATTGCTTCCATACTTAGGGTGACCAAAGCCTGCTGCTACAGTGGTAGCATCGAGACTGCGTTTCCACTTATCCCACTTGGATGCTGCAGTGGAAAAAGAGAATTTAATGGCAAGACATCAAAAAGATTAGTTGAATTGCCTTTTGAAAACTAGATACACTACTCTTTATTGGCCGAATTCTACTTAACGTTGTTTAAATCTTACCAGGAGCCACCTCTAATAGAGACTTGTATTTTATGTATGGTGTTTCTGTATTTCTGCAAAGACCAGTCACTTAACTTGCTTTTCTTTTCATTCAGGTAGCGGAATTCAGTCACAATGGGGAACGTTTTTGAAAAACTGTTCAAAAGTCTATTTGGGAAAAAAGAGATGCGGATTCTTATGGTGGGTTTGGATGCGGCTGGAAAAACCACCATCTTGTATAAATTGAAACTGGGAGAGATTGTGACTACCATCCCTACAATAGGTATGTTCAGGACCTGGGACAAGACCAATTTACAATTTAGTATGTTATACTTTTGCATGCTTTTTATGTTATTGAATCCTTTTTTTTTTTTTTTTTAAGTTTAGTCATTTTGAGAGAGACAGTGTGAACAGGGGAGGGGCAGAGAGAGCGGGAGGGAGAGAATCCCAAGCAGGCTCCACACTGTACGTACAGAGCCCGATGTGAGGGTCGAACTCACAAACCGTGAGATTATGACCCGAGCTGATAACAGGAGCTGGATGCTTAACCAACTGAGCCACCCAGGCACCTCTGAATACTTCTTTTTCTTTTCTTTTTTTTTTTTTAAAGTTTATTTTTGAGAGAGAGAAAGCATGATTTGGGGAGGGGCAGAGAGAGAGAGAGGGAAATAGAATCCCAAGCAGGCTTCCACACTATCAGGGCAGAGCCCAGTGTGGGGCTTGAACCCACGAACTGTGAGATCATGACCTGAACTGTGAGATCATGACCTGAGCTGAAGTCAGACACAACCTACTGAGCCACCCAGGCATCCCTATTATTAAATACTTCTTTTTGAAAATCTTGTCTGCCCCAAGGTCATAAACTTTTTGAGGCCAAAATTAGGTAATAAAGAATTTCCCAGTTGCTCCCTGACATCTCTAGGACATTGCTGGGTTTACAGGGCAATCAAATGAACACATTTAGGTCTAAGCACACCTAACCCTATCTGCTTGGCAGAAAAAGAAAAAGATAATGATTAAAACAGGGAGAGCAGGGGCGCCTGGCTGGCTTGGTCGGTAGAGCTTGGGTGTTGTGAGTTCGAGCCTCATGTTGGATGTGGAGATGACTTAAAGATAAAAGCTTAAACAAACAGAGAGGGCAGTTATGTCCTGTATTCCACTCAGGGTGTCCCAGCCTCAGCCCCAGATGGGAGCTGGGAATTACTGTTACCTCTTTAGTTGGACTTCCTTCCATCTGGCCTTTCTAAGTAGAAGCATGTCCACAGGAAGTATGTTCCTAGGCTTTAAAGATGCAGTGTGATTTTCTTCACTGTGGCGCAAGCCAATTGCTTGAGTTGGTGTCCAGCTGAAGAATCCGGTTTGTTCCAGTGCTGGAGGGCCACCTGGCAGAGTAGTTACACATGCGCACCGGCACTGTGTTTCATGGGCCATTTAAAGATTGTGCAAAGGCAGGTTTGACAGGACTTAACCTTTGCCTCTAGATCCAAACTCCTGCGTGAGAATAGGCCCCCCAGAATGACATGTGAAGTCAGTGGTGTTCTGAACGTTGGATTAGTCACAGGAACCAAAGGATCAACTTCCCACTTGGGCAATAGTTTCAGAGATTGCAACATTTGGAGAAGGAGGAAAGCAGATGGGCAGAACGTTCGTACTCACAATTTAAAAACATGTTATCAGTCCCAAGTGAAAATAGCATAATTGCATGGGTTTCTCCAATTATAAACATAATTCATGCTTCCATAATGTCAGACCTACAGCAACATAGAAACAAGTGGTAAAAACACTGTACTGTTCTGATTTTGTTGAAGGGGCATTTGGGTGGCTCCGACTCTTGATTTCAGCCTAGGTCATGATCTCTCGGTTTGTGAGGGTGCTTGAGATCAAGTCCCGCATTGGGCTCTGCACTGGCAGCATGAAGCCTGCTTGAGATTCTTTCTCTCCCTCTCTCTCTCTCTCTCTCTCTCTCTGCCCCTTCCTTGTTCTCTCTCTCTCTCTCTCAAAATAAATAAACCTTAAAAAAAAAAAGATTCTGGTGAATATTTTTGTAAAATCATACATATGCTGTTTTCCAGCTTACTTTGCATCAGACAGTGTATTTGCGTCTTTGCGTCTCTCTTGTTATTTCCTCCCTGTGGAATGCTTTCCGCCTTCTTCTTAGCCTCCTCCCCCTTGACGTAGCTAATGCCAGCTCATTCTTTTGGTCTTCGTTTAAACATTACTTCTCAGGGACACCTTTCCTGATACCCTGGACTGGTTTTCCCCTGGTAAAAGTTTCCATAGTAACTTGAACTTCTTAGTAACTCTCAACACATTTGTCACTGCTTGCTCCCTTCTCTTCCTTCTAGCAGAGTGTGTAAGATAAAGACAGGAAACATGTCTGTCTCTTTCACCACTGTTCCCAAGCTCTTGGCAAAATGCCTGGCCCAAAGCCGTTGTCCAGTAACTATGTATTTTTAAGTTTATTTATTTTTAAAAATAATTTTTAAACTTTATTTTGTTTATTTTGAGAGAGAGAGAGAATCCCAAGCAGGCTCATAATCACAAGCCATCCAGGCGCCCCTAAGTTTATTTATTTATTTGGAGAGAGAGAGTGAGACAGAGTGTGGTCGGGGGAAGGGGCAGAGAGAGAGAGAGGGAGAGAGAATCCCAAGCTGGTGCAAAGCCAGATGCGGGCTCCATCTCACAAACAGTGGGATCGAGACCTGAGCCAAAATCAAGAGTCGGACGCTTAACTGACTAAGCCACCCAGGCACCCCATAAATATATGTATCTTTAAGTTTATTTATTTTGAGAGAGAGCACATGTGTGTGTACATTTAAGTGAGTGGGAGAGGGCCAGAGAGAGAGAGAGAGAGAGAGAGAGAATCCCAAGCTTGTTCCACACTCACAGTGCGGAGCCCATCGCGGGGCTCGAACTCAGGAACCATGAGATCATGGCCTGAGCCAAAATCAAGAGTGGGGCACTTAACTGACTGAGTCATGCAGGCCCCCCTGTCCAGTAAATGTTTGGTGAATGAATTGGATACCGACCTTGTGGGAGGTTGTTAAACTAATGGCCCCCAGTGCATCGTTCCCCTCAGTATCCACCCCCATATACTTGGAATTCTCTCTCCCTCTCTCACTGCCCCTTCCCCGACCACACTCTGTCTCACTCGTTCTCTCAAAATAAATAAATAAACTTAGGGGTGTCTGGATGGCTTGTGATTATGAGCCTGCTTCTGTGATGCCCAGCTTGGATGCCCAGCTTGGCCACTGGGCTTGCTTTGGTGAAGATAAAGTTAGTGCTCGTGCCCTGGGGCTTGCACTTTTCCCTGCCACCATCCTTGAGAATGAAAAGACCACCTGGAGAGAGAGAAGCCTGGCCGGGCCCCCAGGGGAGTCCTTGGCTGAATGTACTACTGGGGGGAACCCAGGCAACGCACAGAATTGGTGGTGGTAGTGGTGGAGGGAATCATCGTTCTAAGTCCCTAAGTTTGGGGTCTTACCTAACAACTGGTACAGATTAACATCAAATTTTAATGACGGGATAGTATTCCATCGTAGCTTATACTTTGATGAATTTCCATTGATGGTTGATTTAGTTATTTGCAGTTGTTCTTTGTAAGTGATGCTGAAGTAAGCATCTTTAACATTTTTGCAAGCATGTGCTTTACTCCTTGCAGTTATTGCTGGAGAAGGGATTGCTGTGTTAAAACCAATGTACATTTGGGGGGGCTGGCTGGCTCAGTCAGTGGAGCACGTGAGTCTTCATCTTGGAGTCGTGAGTTTGAGCCCCACATTGGGCATAGAGTTTACTTAAAAAAAAAAACATAAAGAAAAACAAAAAACAACGTACATTTAAAATGTACGCACTGGCAGACTTCTCACCAAAAAGGTTGTGTCAGCAGCTACTAACAAGCGTTACTTTCTCCAGGGAATTTGCCAATCAGATAGAGGAAAAACACTGATTTTTATTGGGATTTCTTTTATTGTAAGTGAATATATTCAAACGTCTGAGGGCCTTTAGTATTTGTTCTTCTGCGACTTGATTTTAATATGGTTCTGTGGTTTTTTCTTTTTGTTGGCATGTTTATACGTCTCTTAACAATTTGAAGAAGGACATTATGGGTCAGGAACACTCTTGTCCTGTGTTAGTTTTATAGTTGATGGTCTTTCAACCTTATTTTTCAGTGTTTTGCCATATAGAATTTTAGGTAGCAAAAATTTACCAATTTTTTTCTTATTTTACTTTCAGTATCATTTTTAGAAAGGTTTTCCTCACTCCAGGGCCAGAAAAGTATTCACTGATATTTTCTGCCGCTAATTTTACGCATTCTTTTTATTTTGTTTTTAAAAACACGGCAATATTTTATTTACTTGAAGTTTATTTTTCTGTTATAAGCATGGTAGGGATTTAGTTATATTTTTCAAATGAGGAGGCCAGTGCTGGCCAATAGAACATTCTGCAGTGATGGAGGTGTCTGTGACCACACTGTGCGGGTTGGTAGCCGGGGCCACCAGTGGCTGTTGAGCACTTGAAATGTGGCTAGTGTGATGTAGGAGCTCACCTTTTAATTGTAGTTCATTTTAATTAAATCCAGACAGTCACGTATGTATGCGACACGTGCAGGGCTAGACAGCTCTCCACCATTTATTGGATAGTTTTTTCACACTGATTTTAAATACTTTCTTTATCATAATACTAAATTTTCATTGGGTACATGTGTCTTTCCGGACAACTCCCTGTTGTGGTCATTTGAACTTAATTATTTCAAGTATTACTAAGGTTCGATAGTATCTGTAAGAAAAAAATTAAAAAAAAATTTTTTTTAATCTTTATTTATTTTTGAGAGAGAGAGAGAGAGAGAGACAGAGCATGAGTGGGGAAGGGGCAGAGAGAGAGAGGGAGACCCAGAATCCGAAGCAGGCTGTAGGCTCTGAGCTGTCGGCCCAGAGCCCGACGCGGGGTTTGAACTCACGAACTGTGAGATCATGACCTGAGCCGAAGTCGGACGCTTAACCGACTGAGCCCCCGAGGTGCCCCAAGGAAAAATTTTAAGTTTATTTATTTTGAGAGAGAGAAAAACAGACAGACCTTGTGAGCGCGGGAGGGGTAGAGACTGAGGGAGAGAGTGAGAGAATCCCAGGCAGGCTCCGCACCATTAGCGCAGAACCTCATGCGGGATTGAACTCAGGGAACTGTGAGATCGTGACCTGAGCCGAAACCAAGAGTCAGATGCTTAACCGACTGAGCCACTCAGGCCCCCCTAATATCTTAAAAGTAATTTGTTACCTGTTTTCAGAGAGTTCCTGGTTATTTGCTTAATTTTTCCAGATTACATTTAAGATCATTTTGCTACGTTTCCACCCCACTTCCTTTCCAACTCTTCACTTTAGGATTAGAATGGCATTGAAATTATACATTTATTTAGCAAGAATTGAGATTGCTTCAGTGTAGTGAGTGCCCTTGACTAAAACCAGGTTTGAACCATTTGCAAAGTGAGCAATCCCAGGTTGTGGTTAGCCTCGACAGTCATGTTTGGGACTTGGGCATGGGAAGCCAAAGAGAGATTTTTTTCCCCTTATTTTAAATATTTAGATCAAGCAGGAATGTGTAGGGAAGTCATATGACCACATGTGTTTTGAGAGTTTTGATTAGAAAATGGTGAATGGATAGGTTGCTTCAATAATTGAGGCTCGAAATGATAGTTTCGTGGGTTAGGGTGACCCTTAGATATTTAGGAGGTTGAACAGATAAAGATTTTATAATGAGAATTTTAGGGGTGAGAGAGTTGGAAGTGTCAGGGATGCCCCCCCAAATTTCCGGCTTGCAGGATGAAGGTGTGCAGGGGTAGCTAGGAGAGGAGCAAGTTAGAGGGGTGGGGATCTCTAGTTCAGTTTTGACATACTGCCTTATTGGAGGCTTTGAGACATTTAACCAAAGATGTTGGATAGAAGGTTGGATTATGAACCCGAAGCCCAGGAGATCTGGGTTGGGATCATGTAAATTTGAGAGTCATTAGCACAAAAATGGTGATAAAGCCCCAGGAGGAAATGAGATCACCTCTGGGGTTGTGGAAAGAAGGGAATGGATGGGGCAGTACAGAGTCATAGGAACTCCAACCTCTAAGGATCAATTAAATGTGGTTGGGCTCACTAAGTAGACCAAGAAGTTTCAGCCATAGAAATAAGAAGGAAAATGGGAGACCAGGGAAGAGTTTCAAGGAGGGAGTGAGCAGTAGTGTCAGATATGAAGTCAAATTACTTAAGAACCGAAGAGCATCTGTTGGATTTATTGACGTGGTGGTCATGCTCGCCTTGGCAAGACCAGCTCTGTAACATGGTGGAGCAGAACCAAGGTGCTCTAGCGAACGAGGTGATGCAGTAGGTGCAGTGAATGTAATTAAACTTCTTAGAGAAGTTTGGCTTTATTAGGGAAAATAGAGTCAAGGACGGGCTTTTTTGAAAGATGATAAAGACTTAAGCATGCTGAGAAGAACAGGATGGAGATTTTGGAGAGCGGGGGAGAACAGCAAAAGGTCTGGCGGTAAGCTGATACTAGCTGATAAGCTACAGGTCTTTTTTATCTTTTTTAAGTAAACTCTAGTGGGGCTTGAACTCACTACCCTGAGATCAAGTGTTGCATGCTCTATCAACTGAGCCAGCCCAGCGCCCCCTGTAAGCTATAGATCTTTGACGAGCAGGTTGCTTTGTAAATTAAAAGTACAGTCCAAATGTTAGCTGAAATTCATTGGAATTGTTCACCCAACAAAAGTCTTCATTAACAATTTTCTCCATCTTCCCAATTTAGGTTTCAATGTGGAAACGGTAGAATATAAAAATATCAGCTTCACAGTCTGGGATGTTGGCGGCCAGGACAAAATCAGACCTTTGTGGCGACATTATTTCCAGAACACCCAAGGTAAAGATTATCCAGTCTATGGCCTTGGAACCGTTTGTACTAAATGCGTCTAAAGATGGATGCTCGTCCAGAACCTGGTGCTCTGCTGTATTTGGACCGTTAGTCGTTCCTTCTCTTCTGATGACCCACTTATACTTACTGGGGAGGTTTCTTTTTGGAAAATGGTCCCTCCTTTCTAGAAAAGGTGCTTGGGCATTAATGCCCTATGTAGAAAACTCCCTCTTAATCCAGACTAATTAAAAAAGGGCTATCCTCTTAATTTTGTCTTTTGGTTCATTGAGAACTTATACGAAGTACCAGTTTTTGAAGAATTTGAATTCAGCAAGCTCTTTTAAACCTGTTGAGAATATCTAAGAATCATGCCTTTGGAGAGAGAGATGAACAGGTGTGGCTGGAACCCCAAATGCTGGCATCTTGTGTGGCCACAGTGCCTCCCTGTCGCCCTGCGATTCTAGAGGGGCCTGAGTCGACACCTATCCCAGATCGGTGCCTCATCTCCTTATCACTGGTTTCTTCAAAGTTGGGGCTTTAATGGGTCCACACCCCCCCATCAATCTCCTTGAGGTTTTTTCCCAGGGATTTCATGTTGGATAAATGCTGCCTTCTAGAATATTGCCTGTCAAGATACCCATAAACTGTTCACATAGCTTTTACACCCTGATTCTCTTGTAGAATCATAACCATATGGCATCTCCACGCTCACTTTAGAATTTATTTGGAGTCTTTTAATTTTGAAGCTTCTACTACTGGCGGTGTTTTCACTGCACGCAGTTCCTAGTAAAGGCCTGTGTTTGTCGGGCTTGTCACACCCAGTGCCAAAGCCGGCTTGCCCTTATGTTTTAGATCATTGTTGTGGTGGTTCACTTCATTTGGAGCTATTTTTTCAGCTTTTAAATTAAATTAAATTTTCTTTCTCAAAATGCTGTATAAATGAGTATACATATATTTACACGCACACACACACACACACATTTTATTTTTGTTAGTGGAAAATTCAAAAGATGTAAGGAGAGAGGATGCAGAATGAACCCCCTCGTGGCCTTGCCCAGCTTCAACAGTTACTAGCATTCTGTCCAGAGTATGTTTAGCAAATCCCAGACTCGGTACCTTTTGTTCATATGTCCTTCGGTTTTCATTTCAAACTGATAAAGCCTTTTTTTCTGAACATAATCTCCATGCCATTATCACACCCCCAAAATTAGTATTAATTCTTTAATGACAAGTACCCAGTCCTTATTCAGGTTTCTCCAGTTGTATCAGATATGTCCTTTCTACATTTGATTTGTTTGCCTTGGGAACCACAGCTCACACCTTGCATTTCATTGTCATGTCCCTTTAGTCTCTTACTCTAAAACAGATTCTTTCCCCACTTCTTTTTTTTTTTCCGTGCCATTTTTTTTTTTTAATTTATTTTTGTTAGATGTTTATCCCGTATTTTGGATTTGGCTTGATTATTGTTATGTAATTTGTCTGTGGATATCTTGTAAAATGGTAGTTTGTTCTAGAGGCTTGGTTACATTCTGGTTCATTTTGGCGGCAAGAATACTTCAGACGTGGTGCTTAAGTACTTCCCTGTTGAATCACATCTTAACACAGAGGTTTGGTTGTTCCACTTTTAGTGATGCTAAGTGGATTCAGATAGTATTAGGATAATTCTCCCAAAATAAAGTTCCCTCCCACTTAGTGATTTTTAGCATTCGTGGAAGACTCTTACCTAGATCTGTTATTTCATTAGAGTTACAGAATGATTTTTCTAGATCTTGTCACTTCGTTTGTATTTGTTAGCTGAAATCCTTCTAAAGAGAGAACTCCTTCATCAAATGTTTGGTTTCTCTGAAATACAGGTTATATAAGAAAGGCAGAAAAGTGCTTGATTCTTTGCCTTTCTAGATCTTCAGAGAAACGACTTGATACCCTAGCAACTTCCATGATGACGCTTAGATTTTTGTGTCTGTGTTTCAATCCACTGCAGACAATTTACCTTCTGATACTCATAGCGTTCGTTTATCTTGGGTTGGTCCTTGCCATAATGGCCAAACGGTTGCAATCCCTCATTAGTTAATAAATCTAAAAACCGGGGGTTTGAACCACAGCTCTGCTATGAAACCTTGGGAAGGTTAAGTAATCTTTTCTCCGTTTCCTTATCTGTAAAATGGAGGTACTACCTACTGTGTTGGATCATTTGGCTTAAATGAGATTGATTTTGTAAAATGCTTTGTTGGGTGGTTGGAAGGTAGTAGGCTAGGAGCCTGTATTAGTCTGGCTTCTCCAGAGGAAACAGAACCAGCAGGATGGATGGAATTTAGTAGAAGGAATTGGTTCACATGGTCACAACGGCCGAGCAGTCCCAGGATCTGCGTTTGGCAAGCAGGAGAACCAGGGGAGGGTGGCTGATGCTGGAAGTTCCAGTCCAGAGGCAGAAGAGCAGCTCCAGGATGGCCAGGCAGAGACTTCTCTCACTCTTTTGTTCTCTCCCGGCCTTCAGTGGACTGGAAAGGCAGTCTGCTGATTCAAATGTCATTAACCTCATCCAGAAACACCCTCCCAGACACACCCAGAATAATGTTTGACCAAATGTCTGGGCACCCCGTGGCCCGGTCAACGTAATTACCCCATCACAGAGCCCAAATTGTGTGACAGGTTTTATTTCCTCATTCTCTGGCAGGATTCCTTTTGCCTGCTCGATTCAGTGCTGTGAACATTCAGACACCAAGTTGAAATGCCTTTTTGTTTTCAATCTTCTATTCCTAACAAGTTCAATTTTATTGAACTTCAGTGACTGTTGCTTTTTGTTTTCAATCTTCTATTCTTAAGTCCAATTTTATTGAACTTCAGTGACTATTGCTTTAATGGCAGGCACCTGGCTATGTTCTAGGACCTTGCGGAGGGTAATTTAGTCATGAAACTAGCAAGTGGGGAGTGTTTGAAGAATGGATTTGCAGTCTGTGGTGGGTCCAGGCATCTCGGCCATGAGTGGCCTTGGAAGCTGCCCCTTTTTCTTCTGCCAGTGTCTCAAAGGTCAGGCTGTCTTTTTTATTATGTAAATTTTCTTCATCAGTATGTTGAGTATGACAGACTAGCTTTTAGCTCTCCCCTTAAGACATTGGACTGTGTCTTCACTAGGCTTCACTTGTATAGATTGGAATTTGAATAGTTCATGTGATTTCTTAGCTGATGATATTACATGAGTGCCTATGTCAGGCAGCTGTAGGGCGGGCCTGGGAGGCAGGCAGGAAGGGGCGGAGGGCCAGCACCCATTCTCCCCAGACCCCGCTGCGAGATCCGTGTCGGAAGGGGGCCAAGAGGACATCCTCCCGCACTACACTTTTCCTACCAGGAAGGTCCCTTTGGCAGTGTCCCCACAAGTTGTGGCTCCTGGGACAGGGAGGCCGCCTGAGGCAGCATCTTCAGTATTCTCGACTCTCTGTTGACTTCCTGTAGCTTGTACCTGCTGATCTTCAGGGTACTCAGAGCTGTATCAAACCAGTCGAACCTCTCTTCATGGCATGAACTCTTAGATTTTTGAAGACAGCTATCAGTCCCCCCGATAAGTCTTTTCTCTAGAAAAAATATCCCCGGGTATATCCGTTCTTTTTCGTCTGACATGGTCTCTAGTTCCTTTGCCATCTTAGTCATGCTTTGAATCCTTCCAGTGCGCCTGCGCTGTAGAGTGTAGGGTCCGGCAGCCACCGAGTCATCTCTGCAGGATGTTCTGACTGGCATATGATAGAGGAGGCTTTTTATCGCCCATACCCTAGAAACCGAGCTGCCAACACTGCTCTCCATACAGCCTGAGAGCAGATTAGTTCTGGCAGCCCTTCACAGTTTTGTCACACCAAGGGCTTATTGTCAGCCAGCCACCGAGTTCTTACCATCATTATGTACTATGCATGGACTGCCGCTCGGAAAGTCTTCCCCATTCTCTGTCTGGGTGTGAGTAGGATTCCCCAGGGAATCGTCTTGGCCCAGCGCTTCCTCCAGCCAGTGTCACAGCAGAACCAGGTCTGTGCCAGTTTCTACCACCTTTGCTTAGATACAGGGTGGTGGCGTCTTTCTTCGACTCGTCTCTTGCTTCCTGGGGATTCTCGGATGCTGTCTAGTGTGGGATCCTGCAAGGACTTCCCAACACCAACTACCTGGAGTTGAGCCAAACTTCGTGGGGTAGGGGCACAAGACTCCCTCACTTCCGACACCAGCTGTAAATGGGGTCCGCAGACCACCCTACCCTCACCTCCGGTTGGCTGGCTGCAAATTTGGCAGTTCCCGCGACCCCCTCAGGTTCGGTAATTCATCAGAATGACTCCTAGGACTCAGGAAAGCGAGATACTTAGAATTATGGTTTTGTTACAGCACAGGGATACAGATGAACCAGCCAGAGGGATAGACACAGAGGGCGAGGTCTGGGAGGTACCAGACACAAAGCTCCCATTGTCCTTTCCGCACGGAGTCCAGATGCATTACCTCCGTACACTGAGGTGTGACATCTGCAGAGTATTGCCAACCATGGACGCTTATCTGTTCTTGTTGGGACTTCCGTATGTAGACGTGATGTAGAAGTGAAGTGATAACGGATGAGCCTAACGTTTTCTCTCTGTATTCTTGTTTCTGTTAGTGTGGTGAAGGCCTGTGCTGCTTCTGAAAAGGTAGGCGGGTTGGGTGTGCAGCAGCCTCCTGACTCTGGAGATTAGATGTCCTTCCTTACTGATTGCTTTCGGTGAAACCATATACATAAGTAGGGAGAAGCTGTAAGGACATATAAACAGTTGCCCTTTCCAGTTCAGATTACCAACATGCTTGTGATTTCTTTCCAGGGCTGATTTTTGTGGTCGACAGTAATGACAGAGAGCGGGTCAATGAGGCCCGAGAAGAACTAACCAGAATGTTAGCAGAAGATGAGCTCCGAGATGCAGTTTTATTGGTGTTTGTAAATAAACAGGTATATCATTGGCTTTCTGAATACGGGGACTGAAATTTCTGCCAGACGGTCACTTAAAGATAGAGATACTTAAATTAGATATCTGCCGCCTTCTCTCTAGTCGCTACCATGACGTTACCACCCACCACCTCTTTTTTTTTTTTTTTTTAAAGTAAGCTCTAGGCCCATTGTGGGGCTTGAACTCACGACCTTGAGAGAGCCAGGTGCCCCCCCTCCACCTCCTTTTTAGCTCGTGTCATCTACTCATTCACGCAACAAATATTCATTGAGCATCTACTAAGATCCAGGCATTGTTTTAGGTATTGGTGTTGTAGCAGTGAGTAGCAAGACAGACAGAAATCCCTGTGTTCATGGAGTTTTCATTCTAGTGCCAGGAGAGTCAGTCGGTAAATAATACGTAATGTGCCTGCTGGAAGTGTTATGGAGGAAGGTAAAGCAGAGGAAGGGGACAGGATGGATGTGGGGAAGGGCCAGGATTCCTCCATCATAAGATGACATTTGAGAAGGAGGCCTGAAGGCCAGCAGGAAGGGAGCCATGTGGGGCTCTTAGAAATAGCAAGGCAGCCAGGACAGTGGAGCAGACGGGGCGGGGCGGTGAGGGAGGAGATGGTGGCATCATACGGGGCCTATCTTCCTGGAGGAGAAGGGCCTTGTACATAAATGTAATGGAAAGCAGTAAAGGAAGAGTGCGAAGAGGGCCAGGGCTAGAGCTGTCCCGCCTCGGGACTCAAAGCCGAGCTAAGCTTGGAAGAGAAGGTAGAGTTGTGGAATGTACCAGACAGAGATAACCTTAGTTCATTGTGGGGTGTTTCTTTCCACCTTCTCCTCCACGAATACATTCATAACGGACTGAGCTCACGCTCTTCTGACTGGGTTGCATCCTGTTTCTCACTTCAGATTTATTGAAAGCATTTTCTCTTGCCATCCAGCTTTTTGTCAACATGATTTTAAAGGGTGGCTGGGTCATCACTCAGTCATTACGCTCCTGGTGGGTTCGATGCCAGTCCAGAATTTCACTAGTGAACATAATGGACTTTCAAAAAGAAAATGACACTTGTTTTTGTTTTTGTTTTTTTTATTACAAAAACAGAACATCATGCCAGCAGTTTAGAATACCAACTGGAATGTTCTAGCCTCACTCTTCAGGGTAAAACACTTGCGTTTCTTCTTTTCCCAGAGCTACAACTTTCTATGCCTGTATAAACAGTTATATGATTGTATTCATATTTACATTCTGGAGATCAGCTTTTTTACTTAGCGTATCTTTGCTGTCATTCCATATCAGTATATCTAGATTACCTTAACTAGATGGCAGACACAGTTGTAGGAATTGGAATATATCTGAGAACAAGCTAGAAATTCCTGCCCTTGTAAACAAGCTTGGGTTCTAGTTAGAGGAGACAGGTAATAAGTAATCCACGTACCAAACACATAAGTTTTATAACGTAGCAACATGTGGTGAGTGCGGCATTTGAGAAGATTAGACAGGACAATTAGGGAGGGGTCCTGGGGGCTCTGGTCGCAAAGGCCTTGCAGGCGACCGCAAGGACTCTGCCCCCCCCCCCCCAGAGAGGCGGAACTGCTGTTGGGTTTTGAAAGAAGAACGACTCGCTCTTTCACTGACCACTGGGTCGAGAAGAGACTTGAGGGGAACAAGCACAGAAGCAAGGGCACTGGTCAGGATAGTTCATTCAGTGCTCCAGGGTAGAGCTGGTGGTGCTCGCGTCAGGAGGGTGCCTGTGGAGGTGAAGGGGTCAGATTCTGCGTCTTTTTTGATGGTACACCCAGTGGTGTTAACCAGTGCGGAGTTGAGAGGTCAGAGAGAGATTGAGATTGAGGATCGGCTGAGCTGAGACTGTGGGTTGGGGTAGGTCTGGGGAGAAGAACAGTATTTCCTTATATAAATGCGTCATTCATTATAAACTGACTTTCGGATTTTCTTTTTCAAGGATCTTCCGAATGCTATGAATGCGGCGGAAATAACAGACAAGCTCGGCTTACATTCCCTCCGCCAGAGAAACTGGTACATTCAGGCCACTTGTGCCACCAGTGGAGACGGGCTTTATGAAGGCCTGGACTGGCTCTCCAACCAGCTCAAAAACCAGAAGTGATGGGAAGCGATCCGTTCCCCGTGCGTTGCGGCGAAGTCAGCCGGCCTCTTCTGTGTGCGTGTGTGCGTGTGAGGAGCCGAGTGTGGGTGTGTGGCTGGGGGCGGGAGCAGCTTTCTCACACCGTGCCTTATACATGCCATAAGAAAACCAGTCTTACATTTGAAGAAAACCCAGTGTTACACGTGAAATGCTACCTTCCATTTCAGTAGCTCCCATGGTCAGTCCGGCAGCAGGTGGAGGGGGCCCGGGCCTTCCTGGCGCACGCTCGCCCGAGCGGTCTCCGCAGTGGGCAGGAGGCAGGGAGCTGGCTCGGGGCTCCGTGGAGCCAGGCCTGGCGCCTCCGCACAGCTCGAGTCCCCATTCGACTCTGGCTTCCTTTTGTAAAGAGGAAGGGCCCGTCGCCCTTTCCCATCACTGCCAGAGCCAGCCACCCACTTCTCAGTGCTTTAAAGCAAAAGATCCTCAAGAGGAAAAGGCACTTGCTTCCTGCGGCTTTGAAGTTCAGATCTGAACTTTTCCCTTAAGTTATTTTCTTCCTGGCGTAATGTGGTTTATTTAAAGGAACTCGAGATCTTTTTCATTAGAGTATCAAGTCTCCATAACACTAGAAAATTGTCCAGTCCTTCCCTCGTGCTAGCTCCCTCTCCCGTTTGCCTCTTATTTGCCCAATGGAGACCATTTGGGTGGGGTAAGTGACCCAGCGGGAGGCCGAGGTTCTTGGCCACAGGGTCCTGCGGAGGGGCAGGCGCGTGTCCCTGCGTCTGTTTCCCCTTCTCAGGTTTCAGGCTCCCGAGACGGCTGCTCCCACTTCTCTGCCCTGTGCTGAATGTTCTGTGCTCGAAGCAGGAGGTTCGCTCCTGTGATGGCATCGTCGCCAAGTTCATGATCTCCGTTCAACTTTTCGGTTTCGGTTTCGGTTTCGCTTAGTTTCTGTTCCCAGAACCACACACCTGTGAGTTCTGCGAGTGAGAGAGGGTCGAGAGCTCCCTTTGAGGTCGAGATGAAATTCCCGGCCACCCCTGTGACTGCCCCTGAGTTGGTGCTCAATTTTGGTATGAAAATGTCTCCTCTGGACTGCTCTCCGCGGCTCCCGCTCCCCCTCCTGGATGGCAATAACGCCCTGCGTGGAAACGTGCTTTATGTGGTCCTCAGAATGTTCGTGAAAATGGCCTGGAGGTGAGCTTGGTTTCACGCAGTTGTCTAGAGCTCGTTTGCCCAGACAGCTGTTGGCCAGATGTGTACCTGACAACTTCCACTACTTTGCCCTTAAAAAAGTCCTTTTTCATAAAAACTTTTATTCAAATTACAGAGGAGGGGAATGTAAGGTGAACTTGAACAAAAGTAATCCTTGTTTATTGATAATAACAAAGTCGATACTACGAGGAAGAAATTTCCTGCCACGATCAGCGTGGGGTGTGATGTTTTTCTTTAAAATGTTGACTCTAAAGACTGTTCGTTGCAATACTGGCATCCAAGTCCCGATTTGATTTTTAACCCTGGAGTAATTCCTGAGAGAGTTTTAGGTTGTGCGCCGCAAATTGGCAGGGACTGTGTCCTATACTTTTGTATTTGTGCTTAGTACAGTGTACCTAGTACAGTGCTAGGCCTCGTTAACAATTGTTGGTTGGACAATAAAGAACTTGCTTTGGAAGGAGGAGAGGACAGCCATGTGCTTCTGTATGTGTTGAACTACTTTAAAATCCCTTTTCCCTCCATCTGAGCAGACTTCCTATTGAAAACACCCAGCGTACTTGTGCCGTAGACGCCCCTGGCGGTGTTGCCCTGGGCCTTTGCGCCTTTGGCAGTATCCTCACCGATCGCTTTCGTGACACTTCTTTCCCTGTGATTTGGAGCTGGTGAGTTGGGGGTGAGTGGGGCCACTTCAGTGTAGTAACTTTGAACAAAGACTTGGGTCCCCGAAAGCCACATTGATGTCCCAGCTATGTCCCTTGCTGGCTGCTACTCTTAGCTTCTGTATCTCTTGGGCCTCCGTTTGCTTCACTGTTAAATGGGGATAATAATACCTATCCAGGAGGGTTGTGCGGATTAAATGTCTCAGACCTTTGTATACCTTGCTCTGGTGTTTCCCTGGGAATATCTTGACGTCTAAGTGTGAACAACAGTGCTGGCCACAAACCGATGAGCGTTATTTGTAGGAGAAGGGAAGTGGGATCGTGTGGCGGCTGTATAAATCTCTCTCTTGCTCTCTTCACCTTCTATTGCTGCTGGGTGCTCGGTCCTTTTCTAACCGTGGAGAATGTTCATGAGACCAGCTGGGGTCCTTGTTGACCAAGCATGTTGGTGTGTCCTATCCTCACCCATTTCTCTTCCTTTTTTTGGTTAAGTTCTGTGGTTTTTAGTATATGCAGCCACAACTACTGATTTTAGACAACCCCCAAAAGAAACTCTGGATCCCTTAGCATCCATTCCTCATTCCTCCCTTCCCCCAGGCCTGTGGCAACCACTAATCTACTTTCTGTTTCTTTGGATTTGCCTGTTCTGGGCGGGTGAGGGGCCTGCGGCTAGTGGATGCTTTAGGAATTGCTGAGGATGGCCTGACCACAGCATCCATCCAGAGACATCCATCTGAGGCACAGACGAGGCAGAACCCCAGGGGATGGACTGCCCCATAGGAACCATGGACTTTATTATCTTGAGAGGGAATGGGATGCCCACCAATTACACGGGACACAGCGCAAAAAGTGGGTTGTGTGGTCACCCTATGGAATGGTAAGGGCTCTGAACCTTGAGTCCAAGTCCGAGGCTAAAATTAAAGCTGCCCATTCACTGGCTGGATTCGGTTGGGCTACTCAACCAATGACCCTCCATTTCCTTACCTGTAAATGGAGGATGCAGCTCTGTGTGGATACCAAGAATATGGGGTAATGTGGGGGTTCTGTGAATCCATTCTGTATGTCGTGGGTCGTGTAATTAGATCTATTTCAAATAATGCCTTAACAGAACTGGGAATGTTTCCATGTGAGTTGCTCAGCACAGGAGGGTTTATACTCCTGTTGAGGTAGGTTTCAAGTGAAGTAGGACACTGCAAAGTGACCTGAGTCCTTTGTCCAGAGGGCTGATGGAGGTCATCAAATAGTACACACAAAAGCTGATGATATGCTGTGGAGATGAAATTTTTTTTCCCTTTGAAAGTTTCGATATTCTCACCTTTTTTGGTAGCAACTTTACTGAGACATAATTCACATACTCTATACAGTTCACACGTTTAAAAGTAATACAGTCAGTGGTTTTCAGTGTGCTCAGATTTGTGTGACCATTACTGCAATTTTAGGACATCTTTGTCATCCTGAAAAGAAACCCTATACCCTTTAGCATTTGGTCCCCATCTCTTTCATCCCCTCTCCCTCTCCCACCCCCCCTTCCCAGGCAACCCCTAACCACTGGTGTTTCTGCGTCTGTAGAGTTGGTGGGGATGCTTTTTAAACTGCCTTGTCACACCTTGTGGTCTCTAGAAATTGTCTTCTATTTTTATTTTTATTCTTTTTATCCTCTTCTTTTATTCTAATGCATGGCATGGGAAGGGGGTGCTGAGCACACACAGGACTCACACGAGGGTTGGATGGACCACTGACCTGCAAGGCTCCGAAGTGTCCAGTCAGACCAATAAATAACTTGCTGCTGCTCACCGCCACTAGGTGGTGCTGCCGCCCCATCCCCTGACCTACACGCAGCCCTGGCGGAGGTGCGCCTTGAGGGTTCCAAGTGTTGGGGGAGCATCCATCTTCTTGCCCAGACGTCAGGAGTAACCTAGGAAACTGGGACCACAGTTAGGGATGTGCCTGGAAGAGAGAGGCAAATGGGCACCCAGAGCAGAAGACTTGTGCGTGCCAATAATAGTAATAAAGGCGGCAGCAAGATTAGTAGCAGTAATCATAATTGCAAAGCAGTAATCACGGCCATTTATTGAGCATAATGGATACTGTTCTAGGCACTTTACATACATCACCTCTGCATGCACAACCAGCAAGGCACATGTGTTACATCTACTTTGCTGAGGGAGAAGCCAAGGTTCAAGAGGATAAAGTGACTTTCTGAGGCCACATGGCCATGATCCCAATGTAGATCTGGGCACCAGGGTTCACATCCTTCCAGAACACACTGCCACCTCAGACACTGGCCTGCGGAGCCTGCCATGTGGGGAGAGAAGGAAGCAAAGGTACACAGTGGAGGCAGCTGGGGAGGGTCCGGGGCCCAGGCTCACAGCAGCAGGCACAGAACCGTGTCAGCTGACAGGGAAGAGAATGCGTGGTGGATGGAGGGGAAGAGCAAGGGCGTGGGGATGCGAGACGCGTTATCAGGCCAGTGGAGGCTGCAGCCAAGGCCCACGTCGACCTACCTTGGATGCTTAGGTTCTTTGGAATCAAAAACTACAATCAGTGTTCTGAAGCTGGATCGTGCCGAAGCCTGCACGGCTGTGTACATTTACTAAGAACCTTCAAATTGCTTTCCCACAATGGGTGAATTGTATAGTAGGCAAATTACCTCAAGAAAGCTGTGTGAAAGTTATGATCACGAAACCAATAGCAACAAGGATGCCAAGCTAGTACGTCTCGGCAGTGCCGTGGGCACCTAGAGAAGAGGAAGAGGGAGAGTATCCTCTCAGTAGGAAGCCTGGCTGACAGCTGTCCAGCCTCTGCTTGAATGTTTTCAGTACCGGGGGGCTCAGTACCTCAAAGAGCAGCTGATTCCAGTCTGGGATTACTCTGATCCTCAGAAAATTGAAATCTATTACTTGCCCTTATCTTTCTGTGCCGAATAAACCTCTTTGCTTTGGCATGTGACCTTTCTTTGGAGTGCTTGAGGGCAGACGTTGCATTCCCCCACAAGTCATTTTTTTTTCTTCTTTTTTTTTTTTTTTTTTTTTTCCGAGAGTGTGCATAAGCAGGGGAAAGGGGCAGAGGGGAGAGAGAGGATCTTAAGCAGCACAGAGTCTGACACGGGGCTTGATCCCACAACCCTGGGACGATGACTTGAACTGAAATCAAGAGTTGGACGCTCAACTGACTGAGCCACTCAGGCATCCCACCCCCCAAGTCATTTTTTATCCCGTACAGAAAGATTTTTCATATGTAAGATTTCTAGGCTCTCCTATTCTGCTTGATCTGTCAGCATCTTTCTTAAAACGTGAGGGCCAGTGGTGAGCCCGATAATCGGTAGATGCCAGCCCGGTGATATGGCTAACGGTTTGAATCCCGGCGTTAAGCTCTCTGAGTTCAAATCCTCGCTTCACTAAAGGTCAGCTGTGTGACAATGGCTAAAAATACCAACCTTTCTGTGCCTTATGTTTAAATCTTAACTTAAGTTTAAACCTTAATTCTTCATCTTGCTCACCACGAATCCTCAAAGATTCTATTCTATCAGGTGCGTTGCCAAGAATAAGTATACAATGTGCATAGCAGTGTCTTCATGGACCAATCGATCAACAGTGGAAGTGAGGTTCATTTGACCCTTTACCCTTACTGAGTACGTTGGCCACGCGTAACACCTGCCGTCTTCTGTAAGGGCTCAAAGCAGAGCTGACTACAGGTCAGGGTCACATAAGCCAATCTGTAATTTCTGGAATCCACTTTCTTTTTCAAATGTGGGCAACATTTTCCTATTTCCAGTTTCCCCCCATCCCTCGCAGCTCCCTGATTTCTCAGTATTTATGGGGGGGGTGGGGAGGTCGGTTCTGCAGTCACACCAGAAAGTTCTCGGATATATTTAGTTGGAATCAGGAAAGCTGAGCCCATGTAAAGCAGCAGGACTCTCCTTGAGCCCTGCATCACCTATCTTGGGTCTTACTCCATGATCATGTTTGCTAACCTTTCTAGCTTGAGGAGTATTCCCTTTAACAAAGGAAATGTAAGAAAATAGGCAGAAAGGAGGCTTTAGCTCTTTCCCAGTCTTTTATTAATATCGCGTCATCTGCCTTGAACATCTCCTCCCTGTTATTCTTGCTCAGGAAAAAAAAATTAGCTTTTAAAGACTGCCTTTGTTACTCTTTATCACAAGCCCTCATCATTCTGGTATTCAATGATGATGATAATACCACCTAATATTTCTTGGATACTTACCATGTTCTGGTCACTGTGCTGTCTTACACATATGCGTTTCCACAACCATCCATTCTTACAATTTGTCCTTCAGTGTTTCTCATTCGTTGTCCTCTTAAGATCGGAGTTTAGCCCTGAACTCCCAGTGTTGGCCACCACTTGCATTTCCTTAAAAGCTGCTGCTCTTCCCTTCCTCCTGGTTGCGCCGAGAGTCTTGCCTCTGAGGAAGTTCTGCCTTCCCAGACCTGCGGCAGGGTGGGGGAGGGGATTCCCAGGGGCTGCGGGAATGATGCAAAGCCCTGACTCAGCACAATTCATGACTACATACAAAGGGGGAAGGTCAAATTTAACTAAGGAAGGAGGCAGAAGGCAGAGAAGTGGGCTGGCCCTAGGAGTGCAGTGGGAAGGAGTCCAAAGGTTAAAGTGTAGGATACATGGGCGTGGCAGGAAGTGGAGAGAAGGAAATCACTCCAGATGGAGGCTGTAACAGTGCGAACACGTCTGTGAGGGGTTTTTGCATGTGTTGACTTAACTGGGCTAAGGGATGCCCAGATAGGTGGCAAGACAGTATTTCTGGCTATATTTCTGGGTAAGGGTGTTTCCAGAAGAGGTTAGCATTTGACTCCGTGGACTGAGCAGAAAAGGCTCCTCACCAGTGTGGGCTGGCCTCACGCAATCCATTGAGGGCCAGAATAGAACAAAAAGGTAGAAGAAGGGCATATTCTTTCTTTTCCTTCTTGAGCGTCAACATCCATCTCTCCTGCACTTTGGACATGGGAATGGGAGCTCATGGTTCTTGGTCCTTGGACTCTGGCACTTACATAGGCCTAACCTCCTTTGGCCTCAGACTGAATTATGCCACCAGCTTTCCTGTTCTCCATCTTGCAACAGCACATCATGGCATATCTCAGACTCCATGTAGTAAGTCTAGTAAGGCTAGACTTATTCTAGTCTTCCCTGTGTATCACCACATATCCTATGGTTCTGTTTCTCTGGAGAACCCAAATACACCATCATTTCTTTTTTCAGTCATGAGGGTCAGAAATGAGTCCAGAGGAGTGGCTCTCTCCCCCACTTCCTCAACCTACTGAGGACGAAGGCTGGCCACAACAAACGGGTAAGAAAGACCTTCCGGGATGCTCTACTTTTAGCCAAACGAGCCTTTCTGGCCCCCTCCCCGCCTCCCCTGCCGAGCCAAATTTCCTCACCACTCCTGGATTTTGCCTCGGTTCCATTCGGTGATTTGCATTAAAAAAGAAAAAAAGATAGAGCCTTCCCACTGTGCCTGGCAACTTTGAGATAAAGGACTGAATTTTTGCAAAATTCCCTCCTAGGGCCTAGCACTGGGTAGGTGTTCCACAAATATTTGGTGAGTTAATGAAATCAAAGTGCTCTCCTATTCTGGCTGGGTAGTGTACGGAAGAATCCCAGAACACCATCATTCGTATTTCTTCTTTAACTGACCCTAGGAATTCTCCACAATGCGTCCGTTGTCAGATGCATGGATTTCCACGCAAGCATTTAGCACACAAAGATGGTTCAATATGTATTACTTGTTCATCTCACTAAAGACCCCAGAAGACACTAGCACCCCAAAGGAGCAAATAGTTCTAAGGATCCCCAACCCCAAGCAAGCATCTTAGGGGTAAGCATGCAGTAAGCAGTTAATAAGTATTCAGTTACTGATTAGGGAGCATAAATACACAAGACTGGTAAATTAAAAAGAGAGCTGTGTTACAGATAACCAAATTAACAAGTTTTCTAGAACAGTCGAATCTTCTGTGCTCTGTGTTTAGGGAGAGGAAGCCTCCACCAGGTAGAGAGATCTCTCTTCTAATTAGGCTTCTGTCAGGATAGCATTGCAAGTAGGTAGGGATATTATCGCATTTATCTACTACTCTTTGAACAAACTCGTGGGAGATTGAAGTTGGGCAGTAGAAGGAGGCTGTCCCGGGAATAAATAAATACACTGGAGCCGCTCCTGAGTGAATGCTCCACACATAGCTGATGAGACGTTAACCATCAATATAAACCTGATTGGGTTGCCACATTTTGCATCAATGACGCTTAAATATAAGCTCAAGAATTTAGAAGGCCGGGAGCATCTCTATGTGCTAGATGGGGTGCTGTGAGATTCACGAATCATTTATTAGAGCCAATTAGATACATTTTTTTTAAAGTTTGTTCGTTTATTGAGAGTACAAGTAGGGCAGGGGCAGGGAAAGAGAGAGAATCCCAAGCAGGTTCTGCCTTGTCAGGGCAGAGCCCAATGCAGGGCTCAAACTCATGAACAGTGAGATCATGACCTGAGCCAAAATCAAGAGTCAGTCACTCAACCAACGTAGCCACCCATGCGCCCCAGATCTTTTTTTTTTTTTTTTTAAGACGAATTTGGGTGGGCCATTAACAGGACATGGCTCAGGAAATTATAGGTTTCAAATTTTGGAAAAATTGGCGCATTTAGGCAACTTGAGTATCTTCTCATTAGGGTAGACCATCTCAGCCTCCAAGCGCTTGGCTGACCAGGCTTGCTGCTGAGATGGGCACTGAGAGGAGAAAATAGAATGTTCTCCGTTATCTTACCAGTTACTGAGACGTGTAACAAAGGCACCGCATCCCCTCGACAATCCCCTTTAATAAAACAGCTCAGTTTTCTGTGTATTAATCTGCTGATGGACCGGGAGGATGGGCCGCCTGGGGGCGTTTGCTCTCCCTGGCGGGGGTGGCTTGTGGGTGTGGCTGGCGAACGGCTGGTGTGACAGAACCAAGCCACAAATCCAGCCTCTCTCACCCCTCCAGTCAGCAGATTTCGCTTTACCGTCCACCCTCCACGGTAGAGCACAGACTTTTTGTCAAAGGGCCTGGGCTGGAATCCTGCCTGGCCTCCACTGCCAACTGGTTAGGTGATTCTGGCTTTCCAAGGCTCGGTTTCTCCATCTATAAAATGGTACGATGATATCCGCCAGAAACATTCAGAAGGTTGCTGGCAAGGGGCGGTGCCTCGATGGCTACACGTCACCCACAAACATTACTGAGCCAGCCCTAGCAGCCTCCGCGTTGACGCAGGGCTGTCCTGCAGATGGCGCTGTGGCCCGGGGAATGCTCCTAGCGAGAACTCTGGCAGGTGGGACACCTGAGAGGGCTGGACCCAGTCTGGGTTTCCACTTACTGTGTGTCCTGGGTGTGTGTCCCACCGACAGGTCACTCATAGTGACATTGGGCTTCTCATAGGGCCAGTTCCCTGCTAAGCCAGTGATCCTCTTTCTCTTTTTCTGCCCTCTCCAGTGGATGGAGTGGTGGATCTTGCCTGCTTGGTCATGCTCTTTGACCCCTGCCACCCACTGCAGCAGGTGGTGTGTCTTTCAATTCAATCCCACTGGGGCATCTTAACAGATAGCCCCCCTGGACTCCATCTATCTGTGATGGTGGCCACCAGCTCTACTCTTGGGAACATCCTTATCCTGACTGTCTCCCATCCGAAGCAATCTGACAAAGGATCTAAGCCCGTAAAAGAGAGAAGGCACCAGGACCCCCAAGTGGTGCTCAGAAGACAAAGGGCCGGGCTAATGTGCGGGCTTGGCTCCAGCCAGGCAGGAATCCCGGCCTACCACCCAGCATTTCTGTGTCCAGGGCCTCGTTATGGGGGATGCTTGGAGCCTCCTTCCCTGCCTGCAAAGAGAATAGAACTGTCCCTGTCCTCTAGGACACAGTAGCAAAGCCTCAGTGAGATGAGTCATCCCGTAGGCTTGGCAGAGTGTCTGGTACACAGCAAGGTTCAAATGATGGTGATCAGTATTCAGTGAGGAGCAGAGGTGATGAGGTGGAGGGATTGGACCAGGGAGAAGACGGGGCTGCTTGCGAGGGAGGAAAAGTGGAGTGGAGAGGAAGGTTTCTTGGTGGCCCTGGAAAGCTACCGAAGGGAGCCACCCTCCCGTTGCTGATCCCGGGGGCAGCCATGCTGGTGGGGAGCCAGGCGCTGGCAGAACGAGCCAACCATCTGGCCAGCTGTTTTTGCAACACAAATAGATGGCGGCAGGGGCTTGGAGAGCCGCACCACACTGACCACAACTGGCAGTGGAGGCCAAGGTCTCCTGGAGACCCCCAGCCCCGGTCAGCAGCGTACAGGCCAGCAAGCTGCAGCGGCAGGTGAGGTCAGGATCCAGCCTCCAGGAAGCCAGCACAGAGCCTGAGGGCCAGAGCTTGCACTGAGCGAAGTGCAGGAACGGCAAATCCTGAGAGGACTGAGATTGTCCCTCCCTCCCCGTCAGTGATTGCGTCCCCCAGGCCCATAACCTCCATGTCCCAAGAAGGTGCCGCCCTACCGCCACTGCACAGTCAGAAGTGCACGCTCTGAGGCCAGACGGCCTGGGTTCACATCCTGCTCCCACCCACATGAGCTGTGTGACCTTGGCAAGTTGCATAGCCCCGCTGGGCCTCAGTTTCCTCAACTGCAAAATGAGTTGTCAGGAGTGTTCAAGTTAAGGACACAGCGGGGCCTGACATGTAACAAGTGCCCTAGGCACCTGACACCTCATCTCTTTCTCTCCTTTTAAACCCCATCAGTCTCTGTCTCCCGCCTCCCTCTCTCTCTCTCTCTCTCCTTCCCATTCTCTCTTTCTCATCCATTCAGCAAACATGCCAGGCTGTGGGGAGGGGAGCTGTGGGGCACACAGCGATGGCACGCACTGTGAGCCCTGGACAGGACCCTCCAAGGCCCACCCCTTGTCAGGGCTGCGATCTGCTCACACAGCTGATGGCTTTGCCTTCGCTGCAGTGGGGCCTGTCTCCCAGGCCCTGGAGACCGATCCAGCCCAGCCCCCACGGGAGACAGGGCTGCCTCTGCCCGCAGCCTCCAGGGAGAGCTGGTGATTCCGGGGGAGGGGATCTTCCTTCCAGAGACGAGGGCAGCCCCGCCAAGAGTCTGGCTGGGAGTGAATGGGGCTGCTGGGTGACAGCGCAGCTGTCAAATCCAGGAGCTCCTCGTCTGGGGACAGTGTGCTTCTGCCCTGCTAATGACAGAGCCATCACTCACAGGACACCATGGCATCGTGCAGGACCAGACTGCTGTCTTTCCTCAGACAGGGTGACAGATGTCATGGGGGCCTGGGGGGTTCTTAGGGGGAGAATTGGGATATCCTCCTCCTCACCAAGTCATGTCACATCTCCCAAAGTCATGCAGAAACGTTCTTACACACCTCAGTGCCTTTGCACAGGCCATTCCCTCTACCCAGCCTGCCCTCCCCTACCTCAGGCCTCCTCCATCTGACAATGTCTGGAGCATCCCTCAAGACTCGGTTCCTGGGGCACCTCCGGGAAGCCTTCTTCAGTCCTCCAGGAAGGAACCCCATCCTCCTCCGTGCTGCTCTGACGCCTTGTACATACTGTTCCTAACACAGTGGTCACAGTGAATGACCACAGTTATTTGTTGAGGTGTTTGTTCCCCCATCACAGACAGTTCTGTGACAAAAGCTCTTGAGACGAAAGGCCAGGGCTCGGCTTTCTCTGCATCCTAGGGCTGAGCACATAGTTGGCACCTAACGAATGTAGGCTGAGGAGTGGATTGTCATTGGTGTCACCATCCACCTCTACACAGATCTCGATGCCGAGGGATCCAGTCCCCGCTTGATGTCTGGCCTAGAGGGACGTCCTGCTTTAGTGAGAGGTTTAGAAAGCCGGCTGGCTAGAAGGATCTAGAATGAGGAGGGCTTTTCCTATTGAAGACCAAATCTACGCTCTTTTTTCCCTAAAGAATTAGGGGATACCAGTTTGGTATTGCCTTTAAATGTTTATTTTTGAGAGAGAGAGTGCGAGCAGGGATGGGGCAGAGACAGGGAGACAGAGGATCCTAAGCAGGCTCTGTGCTGACAGCAGAGAGCCCGATGCGGGGCTCGAACTCATAATCTGAGAGATCATGACCTGAGCCGAAGTCAGACACTCAACCGACTGAGCCACCCAGGCACCCTTGGAATTGTCTTTAAACGTACACGAGGAGTTTGAGCTCAGAACTAGTTAAGCCCCTTATTCCCATCTGAGGCGACCCACAAACCGTGGAACAGCAGCCACAGGAGGCAGAAATGAGGCCCGGCTCCCCAGGCAGAAACCCAGGGAGATGCCGCACAGACCACAGAGGGGAAGAACAAAAAAGCAGTTTCATCTCAATTTTGTAACATAAACACATAAAGTGTTCCTCATGGTTGCTTTTAAAACAGAGGAGAGAGAACATAAAATGACTTAACAAATGAAGTAATTAGAAAAAAAGTTCCTGCCATCCTGTATGAAGAGAGACAGCAGAGGAAGGGGAAGAGCAAAGAAGATGGGAAGATGCAGAAATAGCAGCATGGGATCTGGGAGGGGGGAGGTTTGAGAGAGAGAAAGGAATTTGAGAAAGAGATGGTGGACACACACACGCACATACACACACACACACACACGGGAGGCCCTCTGACCCTTGCTTTTAAGTTGTTTTTTCTCTGTGTTTTGTTACTGTTTTTACCAGTTTAAGGAGTGCAATTTTGAACACTTTTCTCTATTTTCTGACTTCTAGAATGAAAAGTTCCCGATGAGATGCCTGATGTCATTCTTAGTGTTGATCTGTTTTGTTTTATGATCTGTTCTTTTTTTTTCTTCTGAAAACTTTTTTTTTCTTTTTGAAAACTTTTAAGATCTTATATCTTCATACACAACACCACGAAATTAGTATGGACCTTTATTCATTCATTGTATTGGGTGCTCAATGGGCTTTTATTTTTGTTTATAATTTATTTATTTTCAGTGGGGTTTTTAAAAAATATTTATTTTGAGAGAGAGAGAGAGAAAGAGAGAGAGAGAGAGCCCAGGCAGGCTCCGCAGCGTCAGCACAGAGCCCGATTCAGGGCTCAACCCCATGGACCACAAGATCGTGACTTGAGCCGAAACCGAGAGTTGCACGCTTAACCAACTGAGCCACCCAAGTGCCCCTCAATGGGCTTTTAAAATCTGGAAATCTAAGTCCTTCTTACATTATTCCTTTGACAATGGACTCCCTTCCATTTTCTCTGTCCTGTATTTCTCCTATTGGGCCTCCTAGGTGAATCTTTTACCTTCCCTATTTTTCCTTTCTCCTCTTTTCCGTATCTTTATTTTTTTCCCTACTTTCTGAAAGTTTTCCTTGACCCTCTCTTTCCAACTTTATTTGTTGCCTGTTTTGTTTCTGTTGGCAACTTTGTTTCTGCTATCATGTTTTCTTTCTTTCCTTCCTTCCTTCCTTTCTTTTTTGACTTTAAATTTATTTACTTAAATTCAAGTGAGTTAACATACAGTGCAGTATTGGTTTCAGGGAATAGAACCAAGTGATTCATCACTCACATATAACATCCAATACTCATCCCAACAAGTGCCCTCCTTAATGCCCATCACCCATGTAGCGCAATCCCCCATCCTTTTTTTTTTTTTTTTAAAGTAAGCTCTACACCCAACCTGGGGCTTGAACTCACAACCCTGAGATCAAGTGTCGCATGCTCTACCAACTGAGCCAGCCACGCACCCCCCTGCTATCAGATTTTCGATATCCGAGGGTTTGTTCCCCACCCCCCCAATTATTGCTTGTTTTTAAAGTTTATCTATTTATTTTTGAGAGAGAGAGCACAAGTTGGGAAGGGGTAGAGAGAGAGAGAGAAGGAAAGAGAATCCCAAAGCAGGCTCTGTACCACCAGTGCAGAGTCCAACGTGAGGCTCGAACCCAAGAGCCGTGAGATCATGACCTGAGTTGAAGTTAGACATTTAACCAACTGGGCCACCCAGGGGCCCCTGATTATTCCCTTTTTAAAAGAGTTTTTTGGGGCACAATTTATATATCAGAAGTCATCCATTTTTAAGTGCGTGATTCAATGATTTTCAGTAAATTTACAGAGATGTGCAACCATTTCCACAATCCAGTTTGGACCGTTACTTCTTGTATAGTCTTTTTATTCTAGTTTCATGGGTGACATATCTTCTCTTGTCTCTCCCAAGCCATTAATGCCTGTTTCTTTAATGTTTTCAAGTTCCTCCCTCTGGTCGTTGGTCAGCTGGTTTCAGTTTCTGCCTTTCATCATGTTGGAGATGTTCCTCAAGTTCTTGGTTATTCTTTGCAGTCCACCAATATTTAAGAGCAAAGTATTAAAAAGCCATGTGGACATTCTGTGTGCATGAGCATCATTTGTCAATTGATGAGCTTCACTATAGGAGTTACATGAGGGCCATTTCTTTGAGGTTCCCCAAATGTCAGTATCAGTGAGTCTTTTCTGGGAGCCATTCAATTTCTCTGGAAAAGAGTCTACCAACCTCTCTGGGGTTGGGGTGGGTGAGTCTGGTGGGCTAGTGCTGAACTGGTTGCCGATATCCTTGGAGAGGCACTGCGCAGGGGACCGGAGGTACATCCATTTGCAGATAGACTTTCATGTAATCCTCCCATTTTCCCTCCAGCGCCCCCCTCCCCCTTCTACTATTCTTGTTGATCTGGGCTTAGACCCTCAATTTCTCCACAGAATAAACCCCTGCTGGAGGAGGGGAAAAGTGGTCACTTGGCTGTACTGAATGGGGTCAGGAACTTGAGGCGTCTTCCTACTGATCCCTACATTTCCAGTTGGCCAGAGCCTGCCAAGTTTCCAGTTCTACAACTCATCTTGTCTTTTGCAGTCCCCAGTGTCCGCAATACCCGTGTCTTGCCAAGAATCCGCAGCTTGAATTGGCTCTGTTTTCGTTAGTGTCCCCCTGTGTAGGCACATGGTATTCAGATTTCTCAGCTCTGCTCATTCTTCCACCTGCTTTCCATCTTCCAAAAATCTGTTGACATCTTTTGTCTTTTGCTGGGTTATTTTTTTTCTCTCATTCTTTTTATTCTTGTGGGCTCATACGTTTTTTAGTTCCTTAACTCACATTTTAGTGGTGTTTCGGGGGGAACAATGATAAATCCATGTGCTCAATTTGCCAGGCTTTCCCTGAGATACGGGAGTAAAGGCCTCTCAGGCTTTTTTTTTTTTTTTTTTTTTTTTAGATGTGTTTTTGCAACTACAGACATAAGGAGAAACAAGAGGAGGTCTCCTGTATTCTATACTAAATATGTTATGGATTTTCTTCTTATCAGAGCAATCTTTCTAATCTGGGTCACTGGTTCTTTAAAAAAAAAACAAAAAGGTAGAAAATGGAAGGAAATCTTGAGAAAGGATGATCAAAGGGATGGACATTGGATCCAGGGAAGGTCTGAAGGTGTTGGCACTGTGTAAATGGGCAAAGAGGCTCAGGGATGGTTGGTTATTCATTGGAATTCATTTTCCTTTAAGTGGTTTTTGTCTTGATTCATCATGCCACACTGTCCTCTTTTGTGTTGGTTCACATAGAAGAGGCATCCTAAACCTTGAGAGGGAGGAGGAGGTGAGAGACTGAGACTGTATTATCAGGGTAGACTAGGCAATGCTACCATAATGGATAAACATGGAAATGTCAGTGTCGTAACACAGTAAAAGTTCGTTCCTGTCTCACTTCACCATCTTAGTGTTGCTTGGTAATGTCCTCCAAGAGGTGACCCAGAGGCCCAGGCTACATTTGTCTCTTAGCTATACTATCTGGAACACGTGGGTTTCTCTAAGGTTCTGCGGAAGGGGAGAGAGAATTGGAAGATCATGTAAGATGCTTTTAAGGGACAAGACTGGAAGTGGTTTATATCTTCTACCCACATCCATTGGCCAGAACTCTGTCCCTTGGTCCCAAATTATCTGCAAGAGAGGATGGGAAGTGTGGTCTTCCTGGGAATAAGGGTGTTGCATTGTCTCTGTCATCTGTCTACCAGGCTTTCTGAGGGGGATGCCAATATTCTTAGAGGGAGGGGAGATATGGTCTCCACGTCCATAATGCCTGATTAAGAGGAAATAATGCTCGATTAAAGTAGGAGACAGCCATCAGATATAAAGAGAAATTTCTTGACTTTAAGGGAGTTGAACATTAGAATGGGCAATTGAGAAGTGACATGGACCCTTACAGATCCTTAGGAAAAGTGTTCCTGTGAATTGATGAATCTACCCACTTAAGAGATGAACTGGATAATCTTTTGAGATCCTACCTAATTCTGAGATTCTGTTCTCAAATACACAGGCCTCAGAGTTTGCAAAGCCGATGGGCCAGGACCAGAGGTGGATCCAGGTTTTGTGAAGCCTGAAGCTTATACTCCTTTGGGTACCTTCTATAAGAAAAATTCTGTAATTCAGAATTCTGTACAGGGCTTGGAAGGGGCCCTTGCAAGTGGAGGGCCTCAAGCATAAGCTTATTCGTTTCCCAATAAACTCCTCCAGCCAAGAGAAGCTTGGAACCAGTAGATTCTGAAGCATCTTCCCCAACATACTAGCTCTTCCAGATTCTAGATTGCCTTCATGAGTTTTTCCCAACTCTTTCACTCAGCAAAATAATTTTTTTGTTTTTTTTTTTGTTTTTAATTTTTAATGTTTATTTATCTTATAGAGAGAGAGAGAGCATGAGTGGGGAGGAGCAGAGAGAGAGGGAGACACAGAATCCAAAGCGGGTTCCAGGCTCTGAGCTGTCAGTACAGAGCCTGATGTGGGGCTTGAACTCATGAACCAAGAGATCATGACCTGGGCTGAAGTCGGACACTCAACCAACTGAGCCACCCAGGTGCCCCTAACTCAGCAAAAATTGTTGAATGCTCACCATGTGCCAGGCACTGGGCTGGACCCTTCATCACCCACCTCTGTTGTAGGGTTGAGGTAGGCACCAGCCCAGGGGACATTGGTCCTGACCCAAGGAGCTCCTAGGTTGGTGCGGACAGCGTCAGTGCAAAGGGGGGAGGAGGAGAACAAGCACAGAAAGCCAGATGGGAGAGCAGGGCCATGTGTGACCTGAGGACACAGGGAGTCGTCCGTGGACGACAGTCCACTGTGCTCAGAGGAGAAATCCATGCTGCTCTTTGTCTTGCTTTTAAAAGGAAATGTTCCTATAGAAACTGAAGAGACCTCAGGCTCGCTGTGGAACGAGGGCTCAGCTGTGTCCCTCGGCCCCTCTGTCAGACACATCACTCTTCTGGAGGGGCTGGAGTCGAATGTCACCACGAGGAGTCAGCAGTCTGGACTGGGACACTTGGTCTGGAGCCCAGCTGTCAGCCCTGTCCCCACGATTGTCCCTGGCACTGTCTGGGTCTTTTTGAGCTGATCGAACTGCAGTGTCTGGAAAACTCCAGACCAAAGCTAGGTCCCACATGAAGCCTCTCTTCTCTTAGAATTTTCAAATAGCAGAAAATCAAGCTGGTGGTGATTTCTGAGGCCCTCTCAGAAGACCGGGCCACAGATTCGCTGGGTGACCTTGTGGGACACCTTCGTCTCCCTGGGCCTCTTTTTCCTCTTCTGTAAATCAAGACAATAACCCCTGTGAAGGACAATTTTTGTCACTGTGGTCAAGGTCAGCATGGATCTGGGGGGTGGGGAAGGGACATTGACACCTCACAGTCTGTCCTCTGGGCCAGCTGCACAGGTGCCAGACAGGGGCCCCAGCTGGTTGGGACAAAACTGAGAGAATCAAGGAGCCCCAGGCCCTCGGTGGCCCCAAATCTGCCTTGTGGTTTAGGATTTCCTTCCCGGTTTGCACTGAGCCGAGGCCTGACAAACCTAGGGGGAGAGAATAAAAACAACCAACCTGCTTACCACGATTCATCTGAAAAATTTTTACATCAAGAAGCACTGTACGGAACACAGAAATTAAAATGCATTTTAAAAGGGCTTCCTAATGAAGGAGATGGAAAACGACTCACGTTAGAGAGAGCTCTATCTCAGCGCGCTGGGGGCTTCCTCAGCCAGAGAAGGTGGGCCAAAGAAGAGGTGGAGAAGGCATCGGGGTGGAGAAGGTCCGGGAGGACTGGTTTGGGCTCCCCTCCTGGGTTCACTGTGATCCTCATTTGTACCCAGAAACCCCAGTGCCCTGCTCTCTGCCGTTGCTTCCCAAACTTGGGCCGTCCTCTAACTTCGGGTCTAAGTAAATGCCTTAGGGGGTCTCTTGGTGGACTTAAGGAGATGCCAAACCACTGATGTGCAAAATGTCCTGTGTGTGAAAAGATTTTATGTGGCTGGGCTTGGAGGTTTTTCTGGGAAGAGGGGCCTGAGTTTTATCCGATGTCCAGTGGGTTCAGGACCCAAGACAGAAACCTTCACTCTAGAGTATGCTGGGGGTGGGGGTGGGGGTGGGGGGTGAAGCAGCACGATTCCAGCGGGATTATTCGGAGACTGGGGAATGCAGGCCACTCCCAACTGTGGGGTGAGCTAGTTACCCAAAGGAACATGGAACCTTGAACCTCAGAGTGCATTTTCCTGCCCATGTGGAAGTCATGCTTCCTGTCGAGTAACCAGAGTTTTCTGTGGACAGACCCATTCAAAGACCCCATCTGGCACCTGAAGTGAGCCTGGCACTGTGCTGGGCGGTGGGGACATGAGGAAGATTCGACATGGTTTCTGTGTGCCCATGTGGGACTCCCCTGTCCAGGGGATGAGGTGCCCAGAGAAATGTCAATATGAGGGGCACCTGGCTGGCTCAGTCAGTAGAGCATGCGACTCTTGATCTCGGGGTTGTAAGTTTGAGCCTCACGTTGAGTGTAGAGATTACTTAAAAATAAAATCTTAAATTTTTAAAAAATGTTTGTTTAATTCTGAGAGAGAGAGAGAGAGAGAGAGAGAGAGAGAGAGAGCGGGTGTGCACTAGTGGGGGAGGGGCAGAGAGAGACAGAGAGACAGAGAGAGACAGAGATAGAGAATCTGAAGCAGGCTCTGCGCTATCAGTGCAAAGCCTGATGTGGGGCTCAAATTCATGAACCGTGAGATCATGACCTGAGCCAAAGTCAGATGCTCAACTGACTGAGCCACCCAAGCACTTCAAAATAAAATCTTTAAAAAAGAAAGAAATGACAATGTGAGGTGGTATGTACTATAAGGAAAGGTAAAAGAAAAACAGGTCTGGGTGGCACCGAGGGAGAAAAGGTTAGCTCAGTCTAGAAGCTGGAAGGCCACTCAGAAGGTGAGTGGCATGGGCCAGAGGGTCAAATACACGGGGGTGTGAGTGCAGGCTGTACGACCTCTGAGAACCTCAGTTTCTTTTTTAAAATACAATGATAATTATTTATAGAATCGTTGAGAGTCCAATGAAATCATGCTCACACAACACATCCATAGATCGGACCTCAAAGTGGGATTTGGCTTTTGGAAAGATCTAGGAGCAGCAGAAGCAGCATGGGTAGAGGCGTGGCCCCGGAGGGTACTTTGTGCTGACTCAGCAATGCTTCTGTGCTGTGACCTGAGTCACTGTTGATGGTCCAGGAGTATGTGGAGTCAATGACTCAGCAATTCTGGATTCAATAATTTGTTTAGAGTTTGTTTATTTATTTTGAAAGAGAGAGAGAGAAAGAACCCCAAGCAGGTTCCACACTGTCAGTGCAGAGCCCGACTCGGGGCTCAATCTCACGAACTGTGAGAGACGGGGGCTGCTGACAGTCATGGTAACAATGGTTGCTAATGATGACTGAGAGCTTCCTCTGTGCCAGGCCCCCACCTGGTGCTTGTGGACAAACTCACTGGATCATTTGATCATGCTCATGGAGGAGACCTCACACCCCTCTCTGTGGGGCTCCTGCTACCTTCAGCCCCAGTTCATTCCTGCTCTGTCCCTGTTCTCACTCAAGCCTTCCCACCCTTACCCCCTCTAAGCCATGACCCTGTCCTAAACATCCTAGGTCAGAGCCAGGAGGGACCTTGGAGACCCCCAGTTCAATTCCTCATTTTATGGGAGAGGAAACTATAGCCCCTAAAATGAAGGAGCTTGCTGTTCTAGACCATAGTAAAGGCCCCTGGGCACCCTAGTAGGTGCCAGATGAACCTAGTCAGGAGGCCCGGGTTGGCATGTTGTCCACATGATCCTGGGTGGGGGTCCTCAGGGTAAGGGTCAGAGCGGTGATAGGCTGGGTGTGTCCACATGCTCCCCAGGATTCACATCCCGGCCATTCTTCTCCGGGCAGTCATTTTCTTCAGTGACCCAGGCCTCCTGGTTTCCCCTCTGGTCGAGCAGCTGAGGTGGGGGGTGCGGGGCCCAGGCCCCTCCAGGGCTCTGGTTCAGGCCCTGGGAGGTGCAGGGGCCGCGTCCACGCCGCCATGTTGATGGAGATGTGTCACTGCGGCACCGTGAGGGCCCAAGCTCTCACCCGCCTGCCGTCCGCCTCGCTTCCTTGGTGCGCACACCCGGGAGGGGAATTGCTAGATCAGGCGGTAACTCTATGTTCCGCTTTTTGAGCAATTGCCAAACTGTTTTCCACAGAGGCTGCACCATTTTGCATCCCCACCAGCAAAGCGCAAGGGTTCCAATTTCCCTGCATCCTGGCCGCCGTTTGTTATTTTGGAAACAAGGTTCTTTCTCCTCTCTGATGGCGGTCCAGGTGGGGTCGCCCCCCAGCTGTCCCCTTTAGGACCTGATCTCCCATGCCTCGTTCACACCCCCGTCTCCTCAGGTCAAGTGCTGCTGTAGCAATCAGGCACAGGTGTGCAGACAGCTGTGCACACCAGGGCCTGGGGGGGCGGGGGACATGGGAAACAAAGAGGGCTGAGCCCCACCCCCAGAGTTTCTGTTCCGTTGGGTCTGGGATGGGGCTCTGGAATTTGCATTTCTAGTAAATTCCTAGTTGGTGCTAATGCTGTCCTCTGGGCAACCCCGTGAGAACCACAGCTTTAAGGTACCACTTCCTGCATTTTGTCCTAGGAGGTCCCTGCTTTCTTCCTTCCCTTTCTCATTTGCATAAACCAGTGGCACCCCTGGCCCCAATTATGCCTCAAACTTCCCTTCCCCTAGATCTTATTAGACTGGGCAGTGGGAGGGGCAGGGGAGGCAGGGAAGTGGTGGCTCTGCTTCCTCAGTTCCTAGACCCTCGGCCCCTCTGTCCAGCCCCATCTGGAGCATGAGTGTCTGCTGTCCTGACCCTGGAAATGAGATGGGGCTTTGCCTGGGGTCCACCGCATCACCAGAAGTGTGGCCTGGGATCAACTTCAGTCAGCTTTCCACTTTGAAGCTGTGCTCGGTGAGGGATTGATGTTTTTATTCAGTGTGTTAAATGCCTGACAGGAACTGAGGATGGTAAAGGATTGTCCTGGAAATCCTTCCCCGAGGCCCCGTGTAGGGGGAACAAGAATGAAAGCCTGGCCTCCCCTCTGGGGTGGAGGGCCTCTCATCCAAGCCCCAGAACGGTCCCACCGGACCCTGCTCCCTTCCCCTCCCCCGCTCCCCTCCCCCCAGGCTCTAGCATGGAGACCTTGCCCATCCCTTGGCCTCTGGATTTGGTGAACATTTTCTGGCATCTCAGCTCCAGCTTGGCTGCCCATTTTGCATGACGACTCACTTCCTTTATTTGGGCCTCAATTTCCCCATTGGTAAAATTAAAGACTAGACTATAGCAATGGTTTTCAAACTGTGTGCCACAGAGTCCAGGGTTCTGCTGAGGGTCAAGATGTACTCCAAGTCTACCACGTCTGCTTAATTAGAGTGGCTTCACTTACATTTACTTTATATCTTGAGATTTGATGTAAACCACTCATTTGGAAGACAGAAGTTCTGCTGCTAAAAATCACTGGCCTAGATGATCTTGAAGATTTTTCCTGCTCTGGTTTTAAGGTCTAGATTCTGTGGTTCTTTGGCCTCTACATCTTTTTCAAGTCCCTGCCCATGCGTGACCTCAGCCTTGAGCTTTTCCTTGAGTTTCTGAAACTCAGTGCTTAGGAATATGTGTTTCTTCCAGGACAGAGGTGGGGGGTGGCAGGCAAGGCAGATGGGCCACTGTTCCAGTCACTGACCTGTCTAGGAGGGTGTCTCTGGGCCAAGTGGACAGGGCTGGCGGGGGTGGGAAAAGGAGGTTTGAGTGGATACCAAGAGCCACCAAGGGTGTGTGTGTGTGTGTGTGTGTGTGTGTGTGTGTGTGTGTGTTCCACTAAGAAAGGCTGTCTTTGAAGGAGTAGGAACCCATTTCACTGTCCCTGTGATGGGTCTGTGGAAAATGCCAGAAAACTCCCAGGCCCAGTGGAGGGTGGGAGCAGAGATCAAGTGTGAGCCCTACCCCTACCCCCACCCCAGTGAGGGTCTCTTCTGGAGGTCAAGTTGACCTCCCATGACTGAAGTTGGTATGGAGCAACTAGTGGGCATAACCAGTTGGCATACTGGAACATCTGAAAAGGCACGTCCCTGGGATGCTTCTTTGAGAGCCAGAAAGGAGGGAGCAAGACAGTAAAACTTGCTGAATTGTTGGAGCTGAGGCCATTCCTCTTGGGGAGAAGTAGTCAGGGGTGGGGGTGGGTAGATGGGGGCTCTCTATTACCAGGCTCAAGTACACATATCCTTGTTCCAGTAATGTGACGCATTGGCTTTTGGATTTACGGTGAGAAAGGTAGGTCTCTAAATCATTTACAGACCCTGAAGCCATGACCGGCTCTCAGGCTGGAATGTAGTATGGGGTGGGAGCACCCCCTGTGATGTGCCATAAATTGTGGACCCATGGCGACTCCAGAGCCACTGGAAACACTCAAAAGCAAGGGGGGAAGGGAGCAGGGTGACAGGACTGTGCGTGTGAAGGGAGTGTCCAGGCAGGGGAGAAACAGGCAGCCTGCACTGAGGATAAAGCTCCCACCCCGGAGACTCAGGTCCTAGTCCTGCTCCGGCCCTTCTCAGTTGCATAACTTTGATCAAGGGCCCTTTACAATGTAGTAGATTTACAACGTAGTTTGCAACCAGGCAGAGCTGGACTTGAATCTTAGCTCTACCGAGTCTTAGCTGCATGATCTCGGCAGCTTATTTGAATACCCGAGCCTCCATTTCATTATCTGTAAAGAGAGACTAAGAACAACTGTGGATGTCCTTGCTCGTTATTCATCGAGAAGCTAATCTCTTCTTTCTTCTTCGAGTTTGTTTAGATGAAACATGCTCAGGGAAGAAGGGCCCTTCTAGCACACTCAGTGGCTAAACTACAGTTGGTCTAATCTAAGCATGGTCATGTCATTTGCTTTTTGTTATTGCTCGGTTTAAGGGTGGACATCAGCCCACTTTTAACTGTTGAAATATAAGAGGAAGGCTGTCGGACTTCCGGGGAGGATTTTCTTCCTCATGTGCCAGGAAGTCCTGCTGTCATCTTCCTGCTGCGGATGAGGTTGGGTGAGGATGTACTGCTTGGAGCTGTGGCAGCCATTTTGCAACCATAAGGTGCTAAGCCTGAGATAGAAAGGCTACCATACCAAGGATGGTGGAGCAGAAAAACAGAAAGAGGAATGGATCCTAGATGACTTTACTGAGCTGTTTCATCAACCATGGATTGTTTATACCTCCAGACTTCTAATCTGAGGCAGTGGTGGATCTTTATCCCATAAAACATTAGCAAGTACACTGTTACCTGCAGCTGCAATATTCCTCTGTATAACACAACGGTCCCACGGGGTTGCTGTGAGGATCAGCAAGATATTAATACATGGGAAAATTCCAAGCCCAGGACTTGGCTCAGAGTAGGTGTTCAATATGCACTGGTTTCCACCCTTTTCCCTGTTTTCTTTTCTTAATTGTAGATTTTTCCTGCTCTACAAACCTCACAGGATTGTGGTAAAAAAAAATTGAGATCATTGTTATTTATTGCCACAATAATGCTCTAGTAACAACCACAAAACCTCAGGAGCATATCACAATAAACATTTCTTTAGCTCACAAATTTGGTTCTCTGCGATGTAGGCTGGCTACTCCGCAGGACAGGCGGCAGGTGATGGAGCAGCTGGGCCATGGCTTCCTTCTCCACAGGGCAGACTGGGTATGTTCTCGGGAGCAGGAGAGGAAGCAGACACACACAGCATTTGTTCCGGCCTCTGCTTCCTTCCTGTTGGCTGGCATCCCGTCGGTCAAAGCAAGCAGCGTGGCGGAGGCCAGAATCAAGGGGTCGGGTAGGATGAGACACCACTCCCCCAAAGGGAGGGCACCACCAAGTTGCATAACAAAAGGAGTGAGGAAGAATTGGGCCAGTTTTTTATTTTTATTTTTTACAATCAACCTAATATACAGTAAAACCTTGGATGGCGAGTAACTTGTTCTGCGAGTGTTCCGCAAGACGAGCAAACATTTCTGATGAATTTTAATTTGATAAACGAGCGATGTCTTGCAATATGAGTCGTACGTGATGCCGAACATCACATGATCAAACTGAGCCAATGGTTCTTCTCTCTCTCTGTCTCTCTCTGTCTCTCTCTGTCTCTCACGTGATTGTCTCCCACGTTTGGATGCTTGCCCTCAGGCTGGTATTTGGCAGAAATAAGTGATTTTTCAGAATGTTGGAAGGTGCCCACAACTGGCACTAGTGTGTTTTTTGTCACCTCCAAGCACCTATGGACAGTCCTTTGCTTTGCCATCCAAGAGTAAGCTTTGGAATGCTTTGCTTCATTCTAGGTCAGGCTGCCTGCAGATACAGACCCTTTCCTCTGCTGACTTATTGCCAGTTACATTAAATACAGTTTACGACGAGTTTATTAATACTGTACTACAGTCACCATGCGTGCGAGTGTATACAATGGCCCCCATGCAGAAAAATGTTGAAAAGAAAGGTGATCAGAAGGAGATGATTATAGTGGAAGTTAAGAAGGAAATCATCAAGAAGTACGAACAGGGTAGGCAAGTGGCCGAAATTGCAAGATTTTATAAGAAGTCTACATCTGCATCTTGTCTGCAGAGGAGGAGGAGAAAAAGAGGAATCCCTCACTTCAAATGAGATTAGGGAGATGTGTAAAATGTGGGAAACAGTGCAAAATTTTGTAGAAAAGCACCACCCAAATAAGGCTGTAGCAGTGTGAAGTGATGAATCTGTTTAACCACAATGCAATGTCACATTTCCCCAAAATCCTCAAAAGGAGGCAAAAGCAAGTGTTATTGGATAGGTTTCTCGTTAAAGTTGAACAAAAAGAAAAAGATTCCATTGAGCCAATAGATAGCAGTGATTCTGTTAGTGATAGTGAAAGTCGTCCTACACAATAACCCTCCTCTCTCGTCTCCCTCACACCAGCCACTAAGGTTTTCAACGGTAAGTGCAGGTTAATTTGCTTACTTTTCTTTATATTTTGTATTTTCTTTATTATTTTGCATTATATGACAGTTTTGAAGTCATTTTTATATGAATATTTTTGGGTTGTAGAACGAATCATCTGAGTTTCCATTATTTCTTTTTTTTTTAATGTTTTTAATGTTGATTTATTTTTGAGAGAGAGAGAGAGAGAGAGAGAGAGAAGAGTGTGATTGGTGGGGGGGCAGAAAGAGAGGGACACACAGAATCTGAAGCAGGCTCCAGGCTCCAAGCTGTCAGCACAGAGCCTGACGCGGGGCTTGAACTCATAAACTGCAAGATCATGACCTGACCTGAAGTCTGATGCCTAACTGACTGGGCCACCCAGGTGCCCCAGAGTTTCCATTATTTCTTATGGGGAAATTCGCTTTGATATATAAGTGCTTTGGGTTATAAACATTATGCTCACTTTGGATTATAATGAATTATGCTCGCAAACCAAGGTTTTACTCTGTATGAAAGGACTTTATAATCTGTAACGGGTTCTACAAATAATAGTGTGAGAATGGTTGATGATGTAGACAATGGCCCCCAAAGGGGAAGGTTACATGAAAAGTCCAGAACAGTCAAATCTATAAAGGTAGAAGGTAGATTACTAGTAGTTTAAGGCTGATGGCGTTGGGGAGTTTGGGGGGTTGACAGCAAAGAGGTGCTGTGTTTCTTTTAGGGGTAATAAATGTTAAAAAAAATCGATCATGGTAATGGGTACACAAGTCTGTGAATATCCTAAAAGCCATTGAATTATATAGTTTAAATGGGTGAGTTGTATGGTATGTAGATTATATCTCAATAGAGCTGTTTTTAAAAAGGAACAAAAAAAAAGAAAGGATTCAGGATTAAGGAGGGGAGAGGTGAATCACTAGGTGATGGTTGTGTCTCCCATTTCCCACAAAACTGCCAGGGCACCCCATGCATGACCATTAAAAAACCAACTTGTTAAGGTTTTCTCCGCCACCCTTGGAAATAATCTCGGATTTTATCACGCATTCTGTGGGGGGAAATAATGTTGTGTTTATAGCAATTTGCTACGTGGCCAACTTTGCATGAGAGCAAGCCCCACACGCCTGGAGTGGAGCTGGGATCTCAGCTCTCAGCGCATGAGCAGAAGTGGAGGCTTTTCAGAGACATCACATGAGGCTCAGGAACATCGGTCCACCCCTCCTTCCCACCCCTGAACTTGTGGAGGGGAGGAAAAAGGCTTCCTTGACCTTCTGAGGGGCCCTGACTGGGTGTGCCAACAAAACTGACATAATAACTGAAAAACATACAAATTAATTTAACCTAAGTTTTACCTGGCATTGGAGCCCGTAAGGAAATGAAGTCATGAAGGAACATTCAGCCTGAGTGTTTTCACGCTAGGTTTGATGAAGAGTGGATGGTGTGTAGGACAGTGGAAGAGCAGGAGTAAGTGTAGTAAACTGGGAGAAACTTGGCAAGGTCTGTTTGTTCGGTTTCCTCTCAGTCTTCCTCCTTCTTGGAGGATAGGATGCTCCTTTCCTTTGAGTTCAGGAAAGACACCTGTCATGTGAGGGTCTAATGGGGAGAAGCGTGAGGAAGTTCAGAGGAAACCTTCCTGCTTACACTGTTTTCTCAGACTTTCTCAAACTCCTTCAGCCTAAAATATTCACTATGCCAACATGCCGTATTTTGGAGTAGCATGTCCTGAACCCTGTCACCTGCCTCTGGCCTGAAAGGGGCATTAAGGAGTTCTATTCTGCTGTGCATTTGCAGAGGTGAGTGTGTGGGAGGGGGGAAGGCTGGAGTGTGAGAGGGATGGATGCCAAGGCTGGCGGGTGGGACCTGCTGGCAAAGAGGGAAGGAGTTGGGTTATGAGCTGGAGAAGACCAGCTCAAAGGGCAATGTAATCACCATCTTTGGGAACGAGGTGAGTTGCTAACTGCAAGCGGGCCATGTCTACAGGCTCATCTGCTGACTCTGAACTTGAGTCCTTGGGAAGCAAAGTTGCTTTCAAGGAAACTCTCAACCACCCCCAGCATTCCAGCAAGTGTATGGATCGCTGGTCTAGGCTGATATGAGCTTCCTCTTTCCCTAGAACATCTCCCTCCACCCTCTTTGGCTGCCCAACTCCTACCCGTCCTTTAGGATTCAGCAAAGACATATCCTCCTTCAGAAAGCCTCTCCTGATCCTCTGGGTACCCCTTTGTGATCAATGGCATTCTCTATCTGAATGCTTATCATGCTGAATTGAGTTGTTTTCATGTTAGATGGTAAGCTCCCTGTCCTAATAATGCCAGAGAACTCACGTTGGCATAATGTCTGGCCAAGGAAGAAATGAGGGAAAGAAGGAAGGGAGGGATGAAAGGAGGGATGGAGGGCTCCACTGAATCCTAGTGAGCAGCTGGTAAATCTGGCATAGGATGGCAATTACTGGGGCAGGCCATGTCCATCCCGAGCCCTGACCAAGCACTGGCATTGCCGTGGTCCCCACTGCTCCAGCATTGTGGTCTGCAGACATCCTGGGCCTCCTGGAGTGACTCAGGGAAACTGGAAAAAGTGTCCAAGTCTGGACCCAGGGCTTATTGCACTGGTTGCATTGGTCCAAAATAATGAATAATGTTCCATAGCCTGGGTTCCCTTGAAGTGGAGGCTGAGACAGTTTATTGGGAATCAACAGATGTGAATGGAAGGAAGGAAAAGCAGAATTGGGCAGAGGGAGAAGGGCCCAAGAAAGGCTCAGCCAACTCCAGGGGAGTCGTGGAGTGAGTAGTGCCTGTCAGTGTGCCCTGTATCCAGGCAAGATGGTGGAATGTTTATACCCCACTCTTGCCCAGTCGCCTGGTAAAGTCTACCCTGGAGCAAAGTGGCCCTCTGTAGCTAAGAGAACGTAAAGGGGCTGAATCCTAGAGGCTGTGTGCTGAGCCTCCCTCCCCTCTCCCCAGTCCCCCACAGCTGGGCAGTGAGTCCTTCCTTGAAGGGGGACCTGGGCAGCACATCTCTGTGCCCGCCATAGTTTGACAGTTACTGAAGCTATGATTTATTGAGCCCTTGTGCCAAGCTGTACAATTAGCATCCTTTACAGGTGAGGAAACTGAGGCTCAGAGAGCCCAAGGTCACACAGCTGGGCCAGAAAGTAGAGGAGCTAAACAACTAAGCAGGTGACTCTAGAACACCCCACTTTTAACCACTGATCCTAAGTGCTAAGGGGAAGGGGCATAGTTATACAGGGACTAAACAGATGCTTTTTCAGAGTGATTTTTTTAATTTTATTTTTATTTAAAGAAATCTTTTTAATATTTATTTTTATTTTTGAGAGAGAGAGAGAGCGAGAGAGCACAAGTGGGAGAGAGGCAGAGAGAGAGGGAGACGCAGGATCTGAAGCAGGATCCAGGTTCTGAACTGTCAGCACAGAGCCTGACGCGTGGCTTAAACTCACAGACTGTGAGATCATGACCTGAGCCGAAGTCGGACACTTAACCGACTGAGCCACCTAGGCGCCCCCAGAGTGAATTTTTTAAATAGAAAAAACTCATGTGTATGTGTGTATATGTGTGTGTGTGTATGTGTGTGTGTGTGTGTATGTGTGTGTGTGTGTGTATGTGTGTGTGTGTGTGTGTGTTTGTACATATACAGGTATATGGTGTATAGTGGTGATCATAGGGATCCCTTCACCTTTTTGCCCGGCCACGTGCTTCTCACTGTCCCCAGTGGGGGTGGAAAAAACTCGGTGTGTCCCCTTCCCCCATCATCAATTAATCCTACTGAGGGAAAGGACAACCCCTGGGCACAGCCTCCTCTCCAAATCCCCTTATGCCCATTGAGCCAGGACTCAGGAAGCACATTCGGTGAAGAAAAACCCCGCAGTACAGTTCCAAAAATATCAAAGGGGCTAAGGGAAATTGCCTTGCTGAGAGAATTACTCAGCTTTCATGCTTTTGCAGAAAGACCTGCTGGAGATGAGAGAGGCTGGGGGCTGCAGGAGAGCCTGGAGGCTGAAGCATCTTTCTCTGTTCGGGGCCTCACCAGAGGAGTGAGGTCATCTCACTTCAACTCAGCCTTCTGTGCTGTGCTTCCAGCTGCTCTGAGGTGGAGGAATGGCTGTGATGGTCCTGCAGGTGTGATGTTCTAGGTAAGGTTGGTTTGATTTCATTGTCTCCCCTCCCACCCACCCACCGACCCTCCCACCCTCCCATTCACACATTCACCCATCCACCTACCCACCCATCCATCCATCTACTCACCCACTCACCCATCCAACCACCCATCCATCCAACCATCCACCCATCTACCTATATCCCCACCCATCCACCCACCCATCCAACCATCCTACCCACCTCATCCAACTATCTACTCAGTCCATTCACCCACCTACACTTCCATCCACCCACTCACTTACCCATCCATTCACCCACCCATCCATCCACCTATCCCCCTATCCACCCACCCATCCACCCATCCGCCTATCCCCCTATCCACCCACCCATCCACCCATCCACCTATCCCCCTATCCAGCCACCCATCCAATCATCCACCCATCCATCTACCCATCCACGCATCCACCCATCATCCACCCACCCAACCCAGCATCCCACCCACCCCATCTAACCATCTACCCAGTCCATTCACCCACCTACCCATCCATCCACCCACCCATCCACCTGTCCCCCATCCACCCACCATCTAATCATCCACTCACCCATCTACCCATCTACCCATCCACCCATCCAATCATCCACCCACCCATCCCACCATCCCACCCACCCCATCTAACCATCTACCCAGTCTATCCACCCACTCGCCCACCCATCCATTCACCCGACTGGTACTTTGTGAGTCCACTGTGTGACAGACACTGTTCTAGGCACTGAGGAAACAACAGTGAAAAAGACCTGGCTGTCACAGAAAGCAGATCTTGGGCCTTCCTGCTCCCTCGTGTCCCTGTTGAGAAGTGAGAACTATCAGGACTGTAGTAGCTGGAAAGGGCCTGATAGTAAATATTTTAGGCTTAAGCGCCCAAAGGTCTATAGTAGCCAGTCATCTCTCTGCCCATGTAGCTTGAAAGCAGCCACAGACAACATGTGTGTGGCTGTGTTCTTTATTATTATTATTATTAAATAGTTTATTTTTAAGCCATATCTATATCCAGTGTGGGACTCAGACTCACAAGTCTGAGATCAAGAGTCTCATGCCCCACCAACTGAGCCAGCGAGGCGCCCCATGGCTGTGTTCCATAATAAAATTTTATTTACAAAAACAGGCCAGCTGGGAGTAACAGAAGCACAGAACTGGGAAGGGCCTCAGAGACCAGTGGTTTTCAACCATGGCTGCATATTAAAACCAGCCAGGAGGCTGTATTTTATTTATTTATTTAAAAGGTGACCTGATGTTTTTAAAGTTTATTTATTTACTTTGAGAGAGACAGGAGTGGGGAGGGGCAGAGAAAGAGAGGGAGACAGAGAATCCCAAGCAGGCTCCATGCTGTCAGTGCAGAGCCTGATGCAGGGCTCTATCTCACAAACTGTGAGATCATGACTTGAGCCAAAATCAAGAGTCAGGCATTTAATCAACTGAGTTACCCAGGTGCCTCTCAGTCAGGAAGGTTTCAAACAATACCCATATCTGGGCCCTGCTCCAGACCAAACTGACCAGACTTTTTGGGGGCAGGACCCAAGCTTGGGTGTTTATTCAAGTTCTCCAGGTGGTTCTAATGTGCTATATGGATTGAGAACCCCTGGCCCAATACGACCGCATCATTTTATATACCTGGGAGAGTAAACAAGTTGTCCAAGTTCACACAGTCTTAATTGGGGGACTTATCCAAGGTGACAAAGTGGCATCAGGATCTGATTAAAATTGTTTTGATAATTTTTTCTTATTTTGAGAGAGAGGGAGATAAAGCATGTGGAAGTGGGGAAGGGGCAGAGTGAGAGGGTGAGAGAGAGAATCCCAAGCAGGCTCTGTCAATGCAGAGCCCGATGTGGGGCTTGAACTCACAAACTGAGAGATCATGACCTGAGCCAAAGTTTGACGCTTAACCGACTGCGCCACCCATGCACCCCTTAAATTTTTTAATGCTTATTTATCTTTGAGAGAGAGAAAGAGAGAGAGAGAGAGAGAGACAGAACATGAGCAGGGGAGGGGCAGAGAGAGAGAGGGAGACAGAAAGAGGAAAGAGGGCACCTGCTGTCTATCATTCTTTCTGCAATAGCTCTCTCCTTCTGACAAGTTCATTTCCCCAGGTGAGCTATAAATGGCCTGATCTATGATCTAAGTTGAAGGTGTGATGTTGCGGGCACCCTGAGGGCTCTCTGGAGGAGTGGAGCTTTAGCTCACCCATTCTAGGAGGCAGCACAGAAGCCAGTTGTAAATGCAGGCTTTGGAGGGAAACAGAACTCCACTGGTAGCTGTGTGACTTTGAGCAAGTTATTTAATCCCTCTGAGACTCAGTGTCACCATTTATAGAATAGGGACGATAATACCTGCCTTGTGAGAGTGTTGTACGGATTAGAAGAGATCATGCACACAAATGTTTAGGATCATTCCTGGCACCAACTCGTGCTAATACACAGAAGCTATTACAGTATTTTATTTCGTCTTGGTATTCGATCCACCTCTGTGCCTTCCACAGCCTTCTGTGAGAGGCAGGAACCCAGCTGGAAGACAGAGGGCATTCCCTGCTTGGGGAATGGTCGAGGGAAGGCGCTGAGGGGGGAATGATTAAGTTGTGATGAGATCCAGCTCTGGGGCGACACTCAAATGTCACCAGCCCTGTCCATCTCTGCCTCTGCCTCCCAGGACCCGTGCCTCTCCCAGCTCCTGAGCTCTGGTTCTCCGCAGGTAGAGTTCTTACTGCTACCTGTTGCTTTAGGGAGACATTCTCGATGTGAGAGCAGGCATGCTGTTTATGTTGGACTCTAGGACCCTGCGTGGCATACAGTCAGGCTGTGAAGAGAGTGACTTCCTCATAACCATGGAAGAGAGACAGGGCAGGCAGGGAGGGCTGTGGCTGGGAGGCTAAGGATCTTCCATTCGGTGCAGAGGGAAACGAGAAAGCGCGGTTGGCTGAGCTGCGACTTGTAAACAGAAGCCTTCCAGGGGCTTCTGGGGACCCTTGCTGCCCTGCCCCTAAGGCCATCTGCTCTGGGAGGACAGGTGCATCAGCCCCAAGCAGGGAGGGGAGTACGTCCCTGCCCGGCACTGCCACATCCTTCCAAGTGCATGTTGGGTGCGGCTGCTCCTCCCAGAGCTTGCAATCCATCACCTTGGTCACTGCCAAGGCTGGGCCTAAGGTGTCTGAGCCCCAGGTAACCACTCTGCCTGAGAGCACTGGGCAGCATGGCCCAGGGAGGGGGAGAGGAAGAGGGGACAGGCTAGGGAGGGGCGAGGGCTTCTCTGCATCCTCGCAAGGCTGGCGTCAGCGATAGGAGAGTCAGTGGGCCTGGAAGGGGCCCACATGCAGTTGTTTTGGGGTTCAGCCATCGGGGACACAGGTAATACCTGCATCCTGATGTCGCCTTTTGCATCTGGAATAATACAGCATAACTTTGACAAGGTGCTTTACTGTGACGTCTCTCAGGCTTCTCCAAGCCTCTCTGGTTACTTTCTCAGGGCTCAGAGGTCTTTTCCCACGTGGCCACCTGTGGAAAAGGTGTTGGCTTTTCAGCTGGTACTGATGTACCCTAATCTACCCATGCCTGACCTTCTCCATCAAGATTAAGTGGCAGAAGGGTCCCCGTCCCCTGGCCGTTCTGTGGCTCCCCCTGGGATGGGAGTGTCGTGGGAAGGTGACCCAGGAAGCACACTGTGTGATCTCTCTCCAGGGCTACAAACCCAGCCTGGGGTGCCACACATCCTCTGAACCTCGAGGTTCATCCTCCCCCAAGAATCCCCTCCCAGGCTGCTGTCCGCTCCATCCTCAGACCCCCTCGGGTGAAGAGGCTGCAGAATAACCCATCTGGATATCGGGCGTGGGATTGATGCGCTGTTTTTAGTTCCGTGGGAGAAGTCACAACAAGGGGTTGTAATTTCTCTGCAATTTCTGTCCTCTATCAGGCATCTGTTGGCGTGCTGTGAGGAGCTTCTCATCTGAGCACAGGGCTTGTGTCTCGATCTCTCCTGGGTGTGACCTGGCCTCATGGAGGCACTTGACTTTGCTCTGAATGAGGGGAACTGTTTAGGAGCCTGTCATCCTTTTCTCCCTACCCCCCCCACCCCTGCTCTGGCTGAATATGCATGGTCTCCAGCCCTCACAAGCTGTGAGATCATGACCTGAGCTGAAGCCGGACACTTGGGGCGCCTGGGTGGCTCAGTTGGTTGAGCATCCGACCTCGGCTCAGGTCATGATCTCGCTGTCCGTGAGTTCGAGTCCCGCATCGGGCTCTGTGCTGACAGCTCAGAGTCTGGAGCCTGCTCCCTCTCTCTCTGCCCCTCACCCGCTCATGCTCTGTCTCTCTCTGTTTCTCAAAAATGAATAAATGTTTAAAAAAAATTGAAGTTGGACGCTTAACTGACTGACTGAGCCACCCAGGCGTCCCAGTTTACCTCTTATTTCATGCTCCATCTGAGTTGATGCTTTCCTTGATGATACCCCTGACCCCCAGCACATCTGGTCAGCTCAGTCACCATTCCAACCATGTGCCAGGTCCTGTGCCATGTCCTGGAGATCTAGAGGTGAACAGGGACTCCCTCTGCCCTGGGAAAGCTGGCTGCTCAGGTGGAGAGGAGGCTCAGAGACTAACACGGGATGCTCATGCTAAGGCAGAATGTGCAGGGGCCTTGGAGCTCACAGAGGGAATCTCTCATCTGCAGGGAAGTGACTGGCAGCGCCAAAACTCGGACAACCAGCGTTTTGCTCCAGACCAGCCAAATATAAAGGGTCTGACATTTGGGGGGGAAATGATTTTAGATTTTGTAACTAAAAAAATGTTGCTACATTTACCTGATGATGGAACATTCCTTCTACGCAGCAAGATGCCTGATAAGAAGAACAATGATTTAAAATAGGAAGCTTCCAGATACATATTTAGTGATATCCTACTCCCCATTTCCTCCCAAGCCATATCAGGAACAACCAAGTTGATCTTTGTCCTTGCCCTGGTTTTAGGATTGCCAGTGACAGTTCTGATGATTAAGAGTGAACCCAGGAACAGGGGCTGCTTGAGCTGAGTCTTGATGGGTGAGTGGGACTTTGCCAGGCAGGGGGGTGTGGGGGAGGTGGGGGAGGTGGGGGGAGTTCCGGGTAAGGGATGGAGGTGTGAAGGTACACACCATTTCCAGAAGAATAAACATGGTTTGGTTTGGCAAAGGCTTAAGGGAAGAAGAGCAAGAGGTGGTCCTCAAATGGTAGGTGGGGCCAGATCCTGGGGGCTTTGATGCCACCCCAAGGGGGTCACGGCTTCCCACCTTCAGGCCTTTGCTCATCACAGACTATGAGCCCCTCAGAAGCAAGGCTAAGACTGGGGTAAGCAAGTGATGTGCCAAGGGAGCAAAGTGTAAGGAAGCACTCACTCTCAGAGTTGTGCCAGTGCAGGGCTGGCCCCCTGAGGGTGAGTGCGTCCTTTGTGCCTTCTCGGTGCCCTCCTTGCCTCCCCTTAGACCCAGCCCTGCTCAGGAGAGTGGTCATATTGTGTAAATCTTTGTATCCCTAGGACCTAAAACAGTGCCTGACTATAGTAGCAGACTAAAAGATGCTTATTGAATGAACGAATGAATGAATGAGTGGTTTTTTTTTTTTTTTCTGTCTGGAATGTGTTTGCCTTCCTCATGGCCAGCCCAAGTGTGCCATTTCTTTTATGGCTTACTTCTTCCCTGCAGCCCCTCCAGATAACCATCCCCTGAGTCCTTAGCTCCTACATGGTATGAATGTCCCATCTCCCAACCAGATTGTGTTGTTCCATCTTGGAAGAAGAGGTAGACACGGTAGGTGCTTACACTAGAGGAATGATAAAACCTCAGAATCTTCCCTGGGCAGGCTCAGTAGTTCTAGAATATCCTGGCCCCTTGGGTGGGAAGGACCAGCCACCACTGTGACCATCGCTGCTGCCGCCGCTGTTGTTTAAGGCTTTTCCTCCTTCCCCTCTCCTTCTCTACATTTGATGGGGCCGGACTCAGAAAAGCTTCTGGAGGTGGTGTCTCCAAACTGCTCTTCCACAGTATTACCCACTTCCCCAGCCTGCTTCCTTCGCTCAGCCCCCTTGGACCACCTCCAGCTGATCACTGCTCACGCAGTTACAAAGGCTCCAGAGGTCTTCTGAGACACCCACCCTTCCCTGCCCTTCTGACTGATGGGACTCCTCACCAGGTGTGGTACCCATTGGCTCTTGGCTGAGAAATGAGGTTAAACTTGAACACCACTGGAATGTGGAAGCTGGGGGATGATTAATGATACTACTCAGGACTCCGGAAGGGTTGAAACATTCGCATTCCTGTCCGGTGGAGGATCTATTTCAATCAGGAAGTTACTCTTGCTGCCCAAAGAAGCAGAATAGTTCCCTCCCACGCTCACTTACTGCTGAAGGGAGGATGGTCACGCAGCATCGTGTGGGCAGTGCAGTCACAGAGCACGCAGGCGGGAGAGCTGAGCCGCACCAGTGCGCCCAGAAGGGGGCCACTGCCCCTCATCCGTCAGAGCTGGCGTTCTTCTGACTGTAGCCCCGAGGGCACCAACCTCTTAGGAACATTATTGCAAAAGAATCAGTGCTCAGGTGAACTCTGAGAAGCTATAGAAGATGGGACAATCTGCAAAAAAGCAAAAAGAACTGGAGACAATGCTAATTTTTTTGTTTGGTGAAAACCGCATGGGGGCCCCCAGAGAAGGTTCAGTGTCTGCCAAAGACAGAATGGATTCCACTTTAATCAGGGAAAGAACCAGAATATCTTCTTAGCCAATCCTAACCATACATTTCTTACCAGCTGCTATGGTTGTGAATTACACTTGAGAGGCAGTGTAGGACCCCGGCAACGAGCTCTGCCGTATTCTAGCTGTGCATCCTCAGGCAAGTCTCTTAACCTTGCTGGAACTTAGTTTCCTCATTTATAAAAGGGAGATAATAATTGTTTCTACCCCATAAAATTGTAAAGATGAAAGAAGCCCTTAGAAGAGGGCCTGACACACAGTGGGTGCTGTGTTAAGTATTAGCCAATGATGATAATAAAAATATTTTCTGCATAGTTAATTATATTGACCTTTCATTCTAAGCCTGGAGGGGTTCCATCATTTAAAACATCAATTCTTTGTCCTTTTCATGAAGTCTAAGTTCAAGAACATTTCCAGATGTTATGGATACCTGGGCCAAGGGGGGGCTTACCTGATGTAGAAAACCAAGATTCTGGAGCCCAGAAAGGCAGGCCAGGTAAGCAGTACCCCCTCCCCCTTCCTAGATCCCATCCTTTTAAGGTCCATCCCTATATGCTTGGGTTCAAGTCATACAGACACAGCCCACCGTGGCCTTTTGGACCAGGCTGAAGTCACCCATGGACTCTACTTCACATTCTGAGCGTCTGCTTCTCTAAGCAATAGTGGAGAACTTTATCTTCCCTGGTGGGCGGCAAAGTAGAAGGAAGAAAGGTTCAATATTTGGCTGGGATATGTTCCCCCCCCGCCATTTCCCTGTGCAGGAGTGGGAAGAGCAGGCCCAGGATGGGTTTTCTGTCCTCCCTGCTCAGGGTCTAGGAGCTGGAGGAGTGTGGCATCCCTGCCTGCCTGGCAGCCGAAGGTGAGAATATAATGAACAGACAGCTGGTGGAGGGGAAGTGAGAGGAAAGGTAGGTGGGGATGGGGTGCTTTGAACCTGTTTGGGGCCCCAGTGACCCTGGCCTGGGCAGCAGCTCTGTGGAAGCAATCTGTGAGTCCTCATGACCCAGGCAGGGCTCCCCTCCTGGGTACCTTGTCTTACCATCCTGTTTGCCTTATTGTAACTGTTGGTAGAGAGGTGTGCTAGGTTGTTGGGGCTGCTGATTGGGTCTGGTCCCAAAGCCTTCCCACTCCCTTCTTCACTGATCAGACTTTACTCTCCTTGCCACAGGAGCAGATGACCTTGTGTCTCCCATCTCATCCCCTTGGACCATTTCCAATTCAGACGCAGTGGTGTTGGACAGTTCCTTTCTACCCCAAGCAACTGCCACCTGGCCTCGAAGTCCTGGAAGCTGGTTCAGCCCTTGCACAGGGGCAGCCTGGAAGAGCAGGGGAAGGGTAGGGGCAATCCTTAACCACTGGGGAGAACAAAGATAGGGGAGAAGTGTTTCAGCCTCCAGTCTTTCAGGGCTCAATCCTGCAGTGTACTCCACATGGAGTCCAGTGCTAAGTAGCTCAATAACTCACCTTTCACTGGCTTTCCCGCCACCCCAATCACCTCCCGAAGGAATTACCTGCATCTGGATTGTCTCCGGCTCTGCTTTCTGGGGAGGGTGAGCTCAGATAGCACATGGCTATCCGACCTGGCAAAGGTGATTGGTCTAAATGACAGGGGTGTCACCCAAGCAGGCCTATCAGAATCCTTCCCTGGGAGAACAGGAGGCTGTCTTTTGTAGGGGCTGCTAAGGTTGCCAGGGCCAAGTGCTTGGGCGATGGAGAAGGCTATGGCTTGTGAGTGACAGCGAGGCTACGGTGACAGGAGGAGAGACAAGCAGGGACAAGAGAGGGCTGGGGAGAGTCTTGGTGCTTTGAGCCCCTCGTGTGAACTCCAGAGGTCCCTGTTCCTGTTGCTTTTCCCCAGCGCTGGGAGCCCGGAGCCTTCCCAGCAACAGAAGCAGCAAATGTCCCGAAGTTGGTGTGAACTGGGATTCTATTCCTTGCAAATGGGAGAGGTTTAGCTAGTAGCCTGCTTCTGCGTCCATGAAGGGAATGATTCCTTCAGCTCCTGGAGTCTCCGCCTTTGCTTAGACCGTAGGAGAGTCCTTAAAGGCATCAAGTTGTCAGGAAACTGGGCTGAACAGGTGAATGAATGGATGCGAGTGGCCCATCATATATGCCTTTGCTGTTTTTTTCCCCCTGCCATCAGTCACCCTGTCCGCAACAGCCTGTTTTCCTGTGAAATGGGACAACCTAATTAAGTTTTAGATTACGTAGAAATTAAGAGTGAAAAATTGAGTAGATGATTCAGATTCCTTGTTTGAAGAGAAAAGGTAGGGCAATGGAAGGGAACTAAGTGTACTTAGTATTTACTTGCAAACCAGAATAGATACATTATTTCATAAATTTTTTTACAACAACCCCACAGAGTGGGTATTATGCGTACCTTAAAACTGTGTAAACTAAGGCATGGGGTGGTCAAGCACTTTGCCAGAACTTTTACAAACAGTAATCATTACACCCAGGGTTTGATTGAAGCCATCCTAATAGATGTCTGGGGGTATCTTGCTGTGGTTTTAATTTGCGTTTCTTAATGTTGAGGGTCTTCTCATGCACTGATTTGCCCTTTGTATCTGTTGTGTGGTGAATGTTTGTAAATTATTTTATCCATTTAAAAAATTGATTGTTTATATTGGTTTTTATTGGCTTATTATTGAGTTTTGAGAGTTCTTTTTATATTCTGGATACCAATCTTTTTTTTTTTAATTTTTTATGTCTTTATTTTGAGAGAGAGACTGAGAGCAAGCAGGGGAGGGGCAGAAAGAGAGGGAGACACAGAATCTGAAGCAGGCTCCAGGCTCTGAGCTGTCAGCACAGAGCCCGACGCGGGGCTCGAACCCATGGACTGTGAGATCATGACCTGAGCCGAAGTCGGATGCTCAACCAACTGAGCCACCCAGGCGCCCCCCAATCTTTTTTTTAATGTTTATTTATTTTATTTATTTAATTTTAATTTAAAAAAATTTAACGTTTATCTTTTGAGAGAGAGACAGAACACGAGCAGGGGAGAAGCAGAGAGAAAGGAAGACACAGTATCTGAAGCAGGCTCCAGGCCCAGAGCTGTCAGCACAGAGCCCGATGTGGGTCTCGAACCCACAAACTGTGAGATCATGACCTGAGCCAAAATCGGACGCTTAACTGACTGAGCCACCCAGGTGCCCCTTCGTTTATTTATTTTAGAGAGAGAGCACGCAAGATTTGGGGTGGGCAGAGAGACAGGGGGACAGAGAATCCAAAGTGGGTTCTGCGCTGAGAGCAACGAGCCCAACGCAGGACTCGAACTCACAAACTGTGAGATCACAACCCAAGATGAAGTTGGACGCTTAACCAACTGAGCCATCCTGGTGCCCTTGGACATGAGCCCTTAAAATTTTTTTTTTTTTTTAAGTAAACCCTATACCCAGTGTGGGGCTTGAACTCACAACCCTGAGACCAAGAGATGTGTGCTCTACTGACTCAGCCAGCCAGGCACCCCTGGATACCAGCCCTTTATTAGATATGATATATGCTTTGCAGATATTTTCTCTCAGCCCTTTGATTGCAGCTTCATTTTCATGGTAGTATCTCTTGAATAGCAGAAGGTTTTTATCTTGATATGGTTCAATTGATCAATTTTTTTTTCTTTTATGCTTGGTCTTTTTTTGTGCCCTGGATCTAGAATTTGAACCCAGATCTGTGGGCCCCAAAGTCCTTCCTCTTATTATATTTAGGTAGCGTTCCTTCAAAATCTATCCTCAGACCACCCGAATCATTCAAGGAGCTTGCTGAAAATACAGAGTCCTGGGTCCTCACCCTGAGGAATCTGCTTCTGTGGTCCCACTTGACTCGGGAATCTGTATATTTAACGATTTCCGTGACTGGGTGATCAGCTAGGTGTGGAATGGGTTTAATGCAGGGTGCTTGGCATTCCTGAGCCTTTAAACTTGTTTCTTTCTTGGCTTCTAGCTGGGTCCTGCAAAGTGCTGCTGAGGGTAGCATTTCTTGGTCTGGTTCTTATTGTGTCCCCTCTGCTTCCCATCACCCCTCCTCCCCCATCTCCTGAGCACAGTTAACGTTCAGCAGTTGATCAAGACATGCTTTTGAACTAACTGACCCACCTTCCACCAGTAGGGGGGAGAAGCAGCCCACTCCACAGCTGCCACTAAGTGGAACCAAGTAGAAACTATAATTACTGACCTTGGTATGAAGTGCTCATGTGCACCCCCCTTGAGCTGTGGGCGGCCACTTAAGCTGCTTTCCTCAAACTTCAGCCCAGCCGGAGGCTTCCCCACCTGGAGAGACTGTTATTTTAAAGAACCTCCAAGATCGGCTCATTGGACTCAAGAAGGACACTTCTGCAAGTGAACAGCTGTGCCAGCCTCCAAATAAAAGAAAACCATACTCATTTGTATGTCAGATCGGGTGACCTGCTTTCCCTGAGCAGATGGAGTTATTAGGGGGCAGGAATGAAGTTCACCATCAAACCATCGGCGCCAAAAAGGGTAGCAGGTCAGGGAACTAAGATCTGTTGAACCCCTACCCTGAGCCAGGTCTTTGTATTTTATTCAATCCTTTCAATAACTCATAAGGTCGATATTATTATTCATGTTTTACAGACGGGGGAAACTGAGGCTCAGAGAGGTTCTAGAATTGCCCGGAAATGCTGGATCCAGGATATGGAACATTAGCTGAAGCTGAACTATGGTAAGAAAGAGGCCTCCACATACAGTAGCTTGAAGGATGTTGATGTTGATTTCTTTCTCAGCTCACTGTCCCAGGTCAGTAGGAAAGCCCTGCTCCAGGCAGTCACTCAGGGACCCGGGATCCCACCATCTGTCAATTCACAGGTTCCTACAACTAGAGTTGGCAAACTTTTTCTCTAAAGAACCAGATAGTGAGCATTTTAGGCTATGCCAGACGCATGGTCTCTGTCCTTGCCAACAACTCTGTTGTATCATGAGAGCTGCCATAGACAGTATGTAAGTGAATGGATGTGGCTGTGTTTCAATAAAACTTTATTCACAAAAAAGTCCGCAAACTGGATTTGGCCCAGAGGCCATGGTTTGCTGACACTTACCCTAGAACACTGGTTCTCAAAGTGTAGTCCAAGGGAATCAGCAGCATCAGCAGCATCTGAAAACTGGTTAGAAAAACAACTTTTTTTTAATGTTTATTTATGTAATTTGAAAGAACAAGAGAGAGAGAGAGAGAGTGAGAGAGGGAGCTCACACATGAGTGTGAGGGGCAGAAAGAGAGGAAGAGGGAAAATCCCAAGCAGGCTCTATGCTGTTAGTGCAGAGCCTGATATGGGGCTCGAACCCATGAACCAAGAGATCATGACCTGAACTGAAATCAATAGTCAGAGGCTTAACCCACTGAGACACCCGGGCGCCCCCAGAAATGCAACTTCTGAAGCCAATCCCCCAGACCTATTGAATTAGAAACTTTGGGGCCGTGGGGGTGCCTAGGTGGCTCAGTTGGTTTAAGCATCTGGCTTCGGCTCAGGTCATGATCTCAGGATTCATGAGTTCAAGCCCCATGTCGGGCTCTGCACTGACAGCTCAGATCCTGGAGCTGCTTCAGATTCTGTGTCTCCCTTTCTGCCCCTTTCTCTCTCTTTCTCTCTCTCTCTCTTGAAAAAAAAAATAAAACATTTAAAAAATTATTAAAAAAATAAAAAAGAAACTTTGGGGGTGGATCCCAGAAATCCATCTTTTTAACAAGCCCTCCAGGTGATTCTTAATGCATGTTGAAGTTTAAGAACGTCTGTTCTAGAGCCCTCTCAGGCCTGGCTTCACGTGAGCACCACCCGGGAGGCTTTCAAAGCTCTCAGTGCCCAGGCAGTTGCACTGGACTCTCTGGGATGGGTGCAGGCATTGGCATTAGGAGAGCTCCCTGGCTGGGTCTCAGGTGCAGCCGCTGTGGAGAAGTACTGCCCTCGAGCACCGTTTATCCTCTGCATGGTCAGAAATAGTTTGCAACTTGACCTACCACACAGCTGCCTCTCTGAGGGGCATAGCCTGTGCTACCCAAGGTCTGGGGTTTGGTTTCTCCTGTTGTCTTACCTCTCAACCTCTCTACACCCTGGCCCCTTCCTGGGGACCCTGTGTGGGGCTTCGTGATAGGGAGGATCTTGGTTCCAGTTTGTCAGGCTAACCCTTCTCTGGCAGGGGCGGGGCAGGAAGAGGGGATGACTTGGTGGCAGGTGAGAGGGTGTGGAATGGAAAGGAAGCAGGAGGAAGAGAACCAGGAGAGGGAGGAAGGAGGTGACAGAGCAGGAGGAGAACTTGGGTACGGAGGCAACTAGCACAGTGGGCTGTCACTGGGGCTCAGTGCTCCCTTCCCTGCCCCTGCTATGGGGTGACAAAGAGCTGTCCCCAGGTATCCCCAAGTCTTCCTTTATAAACACTTACATGGCACTTACTGTTTGCCTGGAAGAACTCTAAGTGCTTTACGTCAGTTAACTCATTGTATCCTCACAGCAACCCTCTGGGGCAGGGACTATCATCACCCCCATTTTATAGATGGTGAGACTGAGGCTTTAAGAGATTGAGGTGATTTACACAAGGTTACAGAGGGAGTAAGCAGTAGAGGTGGGATTCAACTCAGGGACTCTGGCTCCAGAGCTGAGCTGTTGGCCACCATGCTACGTCTCTTCGTAACAGACTCACAGTATTATTATTCCCATTTCACAGATGGAAGCACTCCCATCTTGCAACTTGCTCAAGATCACGGAGCCAGGAGGTGGCAGAGATGAGATTTGAACCCAGGTCTCTCCACCACCAAAGTCCTTGGATTGGCCAGTTTGCCCCACGGCCTGCTTTCGGTTCCCCTCCCAACTCCCTTCCATCTGTTCCTCCGGCATATTCTGGGTCTGCACGTGTGTGGCTGACTCACAGGGGAGCAAGGGAGCCCATCCTCTGGAGGGGAAAGGCAGACTTTATTTCTGTTCAGAGCTGTCTTGGGGTGGTGCTGGGAGAGTTGCCAAACCCAGCTGACACATTTTCCCCTGCCAAGGCTGCCAAGTGGGTGGGCAGCCCCGGGGTGGGGGTGGGGGCCCTGGGGACCCTGTGACATCAACTCCTCAGATGAGTCTCAGCACCCAGGGGAAAGCAGGCATGCCGCTTCGTACGCCTTAGCTACAATCTCTCTCCCTCAGGGCATTTACTGTTTCCAGTTGCTACACTCTCTTCCTCACTTCCTCTCGGCTCTGGTCTGGAGCCAGAAGAAACCACAAGAAGCCATTTGTTCTAGGCTTGCCTTTAGGCAACCGAGGTAAGCCTGGTTATTCCCATTTTACAGATGCAGTAAGTGAAGCTAGCTGTGGCTCCTAATTGAATGGTCCTCTTTCCATCAGCCCTCCAATTTCCCAAATGTCCCTGATGATAAGAGTCACCTGGGGGCACTTGTCAACTACCTAGATCGCTAGTCCTCTGCTGACAATTCCAATGCAGTAGGTTAGAGCTGGGGTCCAGGAATCTGCCTGTCAACAGGGTGATTCTCATCACCAGGGACCCCTGTTGGGTGTGGGGATTCTCCCCCACTTCAGGTGCAAGACCTTGGCTGGCTCTGTCTCAGCTATGCCCAAAATTGTAATAATTGACCTCTGAAACTTGGATGAGTCTTGCGGGTTTAGATGCTCGCTCGGCAACATTTCCCTCCCCGCCCAACTTCAGGAAATCAGGAAGGGGTTGGTCGGACAGTCGGGTGGCACTTCCATCCTCTCCGGCCAGTTCTGCTGTGTCCTCCGGAGGATGTTTGCTAGGGTCAGCAGAGATCTCCCAAGTGTCCTCAGATACAAGATCTCTTATCCCCAATTCAGCCAAGCCTTCCCAATCCCGAGGGACTCCCTACTTGCTATAGGCCCCTAGCCCACTCGTTTCTGGTCTGTGCAGGAAAAGCCAAAAGGCATTGGAGCGGGGGAGTTTGTTCTAAGGTGTATGGCTTTAAAATATGAATGGGAATTCTTTGATACTTCATCCTGTAGCGATGAAGCCTGATTCCCCTCCCTTGAGTGTGGATGGACTTAGTGACTTCTTTCTAATGCATAAAGTGGAAAAGACGATATTTGAGTTCTGAGACTAGGTCACAGAAAGGACTGTGCCTGCCTTCTCTTTCTTGGATTACAGTGTGGAGGAAAGCCAGCCACCGGGTTGTGAGGACACTCAAGAAGCCCAGTGGAGGGGTGCCTGGGTGACTCCGTCGGTTAAGCGTCTGACCTTGGCTCAAGTCATGATATCATGGTTCGTGAGTTTCAGCCCTGCATCAGGCTCTGTGATGACAGCTTGGAGCCTGGAGCCTGGAGCCTGCTTCAGATTTTGTTTCTCTCTCTCTCTGTAATCCTCCTCCACTGGCGCTCTGTCTCTCTCTCTCTCTCAAAAATAAATAATAAACATAAAAAAAAAAGAAACCCAATGGAGAGATATATCCATTTCCTGGTACAGAGTTCCTAAAACCCTTGTAATTTTTTTTTTGAGGTGGGGAGGGGGCAGAGAGAGAGGAAGAGAGAGAGGATCTTAAGCAGTCTCCCCACCCAGCATGGAGCCTTATGCAGGGCTTGATCTCATGACCATGAGATCATGACCTGAACTGAAATCAAGAGTTGAACGCTTAACTGAGCCACTCAAGCGTTCCTAACCCTTGTAATTTCTTTTAAAGATTATTTATTTATTTTGAGAGAGAGAGAGAGAGAACATGAGTGAGGGAGGGGCAGAGGGAGAGGGAGAGAGAAAATCCCATGCAGGCTCCGCACTGTCAGTGCAGAGCCCGATTTAGGGCTCGCCCCAACAACTGTGAGATCATGATCTGAGCCAAAATCAAGCATTGGTCACTTAACTGAGTGAGCCACCCAGGAGCCTCAACCCTTGTAGTTTTTTAAGTGATAAGAACACTAAGAGCATCTTTTGTTCTAATATTTGGTCTTTGTCCCTGGTTCCTGACACAGAGCTCCTAAGTCTCTTGGAATCTCCTGGGTGACAGGAGTGTCATTTGTTTTAATGAAGTGACTCTTGGCAGGGCTCCTGGATGGTTTTAGGATGGGAGCTGGTCACCAGAAAGACCAAGCCATGATTAGGAGCTTGGAACTTTCATCTCTACCTCCATCCTCTAGGAAGGGAAGAGGAGCGCACTGACTCAATGATTGGTCATGCCTCCGTGATGGGGACTCCATAAAAATCCCCAAAGTAGGGGATTCAGAGAGCTTCCAGGTTGGTGTATGCAACCCATGTGCCAGGAGGGTGGTGCACCCCGCCTCCATGGGCACAGAAACTCCTGTGCTCCAGATCCTTCTGGACCTCCCCCTATATATCTCTGCCTCTACCTGTCCATTTGTATCCTGTATATTATCCTTTATTATATAATAAATGGGTAAACCTAAGTGTTACCCTGAGGTCTGTGAGCCATTCTTGCAAATTATTGAACCAAAGAAGGTGATCATGGGAACACCAATTGATCGGAAGTATGGTGACAACCTGGGACTTACAGTTGGCATCTGGAGTGGTGGGGGGACTGTCTTGTGGGACTGAGCCCTCAACCCCTGGGACCTGAGGCTACCTACAGGTAGACAGTGGCAGAACTGAGTTAAAGTGTAGGACACTCACTGATGTTGGAAAATTGATTGATTGGAATTGGAAAATGTTCCCATCTGTTTAGTGACCAGGAGTGAAGTGTGGTCCTGTGAGAGCAAGGGAGAAGCTCAGGAGTGTTTCCCATACAGTTGTTTTGAGCTACTAAGTTTTGTGTGATTTTTTAAAACACAGCAGTAGATAACTAACACACAAAGCAAGAGCGGAAAACTTCCCTCACCAGCTGAGGGTAGATGAGAGAAACAAAGGCCTTTGTAGGGATGGAGACTGGTGTTTGCAGTGAACCCTTACAGTTTTGCTATCAGCCCTGTTATTCTCCCTGTTTTGCCTGTGAGGAAATGGGAGCCTCAGGCAGGTCAGATCATGTGACCAAGGCTGCTGTGCCTGTTGGTCGGGGAGCCCGGGCTTGAGGCCAGTCTGTCTGCCCTTCCCCGTGCCTGCCCACTCTTCCATGCTGCCTCAGTGATCTTGGTGACCTTGGGCTTCCAAGGGCTTTGCCCAGAACTCATCCGTGAGCAGGCAGAGCCTGGGGCTCCCCGGCACTGGCTGCTGTGATACAAGGCTTGTGAGCACCCCAACAGCCCTTGCTCTTTGGGGTGCCCGAAGGAGGGTGGCCCTGCGCCCTAAAGACCTAGTAAGCAAGGATAAGGATTTGGCTGACCGCCTTTGGCCCCTGTGTGAACTTGCAACAGCCCTTGGCAACACCTCCCACCCCACCCCTGCTTTCCCACATAGATACACAGATGCTGGGACCAGGCCTAGTGCAGTCAGGCTGTTCTCATCCCCTGCCCTTGACCTAGCTCCTCTCACCACACAGATGCCAACAGCGGGAACCTGGCCAAGAAACATGTGCTCAGACTGATGAACCTTGACACCATCCCACCACCTGGAGCCTCGGGTGAGGCTGTCACCACTTACAGGGACCTGATGGGGAAAGCATTGGCCAAGGGGCAAACCCAGCCCTCAGGGGGAAGAGGTGCTTTCCTGGAAGGTCAGATCAGGAGCACAGGGCTGGGAACAAGGGTCTTGGAAGGTTGGCTGCTTAGCAGTTTCCAGAACATCCTTCCATCTCCCGGAGCCTTGGGCATTACTCTTGGCACCTGAACTCTTTCTTCCATGTGTCCTTCCACAGGCCCTGATGATGTTACTCTGGGACCCTCCCCTAGAGCTCCTTTCAGGCCTTCAGTGGGACATCCTCTGCTGCGCCTCTCAGATCCACAGCTTCCGTCCCAGCCTTGACCCAGTGCCCACCTCAGAGCCCTCCCCACAGCCCATGCACTCTCTGCCTCGAGGCCAGCTTCTGGTAGCTCCAGGCTCGCTCTGTCCCCAGGGCTTCCTGCAGCCCCACCCTCTTCCCGAAGAACCCAGTGGGCTCCTTGGTACTTGTGAGGAGGTTGGCCTCCTCCTGCCATTCAAGGCCGTCAAATTCTACGGCACCCTCCCCATCAGCCTCTCTCCGAGTGGTTTGAGTCTAGGCTTCCCAAGCCTCCTCAGGAAGAACCCCCCTTCTGTAAACACCCTCACTCCCCTGCACCCATCTCCCACAGTCGGGAGTAACGGAAAGGCAGATGGATGGGGTGTTTGCACAGCTTGAGGGGCAAGGTGTGGGGACAGGCAGATAGGGCAGGCCCCAGGAAGGGCAGATGGACAAGGCATCTAGCTCTCCCCTTTCCTGAATGGCCACAGGAGGAATGAGGTCGCCGCCCCATGCCTCTCACAGAGATGCTGAGAGTGTGAATGAGAACAGCTTGTGAGGGGCTCTGACAAAGCGGCCTAGTGAGGAGACCTTTTGTAACCTTCCGGACCTGGCACTGAACCAGAGGACAAATCACATGACCCAAGTTACTATGCCCTTTTAGCTTTCTTGGCTCACCTCCCAAATGTTCTTACACTCGGCAGGGACTCTTTAATCTGGGGAGGGGACATGGATGTGTCTGGGGAAGGCGTGAAGGTTCTGAGATGCCCTGTGTATGTTAAATCTTCCGGGTACGTGCACCGGTACTGTTTTTTCCCTAGAATGTCTACAGCTTCTTAAAGGGGTCTGGGATCCGGAAGAGGGTCTAACTTGGTACCCGGCTATCCAGACTGGACCCACACTGATGTTTACTCCCAGAAAATCTGGTTCTGTGTGTAAGGGCTGTCAGCATTCACCCTGAAGAAGTATTCCCCTCTTTGCTTTGAAACCCCAATACTGAACCTGCTTTGGGAGGTTTGAGATCAAACCGGCCAAGCAGGTGCACACTCTATCCTTTTCCTCCTAGGCAGACCTCGGTTTCCTTGCACCTAAAAGTGGACCAGCTGAAGGTTACAGCCACGGCCCAGGCTACAGGTAATGTTCCCAGCAACCGGGAAGTCCTCTGCCCCATGCATCCCAGCAGCCCCTTCTCAAAGATTTTCTTTGCATTTTAATTTACCTGCATGGGCTTCTGCTCCTATAGGAGTTTTCATATTTCTTGGACCTGAGTGCAATTTCCTAACGTGACCTACAAACGGGGTTGTTCCCCTGCTAATGGCAGTGACCCTGGCAAAACGGCTTCTGTCTCGGTCTTATCTATAGTCCTCCTCAATCCTTGTAATCCTGAAAGCTGACCTTAGTACGCTCATGAAAATCAAGTGCAGTGAAGAGGAAGGTTTCCTCAAGGGTTGCCCTGTCCCACAAGAACTTTACCTTGTTCTGTTTTGTTTTACATGTAATAAGTTCCTCAAAGTGTCTGTGAACGCCAAATGTATCAAAGTTGGGTGATGACCTTGTGTTGTACAAGAAGACGTGTGCCCGACTGGTTAAGAACATAGCAGCCAGAGATCTTGGTGGCTTGGGCACAGATCTGCCACTTGCCTGGTGTGCGCGGCCAAGAGAACTTTCTGCACTTCAGTTTTCTGAAAAAGGGAATGTTTATAGTAACTACCTTGCAGGGTTCTTGTGCAAATTAAATCCATCGTATGTGTTAGCAATTATTGTTGTATGTCTTGAGGTGGGTTCTATACTCAGCCGAAAAAAAAGATCGACTTCCTAATTATATTTTGCCCCTGATCTATTCCTTTTATTCTTTTTTATTTTAAAATTTTTTATTTATATTAGAAAGAGAGAGACAGAACGTGAGCAGGGGAGGGGCAGAGTGAGAGAGAGACACAGAATACGAAGCAGGCTCCAGGCTCCGAGCTGTCAGCACAGAGTCCGATGTGGGACTCGAACTTGTGAATTGTGAGATCGTGACCTGAGCGGAAGTTGGATGCTTAACCGACTGAGCCACCCAGGCGCCCCTAATCCTTTTTTTTTAAGTTTGTTTATTTTTTTTTTTTTTTTTGGAGAGAGAGAGAGAGAGAGAGAGAGAGAGCGCACAAGAGGGATAGGGGCAGAGAGAGAGAGAGGGAGGGAGAGAGAGAATCCCAAGGAGATTCCATGCTCTCAGTGTGCTCTCAGTGCAAAGCCTGAGGTGGGGCTTGATCTCATGAACCATGAGATCATGACCTGAGCTGAAATCAAGAGTCAGACGCTTAGCTGACTGAGTCACCCACGCACCCCTCTGACGGTCTATTTCTAAGACTTCGTTTTCTATCCAACTGAATCCAGTCGGCCAGCTCAAGACCGATGCACACTCAGCCAAAGCTAAAGGTTTTGCTGCTTTCAGCCACCTGATAACTTTCATTAAGTTTGTGAAACTTCTGTTTGTTACTACTAATACTTTCGCTTTTATTCTCCTGTTTTTGTTCATTTTTTATACCAACAAATGCAACAACATATTCAAACAATTATGCCAACTTGGTATATGGCACGGGCCACATGGAATGCCCGTGCTTCAAAAAGGGGACTGTTGGCTGATGGTTTGTGTCACCTTATGACATCTCAGCATGTTTGCTGGTGGATGTGCGAAAGCTGGAATTTGGTGACGGAAAACCAATTTAGGAATGTTGAAGTCCAAACTATGATGGTGACAGTGGTTCAGAAACCAAAGACCATTGAGGCCAGGACATATGCCTGGGTTTGGGTCATGATCTGCTTGTTGAAAGGACAGTCATGACCATGAAGTTGGAGACAGTCATCCTTCACTTTAAAAGCAGACCCATTCCAATAGAGCTGGCTATCAAGCAACCATTCATAATGTGAATCATTTTTTAAAAAATTCCGTTGTAAAGTAAGCTGGTCTTCTATAGGAAAATGGATGGCTTTGACAAATTTGGTGATGGTCTATGTCATAATGGGATTGTGGTCAGAGAGATTTGAGAATACTTTTAATAATTATCTGTTCCTTCCTGTAGCAGAAGCTTAATAGGGGGAGATTGTTAAATGGAATCATGAGTTCTGCTGTGTACTCTGCTGAAGAAGTTCCGGGGAGCAGCGGACACTCAAGGCCGCCTCCTCAGTGTAGCCTGGATCCTTCTCCCCTTTTGTTCTCCTGGAAGATGTCTTGCATTATGGCTGAGAACTCGCTAACATCTCCATGTCTTTACCCGATGTTTCTTTGCTTCGTTTTGCGATTGGGGTGAGCGAGACAGCATTGGAATTCTTCACTATCCTTACCATTAGGGTTTGTATAATCTTGGTATTCTCCTTACTGTAGCTAGATCCTACATGTTGGAGAGGACACATGTGACTCTGAGCAGTATGTCTGGCGGATGTGGCATCAAGAGAGGCCTGCCGCCCATGGAGGACGTCACATGTTAACAGGATGGCCCTGTATACAGAAGCAACTAAGGGTCCCAGTGGGGGGATAGCATCACCAGATAGCACTTCAGAAGGACAAAACACTGAATGTCTTCCTTGCCTTCTCATGGTAAGGCTCTCGACTTTTTAATTCTGGGACGTGAGTTGTTTTAGGGCTGTGGACTTGCTAAGCAGACAAGGGATGGTGGCTACTATAATGTCAGGTGGAGTTGGAATTGTATAAACATTTGTGAACGTTTGTTCTCTTTCTGTCCCTTCTTCCTGTTATGCTAGTAGGCATGTGAGCTCAGCAATGCCTTCCAGGCTGATTGTCCCTATGTCATTCTAGACACTTCAAGAGGTTCCAGAGACTGAGGAGAGCCCAGTCTTGTGATCCCGGCCAGCTGGTCACGATTTCACCATTGACCTGTCATCATCATGCTTCCTCAGTCTCTCTGGACTTCCCCGACTCAGAGCACCTCACAGTCTCATCCAGTCTTCAGGTCAGGTGGTTCCGGGAGCTCATGCCTACCTCCTCTCCCCTGGCCTCGGGTACAATTGTCATCGTTGATAGAGCAGGACACCATGTCACAGGCCACCAGAGGGGGGGATGGGCACCTAATATGTGCTGTGCTTCCCTTTGAAAGCACCTTAACTCAAGAGTTCTAGGGGTGTCTGGGTGGCTCAGTCAATTGAGCGTCTGACTTCGGCTCAGGTCATGATCTCATGGTTTGTGGTTTCGAGCCCCATGTCGGGCTCTGTGCTGACAGCTAGCTCAGAGTCTGGAGCCTGCTTCGGATTCTGTGTCTCTTTCTCTCTCTGCCCTCCCCTGTTCATGCTCTGCTTCTGTCTCTCAAAAATAAATAAAATGTAAAAAAAAAAAATTAAAAAAAAAAGTTCTAGAAAACAAACCATTGCCTACCTTTATCCATCCTGGAAGCTCCTATTTTAGTCAAGTTAATTTACTTCAAAGAAGGTGTGATAAAATTATTCAGACCTTCTCGGAAGTCCATTATAAGGGAGTTTGGCATCTAAGAACATTTTTTTATTTTCCTGATGATAAGAGCAATACATGCTCATTACAAAGAATTAAGAAAATACAGCAAGATACATAGGAAGAAAGAAGATCTCCCAGAATCTTATCTCTCAGAAATAACTCCTATTAGCATTTAATGTGCCACCTTTTTTTCTGTGCACGGCTATTTATAAAGTTCGGTGGCACTTTATACACAGTTTTGCATTTTGCTTCTTTTCACTTTGTACAACCAGTGCATTTCCCCATGTCATTATCTTTGCTTCAAAAATGCCATTTTAATGACTGCATAATATTTCATTGTCTGGTTGCCACAGAATTTAGTCAGCCAGTTCTCGTTTGTAAGCACCCAGGCAGTTTCCTATTTTTCATAATTATAAATGATGCTCTGGTGAAATCTTCTTGTCCGGGAAATCTCTATCTGGGTTTCTGATCATTTCCTGGGAAGAAAGTCCCAGAAGGGAAATCACAGAGTCTCAGCTCTGCTGTGTGGTACCTCTGTCCTCACTTAAAGATGCGCGGGGAGAGGAGCAGCTCCCGTCACCCCCAGTGGGCGGACTTCGCCGCCTTTGAGGCCGGGCCAGGAGCATCTCTGTGCGAGCTGGGGAAGAGGCAGAAGGGCCCCGCGGCCTCCCCAGGCCGTCACCTGAATCCACTCCACGCAAAGCAGAACATCTCCCTGCAGGAATCACTTCGTAATTGACTTAGAGACGAAAGCATATTTAATTAACCATGGAAACCCTCCCAGCCATCTGCCTCTGTTTTTATTTGGAGGAAGGAGGCAGAGCTTTTTTCCTTCAGCTCCCTCTTTTTGGGGATGGAGCACATTCCCAGTATCTTGGTTCCTGTGTGGAGCAAGGGCCTGCTCCGCTGCTGGTACCCCACAGTGGCAGAAGGATGGGTTTTGTTTGAGGAGGCAGGCCGCGTCAGAGGTCATGCGGGCCCCCGCCTGGGGGCAAGTCCAAGGCAGCACCTGCTGTGGCAGAAAACTGGCCATTTGCCGGTCCCAGCCTCTGCCTCTTGGCTGCTGGCCTAACATCACAGGCATTCATACTGGAAGGTGCCTTTCTCAGGTGAGGAAACTGAGGCCTGGAGAAGCTCAGTGCGTGCTCTCGGATATGTCTGAGGCTCTGCTCCTTTGCCGCACACTCAAGGGAGGGGGGCATGGCTTTGATTTCACGTCATGGGCAGAAGATTCAAACGGGATCCTAAGGGCTGTAACCCACGCTATCCAAGCAGTTTAAAATGTGCAAAGTGCATTCCCACAGCACGTCTTGCTGGACACTCCCCCAGCCCCTGGGGGCAAGGGAGACTGGGGAGGTGATGTGACTTGCCTGCAGTCACATCACTGATGAGACAGCGTGGAGGCTGGGATGGAAAGGCCAGAGTGCTTTGATCTGAATTGCTAATACGTCCAAATGCCTTTTATTTCCGAGGTATTCCTCAGAGGGCCCTGACTGGGAGCTCACTGAGGAGGGTCTGACAGAACATTAGTCCACTTGTTACTCACGACATCACCTCCTCCAGGAAACCTTCCTAGGCCCTCTCCCCCCTCCCACCCCCCCAGGAGGACTGGTTCTCTGCCCCTTTGTCACCCCACACATACCTCAATACTCCCTAAGGCTCTAAACTTCACGCTGTACCCCCAGTGCTAGCAAAGGGCCTGGCTGACACTGGTTGGTCAGTAAATGATATTGAGTTTAATGAGACTGAATACAGACCCAGGCAGGTTTGCTCCAGTAGCTTCCCCTCCTCCTTCCCATTCACTTTGGCAGGAGGTCATCTGCGATCCCTCCAGGGGTGAGTATTATATGTACCTTGAGATGGTCCCCGAGGGCTGCCATATGGACCCACACGTGCTGCCGGGCTGGCTGTGTGCCCCTGATCCTGAGCTGTCGGTGCAGATAGGGGTCGAGCCCACAGACCCCAGCCAGGTAAAACTACCTCTGATAGATGTGCGGACAGGCCTGGGACGGGGAGGGCGGGATTGGGGAACATCAGCCACTAGGTGGCCTTGTGCTTTTAGGGCAAATTATTTCCACCTTCTGATACTCATTTTCTCCTCTAGCGATAAGGTGATTTGACTGGACTCTTCCATCTCTGATGTTGTACATCCCGTGACTCTATAACGACCCTTGTCAGAAGCCATCGTGCTGGATGAGGACCAGGGCAAAAAGGTAGAGAGTCGGCTCCAACGAGACTCCAACCAGGACGCCTGACCTGCTAACCAAGCTGAAATGCTTCCTGCCACACCCAGGCTCAAACGAGACAGAAAAGCACAAAGCTCCTGGATCTATTTTAAACATCCCTGCCAGGCTGGAAACCTCTCTCCTTTTAAGCTGGAAAAGAAGTGCTCCCCGAGACAGATTCCCTTATCTTTAATCACTTTCCACCGTCTCTAGCCACGAGCGGCATCAAAGGTGATGAATTAGGACTCTGTGGATACGCTTTCCTCCAGAGCCGCATGTTAAGGCCAAAGCAGGTCCCGGCTCCACTGAAATCAGCATAACCAAGAAAAGCCCTCAGTGGCGGAGCGCTGGGGTCACCCAACCCAAAGGCACACAGCAGTCTCCCCCAGCGCCACCCGCCTCGGCGCCTGCGTGCCACTTGGGCTGGGGTTCTTCTCTGAATTACAGCAAAATGAGGGTGGAGAACTCATTGTTTTCTATCAAGGGCATGGCCCACAGAATGGGAAGATAAATCACTGGAGGAAGATGGAAGTAAAATGCAGCTTCATTCAGGGAGCCTTGGGGAGAGAGAAAGAGGAAAAGCTAGTCTTTTGCTTTTACAAATCAGGAATGGGGAGCATGTAACTCTGTCTCCGGCAAACACAACCCCTAATAAAAACACGCACCTCAGGGATGTACTGTGGCCAGTTACTGAGAGAGGCTGAAGGGGAGGGGGACAGAGAGGTTCAAGGAATGGGGGAGGGGGAGAGCACTGCGTTAGAAATACGTGAGAGAAATAAGGCAAATATCAAAATCGGGTGGGGAGGGGAGAGAGAGAGAGAGACCATGAACAGCAGACCCACATTGAAAGAAACAAACATACAGACAAAAATGGGGAAGCAAAACCAACACAGACATGGGACACTTGTGACGAGAGATGGAGATGGAGAAGCCGGAGCAAGAGCAAGGGGCACATGAGGATGTGGAGGGAGGCCGAGACTGAGCTCGTCCAGGAAAATAGCTATTTGAAGTAAACAACAAGGCCATCAATGGTTGTTGTTTTTGTTGTTGTTTCCTAAAGAGACAAATATTACCAGAATTGCTTCTTTTTTTTTCCCCAGAATTACTTTGGAATGCGTTTTCATTTCTGCCTAAATTTTAAGAAGCACAGACATTCTTCAAAATCCGTTTTCCTCGTTTGCTGGGGCAGACGCCGCTCGTTTATGGTCCTGGGAAGGAAGACGTGACACCTGAGGTGCTAGCCTTTTACGACGAGGCCACCAAAGCCTTTGAAGCACCTTGTGTTTTCACGGCTCTCACCTCTTGAGCTAACTGGCCACGTTTAGCTCAACCTGTCCCATCCTTGAAGTGACGCCTCATTTGTTCAGAGACAACTGATTTGGAATCAGGAATGGTTCAGGGCCAGAGCTGACCACTCCATTCTGCTGGGGGACAGAGTTTGCCGATGAGATTGCCAATGGGTAATGAAAATAAGGTGGCACGCGACAGTGCTGAATGAATGAATGAGAGGAGCAAGTGCCAGGCACTCTGGCCACATCATACCCAGCAGTAGCTTCCCAAACGTGCCAAATACTCTCACGTTTTGCTGCCAAGAGCTCTTTCCTCCCCTGCTTCTGTCTGGTAAAACCCTCCCCATTCATTGTTCGGCATCCATATGTATTAAGGATTCTTCTGTGAACCCCTTTCCATCAACCTATTACTCCCTTGCAGGTTAATGGCTCCTTCCTTTAGGTCCCTGACACCTGTTGTTGCTCTGCTGTAGGTCCCTAACTTTCCCAGTAGAGCAGGCTTTCTCAACGTTGGCACTATTCTTTGGGGGCTGGGTACTGCTTTGCTGGGTGGGGGGGCTGTCCTGTGTACTGTAGGGTGTTTAGCAGCCTCCCTTGCCTCTCCCCTCTAGAATACAGCAGCCATGTCACCTCCAGTCATTGCCAAATATCCCCTGGGGGGTAAAATTGAACCCAAAGACACCGTACTAGAACGAGAGTTGTGTGTGGGTGTGTCAGCCCTCAGAGGGGGTGCATCCTCTGGACCCTAAGTGGTGGAATGGCACCTGGCATAGAGGAGGCACCTGGATTCTGTAGAGGAAGAATCCAGACAGTTGGACTATGTCCATTGAACTGGCCAGTTGAGCATATGACATGTTGGTCATTGAAATGAGAACGTGTTGGCAGTGAGATCTGTAACCAAATCCATAGGCCTCTATTGAGTGCTGACCTACTGTGAGCTGTGGGGGACATGCATGAAGAATATAAACGAAGATGTTTTGCATTTAAGGCACTTGTGATGATCTAGTTCATCAGAAAAGTCCTACAGCTACGGGACACTGATGTAGGAATAGCAAGTGGTTTGCCATGAGGTTCTGAAGCAGGACCCTCTATAAGGGGTGAGGGGAGGGGTTAGAGCAGGGAAAACCCAAGTGGGCCGCTGTCCCTGTGGAGGGCTAAGGACATTACATAGAACCTGACCTGGGCCTCTAAAGGTGGGTAGGACTTGAATGAGGACAATGACATTGGGTAAGTGTGGTGTGGTCTGAGATCCGGTTGCCAGGCCCACAAGTTGGGTCTTGATTCAGAGAAGCCGAGTGTTTCCCAGTATGTCCTGAATAGCCTTCATCAGGGTCACTGGGAAGAGTGGTCACAAATGCAGATTCCTGGGCCATCCAGGCTTAGCGAATCCCTTTTGCTGGGGTGGGCCCAGGACTCTGTATTTTTCACATGTCCCAGATGATTCTGATACTTGATGAAGTTTGAGACCTCCTTCTGGTCAGGGGGTGTTGGGGGGCATTGACCAGTCTTAGTAATAATCTTGATCTTTCATTGTGTGCAGCCTGTAACGTTTATACAGTCTAACAGAGGGGATCAGTACACAGACAGTGGAACCGGAGTGCCAGGGTTCAAGTCCTGGTCCAGTCATTTCTAGCCTTGCCACCTTGGGCAATTGCCTTGAAACCTCTGTACTCTCATGTTCTCATCTATACGGTGGGATTTGCCATGTCCCTGCCTCGTAGGATCTTTCTGAAGATTAAAGAAATCAGTACATACAAGTGCACAGCGTGGAGTCTGGCAGGTAGCAAATGCTCATTCGCTAAATATTAGTCATCATCATTATTGTTATTATGTTAGCATTTGATGTTCATGGAAGGTTTGAAATAGTGTCTTTAGAATATGGTCTGGGCTATGGGGAGGGGAAGGAGGAAAAAGAGTTAGGGAGAGGGAGGGAGACAAAACATGAGAGACTCTTGAATACTGAAAACAAACTGAGGGCAGAAGGGGGAGGGGGAAAGGGGAAGCGGGGTGATGGTCATGGTGGAGGTCACTTGTGGGGAAGAGCACTGGGTGTTATATGGAAACCAACCTGACAATAAACTATAAAGTTAAAAAAAAAAAAAAAAAGAATATGGTCTGGGCTGCTCCCTTTACCTTGCTCTCAGTTCCTCCCAAACGTGAGGTTTAGCTGGCCCCTTGCTCCTCCAATAGGAAGCCGGGCCCGATGCTCTGTGAGTGAGGGGAGTGGCAGCAGTGGATGCAAAGGAACGTCCTGGCAGGGTCAGGTCCCCCCTGGTCTGTGGCTCTGATAGGAGATACTTCTTGCCTCCCTGGCTCTGGGGCAGGCGTATTGGAGACCCAGACCTCTTCCTGGCCTTGCCAGATGGCAGTGTCATTCCTCAGCAACTCTCTCCCTGAGGGGTCCTGAGCCAGAGCAGGGAAGAAGGGAGGGCAGAAAACGGCTCCATCTGTATGAAGGGTTATGGCCTTGGCCCTCCTATCTGTAATAGCATGACTCTGCATCCCACGCCCTGCATCCCATCTTCCTCTGAGCCTCAGGATGACCCTGTAAAGTGGGTGGGGTGGCCTTACCCATCACATGTCTTAAAAATGGTTATTTATTGTTGAGAGGATGGGGAGGGGCAGAGAGAGAGGGAGACACAGAATCTGAGCTGTCAGGACAGAACCCGATATGGGGCTCAAACTCGTGAACCGCGAGATCATGACCTGAACCAAAGTTGGATGTTTAACAGACTGATCCACCCAGGTGCCCCACCCATCACATTTTTTAAAGTTTATTTATTTACTGTGTGTGTGTGAGAGAGAGAGCAGCAAAGGGGGAGAGAGGAGGAAAGAGAGAGAGAATCCCAAGCAGTGTCTGCCCAATCAGCCCAGAGCCCGACATGGGACTCAGACCCACAAACCATGAGATCATGTCCTGAGCTAAAATCAAGAGTCAGACACTTAACTGACTGAGCCACCCAGGCACTCCTACCCATCACATTTTATTTTATCTTATTTTATTTTATTTTATTTTATTTGGAGTATTTATTTTTGAGAGAGACAGAGACAGCATGATGTGGGGAGGAGCAGAGAAAGAGAGAGAGAGAATCTCAAGCAGCTTCTGCCCTGTCAGCACTGAGCCCCACACGGGGCTCAAACCCACGAACCTGTAAGATCATGACCTGAGCCAAAACCAAGAGTTGGACGCTTAACCGACTGAGCCACCCAGGCGCCCCTACACATCACATTCTCAAAATAACAGCTTTCTCAAGCCAAAATCCACATACCTTACAATCCACCCTGTTGACGTGTGCAATTCAGTGGTTTGTAGTGTGTTCAGAGTGACGCATCCATCCTCAGTGGCTAATTTTAGAATATCTCCTCGCCCCCCCAAAAGAACATTTTCATCACACTCTTTCCCCCTCCTCCCAGCCCCTGGCAACCACTCATCTACTCTCCGTCTCTAAGCATTTGTCTATTCTGGACATCTCATATAAATAGCTTCATACAATATGTGATCTTTTGTGTCTGGCTTCTCCCACTTTGCATCATGTTTTCGAAGCCCACCCATGTTGTAGCAGGTCAGTGCTTCCTTCCTTGTAAGGGCCAAATAATATTCCATTGCACGGGGGTACCACAGTCTGCTTGTCCAGCCATCAGGTGAGGGACACTTGGGTTGTTTCCCCTTTTTGGCTATTATGAACATAATGCGGCTTTTGAACATTTGTGTCCAAATTCTTGTACAGACGTATATTTTCCTTTCTTTGGGGATACACCGGAGAATAGAATTGCTGGGTCACGTGGTCACTCTATGTGTAAACTTCTGAGCAATTGCCAGATTGTTTTCCAAAGTGGCTGCACCATTTCACATTCTCCCTCAAGCGCGTAAGGGTTGCAATCCCTCCGCATCCTCGCCAACACTTGTTATTAACTGTCTTTTTTATTACAGCCATCCTAGTGCGTGTGAATTGTATCTCATTATAGGCTCATCTCACTTTATAAATAAAGAAATTAAGTCTCAAAGAGGTGAAGCAGCTTGCCCAAGCACACTCAGATAGCCTGAGAGGAAGCCAAAATTCAAATCAGGCATGTCTCCCTTCCAAATTCACATTTTTTTTTCTATTGCATCAGGCAGCTCTCCAACTGGATGACTTTGGGCCTGGCCCAGGGTCTGAGTCCAAGTGGTTCTTGGGATTCACATCGGTCATGGGGCAGGGACGCCCTGGCGGTCAGCTGCCCACTGTTCACTTTCCTGGCCAGGCTTCCAGCCGATGTTCATTGATCACCTGCCATGGGCCCAGCTCAGGAGATAGAAATAGGTTCGGGAAGAATTGATTTCTTGAGATGCTTCATCGAATGAAAGATGGATTTTTTTAGCCTCTAGATTTATTATTTGCCAGCAAATGGCCAAAAGCTGGCTTGAGGGAGAAGCGGGAAAAGAAGAGAGAGGGACCCTCGGCAGGAGGCTTGGAGGATGATGGTGTGAGCCAGTTTAAGGAAGATTTGGCACCAGTAATGAAGGGCATGACCAGAAAGAAGAGGGCCAAGTTAGAGAGGTGGGTTGGACTATCTTCAAGGATGGGGTTTAGCAAGTGACTGAGGAGGGATGAAAAGGGAAGAAAAATCGAGGCTGGTCAGGATAATAATACCAAATGTACACTTTCTGCTGAGTATTTTAGGAGAAGACCCTGCTCTGGGTGCATTGCATATTCTACAAGATAAAGGTTAAAGTCTTATTTTATGGATCAGGAGACCAAGGCTCAGAGAAGTTAAGTGCTTCAGCGAAAGACACACAGCTGGTAAAATTCAGTCTGACTTCAAACCCCATTCTCTTAACCACTGAAATATCTCCTGAGTGAATCACAGGACCCTTCTGGGGAATGTGCTGTCAGGGATACTAGAAATGGGAACCAGTTCAGCCTCCCCTCTGGAAGGCTGGTATTTTTGGAAATAGAAATGTTCTGGAGCTGATGGTTTTCCCTGTAGCTGTTTCAGCCTGTTTGGGCTTTCACACTTCAGTTTACAGCCTCAGCCCCTGATGTTTGCTCACTTATTTATTCTTTTTTACAGGAAAAAAAAGCCAATGAATTTTTAATCAAATTGAGCTGGAGTATTTGACCAGTGAATCAGAAAGGCTTCCAAGTTTTCGGGTGGTGGAGGGGAGAGAAATTCATTCCCATCTGCCCGGAGGGAGGTTATCGCTGCAGGGGGTGAGGCCCTGGGGGTTCCATCGGGTCTGGCACAAGAGTGCAGACCAATCCCGCATCCTTCATGGCAGGATTTCCAGGCTCCCTGGGGAGACAGCAGCTGATGAAGGTGCTGCTGGTGGGTAAAACCCCAGGGCTGCGTGCGGATGGTCTAGCCCAGGGGGCGGCAAACTTCCCTGTAAAGGACCTGATAATTTTAGGCTTTGTGGGACACTGTGGTCTCTGTCATCTGTTCCTGTCCTCCTCCTTCCCCTTCCTCTTTTCCTCTTGTCCTTGTCCTTTTCCCATAACCATTTAAAGATATACAAACTGTCATTATTAGCTCATGGCCTGTACGAGAACAGACTGGGGGCCGGATTTGCCTGCGGGCCAGAGTTTGCACCCCCTGATCCGAGGTATCTTGGAAACTAGCTTGGATGAATTGCTTACATTTGGGGACCTCATATAATATATTTATTGAGCACCTACTGTGTGCATGCCTTCTGTCAGAAAATATTCATGTTCTTTGCAACGGAAAAAACATGAGGATGAATCCAGAGACTCAGTTCCAATTGCTGTGGGTGTGAAGTGGGAGGAACGGGAATGGGCTGGGAGAGAGAAGGCCTGGGTATCTGGCCTACTTTGGTCGCCAAGGAACCTATAGATCTACATCTGTAAAAAGGAGGCATTAGTGTGTTCCTTGCAGAATTAAATAAGCTCAGGAATAAAAATTTTGAAAAGCGCTATACAATAGAAGCTATATTTAGAGAGTTGGGAGTTACACGTAACTATGAATAATTGATTGACAGCATAAAGCTACGATACTAGACGTGTCACAGGTTAGAAGAGAAAAGAGTTTGACTGAGAGGCTGTGATTTGGGACCTACAAGTTAGGCGTGTATCAGTGAGGATTGAGCTTGGCTGCTTTTGTAGGAAACCCAAAGTAATAGTGGCCTAAACAAGTTCTCTCTTTCTCTCAAATTTCAAAGAAGGCAGTCCAGAACTTGTAGGGCGGTCTTACAGTGTCAAGAACCCAGGATAGATCTTTCGCTCCCTTATCCTTGCATGTAGCTTCTAGTCTACAAAGTTACCTTATGGTCCAAAATAGCTGCTAAACCTCCAGCCATTATATCTGCATTCTAGGCATGTGAAAGGAAGAAGGAGCAAAGAAGAAGACGTACACCGGCGGCCTTTTAAGGAAGTTTCTTAGAAGCTGGTAAACATAAGCGGAGAGGGCGCTCCAGGCAGCGGAATGAATGTAAGTGAAGCGGAACGTACGGAGGAAGGTAGCAGGCACGCTAGTCTAGCCAGGAGCACTTCTGTGGAGGAGGTTTGAGACTTGGTGCTGGAAAAGATGGTAAAAGCTAGCTGTAACTAGTTGCGGTTCCTACACCTTGGCTGATGTATGGCTTCTTGGCCACTTTGTGACTCCCCAGAAGCTCTTTCCCTTGTCCTCCCTTCCCTTTGCTCTGTCACCCATGTAGCGTCCTTCTACAAGGCTGCCTCCCTCCCTGCCCCCCCGGAGGTGGTCCTCAGGGCCTCTTGGGTGGGGCCCCTCAACACAGCCCTACTCTGTCCCCTCTCCCTGCACCCACCCAGTCCTTGGCGACACCTGGCATCTTTGCTCCACTAAATTCTGCAAGTGGATATGGCTTCTGCTCAGCGGTCTCTCTTCTCTCATCTGAGGACACAGGCTGAGCCAGTGGTCTCTTGACTTGAGACTTTTTCAGGTGAGTCGGGCCCTCGTCTCTGTGTTCTAGCTCTGAGGGTGTGCAGTCAACATATCTTTCCTTCTGGCCTCACAGTGGGGTCTTGCTTGGCTTGGGGAGACGGAGATGGGTGGGTGCAGGTCACCTCAGTCCCCACCATGAGCTACGACGTCCAAAAACTCCCACCTCCCTCCAAGCACCTCGGTCAGTCTCTAGCCTCCTCGTCTGCACGGGCTGAGATGTGAAACGGGGCAGGGGTCACAGAGCCAGGGTGGCGCCAGGCTGAGCAAGTCCTGCCCGGATGATCTGGCATGTCCCTTAAGAATGTGTGAGCACTTCACGCCTGAAATTCGCAGTTTGGGGACCTCAGGGGAGATTCCAAAACAGCAGGACAAGTCCTCACGGAATGTTCTGCTCAGTACTTGACATTTATTGACCTCTAACCACCCAGCGGGCACCTTTAGCCCATTACCTATGAGGTTGTTACAAGCGAAGAAACGGACGGAAGTGAGTGAGGCCCGGAATGTCCTGGGGGAAAACCATGAAAAGAGAGGTCAGGAAGGAGCTGGGGCCCGATTGAGAGGCTTTTTCTGCCAGGCTCAGAAGCACAGACTTCCTCCTCTGAGCACACTGAAGGACTCTGAGCAGGTTGAAGTGGTCCTAGTTGTGCTTTTGAACATTTGATCTCAAAGTATTAAGTGTGGGTTGGATTGGGAAGAGAGGGACAGATGTCTTCCCATTACAGTGTGAGCCCCGGGAAGGGGTGGGGTATGGGGAGGAGAAAGAGGAGGAAGGGGAGGTGGGGGAGAGAGAGGAAGGAGGGGGGTGAGGGGGAAAGGAGGCAGAGGGCGGGGGAAGAGAGAGGGGTTGGGTGCTCTATTTCTTTCTTCACTCAGAAGCATGAAATTCCTGGGTGCCCAACACATGTGAGAGAGGCTCGGATAAATAATGCAGGGCCATCCGTGGTCCTTGCAGAAGCTCACAAAGCGGAAGGGAAGGGGGGGAGAATGCCCGTGGACAGATGCAAGGCCTCTGGGACTTACAAAGGACTTTCACAAATATTACCCCGCTAGACTCCTGCACCTGTTCTGGGCAGTAAGCAGGACAGAGATCCTCAATTTCACAGACGAAAAAACTGAGGCACAAGCAGATTCACTGGCTCACAGTTACACAGGTGCGGGGCGGGTGGCAAAACTAGGACTCAAATCCAAGGCTCTTTCTGCTACATCAGGCACATACAGGAAAGGTACCCAGAGCTCTGGGGGGCGGTGCTGTTGGGCAGAATAGTCAAGGTCTGGGTTCTGGAGTCAGACTGCCTGGCTCCATTTCGAACTAGCTGTTTGGACCTGGGGCAAGTTTCTTAACTTCTCTGTGCTGCAGTGCCTTCATCTGTAAACTGGGGAAACTGGTGCCTACTTCCTAGGGTTGCTTGAGGCTCACCCAAGATACCGTCGGCGTGTAAAGTTCTCAGCACAGGCCTGGCCCAAAGTAAACACTCTGTAAGTGATTCTATCATTATTATTATATTTCAAGGTGGGTGGAACAGGAAGGACCCTCCAGGGTCCTCTGCTGAACCTTTGCTTCCTCTCCTGCATTTTCCTCCCATCCTCCTCTTCGCATCCTTTTCCTTGTCCCATCCGTTTCCCCCTCTCCTCCCTTATGCTCCTCACTGTTATGCAGGAAGCCCTGGGCGCTAAAGACTTTGCTGACACCTCCCCATTCTCTCCATGTGACTGTGGGCCAAGAGCCAGCCTTCCAAATTGCTTTGACATCCACTGAGGAGCACGTTCCAGAAATATCAGCTGTTCACCAGGTCTGCTAAAGGACATGGCCAGGGCATCTGGCTTTTCCTGGGGGAGAGAGGTTTCTGTAGGCAAATGTATCCCTCTTCCTTATGCTATTTCTCTTGATCCTTAGTCCAAATGGTCTCTTTTTATTAAAAGGAGACATACATGCGCGCGCGCACACGCACACGCTCACACACACACACCGAGACACACAGAGACAGAGACAGAGAGAGAAAAGAATATTATTACAATCTGCCCTCTGGTTTCATGGAAGGAGAGAAGAGAGAACGGGCTCTGTGGTTATCACAGCTATTAGTGGGAGATTATTTGTTCATCAGCCTATAAAAAGTTCCTAGCCTTGGCCAAGGTAATTACCAGCCTAGGTGGTTGGCCACACTGGGGCACAGGGGAGGTGAGGCTGTCATTTCCAATTTACCAGCCTCCATTTGCTGCTTGGTCAAGGGGTTCAAATGAAAAGGTTAATTAAGAATCAGGGGATTTGCTCATCAGGTTAAGTCATGTACACACAGCACAAAGGCCATGTCTACCCATGATAACTGCTTTGAAAAACCAGCTCGATTCTGCATGCATTTATTGACACACACAACTCATCTCTCACTTCCACCCCACCCAACACATTCTCATCTTTTCTGTAACATGTGTGTGCTAGGCTTTGTTCATTACGGGGGATAGGGGAGCAGATAAGGCATGGGTGCTACTTTTGTGGTACTCATTTGGGAAATGGGGCTCATACCACAAAAAAGAGGAGCCTATAGATGCATGGATTCCTTTCACACTAGCCATTTGCCCTGGGCAAATCACCTCCTTTGTCTCAGGGCCAGTTGGAGTAGATCCACAATGTCTACTCATGATGATCTATGATGGAGGATGGATGGCTGGTCTGTGTCAAGATGGTCTTGAACGATCCTGGACAATTCTTTAAACTATGTCCCCTCCAGGGTTTCTGTTACATGCCCCCCCCCCCCACCACTCAATGTTTTCCAAGTTTACTGGTATATGTAGTGGGGATGCTGTGGGTCCCCCTGATCCTTCTTGCAGGACCATGGTCTTCATTCCTCCGGCTGCTGCAAGTCTTGGCGGATGATGACTTTTGTCTGAGTCCCCTTCCAGGAATTGCCCTCAGCCAAAACTACCATCTTAATTAAGGTCATTCCACCTCCCTGCTTCCTGGCGGCAGTGTGTATCCAGCTATGGATATGAGGGTGTAAATACCCATCTCTTTGCACTCAGAAGGGTCATATCAGTCCAGAGATCTCTGTACAATGGGCTGAGAACTTTGTTGAAACTTCGAATCAGCTCAGCTCCTCTCTCTGCCCAATCCTACTTCCTTCACTCTCTCCCCCTGCCCTCACCCTCGGTTTTTGATGCCAAAGTACCCTCAATAAATCTCCTTTCTGAAAATCTCCATGTTAGAGAGTCTCCCAGGTAACTCAACCAGGGTTGGGTTTAGGATCATCAGATACAGTGAACACCAGGGCTGTCTGTTAATTCAGCAAACACGTGTTTGGCACTTATGATGACTCTAGCCCTAGAAGTCTTCCTGGTTAAGGAAGGATTTCAAGTAGGCCTTAAAGGGTAGGCAGAATGTGGAAGGAAGGAGGAGCGGGAATGAACTTAATAGAATCATTGTATGTGTTGTGGTGGTCCTTACTGTTTTCATGTCAGCTTTTGGAGCATCCCTCATAACAGAGACAATAGCAAATGAGTGGATTTTTGAAGTTATCTTGGATGGCCAAGATTACTAATTCTAGCTCTAGAATGGCACTATCTAACCTGTAATGGGTGCTGGATTATTGCCCATTGAAAATTCTATCGTGTTCCCATTGGCACACCTCCCCCCCCCCACCCTCTGCCCCGCTGCAATGTGTGTCCCATTGGCACACCTCCCCTCCTCCCCTTTAAAGTGGTGACCCACTTCTACCCAGCATTGAGCAGGAGGAAGTTCCTAGCCCCATGGTATGATTTGCAGCCTTTGTCTTGAGCCTACCACCTCACCCCACTTTGAATCTTCTCTCAATTGTCCTTGGGTGCCTCAGCTGCTGGTCTGAAGCAGCCCAGAGCTTTTCAGACTCTCCTAGACTCTGATGATTGAGGTTTCCCTCTCAACTGTCACCTTTTGACTCCCTCCCCACTTACAGTCCAGGCATGTTTTTTACTCCATCTGTCTCCTCTCATGCCAGACATCTTCCCAGTCCAGTGCAGCCCAGACTCTATCCCAGCATTGCCTCAGGTGGCTGGGTGTTCTGCTGGCCTATAATCCCATGACCACAGACCAAGTTCAGCATTATTGGGAAGGGTATCTGCAGCTCTTAGGGGAGTTGGGGTCTGTGGCTCTGGCTGGAGCATATGACTGAAATGGTCTCTAAACAAAACAAGAAATGCTGTGAGGTCCCTCATTTCCAGTGCCCTTCATTTCTACTCCCAACTGTCATGGTGTGGCTTCGGGGTCCTGGTGCTGGCTTCCAAGAAAAACTCAGGTTTGAGTGGAGCCAAGCCCTCAGTGAGGCAGCTGGAGGCTTCCCATTGAAGGAAATCAGGAGGGAGATGTGAGAAATAGAAAACAGCCTGAGAGGAGGAGGAAGAGGTGGAGAGGGTCTGTCCATGGTGCTGAACAACAATCCCAGAAATAATTGATTGTCGAGCTTCTATTTGAGTTTCAGCACTCAACCGTGTACTGTGAAGAACCCAAAGGACATAAGGAACAAAGTTCCTGCCATAAAAGGTCTTTTAATCAAGTTGGAGACAATAAAACACCCACATGAGAAAACATAGGAATAATCCTAAATGGTCCATATAATGATGGGTCTCAGAAAACTGCATGGGAGAAAGGCTCTGGCTGCCTTGATAAAGGGATCCCTGAAGCAAGCCCCATTTTAGGGTCTGTGCCCTTTAGAGACAAAAAAAAAAAACCACTTTATAATGAAATGTTCTTTCTTTAGTCACCACAGCATCCCCTTAGAGTATTTAAAGCCTAAAGGTCTGGGATATAAACTAGTTGATCTAACTGCAGCAGTTTAAATTTAGGTGCTAATGCTATGTTTGAAAGTAAGCACGTGATTGGCTTTTTAGTTATGTCTTTAAAAAGGATTGGTGGGCAATTTTTGTCTGGATGCCCATCCCCAGACCATATGGCCATGGTCTCTCAACCTTGCTTGTTACAGTCACACCCAGCTGATCCTGTAAGCAGGAGGCTCCAAAGGCTCACTGCTGAGTTCTGTCCCTTCTCAGTTCTTCCTCTACCCTCAGCATCATCAGGACCTGAGTGTGATGGGACTATGCTCATCCCCCTTCTCCATTTCCAGTATGTGCCCACCCCTTGCCTTGAGAGGGAAGAGGCTGCAACTTTGGATTCCTTCTTTAGCTAGGGACCTCCCTGCCTACCCCATTGGGTTTCAGGATGGACAGAAAGAGGCAGCCTGTCTGCACCTTTATTCCAGTAGGTACCTTTGTGAAGATCCACTGTTCACAGAGAAGAGGAACTGCTTTAACTCTATCATTGAAATGGGAAAAGCTGATATATATTTCATCAGACCAATATACTGATCCCTGACTAACTTGCTGTATGAGGGGCAGGTCACATGTCTATTGTTCTCAGTTTCTATTTTAAAATAAGAGGAGCTGACAAGATGGTTGAGCAGGGTTCTTGCTAGTTCATCCTCACAGTTTCTGAATCAGAGCATGTTGGTTTGGTCCTTACTTACATTGGGTATATATGTACTTCATCCATCTAGCTACCTAATTCCCTGAAGTCTTAACTCCCTGAGAGCTAATACTCAGGGAATTCTCTATCCATGGGCATACTTTTTATTCTTATGTGACTTTATTTGGTGTCCTGCAAAGGATCTAGGCTAGACATTGTGGACCCTAAAGGAACCCTTCACCCATCTGTCCCCTGAGAACTTAATCAGAGTCAGTCTTAACTAGCAAGCTACTTTAATTTCCATTAACTATTAAGAGAAAAGGCAGGAAGCATGACCAGCCCCAAAGCCTCACCACCCTGGAATGAGAAAAGAAAGAGAAGAAGGAATAGATTTTCACTCCTAGAAACAAAGGATTCATTGACAGGGCTTCAGGAAGGGACCAAGTGATACCAAGAGGAGACTGGTGCAGATGGGATGGTGGAGATAAGACATGAACACCAATTCAGTATGTGATAAAGATTACCCAAGAAGGTTTTCCCAGAGAAGCTTTTAGAAGAGGCATTGAAACAGGATTTGTGAGAAATGGAGATAATCCTATGTTGTAAAGACAAAAGCTGTAATTGACAAGTTGAATGTGTCTGGGGTACGGGCAAGCTTAGTAGGCTCCAGTGGGCCAGGTGAAGAAAGTGTGAGAAGTATGTGGTGAGATGCAGGATGGTGGAGTGGACAGATGACCACGGCATTGCATGCTAGAACCTAGAGTTGCTTCAATAAGAACAAGAGAGATGTTGGTCTTGATGCTGGGTCTCTGTGGGTTGAGTTTTTGTTCTGGGACTCTTAAACTTGGGGAGACTTTAGGGTTCCAGACATAAGTTGGTGTAAGTGTGTGAATATGTGTGGAGAAGACAAGCGAGATGGATTTCATTTAGGTCATTATGGTTTGATCCAAATTAGTTTCAATTTGGTCAAGAGAATTAACTCAATGTTTATTAGCTATTGGTAATTAGCTCCAACTCAGCCCAGGCCCCAGGGACTGGCTGTCAGGCTGTGTAATTATTTCCTTGCCAGGAGAGAAGAGGATGGGGCTTCAGTGTTTGGTAAATACTGGTAAATAAATGGATTTTTTTTCTTTCAGTCCATCACTTTTGTTATTCTCAATTGCTGCCCCAGTGGATCTTACAACACCACCCCTAACACATTCCTGGAAATTCTGTCACATTTGGCATGGCTGGGGCCAGGAGAAGAAATGCTGGGATGGGTACCTGGAGGAGTCTGGGGTTCTTCTTGGAGGGAAGCTCAGTCATCATATCTGGATGGGAAGTGGAACTGCACCAGCCATGTAGATTAAGTTATTTCCTACCTCTTGCCTCCAGCCTCAGTTCGTACCCTACTTTTCAGATGCTAAACTGCCTTAACAGAAATCCAAGACCCTTCTCTTCCAGGTCTCTCTCTTGCTTTCTTCTCAGTGGCATCAACACTGAGGAAATGCTGTGTTTCACCACTCCCTGCTCCCACTAGCCCCATCTGCACCAGGGGCCAGTCTTGGGATCTGCAGGAAGGGTGGGGAAAGCATGTTGTGTCTGTTGACATGGGTGAGTCACTCTTGAGTGGGAGTAGATGACAAAGAGAATATGACTCAACGAAGAGAATACAATGTGGGTGAAGGCAAGGGGTTTGCACATCTTTACCTGCCCAAGGAAATATGGAAACCCTTGGGGCCTTGGGGAGGGAGCAGCTGGTGCCCACTGATGTTGGCCTGACGGCCCTACCATTCTCAGGTCTCTCTTTGTGTTGCCCATGTGTATGGTGTTGTCTTCTGGATCTTGTCCCATCTGCATTCTTGGCCACTTCCCTGTATATTTTATCTTGGCCCCTTTAGCCCTTCTTAGCCAGTATGGTTTGTGAACAGAAATTTCAGAGGATCTTAAACCAGTGCCTTCCCCCCAGCTCCTGGCTCCACATCTACCAGAGGGGAATGGAGCTAGTTGCTGGTGTCCTGACCTGAGTTTTGGATCAGAGTCTGCCATGGAGAAAGACTGTTAAGAGACTATCTTAGGTACTGGACATGGCAATCGCCTCTCTTTTTGGAAAATGAGGAGAGGGATATTATCCTGACTGCTATAGGCTGCTGCACCTTCAAGGCCAGCACCTTGAAAGGAGCAGGAGGAAAAAGTGTTCTGAGGAGGCCAAACTATATAAGGAAAAAGAGCAGGGAAGTGCTGCGACAGCCACATAGGATTGGCCGTCACTGGCCTGAGGGCCTTTGCACATGCTATTCCCTTCTTATAGACGACTCCTTCCATATATTTGGGCCAATTTCCTCACCTCCTTTAGGTCTTTGTTCACATGTCACCTTCTTAGGCCTTCCTGACCACACTACTTTAAAATGTCACCCCACCCCCATTATTTTTTATTCTCCCTTTCTGCTTTATTTTTTATCCATATTACTTATCGCCATCCAATATACTATATCTTCTATTTATTTACTATGTTTACTGGATATCTCTTTCCACTAGAATGCGGGCTTCATGAGGGTAGGGGACTTTTTCTGTTTTATTTACTGTAATACCTCCTATATCTAGAAAAGCACCTAGAATGAAGAAGGTGCTCAATAAATCTTAGCTGAATTAGTAAATTACTGAAGACAATTCTTTTTTTAAGTTTATTTATTTATTTTGGAAGAGAGAGAAAGCACAAGTGGGGTAGAAACAGAGAGAGAGAGGGAGAGAGAGAGAGAGAGAGAGAGAGAGAAAATCCCAAGCAGGCTCCACACTGCCAGCACAGAGCCCGATGCGGGGCTCGAACTCACAAACTGTGAGATCATGACCTGAGCTGAAATCAAGAATCAGACGCTTAACCATCTGAGCCACCCCAGTGCTCATTACACTCATTACACCCAATTGTAATGAGAACAATTCTGAGTGCTGTTCAAGCAGGATATCAGTGTAGGAGTGTGTTCCCCACTGTAGCGGATGAAGTCTCAGACTGGGATTCAGGAGAGCTGGTCTCAAGCCCCAGCCCTGCCCCTCACCAGGAGTAAAGTCAAAATAAAGTAGCTTATCTTGCAGTCCTCCAAGTAGTTATGAAAATCAGGCCAGGTGATGCTAGCAAAAGCATGCTATAAATTATAAAGGGCTTCCCCTCACGGTCCACCTCATTCTGACTACCGTTTTGCCTGGGGCTGACCTGAGTGGCAGTGTGGGCAGGTGAGGCTGGGATAGTTAGAGATTCCTTGGAGGAAGTGAGTCTTGAGCTGGGCTCTAAATGGCCAGGGAACAACACTGACACAGGTCCAGAGGAACAAGGAATTTGGGGTGAGGGAGAGGAAGAGACCCTGTGTAGATAGTTTCTGATGCTAATTCTAGACACAGGGACTAGGGGAGCTCCCGGATGCTGTGGCCACAACTTCTCAGCCCAGTAGCCCTGGCTGAGCTGTATTCTACTCACCCCATGCTTGTTACAAGCAACCGTGACCCACTGCACTGCCTTGGTGTGTTGCTGGTTGGCAAAGATGACAGGCAGCCTCGGGGCAGTAGAGACAAGAGGCCGGAGGTTGGAGCTGGAAGGTCAGGGACTCCAGCCCTTCTCCTGGGGCCCCGAAGCTACGCACTTTGCACAAGGGCCAGCTATGCCACCCTTGCCTTCTCCCAGTGTTACAGCTTTTTGCAGTCACTATTCCTGACTACAGTTCCTATGTGTCTTGGTGACATTCTCAAGAGAGAGCATTTCTGGTGCCCTTGAATCAGCCTATGGATGTAGCAGTCCCTTGGCCGCCTCTCCTCCAAGCTCCTGTGGTCCAGAGCGGGGAAGGCCACGTGGTACAAGGCAGGAAGATACTTGGCTTCTCCCTTTAGTGTTGGGGAGCAGGGAGAATTGATCGAGAAAGACAGTTGGGCAGGGAAGGCCAACAGGCTGAGGTTGAGTTCAAGTCCTGGGCTTGCAGGGTGGATTCTGGGAGAAAGAAAAAGGGCTGTTCCAGCAGTGATCCTGGCTGAACTTGAAGCTTTAGCTTCATTGTCCCTTTGCTCACTCACCAACTCCCAGTGCCCGCCTCTGCCTGTGCTGTCTCCCTGCCTGGCTCTTCTCCATAGATTCCTACCCCACCTGTCCCTCAAGCTCAACTCTGCCCCATCTCCTGTCAGTGTACCTCCTTAGTCACTCCATCCCCTTTTTGTCACCCCCCTCTCCTTCTTACCTCCAGGGTCATTTCCAGCCCCCTTCGCCCTTAATGTGAGCTTTCTTGTGACAGACGGCTTCTGTAGGATCATCTCATATTGCTGTTGGCTCTGGTAACTACTCAGGCCTTGTCTTTCCAAGGTCAACAACACAAATACGCATCGCCCCTCAGGCCTTTGCTGGGCACACAGAGGTCCTCATAGAGCTACCCAGTCATTCCCTTCAGGGCTGGAAGGTGTTTTAACCATCTTCAGGTCAAATCTCCCCATTTTAGAAATGAGAGACCTGAGGCCCAGAGAAGAGGGATGTTTTGCCCAAAGGCAATATCACATAGGCAGGGTCAGAGCTGGGATTGGAATTCAGGTCTCTGGGCTCTTTGCTTAGGAGAGAAGGGTGAGAAGGAAGGGGTTTTGGCTGTGAAGTTGGTACCACAAGGCTATAAGACTAAACCAGGGCCAAGATGGCCAGGGGCAGTCAGGGAGGCCTCGTGCATCTGGGAGCGAGTGCTCGCCCAGCAACCAGCGGAAGCGACGACACAGAGATGCCCAGATGCCCCTCCTGCCTGGAGGGGCTCAGAACCTGATATCTTAGCAGGAGCCATTTGTATCTTTGGGGACAGGCATTCCCCGCCCCTCTGCTTCCTCTTTTAAAATGCAGATCCCTGAGAGATGCGCTGAAGGACACTGACTGGCAGAGAGCTCTGGAGTGGTCCTTGCAGGGAAAGGGAGGGGTGGTGGTGGAGGAGCCTTACAGCGCCACCTGTTTCATGGGGTGCCTGGGTGGCTCAGTCGGTTGAGTGTCAGAGTTTAGCTCAGGTCAAGTTCTTGCGGTTCCTGAATTCTAGCCCTGCATCGGGCTCTCTGCTATCAGCCTGTCAGCACAGAGCCCGCTTCAGATCCTCTGTCCCTCTCTCTCTCTATCCCTTCCCTGCTTGCTCACTCTCTCTCTCTCTTTCTCTCTCTCTCTCTTAAAAAATAAATAAAACATTAAAAAATTGTTACAATGTCACCTGTTTCTCAACCTGGCTCTGGCCACAGACATGGTGTTTCCTGATTGACAGGTGATTCAAATAAAAGCCAGCCCAGGGATCCACGGAGAATAGTTTCTTTTCTTTTTTTTTTAAATGCTTATTCATTTTTTTTTTTTAGAGAGAGAAAGAGCATGAGTGGGGGAGGGGCAGAGAGAGGGAGACAGAATCTGAAACAGGCTTCAGGCTCTGAGCTGTCAGCACAGAGCCCAATGCAGGGCTTAAACTCACAAAACTGGAGATCACAACTTGAGCTGAAGTCGGATGCTTAACTGACTGAGCCACTGAGGCGCCCAAAGAAACGTGTTTTTTTAACGTTTATTTTTATTTTTAAGAAAGAGAGAGAGAGAGAGTGAGGGGCAGAGAGAGAGAAGGAAGGGCAGAGAGAGGGCGACAGAGGATCTGACAGCAGCAAGCCTGATGCAGGGCTCGAACTCAGACACTGTGACACGGCCTGAGCCCAAGTCAGCAGCTCAACCGACGGAGCCATCAGGGAGAATAGTTTCAGTGCGATGCTTATTATCAGAGGTTTGCTGCTCTGTGAGGGAGAAGCAGGTTAAGCTGACAAATGGCAGTTGAGTGGGAGCTGAACTTTCCTCAGGCCCCCCCTGGGGGGAGGATTGGTCTTTGGGGCCAGGTGATCCTGACCTCTAGCCAAAGGCACTGCTGTGACTGTCTGATCCCACCTTGTTTCATCTGCTTCAGGCTTAAGGTGGGAAAGGCTGGGTAATTATTCCCATTTTGCAGGTGGGAAGAGTGAAGCCCACCATGGCTAAGTGGGTGTAGAGAAAACAGACATGTGTAGAAGGAACTGGAATGGAGGTTGGGCCCTGGTGCAGGCTCCGCCCTAACTGGCTGTGTGATGTTGTCCAAACCTTTTCACTTTTCTGGGTTTCTTCACTCGGTTGTGTGGACCAGATCAGTGACTCAAGACTATTTTTTTTCCATCCATGACTGCACGGGCTTGCCCCTCCCTTGGGCTCCTTTAGGACCATCCCAGGAGCTGTAATAGGGCAAACCCTTATCCCCTGTCCACAAAGCTCATCAGAACAATGACCAAGAATGGCATTTCGGGGATCTGTCCTAATTTATATAACCCAATTCAAAGCTTTTGCTCTTGATGTTTAGGAACAAATGATGTACCAAGCCCTGGGTCACCATCTCGAGAAACTCCAGGTTTCCCAGGTCCTACTGCCCTGGGGCTAAGGCGCCCTGATTCTGGATTTCTGGCCCAAGCCCTCGTCCATTCAGGGGTGGCTGGGCCAGGGCTGGGTGCCCAGCCTCCAAACCCTTCACTGATCAGGGGCTGCTATGGCCCCCGGTCACCACCCCCCACAGCCTGGACACCAGCCCACTCCTGATGGCTGGGAAAACTGGTCAAATGCCCCGATTCCTCTGCTGGGCTCGTGCAGATTCTGCTCATCACCCGTCCTGCACGCTCCCTGGGGCTCTCGGCTGTCTTTCCCCACATCTCTGCGTCCTTCTCTGAGTCTCCAGTGAATACCGCCACGCAGGAAGCCTAATTTACCAAGGCTTGCAAGGAGTCTCGAGATGCTAATGGGCTCCCTGGGGATGACAGGCTGGGGTGGAGGCTGGCAGGAAAGGCAGGCTGTGTGGCAGCTCTCACCCTGGTGCGAAGTCCCGCAGACTACCTCGGGCGGGTACCGGGTACCGCTGAGAATCCCTGATCAAGGTCACTCCTACCTCCCGGGGGGGGACAAGCCAGGCTCAAGGGCAATCCTGCGGGAGACCTCTAGGCAGCACAGAGGGCCTCCCTGCTAAACCCAGACTGAAATTTTTTCTTGCCCTAGGCCCAATCCAGTGCTGACTTCAGAGTCTGAATGTGGTGGTTGCAAGACCAAGGTGCACCATTCTGATGGAATTTGAAACCAGAGGGAGAAGGAAGAAAATGACCGCTTACTAGGACCTGGTGGATGATGGTGACCTCTTCAGGCCCCATGTCATTCATTCCTTACTTCCCAATGGCCCCCTGCTGCAGGTGGTACCCTACCCTTTACAGCCATAGACTGCCACTCAGAGAGAGCAAGTCGCCGGCTTAGGGTAACGCAGCGGGCCAGAGACAAAGCAGGAATTCCGCCAAGCCCATTGCCTAAACCGCAGCGAGGAAAGCTAGGAATTGGAACTCCATTTACAGATGGAGAAAAGGGGTCTCATTTCTTCCTGCCCTGGCCCTGGATGGGTGAAGACCCTCTTCGTGCATCCCCACCCCTTGCCTCTCCTTATGAGATCCCAGCCAGGGCAGTGTCTTTTTTGGTTCAAGAAAGAAGAGAATCTTCATTTCCTGCCAGCAGAAATCAATAATTTATGAACGGCTGTCCCAGGCGGGGCAAAGAGTGATTTTTAAAAAATGCTTCTTAAAATACTATATTAATAAGTATTCTAAAGAGTGAAAATATTTGAATTAGGGGAAATGAATGTTTTACGAGCTGGTGGGGAAGCAATCCCCTGAGATGGGCAGGGATGGGGGCGGGGGGAGCGGGAGAGTCTTGGACTGCGGCTGGTTCAACTGTCCTGAGGCTCCAAGCCCAAAGCTGCTGGAACTTGAAGGGCAGGGTGGGTGCAGAACTGGGCCCAGCCAAGGGCCTGGAACGGCCTCCAGCCCTAACATTTGTTAGGTGTTGGCCACATGTGTCCAGGTCTAAAACTACTGTGGCTTTTAGGTTCTGGCTTCTTGGGGACCTGCTTCCCTAGAAGGGTCCCCCAGGACTTCCTTCCCCTGGCGGCTTTGGGGAGAGTCATGATCCTCCAGCCATATATTACTGTTCAGTAGATATTTACTGTCCCCTCTTTGCTGTGAGCGGATTATTCTGCTCTGCCCCTGTCAGTGACTTTGGCTTTGCCAACGGAATATAGGTGGACATGACTACAGCTCATCCAAACAGAGGCCTTATATCTGTCTATAGGACGGCTTGGGTTCTGGGGGTCCAGCTTGGGCCCTGAGAAGAGTGTGCCCCAGGTGGTCACTGCTCCTTCTGCCTGGGTCCTGGCAGAGAGACATGTGGAGCTGAGCTGAACCCCAGCCACAGCTGGGATATGTCACCGCAGCCATCCTGCACACTTGTGGGCGCGTTGGCATGAGACACGGAGACCTGGGGGTTGTTTGTCACATGGCATCATCACAGAAAGGTGAATACGCCCTCCCAGTTCCGCTGCCTCCGCATCCAATTGGAGGAGCATCTTCTGGTCGCTCAGCCAGGCGCCCCCATTGTCAAATCCATTCCCTTTGAAGAGTGCCTGCTTTCCTTCCAGAATATGCTCCCACCGGGGAGGTCAGAGCTAGATCCCGCAATGTTTTTCCATCATGACAGGCTTTTCACAACATCGACTCATATCTCAAACCCCCAAGGTTTAGTGGTTGTATTTTGGTAGCCATTGATGGGGATCAAGTCGGGGGGAGAGATAAAAAAGCAGCTCTGAATTAGATTTTACTGTATATTTTATCCAATATATAGTAACGGTCGATGCACATTTGCAAAGCAGCACACAGGGGCGCCTGGGTGGCTCAGTCGTTTAAGCGTCTGACTTCAGCTCAGATCGTGGTCTCACAGTTCGTTGGTTCGAGCCCACATGTGCTGACAGCTTGGAGCCTGGAGCCTGCTTCAGATTTTCTGTCTCCCTCGCTCTCTGCCCCTCCCCCGCTCACACTCTGTCTCTGTCTCTCAAAAATAAATAAACATGAAAAAAATTGAAAAGCAGCACACAAACATAAAAGGTGTCGTGTTTATTCCATTATTGTTTGATACAGTACAGATTCGTGGATTCCTTGCAACCTGAGACTCTGAGGTACCCGGGAAAGAGAGTGATTTTTTCTGTAAGACAGACCACTTACCAGCAAGGAACTTAAGCTTTCCAGACCTCAGTTTTCTCTTCTGTAAGATGGTGATAAACACGCCTATGCTATAGGGTTTCCGCAGGTATTAAGGTAAAAACATGAATGAGAAAGCACTTGGCAGACACGGAGGGTGGGGGAGGGTCTTGACTAACCTCCTTTCTGTTCTTTGTGCTAATTTAGTTCTGTGACCCCAGCCCAGATTTAGAGCTGACTCTCAGTGTCAGTTTCCCCATCTGCAGAATGGGGTGAACCCTACTTGTCCCAGTATTGCTGGGGGATGACCCAGAGTTCTTAATGTGAATGAACCTGGGGCACAGTATGGACAAAAGCAACTTTCGGGGCGCCTGGGCGGCTCATTCGGTTAAGCTTCCGACTTTGGCTCAGGTCATGATCTCACGGTTCATGAGTTCCAGCCCCACCTCAGATCTCCTGTCTCCCTCTCTCTCTGCCCCTCCCCTGCTCACACTCTTTCTCTCTCTTTCAAAAATAAATAAACATTAAAAAAAAAAAAAAAAGAAAGAAAGAAAGCAACATTCTCCTTGCTTCGGTCCCCGGCTGCTGTGTTCTTTCTGACCACGTGCCAGTCACACCTCTTCCAAATAGCTTTCCCGAGGCCCCCACTCCACTCAGGAGCCTCCTTCAGGACAAAGCTCTGGTCCAGGAACGCATTCATGCCAGGCTAAAGACCTGACCGCTGATGTCAGAAAGAGGAGACCTCATTGTCAACTGATTTAAGACCCTGTGTACATGCCTCAACCGTGATCATGGGCTCCTCTGACCTACAGCCCTGCACCTTAATTAAAGCAATTAGTGCACGGCAGTGGGGGACAGTCTGGGTTTCGCAGGCCTCTGCCAGTTGCCCGGGTGCCCGCACTGCCCGAGGCCAGGCTGGGCCAGCCTGTCTCCACCTGGTGTTCATATCCCGGCCAGCCTCCCACCTTGGTGATGCCATCACTCTTCACAACGGAAACTGGAAATGGAATGCTACCAGGTGGGGACAAGGCGAGGCGGGGACCAGCCAAGGCGGGACAGAGGAACATTTGGCTGAAACAGGGACCGTGTCTTTTTTTTTTTTTTTAAGCACACACTTACTATTTTCACCCCAGTCACTGGGCCACAATGACCTGCATCAGCCTCAGCCTCCTGGGGACCAGGACATGCTCTCTCCACCCACATGCCCCTACCCACATCCTTTTGCTGTCTGCTCTGAGGACAGTGGCAGGATATTCATATTACTGATAGCTAGGACGGTGCCGACAGACAGCTCTAAGTGTGGTGGTCAAGAGCTCCAGTTTTGGGTTTGGTTCTCAGGTTGGCTGTGTGACCTTGAACAAATTACCTAACCTCTCTGAGTCTCAGCAGTAAAATGGGGCTATAATATCACCGGCAGGTAGGGCTGTCGTGGAGGCTGAAGGAGGTTATGGTTGTAGAGGGCGCGGTGCAGTGACTCACACGTCAGTAGAGTTCAAGGATTGTCAAATATCATTACACTTTGCTGACGAGATGACTTCTCCCAATCACCCCATGGAGAGCTGACCTCAGTCCCCCTTTAAAGATGAGGATGTGGAGATTCAGGGAAGTTAAGTAACTTGCCTGAGGTCACACAGCAAATAGAATGCGTTGAGCCCGGCTCTGTCTGGCTCCAAAGCGCTCTTGCTTGCAACCGCAGCAGCGAGAAGCCAACGTGTCAAGGGCAGATACAAATGCCTCCTGGGCATCCATGTAGAGCCCTGCCTGATACCCACTGTCTTCAGTGAGTCACACTGCAGTGTAAATCCCTGAGGAAGCCCCTTGGGGCTGGCGACCAGCCCCATGCCTCACTGACTTTGAATTCTAGGAGGTCCTCAGCCCGCGTTTCCTCTTCTACGCAATGGGTGTGAATGAAGCCCCCTGGTGGCGAGGATGACAGGAATGCTGGGGTGAAAAGTTGGTGTGACCTGGTGCGAGGCGCACAGCAGATGCTCAAGAAATGTTGACTCCTTTCTTCTCCACGTAAGGCCTTGGAGCTGGGGTACCTCCAGTCACCCCTCCACCCAGGCCACCCCCTACTCTGCCGATGCACGGGGCTCGCCCTGCGCAAGACTCCAGCCCATCCATTTCTGAGCACTTCTGCGGTGTCTTGCTCTGTGTTTGATCCTCATGAGGCATGAGCTTGCCTGTGGGTGATATTCTACCAGCTCCTCTCTAGCTCCCTGGGTGACCTGAGTGAATCACTGCTTCTCTATGTGACTCAGTTTCTCCCTACGCGGCTTGGCCTAGACCGGGGGCCCCAGATAGCACCTCTTGGATGGTATCAGAACCATCTAGAAAAATATTTTTAAAATATAGATCCCTGGCCCCACCCTGCGGAAGATCTGCTTCAGTAGGTGGGATGGGGCCTGGGAATCTGTATTTTTTATGAAAAATGTTTTAATGTTTATTTATTTTTGAGAGAGAGAGACAGACAGAATGTGAACGGGGTCGGGGGGGGGAGGCAGAGAGAGAGAGGGAGACATAGAACCTGAAGCAGGCTCCAGGCTCAAAGTCATAGACCTCGAGATCAGGACCTGAGCCAAAGTCGGGCGCTTAACTGACTGAGCCGCCCAGGCACCCCTGGGACTCTGTACTTTTAAATGTTTCCCCAGGTGATTCTGATGCTCAGTTCGGCTTGGGAACCATCAGCCTAGAATCTAAGCTCCTTACAGTTCCATGCTGCCTGTCTTTGTGTGTCCCCTCTCTCTGTTGCCATCCTGCACCCCAGCTCCGGCTGGGTGGCTGCAGTGCAAGTTTAGGGATTAGGACCTGCTGGTTGGAAGGAGGGACGGCTTTCCAAGACAAACAGGAGCCGTGCCAGACGCCTTGGGGCGATCTCATGCTCCATGAGAACCGTTTTCATTTTTTACTGGGGACCAGGCTCTTCTCAGCTGGGAAGATTCCTGCTGATGTAATTAGATTCCCTTTTCTCATTCCCTCCAGAAGCATCCCCTCCACACACACACACACACACACACACACACACACACAGGAGTCTAATGTGAAATGTTGTCCAGGCCTTCACTTTGTGAATATGTTGAAACAGCTGGGTGTATGGAAATTGCTGGGGTTGGGGGACAGCGTGGGGACATCTAGACTTTTGCATTTGTTTCCAGTAGGGTAGGGTTTCATGTACCTGTTACAAGGGTGCAGGGGTGGGGGTAGGGTCCCGTGGGAAACGCGTGCCTCTTTTTTTTTTTTAATTTTTTGGAGAAGAATGGGAATGGTCTCCCAGAGTGAGCTTTGAGATAAGAAGAACAACACATGACCAGCAAGAAACAAGGGTCCACCGTGACAGGAAAGTTCAGTTAGACTGTAGAAAGAACTGTTTTATTTTTATTTTTAAAAATTTTTTAATCTTTTTTTTTTTTACATTTATTTATTTTTGAGAGACAGAGAGAGACAGAGTGCGAGTGGGGGAGGGGCAGAGAGAGAAAGAGACACAGAATCCGAAGCAGGCTCCAGCCTCTGAGCTAGCTGTCAGCACAGAGCCCGACGTGGGGCTCGAACCCACAAACCGTGAGATCATGACCTGAGTTGAAGTCGAACGCTCAACTGACTGAGCCACCCAGGTGCCCCAATTTTTTAATTTTTTAAGTGTTTGTTTATTTTTGAGAGAGAGAGAGAGCGAGCACAAGTTGGGGAGGGGCAGAGAGAGAGGGAGACACAGAATCCAAAGCAGGCTCCAGGCTCTGAGCTGTCAGCACAGAGCCCGACCTGGGGCTCGAACTCACAGACTGCAAAATCATGACCTGAACCGATGCTTAACCGACAGAGCCACCCAGGTGCCCCAGGACTGTTTGATTTTGTTTTGCTTTGTTGTAATGATTTTATTGAAAGAATCAAAGCAAAATCCAGAAGTTACAAAAGGGTATCCCATGCAAAGTGCCTCGGACACTTCCCAGACTCAGTTCCACCCCACAGGCAACCACTGCTCCACTTCCTTGCAGATCCTTCCAGAGACTGTCTATGTCGATAAAGGCAGACATGAGAAAATTACTTTTGTCCTTCCCAAAAAGGTAACGTGCTATCCACACTCTTTTGCCCCTTGATTTTTCCATTTTACTCGAAGATCTTTCCATATCAGCACATAGAGAGTAGCTTCATTTTTTTTAGAGTAGCTACATTTAAAAAAACAAATTTTTTAAAAGTTTTATTTATTTAAGTAATCTCTACACCCAACATGGGGCTCAAACTCATGACCCCAAGATCAAGAGTTTCATGCTTTTCCAACTGAGCCAGCCAGGCACCCCTGAGAGTAGCTACATTTTGTAAACAGTTGCTGGTATTCTATCTTAAGGCTGATTCCTTCCATTAATCTTCTATTTAGACATTCAGGTCATTTTCCAATTTTTTGTGTTACTAGAGACGCCTCAGTACACTAGCCCTGCAAAAATGCCTAACGCTTAATCTCTGGGATAAATATCTAGGAGTAGAATTCCTGGGTCAGAGGGCATTTGAATTTTTGATTCTGATACGGCCGAGTTGCCCCTTCTGGAGACTGTACCAACTTACGCTCTCACCAGCAATATACAAAAATGTGTTAGCCAATATTTTTTAATCTTTGCTGATTTGCTAGGTGAAAAAAATGCTCTCTCCTTGTAGGCTAATTTGCATTTCTTTTATGAATAAGGTTTTTCATGTGTCTAAGAACTATTTGTTCCTCCTTCTTCGTGAACCGTTTATATTCTTTACTTGCTAATTTTGCATTTGGCTTGTTGTTCATTTTTCTTGGATTTGGAGGAATCTTTACATATTAAGGAAACAATCCCTTTGCCTGTGCTAAGAGATGCCAGTTCGTTGTTTGCTTATGGGATTTTTTTTCCATGGATGAACTTTTGACTTTTATGTAGTCAGATTTATAAACCTTTTCTTTATGGTTTCTAGGTTTTTAAATGTATTTTAAAAGGTTTTCTGGGGCGCCTGGCTGGCTCAGTCAGTTAGTCGATCATCCAATTTTGGCTCAGGTCGTGATCTCACGGTTCATGAGTTCAAACCCCTCACTGGGCTTGCTGCTGTCAGCGCGGAGTCTGCTTTGGATCCTCTGTCCCTTCTTCTCTCTGCCCCTCCCCTGCGCGTGTTCTCTCTCTCAAAAAATATAAATAAAAAAAATAAATGAAAAGTTTTCCTTCCCCCAAATTAATTAAAAGTATGTTTTAATAGTATCTTACGGATTTCATTTTTTTAATGTTTATGCCTTTAATGCATCTGAGATCTATTTTAGTGTAAGGTGTGAGACAGGGATCCAGTCGGTCCATGCCATTGAATAAATAACCCAGCTTACTCCCAGTGATCCGAAATACCGTCTTCACCACAGACCAAATTGCTGTTACTATTTGTTTTTGTTCCAGAGTTTTCTTTTTCTGTTCCCTTGATCTGTCTGTCTATTCATGTTGTTTTAATCACCATAGCTTTATACTATTTTAAATAGATGGTAGGTCTAGGCGCCCTCACGATTCTTTTTTAGAAGATTTCTGCGTATCCTTGCGTGGTTATTTTTCTGTATGAACTTTAGAAAGAGCCTGACGAATTCCAAAAAGGAAGCCATTTACCCGGTGGCAGCGTGTGTGGGCAGGGCCCCCTGCCTGCCTCTCTGGCCCCAACCACCTGCAGAGAAGGCAAGATGGTTCTGGACAATTACGGATGACTCAGGGATGTGTTCCCTCCGCTCCCAATTAATCAAGGAGGGCTTTCTGGAGGAAGGGGAGTGGAGGAGGGGGAGAAAGGGGAGAAGGAGCAGGAGGAAAAGCAGAGGTGGAAGAGGATCTCAGAGCAGGTGAGAAAAGAGGCCTCTTGGCAGAGAGGATTAAAGAAACTAGTCTGGGGTGGGGGAAGGGGGAGAAGCAGAGCAAGATGAAGGTTTTGGGAAGAGGAGCGCAAATCAAAGCTGTGAGGAGGTTTCCTTGCACAGATTGGACAGGAGTGGGTGGGCGAGGGGGTGGAGGCCAGCTGGGAGGGCCTGGGCCCGGGGAAGGTGGGGGGCGGCCTGGAATTGAACAAGGACGTGGTGAGAGAGGCAGCCGGCCTCTGAGTCAGGCCGCTGGGCTCTGGCGAGCAGGCTGCCACCGAACGGAAGGCAGGCAGAAATGGAATCAAAGCCAGAAACTCCGATCATCCTCACTTCAGGCCTGTGGGTTCCCAGAGGCCCGTCTCATGCTCCTTCGAGTGACACAGGATCCCTCCCCCACCCCCCAGGGGAACCATGGCACTGGGTTTGGACTTGACGCTGTGATCACATGGGTGCATTCACTCATAGAGAGGAATCGGAAGCCCAGTCCTGAGAACTTGTAATGCAGTTGTGCATTCTGGGCTGTAACACATGGGGCGGGGGGTGGGCATGGGGTGGGGGGGGAGGTGTGGGGGTGGGCATGGGTGGGCATGGGGTGGGGGCGTTGGGGTATGTGGGGGTGGGGATTGCTGTTTGATGAGACATTGTAATTGTCTACACCGAGGAGGGCGGGCAAGACCCCCATCCTGGGAACAGAGGGTGCAGAGTCAGGGAAGGCCTCCGGCCACGGCCACGGCCGCGGGGAGCTGGCTGGAACTGGGGAAGAAGGGAGGGCTGGATGAGGGGGGACTCACAGCCTCATCAGGTTGTCCCAGGAGGGGGTGGATGAAACAGGAAACGAGTGTATGAGTGCAAGGAGCCCCAAGTGCTCTCACTGCCAGCGGGAAGATCCACAGCCCGGCAAGACGTCCTGTGTGAGGACCCGCCCAGTCCCAGGCAGGACCATGCACAGTGCTGGGACCACGTGCTAGGAGCTGCCACTATCCCTGCCATAGCAGCCCCTTCAGGGCCCCTGCACAGCGCAGCTGGGATCCTTCCTCCCTCTTCCCACCCGGAAGCTGGCTCTTCTCTCTGTGCCCTCCTGGGCTGGGCCGGTCTGGGAGCAGAGTCTTCCTTGCCCAGTGGAGGACCTAACAAAGTTTCTTTCCTCAGCCGTTCCAATCCCAGCATGTCATCAGGCCCACCTCCGCTCTGAGACTTTTCACTTGCAACACTGAGGCTCAGAGAAGGCATGTGAGGGGCCCAGAGCCACACAGCAAACAGTTACCAATGGGACCCGTATCCAGGGCAGTGGCTTCTAGCTGCTGGGCCTCCTCCTGTGTGCTGTGGGGGCACATTCAGCACCCCCCCCTCCCGGGATCCTGTGGTCTGTCTCTGCTAGGCCTGGGGTGGGGGGTGGGGGGGAGGGAGGGGTCGATCTTCCTTCCCAAGAGCCAGGACATTTTGGTTTTAATGAGCTCAGGGTCAGTGTTTCCAGGGGCTGTGTTTATTTTCAGTGAGAGTGGTTGGGATGTTAGTTTGGTTTGCGTTTTGGATGCAAAATACATGCCATGGATAGGAGGCCACCACTACACGCCTGTACAGAGCGAGTGGGGTTTGGTAGAAAATGTTCTTGCTGAGGATCCGAGACTTAAACCCTATCTGGAAGTCACTCCCTTTCTCTGGGCCTCAGTTTCCCATTCTGTAAACTGAAGGGGTTGGACTAAGGAGCCTTGGAAGGCCCTTCCAGCTCTGACGTGCTCTGATTTCCTGAAAGGGCTATCAGGTCCCAAACATGGTGCCCCGAGCACCTCAGTGGGGGCCAGGGGTGAGGCTTTCAAAGTCTTCTCCCTTTTGCCCTGCCGAAGAGGCCCCCAGGGACCCAGCCTGAGGCTCCAGGCCAGCAGCGGCAGAGAGCCCAGGATGGAAAGGGCCGGGTGAACAGAACAGAACCCACTCCTCACTGCCTGGCCAGGCCAGCTGGGCGCCCCCTGCCCCGGACATTTCCCTCTGTCCGTGCAGCGAGGGGAACCCCCAGAGAGAGCACGGGCCCTCTTGAATACTCAGAGGGAAAAATATCCCTCATGATGGTAAGAAACATGAGAAGTGTCAGGAGTACATGAAATCAGTACTGCAAGTTGTGAAAACAAAAGTCAAAGTTCTATTTGTGATGAAATAGTATTTAGGAAATCAAGAAAAAAACCCAAGCGAAGAAAAACCGTGAGCATAACACAGGTGGCGATGACATTTCAGGGGCATCGTCTCTGCCAAATCTTGCAGCCATCGGCACGGACTTTTGGTTCATGTCAAAATTTTACAGAGCTTTGTATCATTCGGCACGCGTATTTCTGATGCTCCCTCGCCTGTTTCCAGCAGTATCAGTGTGTGGTTTTCTTGGTGCGGGAAGGTAAAGCCAGGCTGCTGTAACAAAGAGCCCCAACAACTCGAAAGATACAAGTTCAATTCCTTCTCCTGTAACATTCCAGGTCAGCGGGCAACTCTGTTCACACACACGTACAGATTCCTTCTGTTGTGGGGCTTTGCAGACCCACAGCCTTGGGGTCTAGAATCAAGGCCGGGTTTCCATGGAGGGACACCCCTCTCTTATGGCTCCAGCCTGGAACCGGGCCCCTCTCTTTGCCCACATTCTATTCATGAACACTTAGCCCCAAGGTCACATCTAACTGCAAGGGAGGCTGGTTAATGTGCTCAAATACAACCTTACCATTGAGGAAGGATGGGGATATACAATTTAATGGATCACTAGAAGTCTCTGGATCTTTGAGAACTGTCAATCCAAAGGTTTTCTTTTTCCCTTGGACAGTCCTTTCATGCACTTATGCTCTTTTGTTGTTGTTTTTAATGTTTATTTTATTTAGTTTGAGAGAGAGAGAGCAAGTAAGCAGGGGAGGTGGAGAGAGAGAGAGAGAGAGAGAGAGAGAGAGAATGAGCAGAGAAGGGGCAGACAGAGGGAGAGGAGAGGATCCCAAGCAGGCTCCACATTGTCAGCACAGAGCCCGATGCAGGGCTCGAACTCATGAACTGTGAGATCATGACCCAAGCTGAAGTCAACAGTCAGACGCTTAATTGACTGAGCCACCCAGGCACCCTGTGAGTATGCTCTCTTGCATTATCTGTGTCTCTTCTTCCTTGTTCTTCCTTCCCCTCCTTTCCCCACCACTTCCCTTACCCTAATACAGGCCTCCTAGGGTAAGTAGGATGGAGTTTCCAGGTTCCACAGGTCACAGCGTGCACCCATGTTCCAGATGGTCAGAGCTAAAGACAATGGGGTACCTCCCTGTTGCCTATCCCTATACGGATCCTTGACCACTTCACCAGTGCTAAACCCTCCCCAGTCCAAGCAGCTCTGAGAATGTAATTGAGAAGCAAGTGGGCTTATAAGAAATCAGCATCGGGTTGGCAGGCAGGAGACCATGGATTTCATGTCCTGATGCCGCTCGTTACTAGCTGTGTGATCCCAAGTGGATCTCCTGGCCTCTGTTCTGAATCTTTATCCAAAACTGGAGCAAATGCAACTTCACCTTCCTATCCCAAAGAGGTTTTGTGAAGCTGAAACAAAATAATGTTTGGGTAAAAACTTTGTATCTTTTTTAGTATTTTTCTTTAAAGAATTCAAACTTGCTGGTTTTTAGTTCAAATTTGATCATTCCAATATCTGAGATCATCTGGAGGTCTAATTCTGCTGTTTGTTTTAGCTGCTGATTCTCACTCATTGTGGCTCACTTTCTTATGTATCTTGGAATTACAGGTTGTGAGCTCATGTCCACCTGCACTTTCCTTATCTGTGGGAATTCTGTGAGGCCTGGCTTCAGAGTGTCAGCTCCAAAGAGAATCAACATTCGCACCCCAGAGTGCTACTAAGCTGGCCCGACTTTAAGAAAACTTCTTGGTTTGTGGTTTTCCAAATCACATAAGCAGGGTACGTTTGAACCCCAACCAGCAGAGGAAAGGAGTCTATAACTCCCAAATTCTCAAGAAAGATTTGCTTTTTTTTTCCAACTGAGAGCCCAGGCCAAGACAGCCATGTTTCCTTCAGCCTCTCTTTGCTGATGAGGCCACCTTTTCATTCCAGATGAAAAGGATTTAGGTTTTATGCTGAAATCTCAATTCCAATTTCCCACCTTGCTTCAGTGCCCATGTGGATTTGAAAACTTAAGACCCTATGTTAGGCAGTGGGGCTAATGTGCTGGGGACAGCTATCACCTTCAGTCACTTTAGCATCCTTATTTTCTGCTCTCTCTTCATTTGGGGACCCTGGGATTGCCCTCACCTGCCTGGAAGTTCAGTGCTTCTTTTTTTTTAATTTTTAAAAATGTTTTTATTTTTTATTTTTGAGAGAGACAGAGGATGAGCGGGGGAGGGGCAGAGAGCGAAGGAGACACAGAATCCCAAGCAGGCTCCAGGTGCTGAGCTGTCAGCACAGAGCCCAGTGTGGGGCTCGAACTCACAAACCGTGAGATTGTGACCTGAGCCAGTCGAATGCTTAACTGACTAAGCCACCCAGACGCCCCTCAGTGCTTCTTTCAAAGTGTTTGTTGCATTTTGCCCCCCTCATTTCTAAGTGTTGTGCAGTGGGAGAGATTTTCAGTGGACTCTGACATTTCATTGTCTTTCAAGGTTTTTTATACCTCCTTCCCTCCTCTTTCCTTTTCTCTCTTGTGTTCTCCTTGTTCTTCACTGCTTCTCTCCACACTGAAGTCACCCTTGTCTTTTAGCTCACAACTGTTAGCTCTGCATGTCCTAAGGGAACATTCTGGCAGGTTTTCTTCGATGCTCCTGCTTGGCCCTCCCCAGCTCCTCCCTGTGGTTCTCTAGCTCCAGCCCCTTCATGTGTCCAGTGAGTAACCTCCCCCCCCAGACAAGCCCCTGCCCCAGCCTGCACCCTCAGGCTTTATCTGCTGCCCAGGCTTGTCAGAATCCCTCTTCGTTCCACCTGTCACTATTCAACATGTCAAAATGCACTCAGCCAGGAGGGGGGTTAGGTCAGAGCTTTTTATAATCTTTTTGGAGCTTTCCTGCTTTCAATCACTGTCAACATCATGCATCAGAAAAGTTCAAAGTTTTGGGGGCGCCCGGGTGGCTCAGTCGGTTACGTGTCCGACTTCAGCTCATGTCATGATCTCACAGCTCTTGAGTTCGAGCCCTGTGTCAGGCTCTGTGCTGACGGCTCAGCGCCTGGAGCCTGTCTTCGAATTCTGTGTCTCCCTCTCTCTCTGCCCCTCCCCTGCTCGTGCCCTGTCTTCGAATTCTGTGTCTCTCTCTCTCTCTGCCCCTCCCCTGCTCGTGCCCTGTCTCTCTCTCTCTCTCAAAAATAAATAAACATGAAAGAAAGAAAGAAAGAAAGAAAGAACGAAAGAAAAGAAGAAAGAAAAAGGAAGGAAGGAAGGAAGGAAGGAAAGAAGGAAGGAAGGAAAGAAGGAAGGAAGGAAGGAAGGAAGGAAGGAAGGAAGGAAGAAAGAAAGAAAGAAAAGGAAGAAAGAAAGAAAGAAAAGCTCAAAGTTTTGATACTCGGAGATTCAGATGTCAGGACCAAGCCTTCACTCCCGGACCGTCACACTGGCGAGGTCCTGGCCTGCGAGGTCCCACCGAGAGTTCGGGGAGCTCTTCCCCGAATGGATTCAAGGAATGTGAGAGAATTCTGGGGTGAGAGCAGGCAGAATTGCCCAGGAGGGAAAGCGGATCTCCGGCCCTGATTTAAGGGCCACTTTTCTCCTTGTTGGCACTCCCCTCCCCGCAGACTGGGCCCGAGACCCTCACTCAGGCAGCCTTCTGAGAAGGGTTTTGCTGAAGCTCTTCCCCTGGAGAGAACTGACAGGAACTTTGGTCTGTAGCCGCCTCTGTCCGAGGAGTCTCCTATGCCAGATCATAGGAGGCAATGCCCTAAGCCCAGGGGACAGGGTCCCGGGCTTCCAAGAAAAGGAAAACCTAACACTGGTGATCAGGGATGCTCTTCCCAAGGCTTCTAGAAGCCTACCTAGAAGATTGTATACACAGTGTCTCACTTAAAGGCCATAATCACCCTATGAGCTACATTAGTACCACCATTCTGCAGGAAACGGAGCCCGAGCGAGGCAACAGAGGCCCTGTAGCTGCTAAGGGCAGAGAGAGCCAGGGTTCAACCCCAGGCCTGACTTATCTGAAACCTGTCCTCTATCTCCTGTGTGAACTGTTTTCAGAAAAGACGGGTGGGCAGGCTGGCTACTGCAACTGTGTAGGAGCTGACAGCTGTGCCTCGTGCTTCAGGAGGGCGGACCCAGGGGTGAAGCTCCAGGTCTCTGGAGCCAGCCTGGTGGAGTTCAAATTCCAGCCCTAGCACTGAACTAGCCAGGTGACTCCGCTGATGCTTTACTCCAGCCCCCTCCTCCTCCCCCACCCCTCCCACCCCCCTCCTTCCCTGCATCCAGAGCGAGCCTTTCACACACAAATGGGATCGGTTCATTCCTCTCTTCTCAAGCTTCTGACACCTTCTCACCATTTGAATAAAATCCAAGTGCCTCAGGGAGGCTCAGGGCAGAGGCTGCCTGTGCTCACCAAAACCTACAGCCTCCTCTGGGTCCTGGCCTCAGCCTCCTTGCGCGGGTGGGGGTGAGGAGGTGCCCCGGTGGAGGCAGGGCCCTGGGGCATGGCCTCTCCCCTTGAATTCCTCATCTGCCTGATAGACGTGGGGCATCCAGTGATCCACTCCAGGTGGAAGGTGCCTGGGTCCTCGGGTGCGTGGAACAAGACCCCTCTACCCCCGCTCTAATGACAAGAATGGAGCCACTACATGAGCAAAGACACAAACCTCTCCGTGTTAAGCCATGAGAGCCTGGGTGGCTGTTAGAGCAGTTGGCCCACCCTGACCAACGCAAGGTGCTGTGTGCTTTGGTCCCGCTCCAGCCCACCTGCCTCTGTCCCTTTCTGTCGCTCTGCCCCGGCCACACCAGCCTTCTGGCTGCTCCCCGATCTTCCAAGCTCATTCCGCCTCTGTGCCTTCACCAGGCATCGTTCCCTCCTCCTGGAGTGTTCTTCTCGCCAAGCTTTACCTGATGCTCTTTCCTGCTTTGTCCAGGTTTCTGATCAAATACGGCCTCCTTGGAGAGAGAAGCCCTCCCTCCGCCGTGGTGCCGTCTCCCTGTACATCCCCCCACCCCCTTCTCTGCTCTAGTTCTTTCCAGAGCAGTTAGCATGACTTGACTTTCTGTTATACGTGTTGCTTTGTTGTCATATTGATTATCTATCTCCTTCCTGTGTCTGTCTGTCCCTGGTGCCTGGACCCGTGACTGGCACATAATAAGCACTCAGTTGAGATTCTCTGAATGGATAAATGAACACAACTTCTCTCTGATTTTAATCTGCCTACTTCGTCCTCTGTTATCTCATCCATAAAATGGGATTGTGTGTTGGGATGAAAGGAGCGAATCCGGGTGAAGTGTGGGACACAGACATCCCAGGTTCTAACGTACTTGGGACCTAGAAGGTCAAGGCTGCAGAAGGAAAGTCTTGAGTGGTTCAATGTTAACGAGATACCCAATTCCTTCTTGACACTCAAGGCTTTACTCAGGCCTGCCCTCCGCCCTTCTCCTGTCCCCTCGCCATGGCTGTCGTAGGTCTGGAAACTTGAGATGGGGGTGAGGAATTCAGGCTGGAACCAGTGCAAGGAGGCCCAAACCAGTGCCATGGGCTGCTTAGAGAAGAGCCAAGAGGGTGATTTAGGCAGAAGATTCTAGTGGCTGCCCTCCCAGGAGAGGGACCAGGGCTGAACCGGCCAGCTCTGGATCCTTGGGCTGGCTGCCAACACCCACCGATGGCAGGGGAGTGGAGCGTCACTGGTGCAGGGAATTGAACTAAAGGACTGGCTGACGGGAAGAGGGAGGTCTGGGCTGCACTTCAGGCCATGAGCCACGTAACTGGTCTCCGAGTGGCTGTAGCCACAGGTGGAAGGAATTCACCTGACAAGGCTTCCAGCCGAGGACACCCAGGGGCTCTCCTGGTCTAGGGAGGTGGACAATGTCTGGGTGTCCCCCAGCTGGTGAAGACAGACAGAAGAACACATGCAGGGGCATGCCCTTGTGAAATAACAGAATGCCAGGGTGCCAGTCAGTTAGGATGGTGAGAAGGAGGTGGCCCTAGATGGTGGATGGAGTCAGAGTGGTGGATGGAGTCAGAGTCAGGAGCTGACCTTTATCTTTCTTTATTTTTTTTAAATGTTTATTCATTTTTTTGAGAGAGAGAGAGAGAGAGAGAGAGAGAGTGAGAGAGAGCACGAGTGAGCAAGGGGCACACACACACACACACACACACACACAGAATCCAAAGCAGGTTCCAGTCTCTGAGCTGTCAGCACAGAGCCCGATGCGGGGCTCGAACTCATGAACCGCGAGATCATGACCTGGGCTAAAGTTGGCCGCCCAACCAACTGAGCCACCCAGGCACCCCAGGAGCTGACCTTTAAAAAGCCACATAATGGGGAAGGTTGAGCACTGAACTATGAGACAGGTGCCTTCCAAAATTTCCTGGACCCTATAGGACCTTTTCAAATCCCTGGACTACCATGTACTGTGTATTCTTGAGCAGGACATCTACTTCCTCTGTGCCTCAGTTTCCACATCTGTTGAGCAGAAGACAGTGGCCCTCACATGAGGTGAGGAGAAGAAGAAAGAGTGCTGCCTGTGCAGTTTGCAAACCACAAAATGTTCAGTTATTTGAACTTGGAGGTGGCTGAAGAACCTCCTGGGGCATCTGCGGGGCCGGGGGACTGAGGGGCGACCAGAAACGACTTTGCTGAGAGAAGAGGGGGAGAAAACAGAGAAAGGAAACCCAAAATGGACCTTAGGGAGAGGTGCAGGGGTGGGGGGGAGATGGGCTTCGAGCGGTTCTAGCAGGGGACCACACGTGGCCAGTGGACAAGCTCTTTGGTGTCTCATGGCAGATTCAGTCCAGCTGCTTCTGTATAAGCAGCAAGAGTCCAGCCTGGGTCCCCGTGGTTGTCGGTGGCCTGTGCACAAATATTCTGGTGTTCTCTCTGTCTAGGTACATGGCAGGACTAGATCCTCCGTGCCTTTGAGGGTCTGCATGGCCATACGACTCTATTGGGCCAATGACATGCGAGTGGAAGTGACAGTATCACTTCAGGGGCAAACTTGAAGAGCTAGTGCGTGACTCAGACCCCATCGGCACCCCGCCCACAGCTCTTGGATCATCCTGACGACTTGTACCTGCAGTGTCTGCATCTCTGTGCCTGAGGGCTTTGTCTAGACCGCAAAACACAGCCGTGCCTGCACGCACCGCAGGCTGGAAGGGCCAGGGAAATGCACACAGCACACCCATCAGCCCGGGTCAGTGACTGGGGGGTGGAGATATAAACACCCAGCTCTCTCACCCCTGAGGCGGGCTCACCCCGGAGCATGGGTCCCTCACCATTTCCCGGGGATCTCCCATGAGAGGAACTGCATTCACCCACAGCGGCGGCTGGCTTAATCCGCATCCTTTATTAGCTGCTTTCCTTTCCCTGACGCATTCTCCCTCCCCATACCAGTGTTCTTTGCACCCCCCGCCCCCCAAACTAGCTGTTTGCACTTGCATCATTGACTCTGGGTCTGTTTCTGGACAGCCACGTTCCTCTCTCCTGCTGTCACCAAAACCCACTGGCCAAACAGTGGGCAATTTCCCAGAGAGCGACTGTTCTGTCATCCCAGGCCTTGGGGTAGAGCGACCAGAAGCTGGGCCTCCCTCCAGTGGGCTCTCTCTGGACAGCGAGCAGGAGTAAGAAACCCCTGAGGTTTGGGAGTGATTTGGTACCACGGCATCAGCTCACCTACTCTGACTGCTACAGCCCCTGCCTCCTCCCATGCGCCGCAAAGACATCTAATTCAAGGCATCTTACCAGGAAGAGAGAGACAGAAAGACAAAGAAAGAAAGCACACATGCATATATGTGCACAATAGAGAGAGAGTGTGAGTGTGTGCGAATATGTGTGTGTGTGTTAGGGCAGAATGGAAGGAAAAGGGAGGGACCAGTTTGAACGGGAGACTAGCACATAAAAAAAGATGCCCAAGGGGCACCTGGGTGACTCAGTCGGTTAAGCATCCGACTCTTGGTTTGGGCTTATTCATGATCTCGAGGTCTGTGAGACCAAGCCCTGCATCAGGCCCCGCACTGACAGCATGGAGCCTGCTTGGGATTCTCTCTCCCTTTGTCTCTTCCTCTCCCCACCTCTCAAAATAAATAAACTTAAGAAAAAGAAAAGAAAAGAAAACGATGCCCAAGAACTCTGGCATTGGAGAGACGGAAGTAGAAAGGATAAAAGATCAAAACGTTTATAGACACAGTGACAAGGGTCCAGGGTCACCCGGGAAGCTGACTGCTGAGCTAAGCCTAAAAGGTGGGCTTCCTGATTCCAACTGGGTGCTCTTTCCCCTGAGCGCATCGCCCCATCCAGAAGGGCTGGCCGGCCTGCCTTCTCCCAGCCTCGCTGGCGTTGCAGGAGGAAGGAGGGAGCACACGGCAGGTGGCTCACGGGCACCTCACGTGTGGACGACAGTGGCACATCTGCACGCACATCGGGCGCTAGGCCGGCGCTTGACCATGCGTGGGAATAAGCAGCAGGCTCGTCTGCTTGTAAGCAACACAAGTGGACTCTTTTGCCAGCTCAGGCCATACATGGGGATGAACTGGGGAGTACTGGGACTCCCGGCTGACAACATGGGCCTTGGGAGCAACAGCATCGAGAGCAGCTTCGGACTGAGCCCTGTGCTGTGGACCTTCCTGCCAGGGGTGGTCCTTTACGCCCTTCACCTGCTCTTCTTACAGGTAGAAAGTGCCAGTTCCTGGCAGAAAGAATCGGACTGGCTAGCTCCGGTCGGGTGCTCTTCGTGGGTCCAGTGAATCTAAGAGTGGGGGTGACCGGGGAGCGCGCTGGGGCCCATGCCTGAGCCCGGCTAGTTCCTGGGTTGTGGGCGGTGGGGAGGGTGAGTAGGTGAATGGAGCCTCTTCCACCATCCACATACGCCTCTTCTCAGCAGGTTCTGCTCTTCATTTTCTGTCTCTCATTCATTCGACCCTCGCTGCAGCTGTCATGGATGTATTACAGGCATCTGGTGGCGGGGAGACACTCCTCACCCCTCACACACACAACCACAGTGACGCAAGGCGGAGGGGCCTGCAGCCTTGGGACAACCTGCCCGTGCTGGGGCCACAGCCGTGCGCCAGCTCTGTGTCTTGGTCTTGTCACCCAGCCTGGGGACGCTTAGGATTGACCTGACTGAGCCAGCCAGCATAGTCACATATGGACAGAAAGTGCTAGAAGGTGTTTTAATCTGCTCCCCAAGTTCCTATGCGGAACAGGGTTTGTGAAGAATTCCAGAGCTGGATTTCACTGACTCATCATCTTTGAGATTCTGTCAGTGGAGTTTTTTCTAGAGAGGGAGACCCGCCCTTTGGCTTAGTTACAGAACAGCCCCCAGCACTCCCTCAGCTCAATCTCACCCCCCATCTCCCCCTCCACTCCCTCATGACTCCCTCCGGGTGTCTCTAGGTCACAATATCCTCCTGCTCTTTGGGGGGGCCTGACCAGAGGCCCTGTTGTTGTTTTCTCGCCTGTTCTCATAAAAGTCCCTGTGGAGGGGGGGAAATGTCACCTAGATAAAGACACAGAGCGTAAAGAAGAAAAAAACCAAAGAGTGACATTTGGGAAAGTTGAGACAAGAATAGCCTGGACAGGGCTGAGCTTGGGAAGAGGGAGAAGGTCAGAGCCTGGGGGATTAGGGACGTCAGATGGCTGACACGGTGACAGATGTCTGGCCCTGGGCTCCTCTTTCATATTGACCGGAGTTTGCTCACAGAGCACTTGCTACATGGTAAGCACCTTCCATTGAATGTCTCACTTAATTCACATGACACCCCCGGGAGATCGTTACCGTTATTAACGGTATATGGGGAAACTGAGGTTCAGGGAGGTAAAGTAACTTTCCCCGTGTCCCACATCTATCCAGCTCCCGCACAACGGGCTACCAGGACCCCTGTGGTTTGAGGCTCTGAGTGCCATAAAGCTTTATCTAAGCAGATGAGACTTGCTGAGAGAAATCCTTGTGCTCCTGATTTCTGGAAAGAAACTAGCTTGGAAGCGGGAAATCCTGGAGTCCCAACACAGGCTTTGCCTCTCATTATTGAATTACCTTGAGCAACTTACTGTAGGGACCCGAGAATAGAAAAATGCCGTGATTGGCCAGGCTTGGATCACGTGATCACACCCAGGCCAATCACTTTTAGCAAATTGGCGGCCCCATTCGGCCCCAGGACCTAGAGCAGGAAGGGGCAGGGCTTTGTCCTGGAAAATGGGGTGGCGGGGTGGCGGGGTGGCGGGCGGACGGGCGGGGGGGGGGAGGATATAAGAGTTCTAGGCAAATTATCCAATATCTTTTATTATTCAAATCCCAGTTCTCTCCGCTTCATTCCCACCCAATATTGAAATGCCACTCTGAAATTTACATTCTGGGGGCACCTGGGTGGCTCTGTCTTTGGGCATCCGACTTCCCCTCAGGTCATGATCTCCTGCTTCGTGAGTTCGAGTCCCACATCAGGCTCTGTGCTGACAGCTCCTACCCTGTCTCCTACCCTGATGCTTGCTGGGCACAACTGGCCTCATGAATCATCTCGGCTCACAGGCCTGATGGGCTTTCCTAAGTTCCAAGAAGCTGTTCTTTACTCCAGCTATGTTAAATGTCTTTCCTCCCCTGCCCGCTGCGTCAGCAATTTCGCTATTAGAGGCTCGCTTTTTAGCCTTACCAGCTCGTTCCCCTTAAGATGCACATCCTCTTGTGAGCAGGTACTCACTGTCTGAACAATTATCTAGGATTGCTACTAGTGGCTTTATCTGCCTTTTCCCATTTTGGTAGAGAAAGGAGGGAGAGGGCTTGAGAAGACTTGCCTGAGGCCGTGTTGGAGAAAAGAACTATGCAAAATGGGGATGCTGACCATCTTCCTGATTCGACTAGTCTATTTTAGGTGGGTCCAGGTTCCTTGGCTGTCTGAATGCCCTGACTCTTCTCATTTCATCTTGAAGCAGCAGCAGTTTTCCCTTCTTTTTCTTTCCCAAGTTTAAGGTTATTTTAAACTTAAAAATTTTGAGATGCTTGTAGATCTCACATGCCGTTGTGAGAAATAATAGAGAGTTCTCGTGTGCCCTTTACCCAGTTTCCCAATGGTAACACGTTGCAAAACTATACTAGAATATCACAACCTGGGGGACACCTGGGGACTCAGTCGGTTGAGCATCTGACTTCGGCTCAGGTCATGATCTCAGGGTTTTGTGAGTTCCAAGCCCCTTATCTGGCTAGCTGCTGTCAGCACAAAGCCCACTTTGGATCCTCTGTCTCTCTCTGTCTTTGCCCTTCCCCTGCTCATGCTCTCTCTTTCTTGCCCAAAAATAAACTTAAAAAATAAATAAATAAAATCTTAAAAAAAAGGAATATCACAACCGGGATCCTGATGTTGACAGTCAAGATACAGAACATTTCCATCCCATAAGGACCTTTCTGCTGCCATCTTATAATCACAGCTACTTTCCGATCAACCTACCTTCTCTTTAACTGATGGTAACCACTAATCTGTTTTCCACTTTTATACTTTTGTCATTTCAAGAATGTTACATAAATGGAATCCCACAGTATGTGAACTTTGGAGACTGGCTTTTTACAATCAACACAAATCTGTGGATTCATCCAGGTCATTGGGTGGATCAATAGTTTACTTCTTTTTTGCTGAGTAGTTTTTATTTATTTTTTATTTTTTTAATGTTTATTTATTTTTGAGAGAGAGAGACAGAGCACAAGCAGGGAAGGGGCAGAGAGAGGGGGAGACACAGAATCGGAAGAAGGCTCCAGGCTCTGAGTTGTCCGCACAGAGCCCGACGCGGGGCTCAAACTCACGGACTATGAGATCATGACCTGAGCCAAAGTCAGATGCTTAACTGACTGAGCCATCCAGGTACCCCATTGCTGAGTACTTTTTCATGTAGGATATGCCCCAATTTATTTAACTATTCCCTGTGAAAGAACAACTGGGTGGTTTCCAATTTGGGGCTATTACAAATAAAGCTGCTATAGACATCTATGTACAGGTTTTTGTGTGAACATAAGTCTTCATTTCTCTAGCAAAAGAGCTGGGACTCCTTGTCCAAAATGGTAAAAATTACATATATATAACAAAAATATAAAAATTCTATGTAATATATTTTGGTATATTAATAGTTGTTTTATATATAATTGTTAATCATTTTGTAATAATTTTAGATTTACAGAAAAGTTGCACGGATAATGTAGACAGCTCTCTTATGCCCTTCATCCTGTTTCCCCTAATGTCAACATCTTCCATTACCATAGGACATTTGTCACAAGTAAAAAATGACATTGGTACACTACTATCAACTAAATTCCAGACTTTATTTAGATTTTACCAGTTTTTCCATTAATGTCCTTTTTTCTGTTCTGGAAGCCAATCTTGGATCCCACATTACATTTAGCAATGGTTTAATTTTGTGGTTTTTGCAGAAGTCCTCAAGGATGTGGCAGAAAACTACTGGGGGAGTAAGATGGGGAGGTGAGAGAGGCTTTTAGGAAAATGGTGGTATCATTTCCATATGATAAAATTCAGCCTGTATAGGTTTGCGAGTTTTGATAAGTGCACGCGGTCAATAATCACCACAACAATCATGATATAGAACATTTCCATCGCCCTCCCCAGAACCCCACCTGCCCCTCAATAGTCAACCCTTCCCCCATCTTCAGCCCAGACAACGGCTGATCCTTCCCTGTAGTTTTACCTTTTCCAGAAAGTCATATAAATAGAATCAAATGATACATAATTTTTGGAGTCTAGCTTCTGTCACTTAGTAAAATGCACTTGAGATTCCACCACATTTCAGGACTTCATTTCTTCTGATTGCTGAGTAGCAGTCCACTGTATGGCTATACCATTTATTTATCCATTTACTAGTTGAAAGACATTGGGGGGCTTCCAGGTTTTGATGATTGCAAATAGCTTCTCTATAAACATTCACACATAGGTTTTTGTATGTATATAATTTCCATTTTTCCTGGTAAATACGTTTGAGTAGGATTGCTGGGTTGTATGGCAAGTATCTGTTTAACTGCATAAGAAATTGACAAATTGTCTTCAGAAGCGGCTGTCCCAGTTTGCGTTCCCAACAAGGAACGCACGCCAGTTCCAGTTGCTTTGTTTAGCCACAACTTGATATTGTCAGGTTATTATCATCGTTGTTGTTATTTTGGCCCTTCTTTTTGGTGTAAGTTTCAGTGAGGTTTTTCACCCTTCTTTCTATCTCTGCTGCACACCCCATTCCCCAACCTTGGGTACCAGTGAGGGGTGAGGAGAGGGTGTGGTCACAATCAGGAGAAACAGGACTGGCTTTCAGAATCCCTCAGACACTAGAAACTTCGGGACTGCAGTTTTTAAGAAGGGGTGACTGTCAGCAAGTGTGTGGAGGAGAATCAGGACGAGGGCAAAAGCTGGAGGGGCACTAGGGCAGGGCTGGCAGTGAAAGGCCTGGGGACATCAATCCAATGTCCTGTCCAGTTGGGGCTTGTTGATAGTGGGAAAGAGCCTGTTGGGGCCCAGGAAGAGGTCCTGCAGCCTCAGTGCCTTCCCACTCCCTCCTTTCCAGGGCATCCAGCCCTTTCCAGCAGAGGAAATTGTAATCTCCTGGGAGCCCAGAGGCTTGAAGGATGGGGAGGGAGCCTGGGAACCAGAAGCCTGGCTTGGGGCCCAGGTGTGTGACACCTGAATCTTGGGGAGGGTGGCTGAGGAGGTAAGAGGCCAGGTCCCTGGAGCCTCCTGGGACAACTGAGGACAGGGAGGGGCGGCTCGAGTTTCATCACTGCTTGATGTGTGACCAGGGCATCAACCAGGCAGCAGAATGCCAGGCCCTGGCCCCTGCGGGGTGATACCTTTCACCAAGAAACCACAGTCCTTTCCTTGCTCCATAGGGACTGCTCTGGCCCAGACTTTGGATCCTTTGCTTAGAATTAAACGGACCCAGATTTTCATCAGGCCGAGCCTGGAGGGTTAGTTTTGGAGTGGGTATGTGCGCTGTGTACATGGACCTGTGTCATGTGATTCTGTGGCAGGCTGAGTGTCATAAGGGGCCCGGTGGCCTCCAAATATTTTCTTACAATTTATTAGCTGTGTGATCAGCTGTGTGATCGTGGACAAGTAACTTAGCCTCTTTGGGTCTTGCTTTCCCTGATTTTTGACTCAAAAGTTTTAAACTCAAGTAATTTCCAAATTTCACTGAACATTGGCATCACCAGGATTGTTTTATTATTATTAGTTTTAATTTTTTGTTTGTTTGTTTATTTATCTTTGAGACAGAGAAAGGCAGAGCATGAGTTGGGGAGGGGCAGAGAGAGAGGGAGACACAGAATCCGAAACAGGCTCCAGGCTCTGAGTTGTCAGCACAGAACCTGACGCAGGGCGCGAACCTCACAAACTGTGAGATCATGACCTGAGCCGAAGTCGGATGCTTAACCGACTGAGCCACCCAGGTGCCCCAACACTGGGATTGTTTTATAAGCTACGGATTCCTGGGCCCTGCCCACAGACCTACTAAATCAGCATCTGTGGGCTTGAGGCCCAGGCGTCTGGGTGTTTAACCAGCTCCTCAGGCGGGGTTTTGGGTGGCTGGCGGGGAACTGTCGACATCTGGAGAACTACAACCCAGAAGTTCATTAAATTGAGAGTGAGGCAGCCTCGGGCGGAAATTAGGGAGGTGGTCCGGGGGAGGTGGGAGGAGCCAGGGTAGGGTAGCCAATCAATGGCCAGAAAGGAGGAGGAGCCAGAGGGGGGAACCAATCAGGAGAAGCAAATGCAACAAGCCCGGGATGCACGTCGTGAGGGAAATGGAAGACTTTGCCTGGACCTGGAGTAGAGCTGGGCTTGCAGGCGGGGAATAAACGTCTCCGAGGTGAGAAGCCAAAGTACTTTGGCTACTGCTGCCTAGGCGCGGCTTCTAACACCATGAGGCAGTTGGGAGGGCGTACCTTTGGGGTTCAGGAGGAGAGTGGTGGGGCAAAGGAAGGGAGTGGGGGCATCCATGTCTGCTTGGAGACTTAGAGCGGATGTGGGAGAACTGCCTCTACCTGGAAGGACATCATAAGCCCTGACATCCCTGACTAGCTCCTGGGAAAGAAATGGCTGCTTGGACCCTCACCATTCCACCTCCACTTCGGACTCGGCTTGGAGGAGCAGAGAGTCCCGGTTTGTTGCTTCCTAACTTGGTGACCCATGAGCAAGTCCCTCAACCTTTCTGACTCTGGTGTCTTAGCTGTAACATGGGGATAATAATTACCTGCCCTACCCGTCGTGGCATTACTGTGGGCATCACCTAAAATGAGGGAGGTGACAGTGCTCTGGCTCTGTCAGTGTGCTGTGCACTCAGCAGAGCGGGGACTAATGGGGCCCCAGGAAGGAAGGGATTGACCTCCCTCCTGGGCCTTAAGGTGGAGTGTCCACTTAAAACCACACAGGCCATTCTCCTTTTAACTTGTTCCATACTCACAGTTAATCCCCTCTTGGATGCCCTACCTCACTTCCAGAGCTAAGGACGATTAACATGAATTTTATATGATCCTTCCACAGGTAAAAGTTTTTTTTTCACATGTATTCATGGGCTCATGGAAAATATATAGCAATTTGTGAGTGAGTGTGTGTGTGTGTGTGTGTGATACATAAAAGGTATCAGGTAACATTTAGCAAAATATTTTTTTAAACTCAAGATTTTATGTTTCACATGTAATTAGGTCATCCCTTTTATCCACCCTGCAGCCTTCGACCACGTCTTGCCCCCACGTTGCCTGTTTTGCCTGATGTCAGTATTATTGCAGAGTTTCTGTGTGCCCAAGGCACCTGGACAGGCTGCCTTCAGCCACAAGTCCAGCAAGGTCAGTAAGAGGCCAGAGGCCGTGGAGGAAGCCTGGGGATGAGTTGTTACCTCTGAGCCTGGAGAAGCTTCGAGTCTATCTGGCTCTCCTGGTTCATCCGCAGCCAGTGGGAAGGAGAGAGAAAGGGAGAGAGAGGGAAAGAGAAAATGACAGAGAGAGGGAGGGAGAGAGAGAATGAATATGAGTGCCACCTTGAGCTGACCTCACACCTCTGTCCGGGGAAAAGGAAAGGAAGGGGTGGAGTCACCTCATTCCAGGGAAGGGAGCGGAGGTCCTTGGTGCCAGAGTCAGCCTGGCACTGGATGGCTGTTCTCCAGTGCTAGTGGCATCGCCGTGCCCCCCCGCCCAACTCCTCCACGTGAAGGTCAAGGACCTTTGTCCACAACTGAGACAGGCGATGTAATTTGCAAGGCCTAGTGGAAAACAAAAATTCAGGGTACTTGCTTAAAAAGTGTGAAGACTGGGGCGCCTGGGTGGCTCAGTGGGTTAAGCATCCGACTTCGGCTCAGGTCATGATCTCATGGTTGATGGGTTCGAGCCCCACGTCAGGCTCTGGGCTGACAGCTCAGAGCCTGGAGTCTGCTTCGGATTCTGTGTCTCCCCCTCTCTCTGCCCCTCCCCTGCTCACACTCTGTCTCTGTCTCTCAAAATTTAAATTAAAATGTTAAAAAAAAAAGTGTGAATACTGCACTAAGCCGAAGGCAGGCTCCTTCAAAGGTGGGTCCTATGTGTCTGCATAGGTGACATACCCATGAGGCTGGCACTGCCTGAGACCGCCACCAGGGGAGTCTGGTTCTGGTGTGGGGAGCGTGCCAAGCTCTGCCTAGGGACACTGCTGTCCTTTTTGGAGAGCTCGGGGACTTTGAGCTCTATCACATCGAGCCATGGAGGTCAGAGCACTGCCAGGCAAAAAGGCAATGAATACACGTCCATCCCTAAGGACAGAGGCTGCTGCCCTGAGAGGCTCCAGAGCCAGCACGGAAGTCAGGAGGCCGAGGTATGGACCCTGCCTCCACCCCTGCCGAGCTAAATGACCATGGGTTCTTTGCTGAGCTTCTCTGTGCCTCAGTTTCCTTATCTGTCATAAGGTGCTGATTTCACAAGATTGCTTTGAGGATTAACCCTGAAATTCTATGGGGAGGCTTAGAACTGTGGCAGGCATGTGGTGAGTGCTTCTCCGTGGTCGATATGCTTTCCTGGAAAAATAGAATTAAGGTTGGGGTGGGCAATGGGGAGAGCACTGGTACCAGAGTTAGGGGCTCTGGGGTCTACTCCTGACCACCTGTTGACCAAAGGCAGGCCACTCTCCCTTTGAGTCTAACTTCTAAAATCCAAAATCCAAGGTGGGCGGGGTGTGTCTGTGGGGGGCGGTTGACTCATCCCGTCCAGCTTTATAATTCCGTTTCCATCCAAGGGAGTCTACCCATCCTTCTCATTGGCCTATGCAATTTTTTTTTGAGTTTCAGAAAGTTCTTCCTCTTATCTGACTGCAAATCATTCTGTTTCAGTTTAAAGTCATTTCTCCTTGTTCTGCCCTTTGTGCGAAAACAACTGGCCAATGACCCATTTTATAGACAAAAACTGAGGCACAGTAGCCGTCTGCCCTCCAGAAGGAACAATCCCAGTCCCTGTCTTTGGTTTCTCGTCTCACCAGTCCTTCACTGTACCCCCCTCCCCCAGGAATCTCCACCTCGTCTCTCATTTAGAGACCCACATGTGTCCTTCCTGCAGCCAGGCACTGAGGTGCGACATCCTCCACGTCCCTCTCCCTGTTCGGTCCCTCACCTGTAGGGAAGCAGATCTTGTTACTGTGTTTACAGCTGGTGAAGCAGGCTCCTGGGGCCCAGGCTGGGAGGGGTCTTTGTAGGGAACTTATAAGACCCCCTACGCTGTGATCCCGAGGCCCCAACCCAATGGAGCCCAGCTTTTCCTGGAGAAAGAACCCCCCCCACCCCGCCTCCAGCACTTATCCTGCTCTTTCCTCAGCTGGCATGGGGGATGTCGTTGCTGCTGCATCCCCCCCTTGGGCACACACAGTTCTGAGGATGCTGGCCGCTGCTCCAGCCCCCAGGAAGAACCACGAGAATGCAGACAAGTGTGAGTGACCTTGGCAGGAGGCAGTCCTCAACCCCATGCCCTTCCCAGCTGACCAGGTGAGGGCCCTGGGCAGCTCCAGCTTGATTACAATGCAGTTTTAGTATTTATTGTGGGGACTGTTCAATGTCCCTCTCCCCTGTTACACTGCACCCCTGGGGACAGGGCAGAGGTCATGGCTTGTTCACTGACACATGCCCAGAACCCACACGCTGCCCGGCACAGGCATGTGCTCAGTGAGTGTTCACGGGTGAGCACATGGACCCCCTGGGATTTCTTTAAAGGAAGCCTCTGGCAAATGTTGGCTTCTTACTCTTATTAACAAATTCCCAGAGGTATATCTCTCACAAAATCACTGCGAACTTGCACTGATATAGAAAAGCACTGTTTTTATGCGTCACATTGTGAGGCTTCATTGATGCGGTCTCTATGTACCGAGCACCTACTAAGTGCCGATTCAGGGCCCTGGGGGTGGAGCAAGAATCTAGCCAGTGTCCCTGCCCTCATGGAGATGCCCTCCCGCCCCACTGGGGAGACAGTTAAAGAGCAGGCATAGCTCACAGCCACCGAGCAATGTCACACAATGTTTTATGCTGTGGAGAAAAAGAAAGCTGGGAGAGAGGATGGAGACAGCAGGTGGGTGGGAGGCTATTTTAGACGGAAGGGCCCCCAAAACCCTGCAGAAGGGCTGATGTTTGAATAGAAGCTGCCACTGAGAGTGAATCGTGGGACCTGGGGCATCTCAGGTGGGGGAGCAGGATTCGGAAAGATGTCCTTGATGTCTCAGGCTCCTTGGTGAGCCAGGTGGGGGCACACTGTGCTTGCCATCAAAGTGAATGAAAAACTCATCGGGCTTGGTGCCCGGGCCAGAGTCATCTGGGCAGCAGTGACCTCTTTCAAAGAAAAGAGTTTACCAAGAAAGAGCCGCCCAGCATCCTGATGGGGCCTGGAGGCTTTCGAATTCTAGGCAGAAACGTGTTGAAATCCCAGCTCCGGCAGGACTAAGGTTCATCTCTTAATCACCCATGCCTTGGTTTCTTCATCTCTAAAAGGGATAACAACAGTGCCTCCCCCATAAGGTTGCTGTAAGGATTCCAAGGAACGATCTGTGCAGAGTGTCGAGCGCAGTGCCTGGCACGGAGGAAGAGTTGGAGAAATGGTGGCCTGTACTAACTACTCTTACTGGTCCTTTGGCTCCTGGTGGTGGGGAGGGGGCGGGGGGGGGTATCTTTGCTTCTCACTCATCGATTCCACAGTTACTCCCCCTGCTGGTTGCCAAGCACTAGATCCTAGGGTACCCAGAGGAGGAGCACCAAGCTGTCCAGAGGTGGTGGAGAGAACCCCCATCCAATGTTAGTCTAGCCTTCCCACCCTTGTGAACTTGGCCACGTTGCTTTATCACTGGGCCTTAGTTTCCCCAACTGTCGATGGAAGGCCCAGCTTCACGCTCACTATGCGGTCAGTGCTAAGGCCTGCCACCTCCAAGGACCCACTCACCGAGGTCCCTCACGGGGACGTGGAGGGAGCAGCCTGAACAGCGGGGCAGAGGGTCTAAACATACCTTTGGGGGGAAAGGCATGTGCGGGTGCTCAGAAGCCTTGGCAGGCATCAAAGGTGGCAGGGATTGGTGGGGGTGCTAGAGAAGGAGGAGGCTTCTTGGGAAGTACTCCAGAGGGGTCAGGTTGAAGGTGAAGGCAGAGGAGGGGGCCTCCAGGAGAAGGGGCTTGTCTCATTCCCTCCCTAGCCCACTCTCGCTTCTAGTTCTGGAAGTAATTTTAGTTGGGGGCCCCCATTCCTTTGGCACGCCCTCTCCTCCTGTCCAGCCCCTCTGTCCTCGGAGTGCCGTGGGCCCTGGTACTGTTCCTTTCAAATTCCTTCTTTTCCCTCTCACATCAAAACTGACCTGTCTAGTGCACCTTTTCCCTCAGGGCTGTGGGAAGCTAGGTTCTAAATAGTGGTAGTTCGGGGCGCCTGGGTGGCTCAGTTGGTTGAGCGTCTGACTTCGGCTCAGGTCATGATCTCATGGTTTGTGAGTTTGAGCCCTGCGTCGGGCTCTGTGCTGACAGCTCAGAGCCTGGAGCCTGCTTCAGATTCTGTGTCTCCCTCTCTCTCTGCCCCTCCCCAACTTGCACTCTGTCTCTCTCTCTCTGTCTCAAAAATAAACATTTAAAAAATTTAAAAATAAATAAATAAATAAATAAATAAATATTGTTAGTTCGTGTATTCAAAAAGCTTTTAGAGGCGCCTGGGTGGCTCAGTTGGTTAAGCATCCGACTTTGGCTCAGGTCATGATCTCCTGGTTCATGAGTTTGAGCCCCACATCGGGCTCTGTGCTGACAGCTCAGAGCCTGGAGCGGCTTCAGATTCTGTCTCCCTCTCTCTCTGCCCCTCCCCTGCTTGTGCTCTCTCTCTCAAAAATAAAACATTAAAAAAAAAAACCTTTTCATGAGTTCTGTGCCGGGAACTATTTGGGCACTGGTGATATAATTGTGAACAAAACAAACATAAAGTCTAGCCCTCTTGGAGCCTGTATTCTAGAAAGTGAAGGGACAGGGATGATGTAGCGCACACTTGTTAACATGTAAATTCTCCAGCAAATCTGAGGTGTCGCCCAAGGTTTCCTCGGTTATCCCTCACAGGGGGATTAAAGTCTTAAAGAGAACTCCCTGAGATGGAATGACAGCCAAAGGAATGGCAATCTAAGAGTGGAGCCCTAGGTTGTGTAAATGGTGGGGGGGGCAGGGACTTGTGGGTAGTGGGGGCCATCGGGGCGGCTGCTTCCTCAGTGTTTAAGGCTGGCTCAGCTTTTCAGCGGTGGCTCTTTAGCTCCCCACTGCTCCTGCTCAGCCGGCCTGTGGGGAAGAACATCTGGAAGGGATTCCCTGGAACTGGAGGGAATCTCCCGGCAAATGAGACTGTTAGCCCAGCCGGGAACACCCACCCCTGCCGTCTGCTCCAGACGGTATTACAGATCTGCATGAGAGGAACCTGGCTCTTTCCAGCTCCTCCTCTCCGGGCACATCAGGGCACTACCCCCACGGCTGCTGCTGCTGGCCTGCCTGAGCGGTCCCTGAGTGCATGAAGCCAGTCCCCTCCCTTTCCCCTTTCTCTGCGGGGAGGTGAGGTGTCTTGGAATCCCACAGATGCCCTGAGGGTCTTTGCGAGGACAGGGATGCAGGCAGAGGCCGTCCTGGTTCACGGTCAGCCCAGAATCTTCTCAACCACATTAGGTAACACCTGTGCGACACCTTAATAATACCCAGTTCTGTGTACAGATGGCCCTGCGTACTGGGGGCTTTACAGCGTGACCTCGCTTGATCTGCCAGAAATTCTGTGAAGCTGTTCTTATTCTCACCTTCTTACACGCAGGGTCAGGGCAGCTCGGAGAGGGAAGGTTACCCTCAGGAGGGGGCAGAGCCAGAATCCGAATCCAGTCATCAAGGCCCCGTGTTAACCCCCAGGCCTATTGCCTCCCTACATGCTCTAAGAGTGGGCACTGGCCCAGAGAGACAGCAGGGCTGGATGGAAACTTGTTCAGCTGTTGCCTCCTCTCTCCTCCAGCCTCATGGGAAGCTCCTGGCTCGGGGACCCTTGCGTGGACCTACCCAGCCACCGTGTCACACGCAGCTGCAGAAGACCAGGAAGTCGTTATTAATGAGGATGGTGAGTGATTGCCGTCAAGGCTGGGAGTTACTCAGCACCAAGGACGGGTCTTCTATTGTAATGTCCGTCCTCCTTAACAGCAAATGCCAGAGTGGAACCAGGAGGCCCAGGTGCTCACTCCGCAGCTCCCAGGGGGCTCCTGGGAATAGCTTGCCCGGCCACGGGGCAGCAGGGTGAGAAAGCCAGGGCTCAGGGTCTTCTCTCACCGAGGGGTGGCTGAGCCTGCAGCGTCTGTCCCCTCTGTCCCCAAGCCCCACCGCTATCTGGGGATACAGGTGGCAGCAGAGGGGGTGGGTGTCAACTGATGCCCAGGTAACCTCCAGCTGGCCAGGCTGGGACTGCAAGACTAAACAGGCAACACAGTAGCTCTGTCTTCACCTGCCTGCTGCCCTCTTTGTCTGCTGTGCCCTCGCTTTAAACCTGAGCTGGGCAGGTGTGATCAGGGAGAGAGGGCTCCTTAACCACGATTGGCCGAGAGATTAAGGGCCCCTGAGGAAGGGCCTTTGTTTCTGTATTTTGGTTTCACAGTTTGGGGAGATTGGAGATAGCGCATTCTCCTGAGTAGGCCGGCTGTGAAAGGTCCATAGAAGCCAGTCAGTGGGGCTCCTGCCTATAAATGGGGGGACAAACATTGTCATTTTAAGGCCTGTGCCGTTTCCCCTCTGGAGGAGGAAAAAGAAGACAGGTTTGACCCCCACCCGAGGATGAGGCCGCAGCCCAGACTAGGACAATGGGGCAGGCAGGGAACAGAACCGCAGGAGGCTAGGAGACAGGTTCTGCAGCGGACTGGCTGTGCATCTCCAGGCCAGCGAGGCACCTCTCTGGGCCTTGGACCCCGGCGGGAGTAAGGAGGGAGTGATTTTAGAAGATGACGGTGTGCAGTGTTGGTGAGAGGAGCTAGAAGGAGCGGGGTGGTGGCTGCAGGTTGGAGGGGAGAAGGAAGGGGGCTGGACAGCAGGCCGAGGGAGACTCAGGGGGCTGTCCTCAGAGGCTGAGGCCTCCTTCCTCTGGCCTCCACCTCTGTCTCCCGCTCCTCCCTCCTACTCTGGGTGCTGCTTTTCGGGGGACCCGTGCCGAGTTGGCACGAGGGTTCACAAGCTTTGAGGTGTAGATCTTGAGCCAGCCTCGGTGAAATACACCCCACAGGCCTCCAAAGGCCTATCCCCCTCCCTGCCCCTCCAGCATTACCTCACCCCGCAGCGGCGGTCACTCAGCCTCCACCTGCAGGGCCTCCCCCTCCCCAGCTCTGCTTCTGACCCTGCTCCCTTGCTGAGGCTTTGGGGCGTCCGTAGACTCAGCACTGGGTCACCTTTTCTCTTGTTAGCCTTACTGGAATCCATCCTTTGCTCCAGGCCCCGTTCTGGTTGGGGGTTTGGATCCCAGCTCTACAGCTTTTAGACCTACATCTGCCTTCTTGCCCTGAGTCCCATCTCCCATAATAATAACGCCTCCCTCCTGGGGTCCTTGGAGGATGAAATGAGATAACCGGAGCTCCACGACTCTTAGATTGCTTCTCCCTCACCCCTCTCAATCAGCTTCAGCTTCCTTGGGTCCGGGGGCTAAATGGGCTTGTTTGCCAAGGCCTTGGCCAGGCAGCCCACAGCTACAGTGCAATAAAGGTGAGGGGGTAACAGAGCTGCCGTTGATTGAGCGCTTTCAGAGGGCCAGACCCTTGGCCTGCAAACGTTGTGACTCTCACATCAACCCTGCAAAGAGGGCTTTATTATCTCTGTTTCAGAGACAAGGAAACAGAGGTTTCTTCAGTACCCTGTCCAGGTCCCGCCGCTAGTGAGTGGTGGCGTCTGGATTCGAATCCAGACCCCGTTCTCAAGCTGCCCGGGCTCTCTCTACCATCTCACTTATCAAGACATAGAGTCATTCAGGTGACTGGTGGCCCAAGGCTGATGGGACCAGGTGAGGAGCCCCAATTCAAGAAGCAAAGTGCCCCAAACGTCAAGGCCAGGGCAGTGAGGTATGCTCCGGTGAACACAGAGACCAAGAGCAAGGCAAATAGCTGGGGGAACACAAGATCTGCCAGGTTGGAAGGCTGGCAGGCAGGGACGTGAGCAAAGCGGTACCCCACAGCTTGCAGGAGCAGGGGAATGTTGGAGAACCCACAGCTGTGGTGGCTGGCGGCTCGTGCAGCGAGGGGAGCTTAGGCAATTCCCTTCAGATAACACACTTGCCCCAATCTAACAGAGGCCAATAGAAAAACTATTTACAAAAACCCAATACCAGGCATGACTGGCCAGCATTTCAGGAAGCCCCCCATCTCCCTCATATTTCCAAAGCAAGCTGTTTCTCCCAGAATCCCACAATAAGGGCCAGGCACCTGGGCAATGCGCAGACTCGCCCAAGGTCAAAGACACTATTCCAGGTATGAATTTTATTGCTAACCAGGTGACACCTGAAGAAGCTCAGAAATCGGGGCGAGGAGGAGTCCCTGGTTGTTATTACTTGGTGCGGTCCGGGCGGAAGAAAGGGCTCTTTGTGGCGCAATGAAAGGGATCCAGACAGAGGCCAGCCCCTGGCCTCCTGGGCAGAAATCACCTTTCTATCAGCAGTTTCTGCTTCGCGTGGCCCAATCGCATTGTTCTGCCGCATTCTGCCCCGGGCGAGCGAGAACTACGTTTGGATATATTGCTCTCTCCGTGCAGGCGCATGCATTTCTACACAAGGAGCTGTAGGGAGATCCATTCTGGCCGTCATTAGTTAGAAACATTTGACAAATAGTTTCTTTAAGGGCTCTGCTATCCCCCTCGCCTCCTTTCCTTGTTCCTCTTTCTTTCTCCTTCCCGGAAACAATGCAATTCTTCAGTTTACAGTTTACCTTGTAAGGCTAAGAGCAACTGTTGAATTGAAATGCAGCAGTGGGGGCCTCACAGACAAAAGTGGCCTGTGTGCAGGACAAGAGCATAAATCCAGGTGGCCACCAGCACCTGGGCCTCCTCCAGACCAGGCCTGCTGCGGTCACAGTGCCCTGGGATGCTCTCTTTCTGCCTCTGTCTTCCTCCTCTTCCTCCTCCTCCTCCTCCTCCTCCTCCTCCTCCTCCTCCGTCCATCCCAGCATGGGAGTCTTTCCTGGTGGTGAGTCAATGAGATCTCTTGTCACCCTTGGGGGCTGGGAGCCAGGCTACTTGGTAAGGATGTTTCTAGAAGCACTGGGCCACCAGCAGCAGAAAGAAGGCTGGTGGGACTATGTGAGGCACATTGATTCAGGAAGCAAATTACCCAACATGTCAAGGCCAGGGCAGCAAGGCATAAAAGAGACATCTCAAGTCTTCAGTGTTTCTGTTGTGAGTAAGACGATCTTTTCAAGAATGTATCCTTGAGGCTGTGGCCTCCATGCAGAAGGCAGTGACAGTGAGAGAAATGTTGGGCTGATGGATGTGGGAGAGCAGGTGAAGCAGCTGCTATCCTGGATGGGTGGGCAGGGTAGCTTGGCCCCAAGGTGGCCACCGTCCGTTCCCTCTGTTTCTAAGCATGAATGCCGTACTCCCTCTGAGAGGTGGACCATTCCTCTCGCCTCTTGAATCTGGGCTTTTCTTGCTAATGTGCTTGGCTTGTAAAATGTGGCGAGGAACTGACATCAGAATTTCTAAGGCAAGATCCTAAGAACCCTGCAGCTCCTGGCTGAGCCACTAGGGACTTCCTGAGGTGGCCATGCAGGGAGGAAGTGCATGGGGCCTCATGGAAAGACAAAGCAGAGAGAGAGAGAGAGAGAGAGAGATGCTGGGCTCCACTCTGTGGATTCCGGCTCCCAACCCTGTGAATCACCTGAACTGCAGCCACCAACACCCTGGGCCAGAGATGAGCCATTCCCTCAGTGGGCCCTGTCCATCCTGGACCAGAGTGCTCCCTAAGTCTGCCCCTAAGACCGTCTCCCCTCCTCCCCTATCTCTGCCAGGGCCTCAGATCATCAGGGCCGGTCCAGGTGCCAACCCTCCAGTGACTGGACCTCCCAGCTGGAGGTGGGGCAGCAAGAGCCTGCCCAGATGGCTAGGCGAGGTTAGTTACAGGGATGCCCAGGTGGGGGTGGGGGAGGCTAAGGAGATGGGCAGAACCAGTCCTGGTCGGCAAGAGTAGGGCTCCTCCTGGAGAGGGGCGGGGTCTTGAGGCTCTGCCCTGAGGACTGGGAGATGCCCACAGGCTAACAGTGCTATCTGTAGCCTCCTGATGGCCTCTGCTCTTCTCCCTCTTACCTGCCTCCCGGGCAGCCGTCAGAAAACTTCCTGTTTTCAGCATTCCTCAACCCTCCTTTCCTTTTCATTCCCCAGCATGAAGATGAAGGCCCTCGGTGGCCCAGCACCCCTGGGCACTTGACCCCTGCCTGTCCTTCTAACGTAGCTCAAGCAGGAGCTCCTGGCTCTGGCCACCCTGACCCTCTCCACGCAGCCCCTGCCTTTGTCTGACGTCAGCCTGGGGGGCTTCAACCCTGCTGTCCTGTCTGGTCGCCAGTGTCCCTGGTGATTGTTGGGCCCTTGGAATGTGGGTAGGCCAACGAAGGGGCTGAACTTGTCATTCCATTTACCCCAATTTAAATTTAAAAATGGATACCGATCAGTTATTTAAAAACCTTTAATATGTTTGGGAGAATTTAGGTATGTGAACCTACCTTCTCAACTGTGTATTCAGTGAAATCCAAACGCAGATGTAATACATCCAATGAGAAATATGTGCATCTGAGTTTAGCATTCTCATTGAGATGCGCTGTCAGTGTTAAGATACACATTGGATTTTGAAGACTTTGAACAAAATAAAATATCTCAATATTTTTATTGACCACATGATGAAATGATTATATTTAGCATGTATTGAGTTAGTATAAAGTGCAAAAAACAAACATGTGGCTTAAAAATTAACTTCATCTTTTTTCTTTAAAAAATTTTTTTTAATGTTTATTTAATTTTGAGAGAGAGAGAGAGACAGACAGACCATGAACAGAGGAGGGGCAGAGAGAGAGGGAGACACAGAATCCAAAGCAAGCTGCAGGCTCCAGGCTCTAAGCTGTCAGCATAGACCTGAGCCGAAGTCGGACGCTTAATCGACTGAGCCACCCAGGTGCCCCATCATCTTTTTTTCTTTTTACTGTTTTTAAAAGTTTTATTTTTATTTATTTTGAGAGAGAGAGACAGAGAGAGAGAGAGAGAGCGCGCTCACACGAGCAGGGAAGGGGCAGAGAGAGGGAGAGAATCCCAAGCAGGCTCTGCATGCTCGAACCCATGAACTGTGAGATCATGACCTGAGCCCAAACCAAGAGTCAGCCATTTAACCAACCGAGCCACTCAGGCTCCCCTTTTTTTTTTTTTTTTTTCTTTTTCAACGTGGCTACTTGGAAATTTAAAATTATATATGTGATGGGGCCCCTGGGTGCCTCAGTCATTATGATCTCATGGTTCGTGGGCTTGAGCCCCACATCGGGCTCTGTGCTGACAGCCTGGAGCCTGGAGCCTGCTTCAGATTCTGTGTCTCTCTCTGTCCGTCTTCTGTTCACATTCTCTGTCTTTCTCTGAAAAAAAAAGAACTAAAGAAAGGAAGAAAAGAAAAGAAAAAAGAAAAGAAAAGAAAAGAAAAAAAAGAAAAGAAAACATGTGGCTTGAATTCTATTTCAATCGGACAGCACTTACGGAAGCCACTGACCTAGCATATGGTTAACAATTCAGCCCCATCCTATCCTCCCCTCCCCAACACTCTCAGGTTCAAACACCAGCCTCCTTGGGCTCATGTATGGCCATACCTGGCAGGCAGATCTCAGTATGACACATGCCTGTTCGCAAGTACACATGTATATTTGTGTGGCCTTGTGCGCGTATGTCCCTGCCCATGCATGTGTGCGTGTCTGCATCTGAACCCTTCTGGTTTTCAGGGTGTGAGCCCCCAGGAGGGCCCCCAGGTGAAGGCATGCACAGGCTGGTGTCTGAATGGGAGCCCAGTGCCTACGGAGAGTTGATCTGGGGACAAGGCCTCCAGTGGGAAGCCTTGGGCTGGTTGTCCACCCCTGGGGGACCCTGGAACACAGTGTTTCCTTGGCAAGTTGATGAGAATGTCATGTAAGACAGAACCAAAGAGCAGCCCTGAAATCAAGATAGATGACAGCTCCTTCTTCCTCCTCGCCGGTGAGCCTGTCACTCTATCACTGGAGAGGAAATTAAATTGGTCTGGCACAGTTTGCTGCTCCCAAAGCCAATTTGGTCGCTGCCCTGTAGTGCGTTATGCACTTTTGGGTTGTGTCTAATTGATCATTTGGTTTATTGATACATTTCCGAGGCCTGGTCTGCGGAGCTAACCACACCACAGGAAGGCAAGATGGTGTCTATGTTCCTTTTCTAAAGTTGCGAAACAACCTATCCAACCATCCCTCCATTCATCCATCCATTGAGTCGTTCAGTTATTCAGCCAGTATATATTGAGCACCTACTGTGTACTGGGCAGTGTGTAGAATAAAAAGAACTGGGGTGAGTCTGGAAAATCAGATTTCAGCACCAGCCCTCAGTGGTGGTGGTGGTGGTAGGGGGTGTCTCCGAGTTCTCTGGGCCTCAGTTCCCCTCTGGAAGAAGAAGGGGTTGGACTAAAGACCTCAAGGCCCCTTCCAGCTCTGGTGTTTCAAGATTTGGGGCGGATTTTCTGGACAGAGATTTCTCATTCCCAGGCCGAGGCCCCCTGCTAGATCCCAGGGGCTGCGTGGGCAATGCAGTGGGGCGAGGGAGGACTGCCGTCTCCTGGGTATCGCTCACTCCCACAGGCTGAGAGCCTGATGTACAGGAACGGGGTGGCCCTGAAATACTGGGGGCTCTGATCAAGTGGTTATTTGTGTGTTTGGCTCTACCTCAGAGACTTGAGGGACCAGGCCCATTAGCAGTGGCTTAGTAACAAAAATACCACAGACCCAATGCTTAACTTTATTTTTCACAGTTCTGGGGGCCGGGAAGTCCAGGATCAAAGTGCCAGCAAATTCTGTGTTGTGCACAGTCTTCTCCTTGTGTCCTAACGAGAGAGCTCCCCTGGGTCTCTTTTACAAGGACACCCATCCCATCCATGAGGGTTCCCAGAGGCCTCGCCTCAAAATGCCATCACATTGGGAGATTAGGTTTCAATATACGAGTTTGGGTGCACACAGACTTGCAGGCCACAGCGAGCAGAATCGGACATTCATATTTTGGAGGCTGCAGTTGATCCTGGGGAGTCCTCTGCCCCTGGAGCACGCGGGGTCGCTGAAAGGCCTTCTGGTTCTTGATGCTCTGGACAGGCCATGTGTGTTGAGGCAATTCCAGGGCTCTGCTTTCTCCCACCCTTTCCTGCCCTGGCCCTCCAGCCCCACGGCCTCCCTTCCACCCTTGTTTCTGTGTCTGCTGCTCAGTGCCCCCCACGCTGGCTGGAAAGCCCACTCCTGAGGCTCCGGGGGACCCCATCCAGCTGGCGGTCCTAGGTCCCCAGGACTCCTTCCAGGTCCTCCTAGGAAGCTTTTGCCTTAGCCTGGTCAACCGGCACAGAGTCACGGAGCTGTGCTGATCCGGTTACCAAGGGGTCTGCATTCCTACCGCGACAGTCAGACATAGCAGAAGCTTTCTCAGGTCTCCATCTGTGTAACATCAGTCTTTGTAATGAAGGTGCCTGATTGCAGGCTGTCTGGGCTGTAGGTGGGCGGGAGCTTCGTAGCCACACTTAGGCTGCTTTGATCCTGCCTGAAAAGAGCAGTTTCCTCTGGCTCCTCCTCCAACTAGCAAACCCCTGCCAACAACCCCCCAAACCTGCAAGCCCAAACCATGCTGATGGCGTGTTAGAACATCCCAAAATCCAGGGAAAAGGATGGGAAGGAGGTGGATGCGATGTTGAGGGCATCTAGCCTCGCCTCCCAGAAAATTCCTCCTCCCAGCTAACCTCCTCTCCTCTGTAATTTAGACCATGAAAGGGCTCTGCTTTCTGCTTTATCCCCTGAGCCTACCTCAGTGCTGGACGCATAGTAGTTGTTCAGTAAATACTGTTGAATACATGGATTTCTAGCCCTAGGATCACTCTAAGGAGATTTCTTGGTAATAAACCAATTCAGGAGTGGCTGAGGGTATCATGTATTCAGTCAGCAAGCTTTTGTTAGGCAGCTCCCAGTCCCTGGTACTGTGCCAGGTGCTAAGGGACTAAGGTGACCAGGGCTAAGATGACCAGATAAAGAAATCATTCAGCAATGTGCGCTGAGCCCCTATTCTGCACCAGGCACTGGGTTTTCGTTTGGGACATAGGGAGGTGACTAGCACAGATATTCCTACCTCCACAGAGCTCATATGTTCCCCTCCACAGGAGACAGACAATAAGCAAGTGCATCATACGCAAGACGATTCTAGATTGTGTAGATGCTACGAAGGAAATATGTAGGTGCTGTGATGGAGAGCAGCTGGCTGGCCTACTTTGGACAGGGGCGGTCCAGGGAGAGGCTCTCTAGGGCGTGCAGACAGAGGACAAAGAGCCAAGGGCCAGAGACCAGGAGCCAAGAGACAGCGTAGCAAGTGCAAAGCAAGGGGGCCCAGAGACAGCTGGGTGGGCTTGCAGAACAGAGGTGGAGGGGACAGCAGTGCAGGGTAACGTGGGACAAGTCACCACCCTCCAGTGGGAGAAGCAGATAAGCGAACAGTCAGAGCAGCGTGGCAAGTGTGGAGGAGGGGACAGGCAGGCAAGCCCTGAACTCAGACTGCGGGGAGGCAACCTGGGCACCAAGCCTTGAGACTGCCCTTGAAAAGCTCTCTGTGGTCCAGCATGGGCTTCTATCTTTCCATCACCATGCACCTTGTTCCGAGACTCCCCCAAATTTCCCTGCCAGGAACAAGGGGCTCTGGAGTGGGGCCCACTGCCTGGAGGCAGTGATTTCCCTGCCCTGAAGCTTCTCAAAGCTTCTACTGCTGCTGCAGAAAGCTACCTTGTGGCTGGAGTTACAGGGGCGAGCAAGTTTGGCAGACAGCATCGTCCCTGGGTTATATCGCCAACATGGCGCATCCTTCCTTTCATCTCCCTGGGCTCCCTGGAGCTTTTACTTTCATTGAGCCCAGCATCTAGCAAATAGCCCCATCGCTGCCTTTTATCTGTTTGGCTTTCAACTTGAGACACTCTCTCCAGGGGCCTTGTCTGGCGACAGCACTCTTCAGAACTAGAGTGGGCTATGCCAGGCCTTTGAATGATACTAATTAATGACGTAATAATAACTGTAAAATCAGCTCCCTACTTATTAGGGTGCTGGGCATGCCAGGCAGTGTGCTAAATGCTCTACATGCATCATTTTATGTTTTTCTCACCACACCTTACAAGGCAAGGACTGATATGAGGCTCCGAGAGGCTAAGCAACTTGGTAGGGTTGCACAGCTAAAAATAGGCGCCAGACTGATGTTGGACTTAGTTAGGGCTGTCCGATTCCACAAACTCCTCTGTGTACTAGTGGTTCCCAGGTCCAAGCTCATCACATCAGAATTATCAGGGGAGCTTGTTAGAAATGATTTCTGATCCCTCAACCTCAGAAATTCCAACTCAGTAGGCTTGGAGTGGGGCCCAGGAATCTGTTTTTTGTTGTTTGTTTCTATTTTAACAGTTTCTCTCGGGAGATTCAGGAACAAGGCCAGATGTATTTATGTACAGTGAATGCCAGGTGTATTCAGGTACACCCCACCCCCCATAGGTGTACATGTAATCTTCAAGAGTGAAAGGCAGAGATATGAATTGGGGGAGGGGAGATCTTCCTGGAGAGCACACTCTGGGCCCACCCCCCACCTATTCTTTCCCTGACCCATCAAGAGCTTGAACCCAAACCCTGACCTGCCTCTTCTCAAGTTCTCCATCTTCTCCCGAGGTGGGGAAGAGAAAGAAAAAGCACAATTGAGAACAGACAGAGTAAAAGGCTGTCAGGGAACACAGGAGGGGCTTGGGGACAAGGTGCCTGAAGTTGGAAGCCAGCCAGACAAAAGACATGAGAGAAGGTAGGCTAGGTGGTCTTTGGTCTAAGCGTCCTCAGATTAACACACCGAGGAATCACAGTGATGGTAGACTGGCATGACTTGTCAATCACTGAACGAGTATTTATTAAGCAGCAGTAAGAGCTGCGGCCCCGGAAAGTTGCTGTAGGGCGGGGGGGGGGGGGGCATAAACCTTGTCCTTGCCCCATGCCTCCACCCCGGCACCAAACCTACTCATTGCCACATGTCAATCCTCCGACACAATTTTGTCAAATGCATGAGATCTTCAGTTCTACTGGGAGGGCAAGTCCAAAATCAAGGAAGAGCAGAAATTACTCTAGGACTATACAAAATTAAGTGTTAACGTGTGCTACAGCATAGATGGACCTCGGGGCCAGTATGCTAAGTGAAATAAGCCAAAGCCAAATACTGTATGATCCCACTTATACATGGTGCTTAGAGTGGTCAAGTTCACAGAGACAGAAAGTAGATCAGTGGTTGCCAGGGGCTGGGGGAGGGGAATGGGGAGTTAGTGTTTAATGGGGGCAGAGGTTCAGTTTTGCAAGATGATCAAAGTTCTGGAAGGGCGCCTGGGTGGCTCAGTTGGTTAAGCGTCCGACTTCGGCTCAGGTCCTAATCTTGTGGTTCGTGCGTTTGAGCCCCATTTTGGGTTCTGTGCTGATGGCTCAGAGCCTGGAGCCTGCTTCAGATTCTGTGTCTCCCTCTCTCTCTGCCCCTCCCCCGCCCACACTCTGTCTCTCTCTGTCTCTCAAAAATAAATTAAAATGTTGAAAAAAATTTTTTTAAAGTTCTGGAGATGAATGATGGCAATGGTTGCACGGAGATGAATGATGGCAATGGTTGCACAACTGTGAGTGTACTTAATGTCACTGAACTGTACCCTTAAACATGGTTAAGAGGGTCAATTTTATGTGATATGCATTTTACCACAATTAATTTTTTTTTAATTTGAAACTTAAGAAATTTATGTTGCATTGTGTGGGGGTGGTAGAGATTCTTAGTTTCCTGCCAATATTCACTCTCTTCTCTTTCCATAGAAATAGAAATTTTAGGGGCATCTGGGTGGCTCAGTCGGTTAAGCGTATGACTTTGGCTCAGATCGTGATCTTATTCCGCATGAGTTTGAGCCCCGCATTGGTCTCTGTGCTGACAGCTCAGAGCCTGGAGCCTGCTTCAGATTCTGTCCCTGTCTCTCTGCCCCACCCCTGCTCACACTCTGTCCCTGTCTCTCTCTCTCAAATATAAAATAAAACATAAAAATTAAAAAAAAAATAGAAATTTTATCTGGGCACAAGGCACTCAGAATAAAGATCACATTTCTCAGCATCCTTTGTGGGTAGGAGTGGCCATATGACTATGTTCTGACAAATGGTTGTAAGTGAAAGGGTCCTGTGAGAGCTTCTGGAACTTTCCATAAGAGGCAGCACCAATGCACCCTTTACCTTTCCTCTTTGTCCCTTCCTCCATTGGCTGCTGGGAGTGTTGCCATCTTGGATCATGAAGCTGGGGGCTGTGAGCTCATGGGAGTCACACCTGGCAGGGCAATACGTGTGAGGCCTTAAAACTGCAACACCGAATCAGCCCTGAACTCCCTGCCCAGATGTCTGTGTGAGATAGAGATAGACTTCCGTCTCCTTCAAGCCACTACTATTTTGGGTTTTTTTTTTGATCATTTGTACACAAACTTAAACCTAAGGAATACAGAGGGGTAGAATGAATGATGGTGGAATCTCGAGGAACAGAAAGGACCATAAGGTTGGAGCATTGGAAAGCAGTATAGATGAGGTCGGACCAGAGCTGTCCCGATGAATAATGGGCTGCGAGATGAGTAAGGTCTGGCTCATGCGCTCAAGGAACTCACTGTCTAGTGGAAGAAACATGCATTGATCTGTAGCCAGGGCCACTGCAATCAGCCATAAGGAGCCATTGCCATGCACACATCAGGCCAGGACATGGACTCGTATTCAGTCTTTGCAACAGCCCTATGAGGCAGATGCTATTATTATCATCCCTGTTTTTCAGGGGGAAACAGGCTTATGGAGGTTAAGCAGCTCATCAAGTCATAGAGCGTGGCAGCGAGCGGGAATGGCGACTCAAACCAGGGATGGTTTGATCCTTAACCACTTTAAAAAAATTTTTTTTAATGTTTATTTTTGAGAGAGAGAGAGAGTGAGAGTGAGAGCGCATGCAGGGGAGGGGCAGAGAGAGGGGGAGTCACAGAATCTGAAGCAGGCTCCAGGCTCCGAGCTGTCAGCACACAGAGCCCAACGCAGGGTTCCAACTCACTAGCTGTGAGATCGTGACCTGAACCAAAGTTGGACGCTAACTGACTGAGCCACCCAGGTGCCCCTTAACCACTTTACTGTAAGGGAACTCAATGGAAGGAGTGCTCATGGTCCTGGTAGGATTCTGGAAATCTCTGTGCAGGTGGCATTTGTTCTGAGCCTCAAAGAGGCGTGGGGCAGGGATATTCCAGATGGAGGACACTCGGAAGTGATGGTGTGTTGCACAGAAACCATCTCTCGGGCGTGAAAGTGTTCCTGACTAAAGGGCTTGAATTATAGACAACTGTAGACCTAGAATGATGGATCTTCCAGAAATATGATTTTTTAATTTTTTAATTTTTAACATTTTTATTAAAAGTTTTTAAACATTTATTCATTTCAAAACAATTTTTAAGTGTTTATTGATATTTGAGGAAGAGAGAGGCAGGGCATGAGTGGGGGAGGGGCAGAGAGAGGGAGACACAGGATCCGATAGTGGGCTCCAGGCTCCGAGCCATCAGCACAGAGCCCGACGTCGGGCTCGAACGCAGAGCTGTGAGATCATGACCTCAGCTGAAGCCAGACGCTTAACCAGCTGAGCCAGACGCTTAACCAGCTGAGCCACTCCGGCACCCCAACATCTATTCATTTTTGAGAGAGAGGGAGAGAGTGCGCATGTGCAGAGGAGGGGGCGAAAGAGGGAGACAGAGGATCCCAAGCAGGCTCCGTACAGTGAGCGCAGAGCCCGCCATGGGGCTAAACCTCACGAACCTTGAGATCATGATCTGAGCGAAATCAAGAATTGGCTGCTTAACCGACTGAGTCGCCCAGGTGCCCCAGAAATACAGTTTTTAAAGGCCAAATTTTGGGGCGGGGGGGAGAAGGAACCGGAAAGGTGCAGGGATAGGTAGGCAGGTGAATTCCCACCTAGAAAATTAGTAGTCAAGGGCTCAATTAGTATGGCAGGTGGCAGCACCTGGAAAGGGTTTTCTAAAAGAAGAATTGCAAACTGCTTGCAAATGTCGATGGATAGTTCCAGACCCTGGGTTTTGAAAACTAAAGGATCTCCAGAGGCACTAAGGGAGAAGTCGGAATTAATTTCAGCAGAGACTGATAACGGTTTTGTTGGATAGAAGGTACCCATCTGTACTCGGGAATTGGGGTTACTTTAAATCTTGCACCAAATGAAATTCTATCTTAAATTCAACAGGCAAGAGAGAGGCGTTAGATAAGTATTTATATCATTGTTTTAGTGTCTGCTTTATGAAAAAAAATTTATTTACAAATAGAAACGCATGAGACCTAGCAGTCACAAGTGACACCATTGTCTGACTTGCGCTCTGTGGGGGCGGCTACTTAATTTGGGGACAGGTGGCCAAAGAGAAACTAACCAGCCCCTCAGGGGCACAGCCCCGCCTCCCCATGCCATCCCTACTCCAGGAACAGAAAATGGGTAGGGTGCAGGTGGGGGGGAGGAGAGAGTGCCAGTGAGGGAGGCATCTGGTTAGAAGGCCTGCCCTGCAGAGGGGGGAGGCACCAACAGCCCCGTGCTCTGTCCCTTGCCTTCGGGGGAAACTTTTAGTTTCTGCAAAGCCCCTTTATTTTCTGTAACCACAACTTTCCTGTGGAGGGTGCAGGACATCTACAAAGTGGCATTAGCCTTGCTTGCAGAAGAGGAGAGCCTCCGGAAGGTGGTGGTTCTCCTAGGCACACAGTTGCTGGGTGGTGCAGGAGAGACCCCAAACCTCAGGTGGGGGGTGTGGGTGTAGGTGTCCAAGCAGAGGCCTGACCTGTGGAAGCAGCGTTCGTTCCACCCCCAAATGGATTGCGGGAGGGGAGGGCGCGGGTAGGGACTGATGTCGGGGGACTTTTCTGATCCCCAAGTCTTTCTCGTGCCTGCTTGCCCTCCCCCAGCACCCTCCTGCAGTCAGGGGCGGCGGGACCACCCCTTCCCCCAGGCCCTGTGCCCCATCACCCTTGAAGCAGCTTTATTCCAAGCCATTTGTCTCCACATGCATCTCTTCTCATTTTTCTTTTTTAAGAAATCAGAATGAAATTTATTTAAAAAAATCAATACCCACAACCTAACCTGCACCAGATAAATCAGAGAAGCTTACGTTTCTCAGTCTCACTGCCTTTTTGCAAGGATTCCCCAGTGTTTCTTCCACTCCTTTGGCCAGAAATCTTACTGTCATGGGGTCTTCGATGAGCCACCTCTGGGAAGCCAGCCCCACCCTCTCATCTTGCCAGTGGCTTTGCTCAGCAGCCCCTGCTCTCATCCAGTTCACCTCTGTTCTCCATCCTGGCTGATTCCCATCCCCCCACCCACCCTCTGGGCCCCCAGCCAGGCCAGCCTCCCACACACTCACTCTGGGGCTCAGCCCCAGTTCACCAGCCTCTCCAGCTGTCCAGCCCCGTCACATCCTTCAACTCCTGTTTCCATGTCACCTCGTCCGAGAAGTAGGCACTTTGGAATCAACAGCCTCTGGTCTCCACTCACTCCTGTGTGACCTTGGGCCCACTGCAAAACCTCTCTGAGCCTCAGGTTCCTTATGGGTAAACATGTGGACAGTAACACCACTTTCATGCACTTTGGGGCTGAGGAAATCCCCTAGTGTATGTATCAGCCCTTAGGACCAGCTCGGCACTAGTAAGCCCTCAGGAATGTTTGAGTCCTTTCTTTGGCCCCACTGGTGCTCTGCTCCTTCGTTCCACCTCTCTGCCGGAGAGTTTATCCTGGGAACAGAGCAGCCTACCCCTCTCTCCTCTGCTTGGTGCATCCAGGGTGGCCGGCATCCAGCTCCCATCTGGAGGGTCAGGGTCTGAATTCTGTATGTAATGAGCATTCAGTGCATGCCAAAGGGAGATGGGGGCCAGAAAGGCAGAGGAAGGAAAGGAGGAAGAAGGGAAGGGAAAGGAGAGGAGGAGAGGGCAAATGAAGGAGAGGAAAGGAATAAAGGGAGGAGCAAGACAGAAATCACGGGGGGCAGGGAGGGAAGGAAGGACTCCTTAATCAGCAATGGATATCTTGTGACTTCCACACTGATTGGTACAGAAAGGGGCTTGAGGCACTTATGTGAGTGGATGGGTGGACGGATGGACAGGTGGAGGGAAAGAGGAAAGGAAGGAGGGGTGGAGGGAGGGAAGGAGGAAAACGGGGAGGAAGGAAGGAAGGACAGGAAGGTGGCATTAGTCCGGCAGTGTTCCCCTGGTCTGGACTTCCATCTCGGCCCAGCTCAGCTCTCCTTTGGGGTGATGTGGGGCCTCTAGGTAAGAGCCCTTAGCTCCAGAGGCCCTGTTCTGCGCAGGGGAACCAGAGAAGCCCACCCTGGCCGTGTGCAGCTTGGGGGCAGGGAGAACAGAAGCAGCCCGTCGGGCCCAGGCCGGCCAGAGCCTGTGCCTGTGCAGTGCCCGGCTGGCGAGAGGTGGTTCTCCTTCCTCCGCCGCCTTCCGCCGAGCCTCCGGCTCTCCACCCTGGGGCCTTGCTGAGGGGCAGGCCTGTTTAGCATGCACGGGGCCACCTCCCTGGCTGTACATGGGACAGGAAGCAGGACAAGGGTCCTCTGGGGATTACTGGACTTGTAAAGGCCTGTCTGGGTGGATGGATCGTCAGATGCATCAGCTGCGTGGCAGGTAGGGGGCTGGGAGCCAGCCCAGGCCTCTGTGCCCTGATGCCAAGGGAGGCATCAGAGTTGCCCACACTCACTTGGAAACTCCACACCCCACCCCGGAGAACCCTTTCCCAACTGGGCCTCTTCAAGATGAGAAGAAAAAGGAAGGGGTATCCTTAGTCTCTGCCCCCTTCCTGGACATTCACAATGCAGGGAGTACAGTGAAGGCTCTGATGAGTCCTACAGCAAAGAAACCCTTTTCATTTGAACATTGCCTCCCCCAACCTCTTCCATGTTTTGAGAGCACTCAAATCACATCTTGAAGATGCTAGAGTTTTGTAGGCTGCAGTTTGGAAAGGCTGAGGCAGACTAGGGAATAGAGTTTCAGCACTGGAAGTATTGACACGCCACCGAGGTCCCTCTGGAAAACTCCTACCCATCCTTTGAAGCCCACTTCAGATGCCTTAGGCTATCTGTGGTGTCTTCTTATTGGGAGAATGAACCAGTCATTCATCTGTGCCCCGTGACCCTTCCACACCACTTTATTCTGTTCTTTTCCCATGGGGCTGTTTGGTTACTCTTATTTCCTGTGAGACGGAAGGCTTCCTGGGGGCTGGAACCATGTGTTGTTCAACTTTGTTTCCCTACGACCTGACACACAGGAAGTAGGGGCTCACTGCTCATTCACCAGTGGAATTTAGTACAGCATCCTTGCTTTACCGAGAAGTAAGCCGCGACCTAGAGAGGGCCAGGCCTTGTCCAGGGTTTGCGAGCCGGACTTGGTGGGGGGAGGGCACAGGGAGTGCCCACCAGGCTCCCAGGTTCCCTTCCACCTGCCCTCTCCCCCTCCCTGACACCATGAGTTGCCATGAGTGCTGGGTCTTCTCTCTGGGATTTCTATTAATGGTCAGGCAGGAAAAGGACTCAGGTAGCGAGAGGCTATAGCTAATATGTCCACTTAGTTCAGCAGATGTCAGGATGCTCAAATCTGTTCCCATCTCAGCCCCTCGTTTATGTCACGGTGGCTGCAGGCTTGGTTCAAGGGCTAATGCCCCTGACCAGGGTCTGCTCTGAGCTTGGTTAGTAGAGGACTGTGCTTCCTCTTATTCTGTTGCATCTGAGGCTGACTGCTAGGGTCTTGGCGGGGAGAGTAGCCATCAGTTATACGAGCTAGGTGAGGGCACAGAATCCTGCAGCAGGTGACAGCGTAGGACTGCACCCTCACCAGCAGCTCACCCCCTCTCCAGTCTTCTTCAGGGGCCCTGGTGAGGGGACCCCGGAGCTCTGGGCCAGCGTGGCAGGAGAGCAGGTGTGGAGAGAAGGGAGAGCCGGGAGAAGTGTCCTGAGCCTGGAGGGCAATGCCACCCCCTACACCCAGCCCTGTCCACCTTCGGAGGCAGCCAGCCTCTGCTCTGGCCAGGCTGACTCCTGGAATCTCTGTCTATGTCCTCTGTGTGGCCTTGTCCCCCCACCCCCCACCAGGGTTCACATGCAGACATGCAGGGTGTAAGTTCCAGGGAATGAGGGCAGAATCTTCTCTTGGGCCAGTTACACAGTTGTGGAGTGGCCACATTTTGTGCTGATGCCTGGAGGGTGGGGGCAGGGCACAAAGGAAGTGCCACATGAAGTCTCCTTTCAGGGAGATTAGTGTCTAGTCACCAGAGACGTGCCTCTGACCCTTCTCCAGGGTGTGGCGCTCAGGAGAGACCCTGCAAGGGTAGAATGACCAGCTGTCAGCCTGCGATGGGCCAGCAGGGTGGGCAGCCGCTCCGAGGGCTGTCGGCATGCTAGCGTAGGATGGGGCAAGGATGTGCATCAAGGGAAGGAGGACTGGGCTTTCAGAATAACCCTACTCTGGTGGTGAAGGTGTGGGGCCACAGGACACCCTGGTTTCCGGAGAAGCCCTAGTTTTGTGCACACATGCCCCCAGTAGGATAACTCTGAGGACTGTACCTCACAAAGGCTCCCCGAGTTCCTCGGTGGGATTAAGCTCCAGTCACTCTAGGGGTGACCTGCTTGGTTTCCTCCCCTCCCTGACTCACTCTCCCCTTCCCTACTAGGGCTTCCTGGGATCACCCCCCCAACTAAACTACCTGCCCTTGAATCCTTATCCTAGGGTCTGCTTCTGGGGAAACCCACCCTAAGAGTACAAATTGGCACTATCCCTCTGGAGGACGATTTGGCAATCAGGGTCAAAATTATAAATACACATATTCATGGGTGAGCAGTTCCACTTCTGGGAATTTATCCTATAGATATACTCTTTTAAAAAATTTTTTTAATGTTTATTTATTTTTGAGAGAGAGAGGGAGACAGAGCATGAGCTGGGAAGGGGCAGAGAGAGAGAGAGGGAGATACAGGATCCGAAGCAGGCTCCAGGCTCCAAGCTGTCAGCACAGAGCCCAATGCAGGTCTCAAACCGACAAACCGTGAGATCATGACCTGAGCTGAAGTTGGCCACTTAACCAACTGAGCCACCCAGGTGCCCCTCTCCTATAGATATACTCTTATATATGCCAGAAGATTTAGGAACAAGGTTGTTTTTCACAGCATTCCTTATAAGAGCCAAACATTGGAAACACCTAAATGCCATCCCTGGGAATAAGTTAAGGAGAACATGTTCATCCAATGAGTGGAATATTATGCAGCCATTACAAAGGAATGCCTGGGGATGCTCTCTATAGACTGATTTCTGACGGTCTCCAAGATAAATCAAGTGGGAACAAAACCAAGGTGCAGAGAAGCGTGTTTGTAAGAAACAAAAAGAGTCTGCAGCCATAATTGCTTGCGACGTCTGGAAGGGTGCCAAGAAAGTGACAAACTTGGAGCCTCCGGAGAGAGGAATTGGGCACCTAAAAGCCAGGGAAGGAGGGGAAATTTCAGGATATAGTCTTTATACTTTTTCATTTTTGCATCATGTGTGAGTTCTGTGGTATCTCTTAAAAAATGTGTGTGTGTGTGTGTGTATGTGTGTGTAAAACTTAAAAATAATCGTAAAGAATCACCACAACTCTGCCCGATCACAGAGTTTTGCTAGAGTGATCAACCCAATTTTGGCTTGTGTAAGGAAAGTTGGACCCATGGCCAGGGGCATTCAACCTTCCCTTTCTCATTTAGCATTCCCATAAGGTGGTTCTGCACCATTACTCCAGCTTTCTAAATAAGGAAAGTAGGCCTGAGTCCGGCCCTCCCCCAAGATGCTAAGAGTCCAAGCTGTCCTTCCCCTATCCGTTCCCGGGGATACCAGAAGCTTCCAAAATCCTCCTGACACGGGGAAGATTGCAGGTCTTCTTTACTGAGCTACCTGAAATGCAGACTGCTGTCTCTGGAAGGATGAGATGAGGCAGGGGGCTGGATGGAATGAGCTCTCCATGTGAGCTCCTTGTGGGTGGGCAGCGTGTTCTATTTCTATATTCCAGAGGCCTGGTGCAGTACCTGCCCCGTTTGTCGGAAAGATGGGTGAATGAATGGGTTTTTTTTTTTTTTTTTGCCCCAGAATTTCAGGCAAGGAGGAATAAAGGGGTAGAGGACTGTCTCCTTCCAGCTCCTGGGATCCTAGGTCAGTGAGAGCAGGTGAGCAAAATTCTGGCGTTGGACACATTCTCTTTGCAAACCCAGCTCTGTTCTTCTGGCTGCCGTGTGGCCTTAGGTGAGTCTCTTCACTCGAGCTTCAGTTTCTTCATCTGTGCAATGGGTCCAGAGATGGCCTGTGCTGAAGATTAAGTAAGATCCCATCAAAGTGCCATCCAGTGTGCCTGGCACATAGTGGCTCTGCTAGGTATCTGCTCATCTCCCTCCCCTCCTTTGGGTAGAACAACCACCCCCAAGTTCAGACATTGTCCCCTCTTTGCCTCCATCAAGCACCCTCATGTCAAGGAGGTCCTCCTTATGTCTAACTGAAAACCCTCCTGCTAATTAACCCCCATCCATGCCTCCTGTGCTCCTACTGTCCACGGGCAAGAGGAAAAGCTGTCAGCCTGGTCCCGCAGGAGCCTCCTCCAGATCTGAAGGCACAGAGCAAGTCAAGGTTGAGTCTCGTCCACTGGAGGCCCAGCAGCCCCGGCCCCTCCTGCTTAGCCCCAGTCCATTTTCCATCCCTGTTACCCTCCTGTCTCCTTCTGGTACAAAGTCAGCCGAGAGCTGTCCACGGTGCCAGGGCCCAGCGCCTGCCCTTCTCCACCCCACTCCCTTCCTCCCCACCCAAGAAATCGGCAAATAGCTCAGATTCTGATGACAAGGAGATTGAACCCCAGGCACGGCAGCCCTGACAAGTTGCATTTTGCAATAAATCCCCGCAATTAGACCCTGCAAACAGCACCGCTGTCGCTTCTCTGATACACGGCAGGGAATTAGCTTAATGTCCCTGGCAACCAATTCTTGGACTAAAAATAGTATGGCTGTGGGTTCACCTTCTCCTGCTCAACATCCAATCTCTGCGAGGGAAGGAACGACCTTGGGGTCCAGGTCTTGCCTGGGTGCTGGGGACTGGGCATCAAGGGTTAACTCGGTTTTAACTAATGTGTCAGTCAAGGAATTATCCAGCAGGGCGGAGGTGGAGGATGCCTTCTGTGGGGGAGGGAAGCCAGGCTGAGCTGTTTTATTTTAAATACAAGCTTTTCGAGTAGGCAGCCACCTTCCCAGAGGACTCCCTGGTTGGCCTCCCAAAATACTACCTCTTCTCCACCCATCACCCCCCACCCACCCCATAGCAGCGCACCGCCCTTTGGGGGTACAATGAACCAGGAATGGGTTCTAGCCCTCGAGTGCCCACCACCCTCTGCTTTGTAGTTTCCTCATCTACAGAAGGAGGGATTAAGTGAGTTTATCTGATTACATATGGGATTGCCAGATACCGTAAACTCTGAGTTTCCAGTATTTTGTCCCAAATGTCCTCACAACATCAAGATCCCTGAAATGCCAACACATCAGTGTGCAAACCCCCTGACAGATCATCAGGCAGCACATACAAAGCAACACGGATACAAAACACACGTGTGTTCACACCTACCCACAATCGAAAGAAGTTTCTTTATGTAACACTTACTTCTATGATGTATGGTACTCTGATATGTTTGCTCCTTCTTTTTTAAGTTTATCTATCTATCTATCTATCTATTTAGAGAACTTCTGTGTGCGTGAATGAGGGATGGGCAGAGAAAGAGAGAGAGAGAGAATCCCAAGCAGGTTCCCCACTGTCTGTGCAAAGCCCGATGTGGGGCTCAATCCCACAAACCGTGAACTCATGACCTGAGCCAAGATCAAGAGTTGGACGCTTATCCAATTGAGCCACCCAGGTGCCTCCCCTTTTTAAATATTTGAATGTAGGTTCTGACTCACTAAATTTATTTCACCATCTTTTTTTTAAATGTTTATTTATTTTTGAGAGAGAGAGAGAGAGTGTGTGAGCAAAGGAGGAGCAGAGAGAGAGGGAGACAGAGAATCCGAAGCAGGCTCCAGGCTCTGAGCTGTCAGCACAGAGCCCAATGTGGGGCTCAAACTCAAGGACCGCAAGGTCTTGACCTGAGCCAAAGTCGGGCACTTAACCGACTGAGCCACCCAGGTGCCCCTGACCATCTTATAATGGGTTACAAATTGCAGTTTGGATAGGGCCGACCTAGTTCAACTCCTTATTTTACAGATAGAAGTACCAGGGAAGGGAAGGGATTAGCCAGCCCAAGGTCACACAGCTGGCTGGTAGGAGGACCCAGACCAGACTCCAAGTCTGTTGGTTTCACAGTGGTGATATCTTCCTTTACGTTGCAGCTGCTCATGCAAGACTATAGCTCCAGAAGGAAACGGGTCACATCCCTAACACTACTGTCCCTCCCCCTGTGAAAGCCTCGCTCATAGTAGGTGCCCAATAAATGGCTCCATTGGGCTGATGGAATAACGATGAGCAAGTCTTTGGGGATCAGTGATGGCCCTGCCGCAGTGGGCGATTAATAAATGCAGTGGCCTCAGCCCAGAGACCAGGTCAGCTTTAGCTCATTAGCAGGACTGGGCTCTCCCAGAGCTTAGGAAGGCTGACATTCATGGCGCGGCAGAAACCCCACAGCCAGGGGCTGGGGGAGAATGAAGAGAAGTGGCGGCTATTAGGAGGGGACGTTAGAGGTGGGCAGGGGGTGTGGAGACCGGGCAGGTGCCAGGGTGTGAGGAGGGCTGCAGCCCGTTGGAACAAGCTCCAGACAGAATGGGACTCAGTCTCTTCTGATCCCCTCCCCGTCTTTCTGGAAGGCGTGGCTGTGGAGATCTGGGAGGCGAGGCAGAGGGACATGCAAAGGGAGAGATGAGAGACGGAGACACAGAAAAGAGCAATTTCCACAAGCTCTGCCGAGTTAACATCAGAGACAACGTTGCCCAGGGGTGGCCAGGAGCCCCTCGAGGCCTCCCACAGCCCCTCCCTCACCCACTGCCACCCCCCACTCCACCCCAGAGTGGAGGGAAGGGGCAAGGGGGGAGGGGCTCCTCCACTCCAGTCCCTGGGCCTGTGAGAAATTCGGACTGGGGGCTGGGCAGCCTGGGAGGGACAAATGCTCATTTGTTGACAAGATGAGCAGACACTTTGCCCACACCGTGTCCTCATCCCTGGAGAGAGACTCGGGCGCTGGCAAGCATATGGCTCCTCAGGCGGCCATCCCCTGGGGCTGCCCCCTTGCACTCCTGAGCACCTGTGGTCAGCACAGATGCAGGACGGAGAAGATGAGACAAGTATGGTGGCCTGGCAGGAGCAGGACCCTGGCCATTGGTTTAGTCATTCATTTGACAGGTGTCTGCTGAGTTCCTGCTAGGAGCTGGGCGCGGGGCTAGGCGTGAGGGAACATAGTTGAGATCAAGGCAGAGAGCTTAGGGTCGCAGGGAAAGCAGACTTCGGACAAGGGCGTTTTGAGCGGCAAGGGGATGCTCACGGAGCTCGTCTGCGGCACCGGTAAGGCTTCCTAGAGGGAGTGAAGTTTAAGGTCAAGTTTCCAGAAACAAAACTGAGAATTCCAGAGTTGAGAGGAGAAGCTGAAATGTGACAGGTGGCCTGGGGATCCCCTCTCGTGTGCAGTTTGGTGGGATCTCCTCAGCCCCGTGTCTCGGCCTCAGCCTTGCAGCGTTGGGAACTTTGTTATTGCAGCTCCCTCCAGCAGGATGGAGCTCGGTGGGGCTGACTCACAATAAACAAACTTCCCAGAGACTGAGTCACACACCAAAATGCCAATTTGTTTTTCTGTCATGGAAGTATATTTGGTAAGCGGGGCCTCACTGGAAGCCTGCTTCAGCATTAGAAAACTGGGGTGTGAGTCGCAATGCCACATGATACCAGCTAAGGAAATAGGGGCAAAGCTTTAATCCTCTATGAGCCTCGGTTTCCTCATCTGGAAATTGGGATAATAATGGCTACTCGGGGTTGTGATGAGGAGAAAGTGAGCTATTGCCAAATACAAGTGCCTCATTTCTCTATGTGAATACCTCAATTCAAGTTAGTGATTCCTTAAATTTGTGTTTATTTTTAAATAGATGATCAATGTACACGGTATGAAACCCCAAAGTTACCAGAGGATATAAGTTGACAAGTAGGTCTCCTCCCTGTTTCTCACCCCTGCCTCAGCTACCTAGTTCCTCTCTTTGAAAGAAACAAATAATTATCAGCCTCTGGTGTGTTACTTTTTCTTCAAAAAGACTTCCTTGGGGCTCCTGGGTGGCTCAGCCAGTTAAGCTTGGACTTCGACTCATGTGTTGATCTCGCGTGAGTTCGAGCCCTGTAGTGGGCTCTGTGCCGACAGCTCAGAGCCTGCAACCCGCTTCGGATTCTGTGTCTCCCTCTCTCTCTGCCCCTCACCTGCTCACACTCTGTCTCCCTCTCAAAAATAAACATTAAAAAAATTAAAACAAGGGGCACCTGGGTGGCTCAGTCGGTTGAGCATCCGACTTCGGCTCAGGTCATGATCTCACGGTTCATGGGTTTGAGCCCGCGTTGGGCTCTGTGCTGACAGCTCAGAGCCTGGAGCCTGCTTCAGATTCTGTGTCTCTTTCTCTCTCTGCCCCTCCCCTGTTCACGCTCTGTCTCTCTCTGTCTCTCAAAAATAAATAAACGTAAAAAATTTTTTTTAAAAATTAAAACAAAAACAAAAAGACTTCCTTTATATTTTAGAAGTAATTCATGGTTTAAAAAAATCCAAAGAGAATAAAAGGGAATACAAGGCATGTGTTCTTTCTCCCGAGTCCCCCAAACTCACACCCTAGAGGTGACTGTGTTTGCTGGTCTCTCATGTTCCTTTACAGGGTAACTATTAGGGCTGGTTCCAGATGCATTTCCGAGGGAGAGTCTGCTCAGGGGACCAGGTTACAAATGAGAACACGCAGGATTAGTCAGGAGGTGGGCAGAGGCAGTGGGAAGTTCCCAGAGGACATTTCTATCAACTTAGGGCCGTGTAATGAATTGCTTTTCTCCACCCCAGGGAGATTTATCATCCACCCACCCACCCACCCACCAGTCCATCCATCCAACCCTTGCTGGTTGGGCCCTCTGCTAGGTGCTGTGGGAATACAAGATGAATGCGTGAAGCATGCTCTCTTGTCTTGCATCATCTGTCAGTGGGACAAACGACATACGTCATGGATTTATTTAAGTCTGAAAGGCACAGGAGACGTCCCCTAATATACCTCTAGACCTCACTACGAGAAACTGAGATCCAGAGAGAAGATGTGACTGGCCAAAGTCATTCAGCAAAAGGACTGCTGAGCCGGGACTGGAAGGCAGGTCTGGGGACAGGACACTAACATAAGGTGGAAACTGGTGCAGAAGGGAAGTGGGCTTGGAAGGTGTGGCATCCAGGACAGAGATTCTAGCCCTAGAGGTGGGGCAGGCACTCAGGCAGCTGGGAGAGCTTGAGGACAAGTGCCAGGCCAGGGAACTTGGAGGCTGGGTGTTTACAGGGGAGGACCCAGAGCAAGCCTGGGGATATAGTTTGGGCAGAACATTCTAGTCCAGATAATGGGGCTTATCCTTGGAAGTTTAGCAGCCACAGGCCCAGGGCCCCCAGGGTACCCCTGGAGTCCTACAGTGCACAGCCATCTCTATCAGCACAGTGAGCGAGGCATGCGCAGAGCCTGGCCTTGCTGTTCTTCATCTTGGACCCCTCCACCTCCTGCCCTCCCCTATCCCATAGCAGTGTCTTTCCAGTGAGGTCTGGGGAGATGTCCTCCTAACATCTCTAGCAACCATGCCTCCAGCAGGATTCCCTCCACTGGGGTCTCTGTTCATTTGTTTTAGGTTGCTTCACATCCTGCCTGCACGGAGCCTTGTTCTGTCTGTCCAGTCAGGCCCCCTGGGAGGCCTCACCATCCCTCTAGCTCACTAGAGTCACATGCAAGAAAAGACTCATTGTATCCTGTCTCACGTTTGCAAACTCAGCTTTTGAGCAGCCTGCACTGACCAAAGTCTTAGCAAGAAATGCATGACCCACTTGAATCGGATAATTCGAGAAGGGTTTATTAAAAAGACTGTTTACAAGGATTTGCACAGAATGGGGAAACTACCAGGGGTCATGTGGTATCTTGAAGCCAGTGAGAACTGATTCTCCTTAGATCCAAAGGGACAAGGGGAGGAAAAATGGAGAAAGAGGTTACCAGAGCCTCTGGAAAGAGGTTGCTGTGGGAGCAGCAGGGGCCCTTGGTCAAGGCATACAGCCATGCCAGGGCTACCCCCACAGGGAAAGAGCTAGCGGGATAAATTCCCCAACTCCCTCTCCTCTCTTCAGCTCATCTACAGTCAGGGCTTCCTATTGGCTGAACCCAACAGGAAGTGGGCGGGGGAGAAAGCCAATTGGTGCAGTTCACACCTGTCAGTCCTGGGACACGCAGCAGGTGGGGAACTGTGGAGGGTAGATATGGAGGAGGAGCAAATGGAAGGTCCCTGCACAACCACCATGACCTTCATCACTGACACAGTCACTCCCGCTCTGTGCCCTCACGAGTCCAGCCAGGCTCTGTTTCCTGTCAATGGATCTCCGACCCATCTTATAGGTAATTCCTCCCCCTTCCCCTCTCCTCTGCCCCATGACTCAGAAGCTCTCTGTGCTTTTCCCCTATCAAGCATGCAGGTGGGATGAAATAACTTCAGCCTTTATCACCCCCTTGCCCTGACCACATGGGGCTGGAACCATCTGGCCAGCCCTGGGCCAGTCCTCTCACGCAGGAGGGACCCATGCAGCATGGGGCCTTCCTCTTCTGGAATGAACTACTGTTGTGTGGCCATTAGGCTGAGCCCCGGTCGACACTTCTCTGGCTCAGGCATACTTGGAGGTGCTGGCCCACATCCAGCCGAGCCACTGGGGCATGGCCAGATGGCAGCCAGCAAAGCTGAGCCTGGCTCTGGGCCACAGGCCTGGCTTTGGAAACCAGGCAGTGAGTGGCCCATGGGAGGCAGCATGCCTCCAGGCACCTCAAGATAGTATGACCCAGCCCCCAACCCAGGTAACGCCAACTGGACCGAGGTCTCAGGTCCACTGTGTCTTGCAGGAGCCACAGGGCATCATCCGGGCCTGAGGAAGGCTGATGCAGTGCAAAGTGCAGGAATCTGAGAGTCAGGAGACTGGGCTCTGCCCAGCTCTGCCCCCAGTACCCCTGGTCTTGGAAAAACTGCTTCCCCCTCTGGGAAGAACCATGTTTCAAAAAATGACCTCTACTGTAGGACCCTAATATATAAAACTGGCCAAAACACAGTGCAGCCTCAGAGTCCCTTCCTCAGTCTCCCCATCACCACTTTCTCCCCCCGCCTCATCTCTAACTTCGATCCCTGAGGCATCTCTTCAGAATCCTGGGGTTCTGGAAGATGGTTTTGGAAAACCCTGGCATAGGTGCTCCCTAAGTGGTCCCAGGCAGCTCTCACATGCTGTGAATTTTTACAGTGGATAAAAACAGACAAAATGTTACCATAAGCTCCTATGTACCCATCGTCCAGATTCGACAGTTAGCAACTCACGGCCAACCTTGCTTGTTTCATTAGCATCCCCACCCACTTCCTTTCTTCTCCTATTCCTTGAAAGCAAATCCCAGACATCATGCCATTTCATCTGTCAATATTTTAGGTTGTATCTCTAAAAGAACCCACTTTAAATACGTGACCACAATACCGTTATCACACTTTAAAATATCTAATTAGGATTCCTGTTTCCAATTGTTTATTTATCGGTCTTTTTTTTTTCCGATTTGTTTGAATCAGAGTCTGCATGAGGTCCTCATAGTGTAGCTAGTTAATACATTTCTTCAGTCTCCCTGTCTTGCTCTGTGAGTTGTAAGTGGCCAGTAAAAGTCAGGGTGGCCTGTTTTCCCCAAGTTTCTCTGGGAGATGTGAAGACATTCCCAGCAAACTGGAAAGGAAATCTGCTCGTCCCTGAGCCCTTTTTTAAGGCCTGAGGGGAGGGGAGAGGAGTGAAAAGACCAGGCTGAGGCTCAGTGCTGTGGTTTCCCACCAGGAAGGTGTAATTACATGTTTTAGGGGGCCCTAGTCCAGGGCTGGGGTGAGATCAAACGCCAAAACAGGAAGTGCTACACTGGTGGGTCCAGAAGGATCCAGAAGAGGACGGGTCCTTACAGAGTGCACTACCCTGGAGGCAAGAGCCTGGGGTCTAACCCAATGGTAAGATGGACCATGAACTGTAAACCGTTCATTTGGCATCTGCTGAGGCGCAGGACTTTGCCAGAGGCTGGGACTGCCGAGATGAAAAGGAAGCAGTATCTGCCCTTCAAGGAGCTCACAGCTCTTCAGGGAAACAGATAGGCACATTGTATATTTAACCTCTAGACTTCAATGTACCCGTCGGTAAAACAAAAATAATAGCACCTTACCTATTAGACGAGCAGGTTTCTATGAGACCTCTCCTAGTCCTAAAAAGGATTTTAAGAATCAGAAAAAGGGGACAAACTATACTTATAGAAGAGGTGGAGGAGGGAAGGCAAAACATTAACCTGGGGGAAGGGTAAGGAACATTCACAGAAGACCCCAGAGCTCTTAAGTCCTGTCCTGGCTCTACCAACTACCCAGCTGAGGGGCGTTAAGCAGACTCCCCCACCATTGGTGTTACCTCAGTGCCTTCTCTGGGGCCTCAGTGTTTTCTAAATGATGGAGTTCAGGAAATCTGGAGTGGGAAACTCTTGCTTTTCTGTGGTTTTCAGAATAGAATGTCTAGGTTTGGATCATATCCCCATGGAAAGCCAGGATTTCTGCTGTCCATGGTACCAAACTATTGTCTAGGCCAAGGTGCTTCAACCTCCACACTATGGATATGTTGACCCAGGTAATTTCCTGTGAGGGCTGTCCTGTGCACTGGAGGATGTTTAGTGGCATCTCTGGCCCCTGTGCACTAGATGCTAGTATCTCTTCCCCAGTTGTGAAAACCAAAAATGTCTCTAGACTTTGCCAAATGCTCCCTGGGAGGGAAAAGCCCCTAGTTGAGACCCACTAGTCTAGGCTAGAAGGATGCTATTTCTCTGTGAAAATATGTGAGTGTGTGCCCTTCCTTTTGACTCTGCACAAATGGCCAGCATCTCTGATCTGTTTTCACTTCCTGAATGTTCCCATGGTGTCAACCCTTCTGACTTCCGTGCACCTTTAAAATTTTTTCTTAGAAACAACTTCAGTGGCCCTCTTGACCACACTTAATAAGTGCAAAAATATGGTAATTGTACCCAGGGTAAGCACACTTGCCCTTGATCGATACAGACTCAGACGGCGGAGGGGGGGTGGCCAGAGAGAAGTAAGAATGGGTAGGTCACCTGAGAGCTCTGTGGCTGAGTGGCCCGCCTTGCCTATGTCACTGCCAAGCTTGTCCCGTGGCTTGCCTTTACTCCCCTCTTTTGTCTACCCACTGTGAAAGTAAAAGGAAAGAATCATTCTAGAGCCTCATTTTCTTGAAGCCAGGACCTCCTCTGGGTGATATCACAACTGCCTAGGTGTCTAGACTCAAGTCACGTCTCCAGTACACTGGAAAATGTCTGGAGTGGGAGCTGGGGACGTCAGGCTGGAGTCCTGCCTGTGTGAAAGCCAGCCTTGTGACGTTGGGCAAGGGATCAACCTCTGAGCTCCGATTTCTCATGTATAAAGTGAGGCAATTAATACCTTTTTTTAGAGGGTTGTTATAAGGATTAAATGAGAAAACGTTTGTGAAAGAGCTATGTGGTACAAACTGCCATACGAATCTGAATCACTATTGTTAGTATCTGTTGCTCTCAATAAGAGAAGGAATAACATCAAGCCCTTTATCCAAGGGGATCCTCAGCCTGTCCCCTTTCCCCCCAGTTCTGCCGAGCCTCACCCAGCCACTGCATCCCCATTTCTTGTCCCCATCAGATCAGTCTCCTCCCCTGCCATGAACTTGTTCCTCTGGCCAAGTCTCTAAGGGACCCTCCTGCCTTGAAGGCCTCCTCTCTTCTCTGCCTGTCTATACCCACGGCCTTCAATACCCAACTCCCAACCCACCTCCTCTAGATCTTTCCTCTAAAGAGGGAGTGGGCAAAGCCCAGTTAGCCCTCTTCTCCCAACTGAGCTACCTACAATCCCACAAACCCAAGACAAAGTTATGGGTAGATCTGGGTTGATGATGGTAAGATGATGATGATGATGATGATGATGATGATAATTTATAAGATTTAATAAGAAGAACCACTAATATTTTTGAAGTACTTCCCATGTGCCAGGCACTGCACTAAACACTTCGCAATGTATTAACTCATTTGTAGAGTGCCGGCTGGCCATATGGGATTGCACATCTGTATCTGCCTCCAGACCCCAGCATAATATCACTTCCTTGGTAGAACCTTCCCCGTTGGCCCCAGGCAGAATTAATATTTTTGCCTCCATGCCCATGGTGCCTGGTCTGTTTTTGACCTAATTTCATTAGCTTTTAATTATTTATCAAAGTCTTCCCTTCCACTCTGTGAACATCTTGAGGGCTAAGGCCCTATTATAGTAATCTTTATTAACTTTGGTGTCCAGCAGTGGTTGTCACATAGTTGCCGCTCATTAAATATTTGTGGAAAGAATGCACAGATGAATGGAGTAATTAATACCATCTCTCCTGATGTGCATGTGATTTTATGAGCTGCTCCCTCCATGAGGCCATTTTCCTGACCTTACACTTGAGAAGCATTCTAGACCAGTGCTACTCCAAGCATGACCCATCTGCAAACAATTTGTTGCCAGTCCATGACAAGGCAAGTGCAGAAATTGACAGTAAGCTTTTAGAAAAATTTAGGTACCTTGACAGTTTTATGTCCACTGGATCTAAGAGCTTTAAAAATCAGGCTTCTATTTTGTATGTCTTTATTTGTTATTTCCTTTTTCTAATAATTCATTCACACTGTTCTTTGCAATTATATCATTCTGCAATAGATTAAAATTTAAAAATCAAGAACTGCTTTTATTTTCACACAAGTAGTCTGGAACCAGTAGTCTTGTTCCAGATCATCAAACTCACTGGGATACCCATGGTTAAAGTCAACAGAACCTTAAAAGGGGCCTGCTGGACCCTACCTGGCTGGGCCCCACCCATCACTATTCCTTCACATCTGTCTCTCCTACTGTTTGGAAGGATGTGGAAGTGTCTCTTATTCCTGTTTAAATTCTTCATTTTTCTTCTTTTTTCCAAATCTGGCAGGTTAAATGAATGAAAGCTGACACTGGTCTGGGCCTGGACAGGAAGAGGAGAGGGCAAGGGAGGGGTCAGAAGAGAGTCTGGGAAGGGAATGGTCAGAAGGGGCAGGGGGCTGCCCTGAGGGGGGTATGGGGTGGGCTGCTAAGGAGACCACTCAGCTGTCAGACTGGCTGGAGCAGCTGGGGCTGAGATGGGGGAAGGGCATGGAAGGCCTCGGGATTGGCAGCTCCAAGCCCAGTGGATGAGAGCCAGGCTCTTCTTGAAGGTGGAAGGAAGCAGTTTCAGGACAAATGAAAGGGGATATCGAATCCTTTTACAGAAGGGATGTTAAACAGGAGGCTCTCATAACTCCCCTGAATCAAGTGGTCAAGGCCAAAACTCTAAGTGTGTAGGTAATGGAGTGATATAGAAGCTCCCTTCCTCCCACCCCAGAGTGGGAGTGGGGCGTGGGTGTTAAGTCGGTGAAATCAAGACAGACAGTCCACTTGGGGTGGGGGTGGGGGGGAATTGTACCATCTATAGATGCTTCTTTAGAAAGAGAAGGTCTGAATCCCAGGCCAAAAAGATAGGAAGGGCAAGGCTTGATTACAGGCTAATTGATGGCATTAGCATATTTAAAGATCAGGTCAAGGGGAGGACGATGGGACTCAGAAAGGCAGAATTTGATGGTGTTCATTAAACATAGAGAAACACAGAATGGAGGTGTCTGGTCAAATCTTGGAGTCAGCTCCAAGGTTGGGCAGGGCTGGAGAGCAAGGCCTTAACAAGGCTTGGGCAAACCTCCCTGAGGACCCACCGCTTCCTTTCCTTTGATTCCACAATCCACTGCTCCTGTGACCCTCTAATCAAGAATTCTTTCCCACCAAGAGCTGCCTAGAAGGAGGGACCACGAGGCCCATACATTTGAGCATCAGGTCCACTTGATGATGATGATGGTGGTGGTGGTGGTGGTGGGATGATATAGCTAACTAACTTTCACTAAGCGCGTGCCAGGCACTGTTCCAAGCCATTTACAAATATTAACTCATTTAAACCAACCTACAACCCTATGAGGTAAGTATTTCTACCCCCATTCTATAGATGAGAAAATTGAGGCACTGTTAAGTCATTTTTCATATTTATATAGCTTGTACGCGGAAGAGCCAAGACTCAGACTCTAGAACCTGCAGTAGGCTAGACCACTATGCATTTAATTTTTTTGAAGTGTTTATTTTTGAGAGAGAGAGAGAGAGCATGTGCACACTAGTGGGGGAGGGGCAGAGAGAGGAAGACACAGAATCCGAAGCAGGCTCCAGGCTCCAAGCTGTCAGCCCAGAGCCCAACAGGGGGGTTTGAGCTCGCAAACCTTGAGATCATGACCTGAGCGGAAGTCGATGCTTAACAGACTGAGCCACCCAGGTGCCCCTGTATTCAGTTTTTGTTGAGAATAATAAATGGGCAATCTGGCTGGTGCATCCATCTATCTCTTTTGGGATTGGTTGGGGTGAGTCTGTGCTGGATTCAGTGTGACCAGCTCTGCAGCACTAACCTAATGGGGGTTTTGCAAGACTTGGGACTATGTGCTTCATCTAGAAAGTACCATTCTGTGTGGTTAAGCCAGTGTGACCAGCTGACTTCCTGGGCAATGCCCCTCCCCACTTCAGAGCCCCAAACCCCTTCAGGGCCCAACCCTCCAGGCACCTTGAGCTGGGGATCAGAAACCTAAGGACTAGGACTAGGCTTACCAGCCGTGGACTTTGGACAGATCACCACCTAGTGTGCGTGCCTCAGTTTCCTCACAAGTAAACTGTGCAGGTTGAATCATACTACCTCTTACAGTAACTCCCTTTCTAAGTGAAGAATCAGGTGGACCCATGAACGCGCTGGTTCTTGCATAATATGATGAGAAGTGAGTAGACGGGAGGAGGTCGGTGGGCCCAACCGGGCCTAGAATCCCGGGCAGTTAGGTTCAGAGTTTGTTTCAAAGTCGATTCACCACCACTGTGGGACCGTGCTCCGCCCAGGGGTCCTCGGGCTTGCCCTGAAGGGACTTTGCTAGGCCTTGAAGCCTGAGGCTTTGCCGGGTGGCCCCACCTCTCTCCTCAGCTCCCCCGTGGAGGCAGGAACGGTTAGAAGTCGAAAATTCTGTCCCACTGGAAGGGCTGGAGAGGAGAGTTTAAGGGGCTGGAGGAGGCGGGAACTGCTTCCCAGAGCTAGGATGGGGTAGGGAGCTAGGGGCCAAGGCCAGATGAAGACGCAGAGGTCTGGAGGGACGACTGACCCTTCCTCCCCCGAGGGTTCGGCCGACAGGGGGCGCTGTGACCTCCTCCACGCCCTGCTTGCTGAATTCCTAGCTGCTTTCCGCTGCTGTAGTGCAATGCGCGCTCGGCTTTCCCCTCCATGGAGCTCAGATGCCCGCTAGTCCTGCGGGGCACCGCCGTCTTCCCTTCCTCTTAGGGTTCCCGGGTTCAGCCCCTTGCCTGGACCAAACTGGGCAGGGGCTTAGTTTGTGGAATGAATGAACGGATGAACGAACGAATGAATGAAAATGAACGAATGAATGAATGAAAAGGATTCGTCCCACAGAGCTTCCGCGTCTCTGCGCGCACCTGGCATGTGGATGCCAAAGGTGCTGGGGGTCGGATGAAGCGCCCACGCCCTGCTGAAGTGGGGGCGGCGGGGACCTTCTGGCCAGCGGGCTGCAGGGCGGGAACTGCCCAAACCCAGCTTCACCCGGTTTCCGCGGCGCCTCTGCTCATTCGGGGCTGCGCGATTCCCGTCTCTCATAGATCCACCTGAGCTCCGCAAGACCCCCCACACTCCCCGCACTCCGCAGGCCCCGACCTCAAGCCAGGCGAGAGGGAGGCCGGAGACTGCCACCTCTCCCGTCCCCGCGGTACCCCCCCCCCTTCCCGGGCTGCGGCGGCCGCCACCACTGCCGGCGCGTCCCGCCGACTGCCGCAAACCTGGGCTCAGGGAAAGGGGGTCCGCGCGGCGAGGGCGCGGGGAGCGGGTCCGGGAGGGGAGGGCACGGAGGAGGCGAAGGGGAGCGCGCCGAGGGGCGCGGCGCGGAGGAGGGACCAAAGGGGAGGGGAGAGGCGGGGAGGGGGAGGGAGGGGAGGGGACGCTAGGCGAGGGGGCGGGGAGCCGAGGCGGGGAGCTGCGCGGACCGAGGGGGAGGCGGCGGGGACGCCGGGCTGCTGCGGGTCGGGCCGAGTCGGGAAGCGGCGGCCGGACCTGCCCGGGCCGGGGAGAGCGGGAGCTCGCGGGGCCGGGCCCGGCTGCGGGGCCGGGGAGCGCGGAGCCGGGCAGCGACAACCGGAGCCCGGCCGCCCAGCCCGCGCAGCCCCAGCCCGCAACCGCCGGCCGGCCCCTCTGGGATGTCCGAGGGACCCAGGCGTCCGGGACGGTGACCGAGCGAGCCCGAGGATGGGCTGGCGCCTGCAGCTCCGTCTGGTCAAGGTAAGAGCGAGCCGGTCAGCCCTGGAGAGCGGGCGTCCCCAGCCCCGGGCCGGCGCGGGGCGCGGGTGGGCTGTGGGTGTGACGGGGGTCACCGGGGAGGGCTGTGCACAGGTCCCTCTCGCTGGACCTCTGGAGCCGGCGTGGCGGGGGCGGGGAGGACTCAAGTGAAAAAAGACATCATTGTGGCGAAGCCACCCGGGCAACCAGCTCTGTGCGGAGAATCGCTTTAGCCTCTGGGAGTGAAAACTTGCTTCCACCTCCCACCCTCCCGTGCAGACCCCGACCCCGGGACGGGAGGCCCGGGAGATGGGTTCCCAGCCGACCCCAGCACGGTCTCACCAGCCCCCGCCCCCCGCACGTCCCCGCCCGGGTTCTTGGGAGCTCCTTCCTGCCCCTTTCCCTGTTCGGAAAGCTGCGAGTCCGGGGAGCTAAATGTCCCCCGTGTCTCCCAGCCTGTGATCAATATCGCAATCTCCGGGGAGGAGACGGTGCATCCGGCTGCGGTTACAGTTCCTGCGCCGCGGCGGGCCGGCGGGAGCACCGCGCTCGCTCCCCGAGCCTTTGCGCCCGCGGGTCCCTGCGCCGCGCGGCCGGCCGCGCCAGCTGCTCCCGCTCGGGCTCTGGCGACGCGATTCCGGCGCCCGGAGTTTAGAAAAGTCGCCAGATCGCACGCCCGGCGTTTGCCGGCTCAAGTTGGGGGGCGACGGGGCTGCCCGAGGGCCGCGTACGCCGGGGAAGGGCTGAGGGTGTCGTCAGTCCGGCCCGCGGGTAGTGACAGCCGCCACTTCCAGTGCCGAGCGCTTCCCAAAGCGGTTCGGCTCGCCGGGTGTAGGCGCGTAAGCAGCCACCGGAGGGAGAGGTGGGTGGGCCTCCGCACCGCTGCCGGGGAGCCGCTCTCTCGCCGGAGGATCGGGACTCCGCAGGGTCGGTGTGGACGGCCTGGGCTACAAACACAGACCACACCAGCTTAACTGAGTTCGGAGCTTTCGAAAGCGATTACATTGAAAATAGTTGAATGGATTTGGGGGACGGGTGCGGACTGACTGAATTTCAGTCTTCTATCAGTTATTAATCCAGCTGTACGTACACCAGCTCACAGTGGTTCGACCTAAACCAACATTTTAAAATGTAACAGCGGCCAGGTGGTCGGTGGAGACGTTACCAGTTACTGAAGCTTCCTCCATCCTCTCCCTCTCCTCCCAAATATTTATAAGTTGTTTTTAAAAACTGCTGAAGGTTGGTCTGATTGAACCCATATCCCCTCCCCCACCCATTAACTGCGGACTAGCGGTGAACCCAGAGATTATTTTCTGGGTGATCAGGGCTGGGGGAGGGCGGTAGGAAGAAAAACATCCAGAGAGGTTAAATAGATGGCATTGAATGGGAATATTTTCCGAAAGGCTAGTACCCAACCTGGCTCTGAATTCACAAATCATTAAACTGAATTGGATCTTTTAAATGGATTCAGAGAACTGAACTGTAGGTTTGGGTTTTTTTTTTTTAAGTTTACATGGTAATAGCTGAATGTTCTTTCTCCAGCCCTTCTTAGAATCCTGTGTAATTCTCTGCTTAGAATCGTCACGTTTTCCTAAAAGAACAAAAATGTTCTTTTTCTGTTGTTACATGTGTGTGTTTTCCTACTAGATGGTGAGATGTGTGTGCCCTTTATGTCTGGCTTAATGAACTCAGTATGTGTTCAATAAATGCCGAATGAGGGAGAGGCAGTGAATGAATGGCCAGCTAATGCTCATTTCAGTTAAATAATTACTTGTTCCTTCTATTTATGTAGCATGTGCAACTTGCTGGGGATTGTTCTACCTGCTTTGCAAATATTAAGTCATTTTATCTTCTTAACAGCCCTAGAAAGTAGGGATTATTACTGAGGCACAGAGAGGCTAAGTAGCTTCTTCAAGGTCACACAGCCAGTGAGTGGTGGAACAAAATTCAAACCTAGGCACTGTTGTTCTAAGGGTGTGTTCTGTAGCTTTTATCAGCAAATGTTCTAAGCCACTTAAATCTCATCCTAGACCTCTGCCAGATGAAAATCCAGACAGTTCTGTCAGTCTATAATTATTTTATTTTTATTTTATTTTTTTAAGTAGGCTCCATGCCCAACACGGGGCTAGAATGCACGACCCCGAGATTAAGAGTCACATGCTCAGGGCCCTGGGTGGCTCAGTTGGTTAAGCGTCTGACTTCGGCTCAGGTCATGATCTCACAGTTGGGTTCATGGATTGGAGCCCTGTGTCGAGCTCGGCGCTGACAGCTCAGAGCCTGGAGCCTGCTTCAGATTCTGTGTCTCCCGCTCTCTCTCTGCCCCTCACCGCTCGTGCTCTGTTTCTCTCTCAAAAATAAACATGAAAGAAATTAAAAAAAAAAAAAAAAGAGTCGCTTGCTCTACCGACTCAGCCAGTCAGGCACCCCTAGTTCTGTCAGTTTGCGTTTAGGGGGGTTTATCCAAAATCCAGTTTGGTTCCCAACACTTATTGTCCCAGCCAGTGTCGGGAAAGGATCACACTGGGGCCTTTATTGTGGGCCTAGCACTGCAGTGGCTACAGAGAACTGGGGGGAGAGTCTGTGCAGGTGAATGTGTGTGGATGGAAAGGAGAGGACAGGTGAAATATTGTCTCTGCCCCCAGGAGAGAGGGGGATCGAGCACCTCTGGGTCACCCACCCACCGGCGGCAGCTCCTCGCAGGGGGACCCAAGTGTGGCTCCAAGAGGTGGGCTCCGGGAGTGTGAGGGTGGAGAAGGCAAAGCCTAGTGGATTAGTAAAGGAGAGTGAGTTCTTACTATTGTTTTTGCATATTTATTTTTGAGAGAGAGAGGAGTGTGAAGGGGCAGTGAGAGGACAGAGGATCTGAAGCGGGCTCTGTGCTGACAGCAGAGAGCCTGCTGCTTGGCTCGAACCCGTGAACCTCGAGATCATGACCTGAGCCGAAGTCAGCTGCTGTACTGAGCCACTCAGGCGCCTCAAGGAAAGTGAGTTCGCAAGACGATGCTGGTTTTATTGCTAGTGTTCTTATCATAAGAGCAATCTCGCAGCACAACACACAGTCTAGAAACCAGAAGGGACAATTGTTACCCCCTTGCCCGCCTAACACAGCTACCGCTATCATTTTTGAGATATTCCCTGTAGGCCCTTTCTCAAGTGCAGGTTTGGGCACCACTGTGGCCAGCGGGCACACCCTGTCACTTACTGTGTCACAGCCCAAGTCTGGACCGTGTTATTCCCGAGCCTCCAGAGGGAGCTTGTCAACATCTGCGTACTGCTTGTGAGTGGATATACTTTGGATCCCTGTACCGGGGCACATTTGGACCATTTCCAGATTCTTTCTTTGACAGATAATATGGAGCCAGTTTTTAAGGGGGGCATTAGCAGAAGGCAAAAAAGTGAGCCCGAGGTGGGGCCACGGGCTGCCTTGCTGTGTGGGGACAATTGGGCTGGCCACAAACCAGATGCGAAGGAGGAGAATGGGGCTGAAAGCCAGCCTAGGCCATTTGGATTGGATATGAATCTCTAGGGGAGGGTCTGTCCAGTTCCCAAGGGGGATACGGGCCCGTGGAAAAACAGAGGCTGTGAGGATCAGCTCAAGTGGAAAATCCGTTTCTCACCCTCTCTGACATTTGCTCCTCAGAGAGCGTCAGCAGCCAGCGGGGTTCAGCTGCACAGAAGGAGTTTGGAGGGTCCAAGGTGCCCCTTGGCAGCATCCCCAGGGCCCACGATGCGTGCTGAACCCATAGACCCGAGCCCTGGCCATGGTGTGGCCAGAAGGAAGGCGTTAGGTACAGGGGCTTATCATTCAGCAGTTATGGGGTGGAAAGACCATCAGCCTGGGATTTGACAAATCTGACTTCGGTCTCAGTTGTGCATCTAATCAGCTGTGTGACTTAAGATAGGTCACCGTCAGTCTCTGAGCCGCAATTTCTCTACTGTAAACAGGGGTGTTGGACTAGATTCCCTGGTACCTTTCATGTCTCTATGAAAGATCTGTTTCCAAATACTCCTTAGGGCCATGACCTCACCTGGGGAAAGTGGGGTGCAGCAGATTCAATTCCCAGCTCTGTTCCTCCCCAGCTATGGGACCTTGGTACTTGGACTCAGTACTTGAGTATCCCCGGCTATGAAATGGAGGCAATACCTAACTCAAAAGGTTGAGGTACGGATGAAAGAGTTCATACATGGAAAAGTACCTGAAATAGCACCCGATACAGAGTTTGTTTTCAGAAAAAGCTGCAAGGTGATTGCTTACATGTCACATGAAGTGGGATCATGCAGGAGAAACAACTGGGAAGATGCTCAATATGTAGCATTTTTGCATCTTTCCCTTTTCACAGCACTGAGCTGACTGGATGGACGGCATTATTCTTGCTTCTTCGGGTTTCCTACTGCACTATCAGAGTGGACCCATTGCTATTCCCATGGGATGGAGATGTCATGTCGAAACCACTCTAGCAGGAAAAGCCATCTCTGATGCAGAAAAGACTGGAACTTCCTCTTAAGGACACTATTTTTAAAAGGAAGGAACAAAGGAACAAAAGAAGGAAGACAGCAGGCAGCGAACAGCCAATGCAGCACCCCAGTGATTTAGAGGATCCGTTGAGAGTAGAGCCTTGGCTCGTGAAACTCTAGCCCCCTTGCTGTGTCTGGAGGAGAGCTGACTGGTAGCAGGTGACCTGGAGCCTTTCTTGTTTCCTCCTCTGTGCAGAGCGGGGTGGGGTGATCTCTCCCAGCTCTGACTCTCCCCTGACCAACGATGGCATCAACAAAAGGAGGCGTGAGTCCATTTTGGAGCTAAGGCCAAGTCTTAATTTTAGCTACAGTTTTTACATTCAAAGAATGAATTTGTTCATTACAAATGATGCCTGTCTACTTAGATTCTCAGAGTCCCTTGGCACTAACATCACCGAGTCCTTTTTTAGCGTTTGTCTTCAGACTTGCTCTTGGCCACCTTCCTCACTCTACCCAATATGGTGGTCAGCATCTTCTTTTACAGGTGGGAACGTCACTTGAAGCAGATGTGGGCTCCAGGCAAGTTAGGTGATCACTCTGAACCTCAGTTTCTTCATCTGTAAAAAGGAAGAAACGAGCACCTAGTTTAAGGGATTCATCATCCTGATTTCATGAGATGTCAGGTGTGAAGTTAAGCACAAATTCACAGTGTCTGGCTTATAGTAAGTGCTTCATAAATATTCACGATAGTAGTCACTTAATAAATCTGGCCAAATTTTATTAATCCAAAGAAGACCGTCAAAGGAGGGGTGAGGAAATAGGAAGTGGAGGGAAGAGTGCTTGGCAATGGAGAATCTCCCCTTGCCCCAGAGTCCTTGTCACAGTTCTTGGGGGGAAAAGGGATGGGGTCACCTGCTGTCAGCTGAGGGCAAAGGTCAAAGGACAGAGGCGCCTGCAATTGGCCCTCTGGACATCTGACATGTGAAATCGTTTGATAATAAAAGTAGAGACATGTAGGGAGGATAATACAACATGATTAACTTACTGATGCAAACAGTGATTTTGAAAACAACTAGTTGGAATGTATTAAGCAACAGATTATTCACCTTTTCAGAGTAAGTGGTGTCTGCTTCGGCAAAATGGAGAAAGGCGGGTGGGGAGGACAGGAGGGAAGAAGCTTGGGGAGCATGGAATAAGCTTCCTTTCCTGTGAAATGGCCATGTTGAGATGCATTTCTGGGAGACGGGTCCCATGTCCACAGAGCTGCTGACTCAAAGGCTCAAGCCAAACGTGTTCTTTGGCAACAGTCCACGCAGCAGCCGTGAAACTGTTTCAGGGACAAATGAAGATATTGGGGAGTGCCCTTCCTGCCCTATAAACACAGGCAATTTCATGATCCCACCTTGGCCCTGCTGCACCCCATCCCCACCCCCGTGAGGTGCTTAGAGGAGGGCTTCGTGGGGTATGCACCCGCCTCCCTCCACCTGTCGATCTGTCCCCAACCTCCAGCCAGTCTGGTGGTGAGCCAGGGCGCCTAGGTCAGAGCCCAGGACAGAAACTGGCCAGACTGGTCCAGCTGCTTCCATAGCTTTGTTCTAGGCTGTCAGACTACAATTTGGAGTTGTAAGAGGCGGTGGGGCTATCCTGAGGCACTGTGAGAGACTGAGGGGACGTTTGGGACAATGTTCTGCCCAGTGTGTCTGGCAGGTACCTGGAGCCGAAGAGCCTGGAGGCGAGCCTACCCGGGGTGATGGGCTAGGGCAAAAGACGGCTGCGACATTTCGTTTACGGCAGGGACTTGACATTTTCATTTGCGGCGGGGACTTTCTCTGCTTTGTCCCGTATTTCCCCAGCCTCCTTGGCAGGGCATGGGAAGGGCTCAGTGGCTTCCAGAGGGGCCACTCTGACACTGTGCAGGTGGAGCTGGGTTGGGGGGAGAGGAAAGGAGGCCCAAGGATTCGGGGCTGGGCTGTCTATGCAGGCTGGAGGAGGCAACTAGGTCCAGAAGGGGTTTGGCTACTCTGGGGGAGGGTCGAGGGAAAGCAAAGGTGCAGTCCTCCGGGGTCCAGGCCCCCTGCACTGGGGGCCCCCCGATCCCACCAACAGAGGCAAAGATCCTGCAGGCCATGGGCCTACTCAGGGCGGACAATGTTATTATTATATAAGATGTGGGCATGCAGACAGACAGCGAGGGAGAGGCAGACAGAGAGACAGAAACTAAAGGTGATGTGGAAGTGAGTACCACTGACTCAAGCCGGCACAAGACAGAGAGAGGTCAGGACAGAAAGGCCTGGAGGACAGAGGAGGGAGGAAGGGAGAAGGAGAAGAAAAGAGAGAGAAAGACGTGGTAGCAAGAAAAAAGACCCGTGTGTCATTTTTGGCCGTTCCTGCTTTGTACTTTCTCCGTAGCACTCAAGAGAACGTGTGCACTGCTTCTGAGGCCAGAGGTGGCATTTCCCCTCTTCATTTCGCACAAGAATCACTGCCCCAGCCCATCGCCAGCGTTTCCGGGGAGCAGGGATGCTCTGAGGCTGTGGAGGCTGCTGATGCATGTGATGCGCACACAGGAGTGCTCCCCTCATCCTCACCAGCTTCCCACTGTCGCCAGGGCTGAGTTCTCCTCCCCAAGTTCAGAAAGAACACAGCCTACTGCCCGTGTGGTCCTCACTGATTACACATGCAGTCTGTCTGTCTGTCCATCTCAAGCCACTTTTGCAGTGCTTGCAATAGCGTCCCCCCACCTGCTACCCCCTCAGATGGTCACATCCTGTCCCGTCTTCTCTAAGCACAGTCAAACCCACGAGGCTGGTGCGTGGCATCCACTAGCTCAGGGCCAGGGCCGGAGGACTGACTGCCAGAGGAGCAGCCGGGCACCCAGGGGCTGTGGGCTCAGCAGTGGGAGTGGATGGTCACTCTCCATGGTTACCCCCTGGGCCACACGTGCCTGGCTGGGAGGCAGAGAGGCTGGCCCTGGGACAGAGGCCGGTGTCCTGGGCTTGGTCTGTGGCCCTGCTTTCCCCCTCTTCCTGCCCTTTCTCTCCACTTTGCCCAGCTTCTCTTGGCCACATGTGCCATTTACAGAGTGGCCTCTGTGCCAGGGCCCACACTCATGACCTCACGGAGTCCTCCTGTCCCATTTTAGAGGTGGAAGAATCAGGCACTCCCAGCGTCCATCCATCCTCTGTCCCTCCGCCTCAGTCACACTGCCCCCCTCCCGCCAGAATACTCATGTCTAACTGCCGCCCTGCCTTTGACCATGCTCCTTGTGGGGCTTCTGCCCCCCCAGTCTCTCCACTGCTCCTGTCTGACATGTCCACCAAAGTCTTCCTGAACTATCCCCTACCTCCTCTTCCAGGAAGCCCTCCAGTCCAAGTACATCCTCCGGCGCGTGGTGGGCTCTCAGACAACGGGGGCCCTCCTCCCATAGGATGCTCCACACATTCACTAACCAGACACCACACGGACCGCTGGTCACTCACCCACACACCTGCCGAGCCCCTGTTCCTGCCATAGATTTGGAGCTGTCAGGGCGGGAGGAGTCTCTTAAATTAAAAACAAACACAGAGGCCACCAGCACCTAGTCCAGTGCTCCGTGCACACACGGCACATCATAGATGCAGAATTCAGGGGAGGGCATCTCCCTGATCCCGCCTCCCGCTGCATGAGTGCCCGCGGAGGCGCTATGGCGACAGGAGACACAGAAATGACAAGCTAGACAGATAGATTCCTCTGCCTCTGCATGTGGATTTATGACTCGATGGCTTATCCAGTGCTATACTGTCAGCGCTGCTTAGTAGCATTGAGCAATTCCAGCCCTGCCCGGTGTCCCACCCCGGTCCCCATAGTGCTGAGGGTGTCTGTCCACATGTGAAAACAAGGGCATCACTTTGCATCATGAGGGTTCTGGGCAGGGTCAGTGGGAGACGTTGCTAAAAGGAGATTTGGAGCTGGGCTGAGGACAAAGGTGCAAGAACCTTCTCAGAACCCGGGATCTTCTTTTTTTTTTTTTTTAATGTTTATTTATTTTTGAGAGAGAGAGACAGAGTGCGAGTGGGGAAGGGACAGAGAGAGAGAGGGAGACACAGAAGCCAAAGCAGGCTCCAGGCTCCGGGCTGTCAGCACAGAGCCCGACATGGGGCTCAACCCACAAACCTCGAGATCATGACCTGAGCCGAAGTCAGACTCTTAACCACCTGGAGCCACCCAGGCGCCCCCTGGGGGCTTCAGACAGCAGGACACTTAGGTCCCCAAGCAGGGGCTGGGGAGGAGGCCTGGTGGCAGCCCAGGGCTCCCTCCACATCGCTGCCCTGGTTCTGCTGCTAACGAGGCAGGAACAAGCCAGGCAAGACAGACGTGGCCAGAGGACTCCGGAGGAAGGCAGTGGGTCCATTCTCGCCTCCCTCCAGGGGATCCCGTTTCTCAGTCCACATCCCAAACCCTCCATTCCCTATGGGCGGGGGTGAGGCAGCTTTCGGTGTCATTCTCTCCAGTTGGCTGAGCCCCGAGAGCCTTGCCGTTAATGCTGCTGCCAGGCCGTGCAACTCAGGGCACACGTGCACCCCTGAGGAGCGGAGCAGCCCGAGAGGCGGCACCGACCGTAAAGTTGAGGTGGTAGGGTGCCTACCAGGTGCTGCTTCTGGGCAAGTCACACAACCTTGCCAGGCTTGGTGCTCGTCTGGGCCACGAGGGAAAATACAAGAGGAAATGCCTCTGTGGTGAGGGACCCGTCCCCAACAAAACTCCCTGGGTGAGACCCCCTGCTTCTCGTGGGGAGGCCCCCCCATCCCAGCCTCCGCTGCCCTGGATGCTGGCCCCAACCACCGGGCCTCCCAGATAAACCAGCTCTCCTCCAGCTGAGGCAGGGCTTCTCAAACGGGCTGCAGGGAAGGACCATGTGGCGAACTGGCACCTGGTCCTAATGCAGTGATGTGATGACCATGCAGCCTGCGCGACCCGACTGCGCCGGAGAGGCGGACAACGTCGGAATTGGTCTAACCCTGTTGTTCAAGGAGAGAAGTCTAGTGACACCGTGTAAGGATGCCACAGCAAGGACAGTCACAGCAGGGTTTCCAAATGCTGACTCAGTGACAAATGGCTGCTCGGGACCACCGTTTGAGTGGCGCTGGTCTGAAGCCCTCCTCTGGAGCCAGAATTCATGGGCTGGAACCCCCTGGTTCACTTTTCATGGGAGCCTGGCGACAGCCAGAGTGGCTCATGGGGCGGGAAGAGCTCGTGGCCAAGGGGGGTGGGGGGTTGGAAGGAATCCTTTGGTTTCCTCAGAGCCCTTGCCCCTGCCAATGCTATGTGGGCCCCTTCCTCCTGCTGGTTTTCACTCATCAAGCTGTACCTTGTCATTAAGATCAGGGGAAGATGCATGACCTTCAGAAGTCACGGTGCTCTGGTGAGACAAGGGCCATCCTTTCTCTGTGGTGGGCTCACCCCATCGCTCACAGACACCAGCCCCACACTGGCTCTAGCCCTTGGCCCCGGGCTTGCCCAAGATAAGGGAGCCTGACTTCCCTAGTGCTCCAGGGCCAGGCTCTGCCTCCTGCCACCAAGGTGCCAGCCCAAGGGACAGGCTGCTCCAGAGCCTGGGCTGGGCAAGCCCCGCCTGCCTGTTTTGGGGAAGAGGTGGCTGCACGATGCCCACGTCCCTGCATTGGCTGCATCCGCAAGCCGGCACCTTCCTGCTTCTCCCGTGCACACCCCCGCCTGGGGCAGCCCAATGAGCAGCACCGACAGTGAGGGGAGGGGCCTCCCATCTGCCCAGCTGGCCAGGCACCCCCATTTCTGAAGGACCCCTGCCTTCAGCCTGAGGCCAGGAGTTTGGTGAATGACTGGTCCAAGGTCCCACAGGGCACTTGCTGGGTGGAGTGGCATCGGGGCCTCTTTTTGTCTTACAGACCTGTCTCCCTTGTTCTCCCATTCTTCCCAGGCACCCCCCCCCTGCCCCCCCCCCAGCTTCCTTGATGGGCTGGCAGGTGCCTGTTTTCAGATCTGGGAGGCCGCTACAAAGCCCTCGAGCCCCATGGTTTCCAAATCTCAGCACTGTTGACATTTGGGGCCAGGCCATTATTTGCTGTGGGGGCTGCCCTGTGCATTTGAGGGTGCAGAGCAGCCTCCCCGGCCTCCAGCCACTACATGCCAATAGCACTTTAGTTGTGGCAGCCGGAAATGTCTCCAGACGTGTTTCATGGGGGACTAAGTTGCCCCCAGTTGAGAACAACCCAGTTAGTTCAGTTAACCCTCACTTCTGGTGAGTCACTTGGGGAGCATTAAATAATGGACTCCTGCGTTTCCCCTCAGGACTGCTGAACCTGAATCTCTGGGGTGAAGCCTGAGAAACAGAATTTTCTATCTCCCAGATGCCAAGGACTGTCTGGAAACCTCAGATTTCATTCAATTCACTCCTTTTACAGGCAAAGAAACTGACAGGGCCATTGCCTGTCTTACGGATGAGTATATAGTTATTCTTAATCTCTGCCATAAATTACTCTGCTTGATGGGGTTCACCGGTCAAGGAGCCCCTGGAAACCCGCCCCTCAGGGCCTTGGAAGGCAGTTGCTCCTCCAGTAAAACCAGCCTCAAAACCTTTAGTCATTTTCTAATAGAACCTGATTTCCACACGTCAGATGATTTCACTCTGCCTTCCCAGCCTCTTCGCATCCCTTTTAAGATGCAGCTTCTTAAAGGACATCCCTTTTCTGCCGACACTGAACTCCTCCTCCCTTTACTCTTGTCAGAGAGCAGGCTAAGCTGAGGAGAGCACAGCTGGTAGTGACACCTGTGTCGCTGGTGACTTCACACACTGTCCCGGCATCTCAGCTCTGTCTCCTAGAGTAGCAGATGCCTCTCCCACACCCTCAGGGATGGTTTCCCAGAGTCTGGGAGCCACTCACGGCTCCCAGGAGCAAGGGGCCGGATCAGAGCCCCAGCCGGGCTCCACTTCTCCCTGAGAACCAAACTCAACCTTTCCCAAGTCCCCTGATAGCATCTGACCGGTGTCTACCACCGAATCCTACTGCCAGCTCTTGGGAAGCCAGGCGGTGGCCCAGAGCTGGAGAGCAAGAGGCAAAGGAAACGTGTACCTCTTCTTCTGGAGGGTCTATGCTGGGGGGATGGGTGCGGAGTAGGAAGGGAGGCAGGACCATCAGGGAAACAGGCTGCCCAGCCCAGGGGTACAATCCCAGCAGAGAAGCACGGCTCCTACCCCAGGCCCTCCACTCACTGTGGTAAACAACCTCGAGCAAGTTACCATCTGTGTATGCATCAGTTTGTCATCTGTGCAGTGGGAAGAGAATAAAGGCTCCAACTCTTGGGGTCCAGAAGGATTAAAAGAGAAAAATGAGAGTCTGTCACTGTGCAAAGCCTTCAGTGAAAGCTGGAATTTAGGGGAAGGAAAGAAGAGAGAAAGGGAGTAGGGAAGGAGATGGAAGGAAGGAAGCAAGGAAGCAAGGAAGGAAGGAAGGAAGGAAGGAAAGAAAAATGGAGACTCGTGAAGACTAAGAGAGCTGGAGAAGTTGAGACCAGGATAGAGACGGGAGGGTGGGTGGGAGGGAGGCAGGGAGGATGAAGGCCATGAGCTATGAGAAAATACTAATGAGTGGATCTGAGGGGGAATCCTACCAAGAGAGGGCGAGAATGAACGCAGGAGCAGCAGAAAAAGAGAGCAGAGGGGATGGGAGGTGAGCAATGCTCTGGGCACTGCCCGCCCCCCACCTCCCTTCCTTGTGCCCAGTGAATCCCCACAGAGAGGCAGCACACACTGTCACAGGTGGCTGCCGGCTGCTGGGAACAGAGTGCTAGTGGAAAGTGGGTGCGCATGCCCTGGGTGGCCAGGGGACCCATCCAGGAACTTCCGGAGAGAAGGGCCAAGTCAGGAAGGAAGCCACTTGCTCAAAGTCAATAATAGTTCTCATTACCATTTGTTAACTGCTTACCATGTGTTCGGCCCCCCAGGCTGTTTTAAATGCACCATATTGTTGAATCTCTTCAAGAGCTTGAGGGTGTAACTGTTTCATCCCTATTAGCCCCATTTATAGAGTGGGAAACTGAGGCTCAGAGAAGTTAAGTCACCCAAGGTCACACAGGAAGGAAGGGGCAGACAAAAGATTTCCATGTGGATTTCTCTGGCCCCAGAGTTAGAGATCTGATTTCTACTCTCCGGTATATCCTGAAGGCACAGCCTGTTCAGACCTGGAAAGTAATGTAGGGAACACACTGCCCTCCTCATTTGACAGATGAGGAAACTGAGGCAGGAAAGGGGGCAGGGGAGTGATTTGTCCATGGAGCAGGTTTGCCAGAGTCAGAACAGGATCTCAGCCCTGCACTGCCCACCCCAAAATGTTCTTGCGTTCATCCCTCTAAGGAACGAAGGGCTAAGCATCTAAGAGAGCTCCTCGTGGCTAGAGGAAAAGAGATGCTAGAAAAGGGGAAACAGGAAATGTCCTGGTGGGGACCTCGTGGTCAAAGGCAGAGAGTAAAAACCCATTTGTTCATTCATTTACGTAATCGGTCAGTCATTTATTCATTCAATGCATAGTGGGACCTACTCTGTGCCAGGCTCCACCGAGGATACAAAGGCAGCCAAACAGAGGCCAATGGCCAGTATATCTGGGATCCATGGGGGGTCTGTGTAAATCCAGAGCTGGGGGTCGCATGTCCTTGCTGCCCCTGGGGTGGGTGAAGCAGGCACCCACTGCTTTCGGCTGTGCTGAGGGGCCTTATTACTTATTACTGGAGCAGAGGAGAGAAGCAGCAAGGGGTGGGGGCAGGGCACACCGTGAGCCCAGGACCCCAGGGAGGAGGGGTGGAGGCGAGGAACACCCCGGCCCCCCCCTCCCTGATCTGTAGGCAGGAGATTTTCCTTTCCATTTTTTCCTCTCTGCACAACACCAATTTAAGTTAATTAAATGTAACAATAAATTATTTCTCATCTGCCTAAAATAATCTCTCCCAACCCACCCACTTTTGGAGAAACACACAGGCTCTTTGCCTCGAGGTGGGAAAGGCTGCGGCTGTCACAAAAAGAGGCTGTGGGGGGGGGGAAGGGGAGGACCTAGCCTGGGTAGGATGGGGAATGGAGGCCGCTCAGGGGGCAAAGGCCCTGGGCAGGCACGAGGGCGGAGAAAGGGCTCACGGCATCACTGTCCTTTGTTCCAAGTCTGTTTTTACCCTGGCTGGTCTCCAGAGCACCTCTGCGTGGATCAGAAAATGCACCCCGGAGGGTCTCAATTCTGCTCATGCACAACCTGCAATTCCAGCCCCCAGGGACTCCTCTGCTTGGCACCTCCGTGCAGGGCAGAAACTGCCCAGTGGCACGTGGGCCCTGCCTCTCCCCACCACCATTATTCTGTGTCTGTAGGTCTATGCCCTGGAGACACAGCCCTGTCTCGGAAGAGTTGACCGGGCATACGTTTTGCTTCTACAAAGCAGATTCTAGTTTTTAAATGCAACAGGGGAGCCGGCTTTTCAAAGAATGCTTGATTTATGACCCTCTTCTTTTTCACATTTAGATTTTCTTCTCTTGGCTTTACTTAAAACAGGCTACACCTAGGAGCGCCTGGGTGGCTCAGTCAGTTAAGCATCTGACTTCGGCTCAGGTCATGATCTCATGGTTTGTGGGTTCGAGCCCCGCATCGGGCTCTATGCTGTCAGCTCAGAGCCTGGAGCCTGCTTCGGATTCTGTGTCTCCCTCTCTCTCTGCCCCTCCCCAACTTGTGCTCTGTCTCTCTCTCTCTCTCAAAGATAAATAAACATTAAAAATTAAAAAAAAAACAGGCTACACTTGGCAAACCATATATTTGATAAAAGACTAATATCTAAAATATATAAGGAATGTGTACAGCTCACCAGCAAACACACACACACACACACACACACACACACACACACCAATAATCCAATTAAAAATGGACAAAGGGCCTGAATAGGCATTCTTCCAAAGAAGATAATTCAAATGGCCAACAAGTATATGAAAAGGCGGTCACTCATCACCAGGGAAATACTAATCAAAACCACAGTGAGATATCAGCTGCTAGAATGAGTACTATCAAAAATACAAGAAATAACAAGTGTTGGCGAGGATGAGGAGAGCAGGGAACCTCTGGACACGTCGCTGGGAATGTAAGTTGGTGCCACCACTGTGGAAAACAGTATGGAGGTTCTTCAAAAAATTAAAAATAGCACTTTTGTATGAGCTAGAAATTCCACCGTCCGTGTGCGTATCTGAAGGAAGTGAAATCACTGTCTCTAAGATTTGGGCGCCCCCATGCTAATGGCAGCATTATTTACAATTGTGGAGACATGGAAGCAGTCTAAGTGTCCATTGAATGAATGGATAAAGACATTTCATCGATCTATCTATCTATCTATCTATCATCTATCTATATGTATATAGAGAGAGCCCTGCTTTCGTTCAACTCTCTCGATAATCAAGGAAGATTCTGAGGCCCAGAGTGACCAAATCGTGGACTTGGTCCATGGACACGTGCAGAGAACTTTAATTTCAGAAGTGATCTCTCTCTGTATTTTCCCCCAAGTGGCCCACATCCCTGCAGTGCAGGTAAGAAAGACCTCATTGCCTGGAGGGCCCAGGTGACTCACCCAAAGTCACAAAATCAGTGGCGGGTTTGGGCTCAGAACTCAGCAGAAGCAGGAGAGATCTGTGGAGGGATCGCTCAGGAATGTGGCGATGGCTCTGTCCCTGGCCCCCAGACGAGGTTTTCCTGGGGCTTCTCCCAAGCCCGGAATCAGAGTCACACAAGGGGAGATAAGGCAGGCCCTTCTCCTTGCTCACCGTGAACTCTTGGGTGGTGGGGGCAGCCCCCAGTGCCTCCAGGCCACCCCTCTTCTCCAAGGGACGCTTCAGGACCCTCCCTAAAAGGTTAATTACCCAATCATCCCATCAAAGGAAATTGCACTTTTGTGCCTTAAAGAGCCAACTGAGCTTCATCGGCATAGTTATTTATGGCCTCTAATAAGCATGTCTGGGTGTGATTAACCTTTATGCCAGAGCCACACTGGGAATGGGGATGGCAGCTTTAATTCCCGCCACAGTGCTGGCCTGCGGGCGGGGCATGGGCTGCAGCTGTCAGACTCCCACCCCCAGCCCTCCCCTCTGAGGGCCCCTGCCCCTTCTCTCTTCTGCCCATCCCTTCTTTCCATGCCCTGTCCTGATCTGGGCCAACCCCCTTCCTCCAGCTTCTATCTGCTTGAAAGTCAGGCCCAGGTCACCTGCCCACTGGATCCCAGTCCCCACCTGGCTGCTAAAATCAGCCCTATGACCTCAGACTCAACTATAAAACCCCTATAAAACAGAGAGCACACGACCCGCCCCATCTGCTTTTCTCCGAACAGTGCCGCTTCCTGCCAGGGACCCACTGGGACAGTCATGCTGTAAGTCCAGGGACAGCACACCCTTGGCCTTCTCAGATTTAACGTTCAAGGTTCGGCTCTTTGGTCGGGGAGGAATTGGTCACTGAGGCACAGGTTTGGTTTTGGGCCTTGGAGCTGCTGGGATGCTGTGCAGAGGTGAGGCATCTCCTAGTGAGGGAGCCTGGCGCCCCACCAGCCGCAGATCCCTGGCCATTTTGGTTTTCTCTACCACCTGTTGGGAAATAGTAAACCTCATAAAGTCCAGACCACTTGGTTTGTCAGCAATGGTTCTGAAAGGAGAAGCCAGCAGCTAGATTTAGTGACAGAGGGGAGAAGCCAGCGGAGCGGCCCAAGAAAGTGGTGGTTCCGAGACCAAAGCCACTTTTGGTGTGATTTGGTGGAGGCCTGGGCCTCTGATGCGACCTCATCCACCGTAAGCTCTGGCCATGTATTTTGGGTGTAGACCTCCCTGAGCAGTGGAGGGAGCTCTGTGCTCTCCCCGGGAAAATGACTGTCAAGACACAACACGGTGAATTTAATTACAGGGTTTCACACCTCCTCATGTTGCGTGTGGACCCCAGATTAAGAACTCTCAGCCTTAGGGGCGCCTGGGTGGCTCAGTCAGTTAAACCTCTAACTCTTGATTGTGGCTCAGGTCATGATTTCATAGTCATGAGATTGAGCCCTGCATCAGGCTCCGTCCTGAGCATGGAGCTTCCTTGGGATTCTCTCCCTGTCCCTCCCTCTTCCCCTCCCCTACTTGCACATGCTTTCTCTCTCGCTCTCAAAATAAAAATAAACAGATAAAAGTTAAAAAAAAAACTCTCAGACTTGGAAGAAAACAAACAATATCCTGGAAATTCTGGGGGACTGTTCCCATCATGCAATAATTACCTGTGGATGGAGCTAGAAATCTGGTGAACGTTAAGGAGGATATCAGTGTGTGGTGGGGAGAAATACACAGGAAAACTCCAGACTTTTCATGGAAGTGGATTCAGGAATGACCCAGAAGCCTTTACAAACCCTTCCTCAGAGAAAAACGTGGCACAGGCCCCAATTCTGTGCAGAGCGACCTTTCCTGGGAGGAGAGGGTGGTTCAGGAATTTTAAGAAGCATTTTTTTCTTTGCATGGTGCCAGCCCTGTTGGTAGAAAATGACTTTGTGAACCATCACATCCGAGGAGATGGAAGGGTCAGGGTTATAGGCAGCCAGCCAAGGACAGGCTAGTTCTTTGTCCTTTGCATGGCATATGGTCTGGTTTCATGATGAATCCGGATTTGCTCTGCTCCTCTGTGAACCCTACAACATAAAGGCGCAAAGCTAAGACCTTCTGGCCTATGGATTTGCCATTAATCAGAACTGAGGGGGATAAGTGCTTTGCACCGACGTGATTTCATGCGTTGAGGACTAGCCAGGGGTCTCCATTTGTGAGCCTCGTGAGCACCTGGGTTCAGCGCATGCATGGTGGGGGGGCTTGGGCACATCGACAGGGGACTGAGTCGCTTTGCTTTGGAGTGCTGGGGAAGGAGCTTCCAAGGAGAGAGCTCTGGAAATGGCTCTTGAGGACTGCAGGGCTCACCAGGTGAGGTGGTGGGCCTGGAAAGGGGCACTTGGGCAAAGAAGTACAAGGGCAAAGATGTGTGGACAGCAGCGGGGTCCCGCGGCTGGGCCGTGATAAGTAATTCAATGTGAACAGAACGCGGTGTGCTTTCGAGGGGGATTTGAAAGACCAAGGCACAAAGCAGAAAGCACGACTTCAGGATTAGAAGGATAATGGTGGAATGTCAGGCAGCGGGGCTGCTATTTTCAAATAGGGTGTTTCCAGCTCTGAACTGGCTCTGGGAGCCCCACTTCCATTCTGTGTGTGTGTGTGTGTGTGTGTGTGTGTCTTGGGAGGTGGTGGAGGCGGCCGTAGAGTGACAAGCTGGGGGCAGGGATTCCTAGTCCCCTTCTAGAAAGGACCTCTGGCCACCCCAGCAGAGCGGTCCCCCTCTGGCCACAGCACAGAGCTGGGTCCGTGCTGACTGTGCTGAGCTGAGCAGTGCGGGGTCATCAGCGAGGACACTACTCTTTGCTTGGCGAGTGAGAACCGCTGGCTGGTCTCGTGGCTCCCTCCTCTCTCTCCTTATGCGTTTTCATTTGGAAAATGAGGGTAAAGATAGTTCTCCATCTCTCTGGGGACCGTGAAGTTTAATTACTGATTAATAAAGTGTTGGAAGTTCCTTGGGGGCAGACAGATGAATGGGTTTGTTCTAATCACTTCCACGTCCTAGGAGGGAGTTAGCGGAGTGTTGGGCACAGATGGAGGTTACAGGGCTGGGGGTGTGCTTGTTAGCCTGGAGCTTGGCCCAGTGAGAGCAGAAAGACCCCCTGTGATGTGACAGGAGTGTGCCAGCAAGGGAATAGAATAAACAAAGCCCACTAAGGACTCAGGCACAGTGATGAGGGGACATGTGGGTGAATCATTAGGGTCGAGGGGGTTGGAGGCGGGACAGACTCTGACCAGAAGTGGGGAGTATTCGATTCCACGTTGGAATAGAAGGTAGGAGAGAAGGGAGCAGAGCCTGCCTCTGTCATGAGACAGGAGTGGGGAGGAGCGGGTCCTGGGGCAGGTGGGTGGCACTAATCTGGGAGATAGGGTGGGAGAGGGTATTCATGGCGGGTGAGCAGGGAAGGCTCACCACTGGGAAAGGGCAGGTCAGGTTGCTTCTGAGGACTGGGGGAAGGTCCTGAGGTCTGGAAAGGGTGAGTGGGGAGGAGTCCAAGGGAAGGGAGGGTATACAACATGGGGAAGGGATGGAATGGGGGTGTCCAGCTTGGGGATCTCAGGGCAGGGGCGGGACTAAGGTGAGGTGACTGAGGCGTTCTCCCCAAGCACAAAATGTAAGGGAGTCTCACCATGACAATAAACAATATTTTAATATTATCACTGATTTTTCCCTTTACCCCAAGCTCCAATATGCCTGGCACTGTTACTGAGCTTGTCTTTTTAAAAAAGTTTTTGAGGGGCACCTGCGTGGTTCAGTCGGTTACGCATCCGACTCTTGATTTGGGCTCAGGTCATGATTTCACAGTCGTGAGATCAAGCCCCGCGTCAGTCTCCATGCAGAGGGTTGAGCCTGCGTGAGATTCTCTCCCTGCTCTCTCTGCCCCTTCCCCACTCACTTGCTCTCAAAAGAAATAAATAAACATTAAAAGAAAATTTAAAAAGACTGGACCTCGGCATCCACATCCCAACAGATGGGAGGAGAGGGCTGGCTACAATGCCCCCACCCCTAGCCCCCAATGTGCTTCTTAATCCCCTTGAAAATCAAATCCCAGGGGAGACGACTGCCTTGCTGCTAACCTATGACTCAATAAAAATCACCAAGTTCAAATCAATCAACATGACCTGCAGAGGGCCTGTTTTAGACCTGAAACACAACGGCCTGTCAGCACATTTGAGTGCAGTGAACAAAACAGAAGGCCAGTCCTCACGGAGCACGCTGTGCTCCTCACAGAGGACTTCTGTATCCACCCTGCATCGTGGGAACCTGGGAGGGAGGACCATTTACAGGTGAGGAAACTGAGGCCCAGAGAGGTCAACACAGGGCTGGATGCCATGTCTGTTTTGAGTCTAAATCTGTGGGTGGGTGGCGGCCTCAAAGGGGACGCAATGGTGCTGTGAAGGTGCTGGTGGAGGGGCAGCCCTCCTGGTGTGGGGCCCATGCCACTCTCCTCCCGAATGGCCTGAAATTCTGGAATCAGAGTGACAGGGAGCCCCGGGGGAGGGTAAGGGGCAAAAGTTCTCCCCGGAATAGGGCAGCCACCTTTCCAGACACCTATACTCCTTCACTCGGTTTCCTCATCTGCAAACAAGGACAGCCACGCCGGCCCCAGGGGGAGTGCCGTACCATGGCAGATGTGAAAAGCCTTGGTGGAATTTGTATCGGACTGGTAATTAGCTGGGTGGGGATGAGGGCCCGGAAGCAGCTCGTTACACTGGGCCTGAGCGCCTAGGGAGGGAGACCGGCAGGTGCACTGTTGAAGAACGTCTGTGAGCTCACAAGTGCTCAGCAGGCAGGTGGGAGTGTGTGTGTGTGTGTGTGTGTGTGTGTGTGTGTGTGTGTTGGGACACAGTTGGGCCATCCTTGGGATGGCCTCAGTGAATGTCCCCAGACCCCAGGGAGAAGGTTCACCATTGTCCTGGGAACTTGGGCTCCCGCTGTTGTTACCGGCCTCCCTTCTGCCCCTCCAGGCACAGAGGACATGGGGGCAGGGGGAGGGCAAGGTGGGATGGGAAGAGGCGTGTATGAGAGAGAAGTGAGGGGACGCGGGAAGCTCCCAGCACGGTCTAACCCTGTCCCTCGCCTCCCTGTGTCCACAGGCCCTTCTCCTCCTGGGGCTGAACACCATCTCCGCCTCCTTCCAGGACCAGCACTGCGAGAGCCTGTCCCTGGCCAGCAATATCTCCGGTGAGTCCCGCTAGCCCAGTCCTGCAAGATCCCAGGTCCCCACAGCCCCTGGCCCCCTGGTCCCCCAGGGCCGCACACAGAGCCACGCCCTGAGGCGGGAATAGCAGAGGGATTTAGAGCACTGTGTGAGGAGGACCCTGAGGTTGGTGTGAGCACGGTGGGAGAGAGAGCTATGTGAGATCACAGCAATGTGAGATCACAGCATCTGCCACGGGCACAGGAGGGTCATGTGGCAAGCATGTGGCAAGGGGTGGTTATCGCCTCTGCCCTGGGGCGGGCAACAGGGGACGTCACCCCAGCCCTTGCCGTGAGAACCAACGGAGCAAAGGGCTGGGCTGTGCCTCAGGAAGAAAGGCTGCTGTGTTCTGCTGCTAAAAATGCCCGAAGCGCAATACTGTAGGGTGCTAACGACGTGCCAGGTACTGTTGGAGGTACTTGAGATATGTTACCCCAATTTTCCTTTACACCTGAGGAAACTGAGGCACAGAGAAAAACTAGTAAGTCCCAGAGCCAGGATTTGAGCCTAGACAGCCCAGCTTCCCAATACGTTTTTTTAACACCGTGCTCTACGCCTCCTCAGTAGAAAATACTGCATAACTACAAATATTACTAATGACTTGTATAAGCACACCACTGATGAAGTACTTTTGAGTAATTATCTTGCTTCTTCTCACAAGAGTTTAAGACTCAGCATTTGTACAGGGGAGGAGACTGACACGTGGGAGAGCCAGGTCTTTGCCAACTTCGGGTGTGGGCCCCGAACCCTCACCCTGGCCACTTTACCCAGGGTCCTGGGGATGCGGCTGCCACAAAGGTGGGGGGGGGAGCCCTGCACCCGAGGGTCTTTGGGAGACCCGCTGTTCTTTGGTAACTCAGTTTCCTCTTCAGGTCTCCCCTTGAGTCAACCCAACTCATTAATTGAGCACCTACTGTGTCCCGGGCCCCCGGAGAGGCAGGAGAGGAACAAAACGGGGCTCATGGTCTGGTCTGGGAGTCAGGCCCACAAACACATGTACTATGAAGCAGAGCACAAGGGGCGTGCTGGTGGAGAGGCGGACACGAAGCACTAGCCGGGAGGCGGAAGGCATTGGTTTCGGATCCTGGGCCTGCGGGGAGAGGAGGCTTCCACACCTCGGGGCGACTGCCTCCTGGCCTGCTGGGCTTTCACTGTGGGGGGAGTTTGGGGGGAGAGGAGAGCACTGGACTTGGAGAAGGCTAACGGGGTCCATGCTCACAGTGGCGCTGTCTTGTCCTTCTGCCCTAGGGATCCCTCTAGCAGTCACAAGGATGAGCATGCCCTTGACCCCCTTGAGCCTCACTTTGCCCAGACTGTAAAGTCAGGGAAGGGTGGTAACCCCCTCAAGGATCTGTAGCAATTAAATGCACTAAGTTTCATGGCAATAGGTCACAAACTGTAGAGAGCCATACCACTACTGAGTATTAGTCATTTTTTAAGTTTATTTATTTTTGAGAAAAAGAGACAGAGAGTAAGTGGGAGAGGGGCAGAGAGAGAGAGACACACAGAATCGGAAGCAGGTTCCAGGCTCTGAGTTTCAGCACAGAGCCCGACGTGGGGCTCGAACTCATGAGCGGTGAGATCGTGACCTGAGCTGAAGCTGGATGTTTAACCGACTGAGCCACCCAGGCACCCCACTACTGAGTAGTATTTATTACCGTTGGTAACATCAGCAGGCTTTTGAAAGTGCTTACTGCAGAGCTCGAATGAGGAGAAGGCATTTGCCATGAATTCCTCACTACAAGGAAGGTGGCAGGGAGGATAGATTGGGGGTGGTATGAATCCCGGAAGGCTTCCTGAAAGAGTAGGTTTCACAGTGAGTCTCTCAGAGACTCTGAGTATGACCCGGCAGAGAAGAGCCAATGCTCTGAGCCAAAGCTAGAGTTGACTGAAGACCAGCAGGTGTGTTTGGTGGAATGACACGGGAGGGGTGAGGACGGAAGAGCAGTAAGCCTGGGGAAGTTCCGGGAGCCTGGAGCATCTGGCTGTAAAAGTTGGCTAAGCTAGGCCAGGGGGGACAGGAAACTTCCTGAGCAGAGCCTGGAGCTCTAGCAGAGAGAGACAGGGAGGGGGGAGACCTGCCCAGAGGCTGGGTCTGAGATGAGAGGTCCTGCCCGGGGCGCCCCATGCACTGGGCCAAGTCAGCCTCCATTAACTTGCTTGCTGTCCTCTGGAGGAGTGACATCTCGGAGCCCACGCAGGTGTCACCTGTCCTTGGGGGCGGCGGGCCATGATGAATACCGTTCATTCCCCGGTGATTTGTACTCTGCCCCTGCCCGCGGCCCAGCCCAGCCTGGCTGGTTTCGTGGCGTGCAATCCATCACCCTCCACAACAGCCGCTGATAACGAGCTATGTGTCTTCCAGCACCAACACCTACCCAGACCGATGGGCACTGGTAGAGACAGATGGTGAGGGTGGGCTGGAGAGGCCGGGACAGATGGACGGGCGTCTGGCCGGGGTGGCTGGCACTGAGCTGGGGCCTTTGGGGGTCCTCTCACGTGCCAGGAGCAGGGAGAGGGTGGGTCCCCAGGGCCAAAGCTCATCACAGACTTGGCAAGTCATAAAATCATGGCATGAACGTGACAGTGCCAGAAAGTAATAGAATTATTGACTAATGACATCGGAGACAAATGAAACGATAATGTTGACAAGGACCCAGGGTCATCAATCCCTATCCCATTTAAAGTTCACGAACGTTAACAATAATTAATGATAGCTCATGGTTATTTAGTGCCTCCTATGCGTCAGACCCCATTCTGAGCACTTTAATCTCATTCAATCATCACAACGGTATTGTCAGGAAGTATTTTGCCCTCATTTTACAGAAGAGGACCTTAAGGCTCAGAGAGGTTAAGTAACTTGCCCACACACACACAGTTACTAAGCAGTAGCCCCAAGATTTGAACCAGATGGGCTACCATGTATGTGGCTGCCCGGAGAACCAGGGCGCCCAGGGCCCAGGGTGGTCGGTCGTCTGAGTGTGCAGAGTTTCCTCTGCAGTTTCCCCTACCCATAGTGTGTTTACACACAGCCTCCGATTTCCCTCAGGAACTACTATGTGCCTGGCACTATACTAGGTGCCGGGAATGCAAAAATGGAAAGCCTGCAAACCCACAGGACAGGAGGCTCGCACCCACTTGTCCTGATGAATCGCATACCCTGCAGAGGTATCTTTCTAATTCTGCCCAGCGGAAAAAGAGGCAGCCCAACCACAAGGTGGCCAAAACAAGAGCAGGGCGCCCTGCCTGCCCTCCGCCACCTTCTCCATGCCGGATGACCCGGCAAAGCCCCTGAACATTCATCCCAACAGCGCCTTCCTCTGAATGGACAAGCACGTGTGCTTCAGAGGCTTCCCTTGGGCCACCTGGCTGCTCCCACTCTGGGCAATCACAGCCGAATCCCTCTCTTGAGCTTAGACCACACAACTGCAGGGCTGCCGCTGAGTGCCCACCTTCTCTGGCTCATTCTGAAGCCGCTGATGGGAGACCCAAAATAACTGGGGACAGGAGCCAGACGCAGATTTCCTTCTGAAGGTATATCTATCACAGAGGGATCTCCTGAGCACTTCTGGACCCTAAGCCTGCTGGGAAAGGAATTATGTAATCTACTGGGGGTGAGAAACCAGCGCCCGATTGTGGGCATTAAGTAGGCCACCTTCAAAGGGTTCTCATCTGTTGGTTATAACGGGCCCCCCAGGACCCTGGCTCAGCAGGGGTTTTGTCAGAGGCAGGGAGGAGTCCTCCACATTGTTCCTTTCCCCTCTTCCCTCAATTCACGGATTTGAGGCAGTCTGACCACAGTGCTCCATGAGCCTTGGACTGTGCCTGGGTGGGGATGGAGGAAGGCGCAGGAAACAGTCCTAAGTATTACTTTAGCCCGCTTAGCTCCACCCCCTCCCTCCAGAAAAAAACTCTGAAAGGATCTAGCTGCCTCATGAAGGGGTGAGCCACCAAGTGATGGGAATGTTAACACCCCAGACGTGCCAAGTACACGCTAGCCTCAGGGCCTCTGTACTTGCTGTTAGCCCTGCCTAGAACACTCTTCCCGCAGATGGGCACATGGCTCCCTCTATCTCTTCCTTTAGGTCTCTGCCTAAATGTTGGCACCAAATTGAAATAGCTGTCCTGGCCGTCTTTATCTCCTTGTCCTGCTTGCTTTTCTCTTCATAGCACGTCTCACTGCTTCACAGATCTGTGTGTCTGTCTGTCTGTTTGCCACACCCCTTACCTCCCATTCCCAGCTAAGGGCAGGGCACTTATTTTATTCAGTAGTGTACTCTCAGGCCCTAGAACAGGTACTGTGTCCCCACCTCCTCGAAAATGTCTTAGACGGTCTGTAAACACTTGTTGAATAAAGAGCAAAATCATTACTCCTCCCCATCTATAACTTAATTGGCCAGGAGGGGCCTCTGGGGACAGGATGGTGTGGGAGGAGTTGACTTACAATAATCATAGCTCAGGCTTCCTGCTCCAGGCTGGGAAATCGGCCTGGCTGTTTGCAAAGCTGGGTTACTCGGGTCCAAACTGCTCCTGGCCCCAGAGCTATGATATCCAAGTGGGAAAACACCAGCCAGGAGAGCAGGAAGGGTTGGGCATTTGTGCCAGTGGGACCTGGAGGGGACATTGGCTCAAGAATCAGAGTCCAACAGCCCTGACCCATAGAGCCCGTAGACCCCCCATGCTGAGTGACACGGCGGGGGGGGGGGGGGGGGGCTTCCCTTCCTTCCTTCTCCTAGGAGATCCACTCCCTCCCCATCCCCAGCTCCTCTGGAATTACGTTTCCCTGTACCTTTTTCTCCTGGCTTTCTGTCTGCCTTGCCCTGTCTTACTCTCAGTGTCTTTGTCTCTTATTTCCTCTCTCCACCCTCTCCTTCCCCACTTGCTCCCACCCCCCTTTCCTTCCCTTCAAGTGGTACAAGGATTGAATTAATGGCGTGAATTTCCTGAAGCACCCTTCACCCTGCAGGATATACAGCAGTGTTCAACAAATGTTGCTTCCCCTGCCCCCCAAGTCCTACACACCCTTCCCCTTTGGAGGCCCAGGCTCTGCCGGGTCCTCAGGGGCCGCGTGTCTGCGGAATCCCTGCCTGAGCAGTGAAGGGCTGCGACCCCAAGGAGGAAGAGCGCTTTGCGGGAAGGGGGAAAGCCTAGTGTGCCAAGGTAGGGCGCCTGAGCCCCTGTTCTGTAGCCTCCTCCCTACCCTTGACCTCTGGGTCCCCGACCC
>CM053565.1:40543434-40945676 GCA_028646485.1 Cryptoprocta ferox
CCCCCCCCCCCCCCCCCCCCCCCCCCCCCCCCCCCGCCTTCCTCCGCTGGCAGGCGGGGTGGTGGCTTCTCTTCTCCCTTCTTGCAGCCTGTCCCCTACCTTTCTTCCAGATTCGCAGAGACTTTCATTCCCTCTAGGATTTTCTGGGCTCTTAATGTAAAGGTCATGTCCACGGCAGTGTTCCCCCGCACCCTCCTCCACGCAGCCTTCTGTGAGCTGCAGGGGGGAGGGAGGGAGAGCGAGTGGGAGAGAGGCACTGAGCAAGCAGTGCTATGAGGGCCAGTGGCCCAGACTGGGGACCTCTGCGGTGCAGTGGGAAGAGCCCTGGGCAAGTGTCAACAGCACTTGTTCAAACCCTACTTCTGCCTCCTAGTGTCTGTGTGACTCTGCATAAACAATTTGACTGTTCGGGCCTCAGTTTCCTTACTTGTAAAACGGAATTAGCACTCATGTTAGCAGGTGGTGTGAGACCTGTAGGGTGCTACTGACTCCTGATCTATACCAGACTAGGGGCAAATAATGTCTGCTCTGTCCACTTCCGCCCCATGAGTGCCCACCAGCTGTGGAAGGGGCAGGGCTCCAGCCATTGGCTGGTACCTGGTCCTTGAGGTCATCTGCTTAGTAGCCAGTTTCTGCCTTGGCTCTAGTCTGGCCCTGGCTGTGGCTGGTGCCCAGTCCTGCCTGCCCTCTCTTCTTTGCCAAAGGGGCTCTGGGGAAGCATCCAAGGCAGAAGAGAGAAGGAGAGGGAAGGGAGGGAGGATCTAGATCTTACACAGAGAGGGCATGTTACACAAGTTCCAGATGTTTCCACGCATGACATTCCGTTTAGTTTTCCCCGTGCCAGCTCAGGAGACACTGTGAATGAGTGAGTGGGTGAATGAATGAACAACTGTCCGAGGAAGGTAGGGTGTCATTAAATCAGATGGTGTATGGAGAGTGCCTGGCAGGTGCCTGGCGAACATAGACCTCAGAAGTGCTCCCTTCCCCGCGTCTCCTTGACTTTCTCCCCTCCCTTTATTGGCACAAAGTGTGGCATGGAAAGAGCACGTAGTTTAGCGTCAAAAACACCCAGCTATATTTCTTGGTTCTTTCACTCATTGACTCATGACTTTGAGCAAGTCACGTAACCTACTTGTGCCTTAGTTTCCTCATCTGTAAAAAGGAACTAGGGACACTGCAGGGTGGATGAGGATCGATGAAACAGATGAAGAGGGGCCTTGAAAAAGCAGAGCATGGTCCATAATATTATCCCTTCCTCCTCATGGCCACTTGCCTCTAGCATGCCCCTCCTCTGGGCTCAGCACTATGGGCGTGACCCACGAGAGATTAAAATCTCAACCTGCTTTCCTCCCTCCCCAGCCCCCACCAACCACTCACCGAGGCTCTACTGTGGCACAGCGCCAAGGCTTGGCCTGGCCCGCCGTCCCTTCGTGCCCATTCAGCCCCAATCCAGACTTCTTTCTCTTTAAATTAAACTGCTTGGCCTCAAGGCCTCTGTCCCTAAGCCCTGATTTGTAGGAACACCCTCTGAATAGCTTTGATTAGCAAGAAAAAACAGCCCTGGGTACAAGTGCCACTCAGCGGTGCCTTGGATCCAGCAGGGAAAGGACACCAGTCTAACCCAGGCTGTTTCCTGAGAGGCTGAGTACAGGCTCATCTGAGGGGAGACAGCAGGTGGGCCCCAGCCAGAGCGTGGCAGCTGCTGACGCCTGGCCCTGAAGGGGCTGCCGCTGTGTTGGTTCGCGGCTCTCCCTGGCTTGCCTGCGCCTTCTTGGGCCAGTCTCCCATCGGGATGGGCACGCTGGGTCTCAGCAGAACTGGTGTGCCAGCCTTATGTGGAAGAGGGGCATCAAAAGACAGAGAAGGGACCACCCTCCGCCCAGCCTCCACCCACTGGAGACCAAAAGCCTCCCGACTCATTCCAGAAACATTACTGTGTCCTCAGCTCTGCCCCAGCAAATATACATACATACACACGTGCACACGCTCCACTCCCAAAAGCTCTTCAACAAAGGGAATAATTTTTGGAAGGGGGCTTTGATGTGCTTTTTTGAATCATAGACCTCTTTGAGAATCTAATAAAAGCCATAGTCCCTTTCCCAATTAAGATGCATGTATATACCAATTTTTTTCATTTAATTTTTTTTTATTATGGTTGTTTATTTTGAGAGAGAGAGAGAGAGAGACGGAGTGTGAGCGGGAGAGGGGGAAAGAGAGAGGGAGACACAGAACCCGAAGCAGGCTCCAGGCTCTGAGCTGTCAGCACAGAGCCGGATGCGGGGCTCGAACCCACAAGCCGTGAGATCGTGACCTGAGCCGAAGTCGGACGGTAAACCTACTGAGCCACCCTGGTGCCCCCCAATTTTTTTCATTTAATTTCAGAGTCTCTACCAACCCTTAAAGCTTCTAGTAGACTGAGATTAAGAATTTTGGATCAGATCCAACCTCTTCATTTTACTATAAAGACACAAAGGCTTAGAGAGAGCCAGCGCCGTGCCTACGGTCACACAGCAAATTAGTAGCGGAGCCCAGTCTAAAGCCAGAGTTCCAGGCTACTTCCCACTCCCCGAGGTGGTGTCTCCCTCCTTTCTCTCCCCCTAGTTCCCCTCTCAGTCAATCCTCTCCTAGGGCCCAGGACAGTCTAGAGCACAAACACTATGCGTTCAGTAAATGTGGTTATTGGGCCAGGGCGAAGCTGGGCCAACTTTGTTTAGCTGGTTCCTCACTGCGGAGCCGGAGCAGATGTGAGCTGGTTCCATGCATGTGTGAGGGGGCTAGACCAAGGATTGGCTGGGTCTGTTCCAGGCTGTTCCAGACTGTGAGGTCTCGGAGGTCCACTCTATACCAAATGAGGGGCCAAGAGAAGTGTCTTCAGCCTACAGAGCAGAGGAGCTGAAGTATTTCCAGCAGGTTTTCTAAATGCCACCCAGGAGCTCAGTGTTTAACACCACCTTCAACTGTCTCTGTTCCTCCTCTACTCTGGAACCCACACTGGCTCCCTAGTGCCTTAGCATCCAATTCAGATTCCTTTTCCTGATGTCTCCTCTGCATAGGGCGAGCCCATCTCTACACTGGGGTCATTGCTTCCATCTTGTTCGCAGCCGGTGTGTGAGTGTGGGCAGGTGGATAGGACACCGGAGTAGGGATCTTACTCCGCCTCACCGGCTGTCTCTGCCCCCAGGACTGCAATGCAATGCATCCGTGGACCTCATTGGTACCTGCTGGCCCCGGAGCCCTGCGGGGCAGCTGGTGGTTCGACCCTGCCCTGCCTATTTCTACGGCGTCCGCTACAACACCACAAGTAAGGGAGCCTGTGGAGGGCGGCCCATCTGCCGGGAGGTGGGACGGGATGGCGACAGCTTGGGACTTGTTGGAGGTGTGGGGGATAATAATGATAATGGCCCTACTATAATACCTCTCATGGATACAACCACCATTTACCAAAGGCCAGCTCTGTGCTCTTTATTGCTAATCCCCACAATATCCCTGGAAGACGCCACATACAACTCTATAGTTTTCATTGTATACTGAGGCCTCCAAGGTTCAGAGAGGTTAGGGAACTTGCCCAAGCTCACCAGCTGAAGCTGGAATTGGCCTGCACGTCTGTCTGATGCTTTCTTCTGCAGTTGACAAACGGGGTTAGTCGGGATAAGCCTACAACAACCCTATGAAGTAGGGCAGGGATCATCAGAATAGCCCCAACTTTGAGCTCAGAGAGGTTGGGAGGTCTGTCCAGGGCCCTGCGGCCAGTGGGGGGCTGTTTCGGATCCCCAGCCAGGCCCGCAGGTCTGGTGGGGGTGGGGAAGGACTGCCCAGGGTCTGTGGGATACTTGATCCCCATGTAAACACCTCCCTACCCTGAGGCCCTGAGCCTCCACCTCCAGGCTTTGCAGCAACCTGCTATCCCACCTGTCACCCTCAGAATTAATTTGCTCTCCCCTGTCGATGACTCACGGCCTCTGCTTATCAGGAGAACAACAGCTGTGGGCCAGGGGCCCTGTCCTGTCCGAGGGGAGGGTGGAGGTCCCTAGGTGGGTTCTCGGGGCTGGTGAGCCTCAGCTCAGAGGGTGACCAGAGGCACCAGGCGGTTCACTCGGAGACTTGCCATGGGCCCTTAACACATTTCTCCCTTTTACGGCCCTTTGGCCCCTGTTCTGATGACAGAGAAGGCTGGATAGCATCTACGATTTCGTTCAGCTCAAAACTCCCACATTCCTCCTCCTGCCCCCTCTCCTTTACCAGCTACGTAAGGGGGTTAGGGTTGGTGGCTGCACCTAAGGAGGGGTAGGAGGTCCCTGGGGAGGCTCGCAGACTCCCAGCTGGGACTGGGCAGGAGGCTGGAACAGCCAGACCCCACCGATTCGTGTGTCTGCAACCACATCTCGGACCCTGAGAGGAGGAAGACTGAGTGGGCGTGAGGAGGAAGTGCAGGTAGGGGGAAGGGCAGAAGGACCTAAGAAGGGAGCTTGGGGTGCACTGCCTGCCAGCCTCCAATTCAGTAGGGCCCATTTCCCAATTAGGAAACGGAGGCAGAGCTGATAGCTGCCCAAGGTCACGAAGCGTGGAGCAAGGCCACGGCTCCACTCATGAAGCCGTGTGCCCAGTCCTTCCGGAGCTCCCAGGAAGGAGGCAGCATGGGGGCTGGTGCATGGGGGGGCAGGGAGTCCGCTTCCCGGAAGAGAGAGGCCCTTCTGTGTGTCCACTGCACCAGATCCTGTCCACTTCACCTCCAAAGTGATTTTCATGTCTGAGGCTACTTTCCCTCCATTGCCAGGGCCACTGCCCCAGTCCAAGTATCTAACCCTGACACACCCTTGCTTGGAGTCGACCCTTCTGCGGCTCCCCATTGCCTCCATGGTCAAGTCCACACTCCTGAGCGGGGCGGGCCAGGCTCTCTGTGGCTATAGTCCTGCCACTCCCCGTGAGCTCCATCCACTCTTGTCTCCAAGGGTGACTTGACATGACCCCAGTAAAGGCTTTAGTGCCTGGGCACATGCTACTTGATTAGCCAGCCCTGCCTTAAGTGGAAGCTGGGAGTCCTGGGTTCTAGCCTCAGCTCCACCCGTAACTGCGGAAGGAACCTTCGGCCCCGCCCTCTCTGGGCCTCAGTTTCTTTACCTGCAGGATGGGAGGGAGGTTTGAGTGAGGGGCTCTCTCTGCTCCCTTGCTCTTCGCTCTCTGATCCCCAGGAGCAGAGCTGGGTGATGGTCCCCGGACGTGGAGGGGACACCCTCATCCCTGTGCAGGTGCCCCAAGTGCCAGAATGAGGAACGTGTTATCAGTAGTGACTGGGAACCCAGAATTGTACCTAATCATTAGGCCTTAATTAATTCATTTACTGATGGGGCTCTGCCAGGACTTCCAGGTCTTTTCCATAATGCCCTCCCTCGTGCTGCATCTGATCTTCAAAGGGATGGGAAGCTTTTCCAAAAATATCCATTTTCCCAAGACTCTCCTGGAGGACTGCTCAGCTCAGCAATTAAAGACAAGGAGGTCGCCTTCTCCCTGGCAACGACCTGGCAACAACCAGCTGCGTGCTGGGCCTGTTTCCTTTTAAGATCACCTCCTCCCTAACTACCAAAGGCTGCTCCCTCTGGATGACCTGTCCTGAGAGGGGCTCCAGGCTCCGCCCCACATGCGGGGTGCCAGAGGGGAGCTTGAGTCAAAGGGGCATCTCCTGTAACCCCAACCAGTACCCACTCTGATAGGAATAAGTGACAGGTCCTGAATCTTACGGAAGGTTACGTAAGTAACAGTTCCAAGACAATAATAATGAAAATAAGAGCTCACGCTACGTGCCAGGTAGAGCCCCAAGTGCTCTGCACAGGTTACCTAAGGATGCCTGCTCGGCCATTGAGGCAGGAGCCATTGTTGTTTGTTCCTATCTTGCAGATAAGGACGCTGAGAGATTGTGTGACTCGCCCAAGGTCACACAGTTAGGAAGGAGTGGTGCCAGGATCTGACCCGAGGCTGCCTGGATTCAGAGCCATGCTCCTAATGCTACTTTGTGCTGCTGCCTTGCTTCAAGCAAGACCCCAGCCCTGTCTCCCCTCCCCCACCCGCATGCCTCTTCCAACCAGATCTCTGCCCAAAGTCCCTTTCTTTGCAGACATCCCATAGCAGCCTCTGGTCCCAGGCACAGCCGGTCCATGGCAGACACACTGGATTCCCCTGGTTCCTCGCCTCCCTCCAGACCTTCCTGAAATCCTAGTCACCGAGCCCTCAGCCCTCTGGTTGCTTATCCCTCATTTAGCAATTAGGAGAGAATCAGCAGCTCCTTCGCCAACTCTGCCCAAGGGCTCAGCTCAGCTGGGAAGGGAAGCTGAGCAGAGGTTGAAAAATGCATTTAGCCTCATTTCCCCACTGGCATGCTGTGGCCTGAGCAGCCTCTCAGCAGAGCCGACAGGGAGCACTTTAGAGAGACCTCAGCCCTGTGGTCCTGAAGGCCAGACCATGGCACCCTCTTTCCGGGAGGCGGCAACATCTCCCCCAGCGCCCACCCCATCATCTCCCTCTTGTCCCACTGCTGCCAGCAGAGAGGCAGGCCCAGGCTGGATGGCCCCTCCGGGATCCGCTGGCCAAGCCCTTCCCCTTACGATGGACGAGAGGGGCCCAAGAGGCAGGGGAGACTGGCTGGCTGAGGCCACTCTTGCAGCCAATCAGCACTGAGCCGTGTCTAGGGCACCCCACTCTGTCCCCCATGCTGCCCCCATGCCCCTGGCAGGCTCCAGGCTCAGGGACTGGGACTCAGGCAGCTTGGCCCGCTGTCCTCGAACCCCGCTGGGCTGGGGATATGGCACGAGGGTCGGTGAAAGCCGTGGAAAGATCTGTAAGCAGGGGATTGGCTCAAGATTCCATTTCTCTTCTAGCCAGCGCTGCCAGGACTCAGGGCCAGAATTAAGTCTAGGACACGTATTTAAAGCCACCGATGCCAGAGAGGGGTAGAGGGTGGGGCAGGGCGACCTCCACCAGCAAAGGAGAAAGGCTTCAAGATGTGCATCTCCCTTGATCCCTTCCCTGCAGGATTTTAGGGGCTGGTGCCCACGTAGGGGCAGGCGGGGGTGGGGGGGCGAGAGGGACACTTTGTGTGGCTCCAGCCACCCCAGAGCCCTGATGTCAGGCTTCCTCTCAGATCACAAGGCTCATCTCCTTAGAAGGTGGCAGGTTCTGGGCCACCGTCCAGTGTGGTGGCTGCACAGACCCCCACACCTCCCTGGGCTGCCCTCCTGTCTTTTCCTCCAAGTGCTGTGTGCCAGTCTGGGAGCTAGTTGTCGTGGATCCTGTGAGGGCCACCCCCTGTGACATCCCCCAGCACACTCCTGCCACCTCTCACGTTCTGTCCTGAGAGGCCTCCACCATGGGTGAGCCCACCACATGACCCTCCAACATAAACCCTGCTGTAGAGAAATGTCACCCTGAGGACCTTCCCCAACACCTGCTCTTTGAGCCCCACCCCCATGAAACACTGCCACGTGATTTGAACCCACGGAAACCTCCCCACGGATAGTCACCATACAAAACCATCATTTCGATATGCTACATGAGCTGTCACCACATACCCTTCACCATATCATGCCCAGTCTTTCGAAGGAGAATCGACTCATCGGATCTCACCATCCTTGTCGCTGCCATGTGGGACGCCAAAATGGGACGTTTCTCAGAAGGGCACCTACCGCATAATCTGTTGCCATAGAAAGCCTTGCAAGGGACCAGCCGCAGCAAACTGGCCCAGCCTGCCCACGGCCAGTCTCATGAACACGATCATGACAGCCTGGGTGGGCAGAGCCTTGGTCCTATGGGCACCGGGGCCATCACTGAGCCCCCACTGGGGCCAGTGGGCAGAGGCAGCAAGCTCCTCTCCTCAGCTTCAACCCCAGCGGCCCCCAGCAAGCAGGCCCCTCTGTTGGCCCACATGGATGGATAGATGGACAGCCCAATAGACAGATGCCTGGGGTGCTTTTTGGGAGACGAGCCCATGCATTACTCTGACTCTCTCTCCTTTTTTCTAGACAACGGCTACCGGGAGTGTCTGGCCAATGGCAGCTGGGCCGCCCGTGTGAACTACTCGGAATGCCAGGAGATCCTCAGTGGGGAGGTGAGGCTGCCCGCGCAGAGGGTGGGTCAGGCCCCAGCTCCGATCTGGGCCTGCTGCGTGGGCTCCTGGCCCGTGAGCGGCCATCTCCAGGGGAGGGGGGCCAAGAGGGCGGCCTCGGGCTTGGACCCAGATGAGGTGGGTCCTTATTCCTCCCTTCCTTCCGCCTGCATGCACTGGGACCGCTTTTCATCCGTTCTCCGCCCGCCTGCGCGGTGCATCCGGGTCCAGCCAGGGGAGCCCCGTATCAGAATCAGAGTTGGGGGCGGGGGCAGCAGTGCAGTGGGAAAATGCTCCCAGACAGCCTTGGAAGTATTTAAATGTTTTTGAGAAGCTAGTGCTTACGCGTAACACAAAATCCAAAAGGTACAAGTCGGAACACAGAGAAGTCTCCTTCCCGCCCTGTCCCAGCCACTGGGTCCCCTCCCCAGAGGCAATGCCAGTTTCCTAGGTGGCCTCCCAGAGGCATTCTCTGCCTATGTAGTAATTACATATATATATTCTTTTTTGTTTTAATCCAAATGTTGCACGTTATGCACACGGTTTGACACCTTGCTTTTTGCATAGAATCATCTATCTTGGAGGCCTTTCTGTATCAGTCCATCAAAAGCATCTTCATATTTGCGTAATATCACATGGTGCAGATGTACCGCCGTTCACTTAACCAATCTTTAGTCTCAGGCTGGTAATTACAAACAGCGCTGCAATGAATTATCTCTTAAAGGTGACATCCGGCAGGGGCTCGGGTATGTCTGGTGTGGCTGCTACCTCTGTCCCTCTTGCCCCCTCCCCTCCAGCTTCGCACACCCTTCCAGTGGGCACTGAGGGAGGAGGGGATCATGGAGCTGGAAAAATGAGTGAGCAGAAAACAAAGGGCGGACGGGAGGACACCCCAAACTGTCTGAGGGCTCCAGGCTTCTGGGGTGTGGAAGAGAGGGGCTGATCCACACAGTCCCAGGATTTCAGTGCCTAAAAGATCTAAACTGGAAGGGACCTTGGAGACCCTCTGTCCCCTCTTAATCCGCTTATAATAAGATCCACCCAGAGCACTTATTCAAATATAGACCCCAGGGCTACATCCGACACCCGATAAATCAAACTCTCCAAGGAGAACCTGGGAATCCGTTTTTTAACAAGGGCTCCTGGGGGACCTTCTGATGAGTAACTCAGATCTAGTGTAACCCATTCACCTTACAGGTGGGGAGACTGAGACCCAGAAAGGGGGAGTGATTCACACAAGGTTACACAGCCAGAGTGAGTCAGAGCCTGGACCTGGGTTTTGCAGTCCGGGCTCTCCTCTGCTCACGGCCAGGTGCTCCGTGAGAAGCGAGGTTGATGGAGGACGAACAACTGTCCCCACGTTGCACCCCACCCGGCCCTGTGATGATCCCCTTCCCCAGGCTGCCTGGCTTTTTGTCACTGAGCCATTGGGATTTGCTGCCTCCTTCCTGAAGCTGCAGAGATAGGGCAAAGCCTAGAAGAACGGCATGTTCTTTGGTGGGGCCGCTTCGGCAGGGTGAGTTATAGGGACGCTGGCGAGAGTCTTTGCTGGCATCTCAGCTCAAGGCCAGCCACATGGGCCCCCTGCAGGCCAGGGTGGGTTGGGCTGCCCCCCCTCCCCTGGTGGCTACCTCGCCTGACCAGGGTGCTGGCTCACACAGTGAGCCCAGCCCGGGAAGTGCTGGGGATGCAGACAAGGGCATCCCCACCCACCCCTGGAATGGAGGAGGGAAGTGGGGTCAGGAATCGTAGTTGGGCCAGAAGATTTGGGCTGGGGGGTGGTGGGGGAAAAGACCACTCAGCCTGGAGGAGAGCTCCTCACCTGGTGCACAGTCGAGGAAGTGGAAGGATAGGAGACGGGGCTCATGCGCAGAAAGCAGGGTCAGTGCAACTCTTAGGGCACAGCTCACACCCACGGGGGGCTGCTAGGGGGAGGCACGGCTAAGGCAAGGAGTCTTCAGCCCCCTTTCGCACCCCACCTTGTCCTGCTGGGTCTGCAGAGCCTGAGACGGATGACGTATCTCCAACTGCAGGTCAGATGGCTAGCCTCCTGGCTTAAAACAAATAACCCTCCCCCACCCCATAGGGGCAGGCGTCTGTCACCTTCTGGAACATGAGCAACGCTGGACAGCACAGCTGCTCCCAGCCTCCCCCCTGCACTGGAGCCCCCCAAATGTCAGGAGAAGTTCATGGTTCACTTGAATCCCTCCTGCTCGAATTTAAGCCTGGTCCTTCCAGTTGGCTGACGTGGCGCCCTCCCCTGTCATGTCTCTCTCCCTCTCTCCACTAGTGGGGTTTGGGGGAGAAGGAGGATTGGGCAACACCAGCTTCTCATCAGCCCTCTCTTCAGCAGTATAACGGGAACAGCACGGGCTTTGGAGGTGGATGGCTTGGATTCTGGTTCCAGCACACGTGCTATGCGACCCCGGGAAGGAGACTTAGCCTCAGCAAGTCCCAGCTTCCTCGCTGTGAAAGGGGCGAAAGTAATACAGTGTCTTGCCTCCTGGTAGATGTCTGCCTGCGTCTTGGCCTTTGGAGGGCACTCCATCCACCTACCGCCCCTCTGCCTCTCCTCTCCCCTGGGGTCCGGAGGCGGGGGGTGGGGGGGGGGTCATTGGTGAGGAGACCGGTAACACAGACACCCCCTTCCTCTGGTTACCGACTTGTTGGGAACGACCACCTCCCCACCGCCCACCCCCACCCTCCCCGCTTTCCCCGGCAGCTCCTGCCTGCCCGGTTGCCTGCCACTCTGGGTAATCAATTAATTTAATTACTGAAAATGCCATTCCCTTCTGCCAGCCTCTAGCCTCCCCAGACCCCTCCCCCCTCTCAAGATCCCTCCCCTCCCCTCCCCCGCCATCCACTCCCAAGCTATGGAGAAGAGGAAGAGGAAAATCTCCAATTAACAGAGCAGCCGGTTTCTCACTCCGGGCCTGGGCGAAGCCCTCATTAAGCAGCAGTATCCTAGGGGATTGCACATAATGGATTTGCAGAAGGGCTGTCTGTGAAGTGGGGCTTGCGAGGGCTCCCAGAGGCCGGACTGGGGAGAAGACCGCCTACAGCCACCAACACCAGGGGACAGTGGGGAGCTTGACGAGTTCATGGCCCAACCCGGGGGAATGGCACTGACCTCACACACACACCGGTACCAGCCTGCACTAGCCCCCACTTTCCATATCAGCAGCCCCTAGACACCGTCTCCCTTCTGTGCAGTGACACCCCCCCCACTGCCCAGACTCACCCCCACCTCCCCTGACACTTATACACACTCTCCTCCCCTCCCCCACACTCTACTGAGCTGGGGAGCCTGGCTCTCCGGCACATCCTTGATGTAACATGAACGGGGTTCTGGGGTGTAGGCTTGTGGACTGGGGCTCACTGCTCACAGCGGTGTTAGTTGGACCAGAACTTCTAAAACGCTTAAGAATCACTGGGGCTTCTTGCTAAAAGGAAGATTCAGATTCAGTGCGTCTGGGGACACGGCTTAAGATTCTGTATGTCTTCAGATTCTTGCAAGCTCCTGAATGATGCTGGTGTCGCTGGTCTGGGGACCACACTTGGAGGAGCAAGGGGCTGGAGTGCCCACTGGTGGGGTGAGGGAGTAGCTTGGGAAACCTGCTGGTGAGGAAGGGCCACAGAGCAGGATGGCCTGGAGGTGGGAGAGACACCCAGGCTGGGAGACTGGGCAGGAGCAGTGGGGACCCGGCGGGGAGGATGCACTGAGTCATTCTGAAAAGGCATCGGAACAGGTCTGACACTGCCACCATTTGGGACAAGGTGTGTCTTGCAGAGTCTGGTGGAAGTTGGCCGGGCACTCGTTACTGGATTCTGGTCACTGAGGGTGCAGTAGAGTGGCCGCTGCCTAGTGCCACACTGTGCCACCTTCCTCAGGCTACCGGCCACTCCTAGGTCTCCAAACAGAACAGGGACAGAGTGCTGGTCAGGTGCCCAGGGACTGGCTGTGTCCACTTGTCCTTCAGGTATCCCAGCCGCTTCCGCAGTTAAAGGTGGCTATCTCCCAGGTGTCATTAGGGTCCCTTAGGATATTAGGCGCCTCTTAGGACATTGCTGGCTGCTCTCTGTGGGTGTCCCTGACCACGTCTCAGGGTATTGCCGACCATTTCGAAGGGCGTCCAGCTGTCTCTTGACTGGCTGGTGGTGTCTCCTGTAATGCTGGCCATCTCTAGGGGTGGCCCCGCCGTGTCTCAGGCAGTCTCCTCGGGCTCTCTGCCCTGTCACCTCGCTGGCTGCCCTTTCTCAGGCTGCACCAGGCTGGTGTGGCAGGAGGCAGGACAGGGCCTTCTAGCCAGAAGGGTCACACAGACACAGCCCCCATGAATGGTTTGGCCCACTTTTCATCCTCGGGGGAGCAAACGCCTCATTAGCCCCATCCTCTCTACGGAAGCCCTCCGTGGGTCCTGGGCCTCTGTTTTCAGTTCCTGCTGGTCTCCTGGAAATGCACCGTGGGGCGCAGGGGAGGAGGGGGTCTATCAGGCCAAACAGACCTGGACTCCCATTGCTGGCCAGGCAGCTTGGGCTGATTATGCAGCCTCTTCAACTGGAGAGACAGAGACGAAGGACAGTCTCAGAAGGCCACTGTGAGAAAGGAAAGCAATGACATCTGTAAAGCACCTGGCACGGTGCTCAGCATACAGTAGGTGCTTAATAAATCCCACTCATCCCACCTCCAACCAAACGACCCAGGGTCAACCTGCTGCTGGGGTCTGGCGGCGGGGGGGGTTGTGCGTGTGGCCGATGACAGGTGGGGGTGAAGGGGTTCCCTGCACACTCTGCTTTTGCCACCCACCTGGGCAAGTGAGCAAAGCTGGGGTGTCACGCCGTTCTAGCTCCGCAGGCACTGTTATCACCCTGGGGCTTCGCCGCATGGATTTGTGGGTAATTTAATGAAAGGAAATTAAGTGCGAGCTCCAGACAGGCTGGGGCTGGGCATATCTTCTGGAGTCTCTGGCTTTGGCATCTACTGCCAGACACTCAGAGACCCTTCCCATCTGCATGGGTGCCAGTAGATACCCTCTGCTCCCCTTCTCCCCCCGCCCCTCTCCTGCTTCTCTGTCTGCCCTCCCCCACCCCCGTCGTTTGCCCCCATTTATACCTCAGTGGGTCTCAACCCTTCTGAGCCTGAGCTGCTAGTCATTTCCTGCCAAGTTCCAAATCAGCCCCTTAGAACAGTTTCCTGGGCCTTCTTGACCTCAGAGGTTTTCAGTGAGGATGTGCCTTCAGAAGGGAGGGGGTGGGCCCTGGGAAGAGCAGGGGAGGGAGGGCTTGGCCTCTTCTCGGATGGCTGCGAAGTGGCCGGCTGCAGAGGTACATCTTTTGTTCTTGGGTGAGTGAGTTTGGGCCTCAGTTTCCCCATCTGGAAATTGCGTAGGGCTGGACCCGACCCCTTAGGACCAGCTCTGATGCCCGTGGATTCTGAAATCCCAACGGGAAGGTCTTTGGAAAGCCAGGAGCTCCTCAGTGGCTCTAAACGGTTGAACATGGCCTTTGTGAACTTACCCTTTGCTCAACACTAGCCGGTTTCTGTGCATCCTCATGGCCTGGCCACACCCCAGGACCCGGGAAGGGGAAGGGAGGGCGGTGCTAACAGGGATCCCCCCCTCTTTGCAAAGCCAGTTGCTTTTCAATAAAATTTTTCCTTCCTTCACACACTTATGGAGCTCCACTGTGTGCCCTGCCCTCTCGGGACCTAGGAAAGGGTGAAGGGGGGCTTTGATCTTGGGGGACTGCCCTTCCTCCCGTGACCGATAGGGGCCGGTTCCCACCGCGGCTGGAGAGACTCGGGGGTAATCAAGGCGATGGTGGCTCAGCTCAGAAATGGGTGAGGAGGGGGGCGCCGGGGTGGCTCAGTCGGTTGACTGTCCGACTTTGGCTCGGGTCATGATCTCGCTGTTTGTGGGTTTGAGCCCCGCGTCAGGCTCTGTGCTGATGGCTCAGAGCCTGGAGTCTGCTTCAGATCCTGTGTCTCCCTCTCTCTCTCTGCCCTTCCTGCTCACGCTCTGACTCTCTCTCTCTCTCTCTCTCTCTCTCTCTCTCTCTCTCTCTCTCTCAAAATAAAAAAAAAAAAAAAAAGAAATGGGTGAGGAGGGACGTCTGGGTGGCTCAGTTGGTTAAGTATCCGACTCTGTCTTTGCTCAGGTCTTGATCTCAGAGTTGTGAGTTCAAGCCCTGCGTTGGGCTCCGTGCTGGGTATGAAGCTGATTTTAAAAAAAAAAAGAAAAGAAAAAAGAAAGAAATGGATGAGGAAGGGCGCCTGGGGTGGCTCAGTCAGTTAAAGTGTCTGCTCAGGTCATGATCTCACAGTTCATGAGTTCGAGCCACACGTGGGTCTCTGTGCTGATGGTGCAGAGCCTGCTTGGGATTCTGTCTCTCCTTCTCTCTGCCCCTCCCCTGCTGTGCTCTCACGCTCTGTCTCTCTCAAATAAATAAATAAATAAATAAATAAATAAACAATAAATTTTTTTAAAAAAGAAGTAGATGAGGAAAAAAGTCCTGGAGGGTTGGGGTCCGCGCCCATGAGGGTCACCTGGTGATTGGACAGAATGGACATGTGAGTGTGAGGGCTGTGCACATGGCTTTACGCACGTGGAGCAGGGGGCCCTGTGCGATGTGGAGACCCAAGTTAGCTGGGATTTGTCCAATAGCCCAGAGCAGTGGGCAGAGCATGGGATTCAGGGACAGATGGACAGACAGACAGACACAATCTCAAACTGGACGGCCCTGCTCCAGGGCCATTCCTGACACACACTCAGGGCTCAGGAAGGGGAATAACTATTATTATTATTATCAACTCTGTCTCACCCACCCAAGGGGGCTGTCCTCCCGTGTCCAGTGGGTGCAGGGGTGCAGCTGTGTGTGTGGGAGCCTCACCTCTGTCCCTCTCTCCTACCTCAGAAGAAAAGCAAGGTGCACTACCATGTCGCTGTCATCATCAACTACCTGGGCCACTGCATCTCTCTGGTGGCCCTCCTGGTGGCCTTTGTCCTCTTTCTGCGGCTCAGGTGAGAAAGACCCAGTGCTGGCCCCGGGCCCTGCGCAGGGTAAAGAAGTAAGATGCAGGAGGTAGCACTGGGCAGGGAGGTGCTAGCAAGGGGGGGGGGCCTGACCCCACCTCAGAGGGAGGTGATGACAGATGCAGGAGTCCCAGGTCTCTTGGAGCCTCAGGCAGGGTCATTTCCACCCAGTAACTGCTACGGGGCTCACCTTGGGCCACCCACACCCATGTCAGGATGCAACTGTTTGGGAGGCCAGGAAGGTGGAGCTCTTTGAACTTGACCTTGCCTGGGTCCAGCACTACTGCCAAGGACGCGGGTGGCAGTGCCATGCAGGTCTGTGCCAGGAACAGGGGCAGGAGCAGGAGCTGAGCATCAGGCCTGAACGCTCAGAGCGAGGCGTCCCGCTGGGAACCTTTGATGTTTTATGTTTTCTGACCCAGGAGCTGCGGGGAGAGGAGGGGCCCTGGGAGGAGCGGCATCCCCTGAAGCAGAAGCTCCAGGTCCCCCAGGTCCCCCGGAGCATTGGCTGTGTGGCCGGCTCTGCCATCGAGCTTAGGTCTGGGTGGGTCTCAGGTCGGAAGGGCCTTGGGGGCATCAGGAGAACCTCTGCTGCCACCTCCTGGTGTCACTTAGCCAGTCGGCCAGGCCCTCCGTTTCCCCATCCATACACCTGGGCTGGAGTGACGCTGGCGGCCTGTCCCTCATCTCTTCTTCCCTCCCCTTGCTCCCATCACCCACCCTCCCCTGCTGCCCCCAGGAGCATCCGGTGCCTGAGAAACATCATCCACTGGAACCTCATCTCGGCCTTCATCCTGCGCAACGCCACGTGGTTCGTGGTCCAGCTCACCATGAGCCCCGAAGTCCACCAGAGCAATGTGGTGTGTCCCGCAGGGGCAGGCCCACGGGCCGGGGAAGGGTCTGGGTGGGACTGCCCTGGTGGAAAAGGGGCCCAATAAAACAGGAGTGGTTCCCTGGGGGGGGGGAGGGGGTGCATTCCGCCCGTAGGAGATCCCAGGCCCAGGGCGGGGTGCCGCTGTCGCCATACCCCTGCTCCCCATCTCAGTGTCATCTCTGGGTGGGGGTGGGGCGGTAGGGCTGGTGCAGGTTGGTGACAGCCGCCTACAACTACTTCCACGTGACCAACTTCTTCTGGATGTTCGGGGAGGGCTGCTACCTACACACGGCCATCGTGCTCACCTACTCCACCGACCGCCTGCGCAAATGGATGTTCATCTGCATTGGCTGGGGTGCGCGCACCGGCCCCCTGCCCCAGCCGGGATCCCCCCTCTTCACCCAGATCCGGCCAGCTGGCTGGGGAAGGAGGGTGCTGAGAGACCAGGGCCAGGTCAGGGCGGTGGGGTGAGCACCACTCGGGGGTGGGGGGCAGTGGGAGCACCCTGCAGGAGGCATGCTGGGCAAGTGAGTATGAGCTCAACCCTGGGGAACGCCTGCCCACTTCTAGGCCCTGGGCTGCACTGGGGTCCTCCAGGCCCGGCACCCCGCAGACCCCGCCAACGGGCTCTGTGACAGCCAGTTTCTCCCCAGGTGTGCCTTTCCCCATCATCGTGGCCTGGGCCATTGGGAAGCTGTACTACGACAATGAGAAGTGAGTCACCTCCTGCCCTTCATTGCCCTCAGGGCCCCCTGAGCCCTGAGGTCCAGGCTCCCAGCCCAGCTCTGCCTGACATTCCCCGAGGACCTTCTTGGCCACATCACCTGCCCAGTCAGGGTCATGATTTCTTCATCCATACAGGGAGGGGGCTGGGGGTTGGACTCAGTCCGAAGATCCCTAGCAGTGCTGTGCTCTAGGTGAGGCTGGACGGGCAGTCAGGCTCTTTTACCTGTCTTGAGATTTCACGCCATATAGAACAGCATAAGTGTTACTGGCAGTCTCTGGAGTCAGATTGCCCAGGTTCTGAATCATGGACTCATCATTAAGTAGTTATATGATGCTGGGCTAGTTATCTCAGTGTGCCTCAGTTTCCTCATCTGTAAAATGGGCATCCTAATAACAGTGCCTCCTGCAAAGGGTTTTTGTGGGGATGACATGAGTTCATATATGTTAAGCATTTAGAATAGTGTCAGTTCATATATATGAAGCATTTAGAATAGTGTCTGGTACTATAAATATTAAGACTTGTTTTACAAAAGATTCCATGGGTTTTATAGAAATTAATCCTGATGATCTCATGGAGTCCTTCCGCCTTCCAGCTCGGATGTCCTGAGGTGACTTTGGTCTCGGGTATTCCCAATCACCCCTGAAAATGAGACTTCTGCTGCAGTGATTCTCAGCCTTGGCTCATGTCGGAATCATCTAGGAAGCTTTGAAAAGTACCAACGCCCAGGCTTGACTTCCAAAGGGTGGGGTGTAACTGGTCTGGAGTGTGTCCTGGGCACTGGGAATTTTAGCGGCTAAGATGGAGAATCACTGAGAGAGAAGCAGAAAATATGGTTACAGACAGCCCGGGGGGTTCAGGACCTTCCGTGCCAAAGCGTTCTCAGGAGCCCACTGCCTGAGTGGGGTTCCAGGTGGCCTCCATCACCATGAGGAGTCCCCACACCCCCCTAGAGGGGAAGGGCCACCCACAACCTCACTGGGCTGGACAAGGAGCCTGGAAAAGTATTCATGTTTACCAGGCTGATCCTTCCTAACTCCGCCCCGCTGGCTCTCCCTGCATTGGCACAGCGGGCAGGGTGGGGGCCTGGGCTGGGAGAGCGGCCAGCTGCCAGACACCACTGGGGGGCCTGGCAGTGATGCCCCGAATGTTGGGGTCCCGGCTCAGGAGCCTCGTAAACCCTGGGCGATGGTGCCTGTGCCTGCAGGTGGGCAAGTGATTACAGGGGCGGATAGGAGGAGCAGCTTTCAAAAAGCCGCCCCGGGTGTGGGTGGGTGTGTGTCTTGGAGAAAAAAAGATGCCTGGCTTAAGAAAGTCGGTCTGAGTAGCTCTGGAGCCCCATCTAGTGGCGAGGTGCTGACACTGCAGCAGAAGGGATCCAGGTGCGAGACACCAGAATTTGTAGACCCTGGGGTTAGGGACGTGGCCCCAGACAGCTTTGCATTTGGTCTCCCTGGTGTCTTTGAAACCTTGAATTTGTTTCAAACCTTCAAAAACTCAAGAGGTTTCACATAAAAATCTCAGTGTCTGGTTTATGGAAGCATCGTGAGATCTAGGCACCGTGGGTCTGCATACCCTGGGGGCCATCACCTCTGCACAAGGACATGGGACTTCCCATGTGCCCCATCCCCAGATCCCCCAAGAGATTTCTGGAGGGAAACTCAAGACAATGAAAAGCAGTTCTGCCTCTCCAACATGTGGAGCCTGCGTAATCTCTTCCTTGAGGCTGCAATTAAACAGATTCAGAGGTCATTAGCTATTGGGGCCCCACTGCGTGACAAGGGGCAGGGCACCACTAGAGGGCTTGTCCCAGAGCCACAGTGGGGACAGGGGAGCAGTGGTATCCTGAGCCCTTGCCTGTGCCACTCAGTGTTCTTTTCCATAATCGCCTTCCCTGCCACATTGCCTGTTTCCAGTTTTGCATCTCATAATAGAGGATGCTGTCCATTCTGCAGCTGGAATAACTGAGGTGCCGTGGTGGGATCTTGACCTTCTGCCAGGGCTGGGATTGAGGCACCCGGATCCTGGCTTCTGGCCCCAGTCCTGCCCTGGCCAAGCACTGCCCCCTCCCCATGCCACGGAACTGGACCCAGATGGCCTCCCCCCTTACCCTCTCTCTGTGGCTTTCTAGGTGCTGGTTTGGCAAAAGGCCTGGGGTGTACACTGACTACATCTACCAGGGCCCCATGATCTTGGTCCTGCTGGTAAGAAGCTGGGGGGGAGGGGGCAGGAGAGAAGGACGATCAGTGCTTCCTGTGGACTGACAGGGTCCCCGTGGCAGGGGGCGCGGGGCCAGGAATGTGCAAGCATGAATGAAAGTGGAGGGAGAGTAGCAGAGGCACCAAGACCAGACTTGAGACGGCTGAGGCCCTGCCCCGTCCGCCCGCCCTCCCCCCGGCCTCTTGCACACACACATGCCCACGCCGTCCCACCGTGTGCTCAAATTACAGATCAATTTTATCTTCCTTTTCAACATCGTCCGCATTCTCATGACCAAACTCCGGGCGTCCACCACCTCTGAGACCATTCAGTACAGGTAAGCCGGCCCGCCTCCCTCCCCCAGCCATGGGGGCTTCAGAGATCCCAGCCTCTGACCCAGGGTCTCCCCACAACAGGTCCAACAGTCCCTCCCGAAACCCCAGCTCCCCGTCTCAGACATTCCCGGGACCTGGCACCCTGCCCCCAGGCGCGGCCCTCTTCACCAGCCGTCCCCAGGGCGGGCTGTGACTCTGGGCCCCCCTCACCCCGCCTCGCCTCAGGAAGGCTGTGAAGGCCACTCTGGTGCTGCTTCCCCTCCTGGGCATCACGTACATGCTGTTCTTCGTGAACCCTGGGGAGGATGAGGTGTCCCGGGTCGTCTTCATCTACTTCAACTCCTTCCTGGAATCCTTCCAGGTACCAAAGCCCACCCCTCGCTCAGGCCCTGGCTGTCCCCCGACCTCCTTCGGTGGGGATTCTTCCGAGGAGGGCCCTGGAGGGGCAGGAGACTGTGGAGGGGAAGGGGGTGGTGGCCTGGAGGTTGGGTGGGGCCACAGCTGCCCCAGTCCCTGACCCACCTTCTCTGTCCACCCCAGGGGTTCTTCGTGTCTGTATTCTACTGTTTCCTCAACAGTGAGGTAAGGACTCGCCGGGGTCCCAGAGCTCAGGATGGAGGGGGACCTGCTGGGACCCGAGGTGGTCTGTAGCCTCCTCCTGCCCTCCACAGCCTGCTGTCTGTTCCCCCCCCCCACAGGTTCCTAACGGGGCTGTTGCCGAGGCCCACAGGGGGGTCCCTGCCCACACTCCTCCTGAGTGACACGCCCACTCCTTTGCCCCCATAGGCATGTGGCACAGGGGGGTCAGCAGCCAAGGCTTCAGTCTCATCAATGAGTCTATGAAAAGGGTTGTTGATACCAGGAAGGGTTGAGCCCTTGGGCAGGGCATGCATATGTGTGGAAGGTAGGAATTCTTCACGACAAAGGCCATATGATGCCTTTGTGTGGATGAGAAAAAGGCACCCCTTCTCAAAACACTTGAGAAAATTATCCTAACAAATACACAAATAAACAACCTTGACAATGTGAATGTCACCACCTCCTGGGTGGCGCTCTGGGCATTTCACACCTGTGTCCTGCACCCCTGTGGTCCAATCACGTGTACACCTGCTTGTGGCAGCCCGAGAGGAGGGGCGGGGTCCCAGGCTCGGACATCATGCTCTGCTCTGTGCCCACAGGTCCGCTCTGCCGTCCGGAAGAGGTGGCACCGGTGGCAGGACAAGCACTCGATCCGCGCCCGCATGGCCCGCGCCATGTCCATCCCCACCTCCCCGACCCGTGTCAGCTTCCACAGTATCAAGCAGTCCACGGCCGTCTGAGCTCGAGGGCCAGGGAGTGGAAGACGGTCTCCAGGCCCAGCCAGCCGCCCTGTCTGTGGAGGGGATCAGCTCCTTCCCACACCCTGCACTCCCAGAAGCATCTGGCACTGACATCCTGGAGGGCCCCCTCCCTGAACCCCCAGCTGAGCAGGAGTTCTAGCCTTGGAAGCAGACACAGTCTGGGCCACGGGACGAATGGGAAATAACCTATAAGACTGGGCTGGGCCAGGGCCTCTGGCTGCCCCTTGCCCCAGCCCTCCCTGGAGATGAAATGAGAATGCAGTGGAAATGGTCAGGTGGAAATCCAAAATGGCACACGGGTCCCTCCAAGAGCTGTCTTCTCCCACAGCACAAGATGGCCAGCCCACTGGAGACCTTACTGCCCCAGGGGCATCATGGGAAACTCTTGCGACAGCACCCCAACCACCATGATGATGCCTCTGGGTGTTGACAATGCCTTCCAATACTGATGGGAACCAAGGTCACGTTGCCAGGAGCCCTGGCCAATGTCATTATAGATCAGGTGACATCATCAGGCAATAGGCCACACCACTAGAATCCTCCCAAGCCCCATAACTTCATCTGACACTGTGGCACTGCCAACAGAAACGCCCTGCCTCGCTGCCTTGCACCGTCGGACCTTTACTGCCCTGCAGGCCACTCGGGCTCCCCCTCCTTAACCACCCATAATATCTGCACCCTGATTTCTGTCACCTCCTGTCCCTGTTGCCTCCCCCTTTGTGGAAAGATGGGGGCGGGAGGGCGATGGAGTGGCCCGTGAGCAAGAGCCTGGGTGTGCCCCGGCCAGAGCCAGTCTCTTTCTCAGGACCAGAGGACACTCGGGGGCCATCCTGCCTCTGGGGCAGCCTCTCTGCTGGTCACAGGGAATTTGTGGCCACTGGATGTCCTCTGGGGCAGTGCGACGAACTCAGCAAAGATAGGAGAGGGGGCAGGGCACTTGGCCTTTATCTGCCTGAGCGTCCTGGAGCAGGACAAGTGACTCTTGGGGCAACCAGCCAGCCCCCACTGGCCCCTCCCGTGTCCAGAGGTACCGGGCCACCAGAGCAGGGCTTTGGGAGATGAAGGTGTCAGCTGTGAGGGGATGGCTGCTATAAATAATAATATTTATCTTTTCTACCAGCATTTGTGGAGGTCTGGCCTGTGCGGGGTGGGTGGGAAGGGCGCAGCAGAGAGATGGAGGCCGCTTTGCTGTCTTCGGGGCCACTGTGGGGCTGGGAACCTGATACCACTCACACCCATCAGGCTGGGGTGCTAGGTGGGCCACTGGGGGCGCAGGTCTGCGGAGCCCAGCCCATAAGGACGGCTCTTCGAAGGGGTGAGTCATAGGGAGAGAAGGGTCATGGGTGAACAGTGCTGGCCAAGGACACATGGGTGGGACAGGGGCCACGGGGACAGCTTGAGCGAGGTTATGGCCAGGGTACCAGACAGGAATGTGTCCCAGTCCCAAGGCAGCAGGAAGTAGAGTTAGGGAGGCCTTGACACTGTCCCGGAAACAGACCCAGAGACAAGGTTTCCAGAATGAACTCAGGGAAGGGGAGCACAGGAAGCAGCTGGGGGCAGGAGGCCAGGAAAGGGGGGGCAGTGGGAAGGGGGTGCCCACACCACAGCCACCACTGCAGGCAGCCAGACCATAATCCTGCTGCAGCTTGGGGAGCCCGAGTGGGGCGCACCCTGCCTGCAGCCCATCTGAGGGGCCATGTGGGAGGAAGGCTGCTCCCTGGGGGCATTAATCTCCCTGCACTTCCCCCAGCCCCACGGGCCACAAGATCAAAGGCCCAGACAGAGTGATGTGTGACAGAGGCAGCCTGCACTACCTCCCCAGGGCAGGGAAGGGGGTTGAACACAGACTCCCCACCAGCCTGGTGCTCGCTCTGGGTCTCTGACCAGGGACAGCAGGACAGAGATAGGCTGACGGCTTCCAGAGCAACTGGGGGTGGAGGGGGGTGAGGGAGAAGCCCCCGAGAGGGTCATGTCTACCAGGAGGGACCAGAAGTGCCTGCTGAGTGTCAAATGGCCGTGACGGAGGCATCTTTCTCCACTCTGCCCTTCACCCAATGAAGTGAGAGCCCAAGGCTTCTCCCGCACAAGCCGATGGGCGCTTCCCAAGGACAGAGGAGCCTGGGAGGAGCGGGGGACATCGTCAGGGGGGGTGCGTGGACGAGAGGGAGGTCCTGAGGGGCCAAGCTCTCTCCTGCTCGAGCCTCCTGGTTGCAGTGGCTGACGGGGCTGCCCTCTCAGCTCCTGCTGTGCCCTCAGCACTCAGACCCAGCGGCGATGCAAGGGCCAGAGATGAGCTGCCCCCCAAGTCGCGTGCCAGCAACCAACCGCAAGACCCAGAGCTGCCAGCAGAGGACACCTCTGTCCCTGAGCAGGCAGGGCTGGTCCAGATGAGCTTCAGGACGCCTCCTATTCAGAGGCTGTAAGGGAGGAGGGGCCGCCTGGAGGAACTGCACCTCCTCCCTGCATCTCCCCCGCCAGGGGCAGGTGCCCAGAGCTCAACCCTTCCTAGCCCATGGCCCCCAGGGGTCCAGGGTGAAGGCAGGCCCCCAGATAGGGCTTCTGAGGGTCACTGTGCCCTGAGATTCAGCTTGTGGGCTGGGTGGAAAAAGCCCCTTGGGGGTGAGTGGGGGTGTGATGGACCAACAGACACACACGTCACTACGCTGGGGGAGAGGCCAGCAGCTGCAGGAGGGGGGTCACTGTGGGGCAGGCCCCTCCCTCGCGCCCAGAAGAACTTCTCCACACCGCACCCAGAGACTGCTATCTCCTCAAGTACCCACCCCGAGCCTGTTTCTCCTTGGGACCCTCCTTCGAGGGCACAGATCACCAGGGGAGGAAAAACCGCACTGTGGGGTTTTGGTTTTCCGGTTCCTTCTCCTCCACTGATGACTGCGACCTGACCCCTGCCCTGGGGTCCTCAACCCCCCGCCCCAGGCCTCCTCAGTCCTTCTGCTGCTGCTGGGTCAGATGGCCTGGGATAGGACTGGGGAGAGAGTCAGATGTGGGAAAAACACGCGTTAGGAAGGAAGGGAGGTTTTAGAATCCAAATAATAATACCTTGATTGTGGGCATTTGTAAACTTGCTTTGCAATCCGCAAAATCCTTTATGATATTTATTATCTAATCTTCAAGTGACTTACAGAGGCAGGAGCGATCCCATTTTACAGCCAAAGAAACCGAGGCCTGGTGATTCCTCTGAGATCAAAGTTCCTCTGGTTCCACGTCCAGGACTTCAGGAGGCCAGGATGGATAGAGCAGCTCGGGGCGCGGGGGGCACCCGGAGGCCTCAGGGCTTCAGACTGTCTGGCTGGGGAGGAATCCCGGGCAAAGAAGGGACCAGCCCAAAGATGCCACAGCCAATGTCCAGTTGCTGAGCTCAGCCAGGTGGGAGTAGTGAGGGTTCTGCACGTCCAGCCTGATTTCCTAGCACCCACTTCCCACCTTCCCAATGTCCGCCATCCCTCCACTGCTCAACATGCTACTTAACTGCAGCCAGGGCCACCAGAAGCTTCTGTGGGTCTCCCTGCACCCACCCAGGCTCTGCTCAGTCCATGCAAGGGGGTCACCGGCCTCCAGCTCAAGGGTCTCTCAGGATCATCTCATGAAGCAACTTGACTTCAAACTCAACTACCCACCCTCAGTCCAAACAGAAGCAGGGGCTGGTTTCTGCATTCCAATGCCAGCGATGCTCTCGTGGACTGAGTGCTTCCCAGGTGCCTCTCACTTGTTGATCTCACCTACTCTTCATACGACCCTGTGAGGCAGGGGCTGTTACCCCCATTTAACAGATGAGGAAAGTAAGGCACGGAGAGGTTACAAGACCTGCCTCAGAGCACCCAGCCGTGGCATGGCCGAATGTGAGCCCGGGCTGGTCTCATCCAGCCTTTCCCGTGTTTCACCCCTATGCAGAAAAAGTTCTTTGTAGGGTGCCCCTCTGATCCCATCCCTGGGAAAATTCCTCAGTATCCCTAGTTTGTGGACAAACCGCATGCAGACACAAAGCCAGATGTAGGAGTTGGCACCTCCAAAGCACGGGCGTCAGGTGGCCTCCAGGCCGGCCACAGGCTGCCAGCCTCCCTGTCCTTGTCTTATCCCAGAGTATCACCTCCTATCCCGACCTCTGACAGCCCACCAATCTCTGTAGACCCTGCCGGGCAGGCTTGGGCTCAAGGCCTGTGCCACGTGTATTTTTCAAAGCTCTAAGTGTGTTGGAAACATCAGGGAGATCATCATTTGGAGATAACTCCAGAGACCATCTTCGGCCACCAGATTGCCACCCACTCCCCCTGCCCCTCCCAAGGGTCCTGGACAGATGGCTGTGGCCCAGCCTCCTTGCCCACTGGGCCAAGGCAGGTGGGGACAGAAGCAGGGGGGAGGGCCCTATGGTCAGTGCATCAAGAGGAGATGGGGAAAGTGGAGCGGGCACCCAGCTGGGGTGGGGGGGACGGCATGGAGGTGGACCTGTGGGTGCTCCCGTCTCTTGCCTTCATTACTGGGGGAGCCGAGGAGCGGGCACCATCTCCAGAACATGCAGCTAGAACAGCCCTGGGCCAGGAAGGGAGGGCAGTGAGCGGGCCAGGTGAGCTGGGCACCTACCCCACCCTTCCTGAGCAGCCACACTGGGCTGAGACCTGCTATGCCCTTGCTGCCCCAAGTGGATGAAGATAAATGCCCCAGGGGTCCCTTAGGTCCCCCAAACAGAAGGCAGAGACATTGCCCCTGGCTTACCCTGGAATGTGACCGTGAGAGCCCAGGCCAGAGCTAAGAGGAGCAGCAAGGGAGGGAGCAGAAGCTGCAGATACAGGGGGATGCCCTCGAGGAAAAGGATGGAATCTGGAAGGGGGAGGGCGGTGCTGCAGCTTGTGTGATGGATGGTACCTACCCGGGCATTGGTGCAGGGTGCTGTCTGGGCACCAAGCAGCCGCAGAGAAGAGCAACTCCAGGGCTGGGGGGCGGGGGAGGGGGTCTTGGGATTGGATAGGCAGCGATTGGATAGACACTTCAGTGAGCCAGGTCCCAGGAAGAGCCTCAGAGAGAATGAGCCTAAAGAGAATCCTTTGAGCCCAGGGCACCGGGAGCTCAAGGGAAGGAAAGGAGTCTACGTTTCTGAACCCCAAATCGGGGCACAGACTGGTCTAGTTCCAGAACTCTGTCATCACCCTGATGGAAACCCCATTCCCTTTCAGCTGTCACTCCCCATGCCACCTTCCTAGCCTCCAGCCACTGCAAACCTGTTTTCTGTCTCTGTAGATTTCCGTATTCTGGAGAGTTCATAAAAGTAGAATCATACAAAATTTCTGTTTTTGTGTCTCATTTCTTTCACTTAGCATAATTTTTTTAAACATTTATTCATTATTTTTTGGGAGCCAGAGAGAGAGAGAGCGCGCGCATGAGTGGGGGAAGGGCAGAGAGAGAGGGAGACACAGAATCCGAAGCAGGCTCCAGGCTCTGAGCAGTCAGCAGAGAGCCCAACGCAGAATCTGAACCCACAAACCACGAGATCATGACCCGAGCTGAAGTTTGCCGCTTAACCAACCGAGCCACCCAGGTGCCCCACAATAATTATTTCAAGGTCCATCCATATCATAGCACATTATCAGAACTTCATTCCTTTTTATGGCTGAATAATAGAGAGACCACTCTCCATCCATTTATCCATTGAAGGATATTTGGGTCCTTTCCACTTATTCCAAGTTGTTGCTTGGAATTATTCCATGGTGCTGCTATGAATGTTCACATACAAGTTTTTGGGTTTTTTGTTTTTGTTTTTGATTACCTATTTTCAATCCTTTTGTTATATACCCCAGGGCTGGAGTTGCTGGGTCATATGGTAACTCTACGCTTCATTTACTGAGGACCCGGCAAACTGCTTTCTGAGGATGACTGCACCATCTCACATTCCACCAGCAACGTAGGAGACTTCCAATTTCTCCGCATCTTTGCCTCAACTTGTTGCCACCCCTGTTTTTAATTAACCATAGCCACCAGGTGTGCTGATCATTGATTTTTAAGAGACCCAGGACTTCCTGTGTTTGGAGAGCAGAGCCCCGAGTGAGGGTCTCAGCTGAACATCAGTAGCTGGGGGCCCCCGGCACTCAGGAAGCGGCCAGCTGGCCCTGCTGTGCTCGGATCTGGGTGCTGGAGTGCAGAGGTCTTGCTTCCCTAACTGCCCCTGAGCAACGCGCCAATCCTTCCCTGCAATGGGAGCCCACGGAAGGAGCAGCTGGCACCCCTGCCCCCATCCCTGGGCTCTGCCATGTGTCCCTGAGTCAGCTGAGGGTATGCTCATCAGTCTGCTGGCTTTGTTCCCTAATGTATTTCTGACAGTTACCTTGTCATTGAAATTACTATTTATAAATGAATTAAATGTTATTGCAATGGGTGAAACGAGATGGCACAAACAAGGAGAAATGTTGTCTCTCATGAAAACTCAGTTGAAAGACACAATCTGTGTCATACAAACAATTAGCTGTCTATTCAGGTGGCGGTGACACAAATGTAAATACCTGGGTGGGAGGAGATTGACGGAGTCTGTACGCTTCTAATTGCCAACCGCTGTCAGCCTGCCCTCCACCCCAAAGAACCCAATGCTCAGTGTTGAGGACGATGTCTCATCAGCATGGATTTCACAAGGAGGGCGACTTAGAGGTCCAGGGGATGGACCCATAATCAAAGCAGACGCCTTAAGGGGATCAGTGACTGCACACCTTGTGAGAGTTAAAATAAAATGTGTTTTAGGGGTCGAATTGCGTTCCCAAAAATGATATGTGGGAGTTCTAAACTCCAGGACCTATAAATGTGACTTTATTTGGAAAGAGGGTCTTTGCAGATGTAATCAAATTAAGAGAAAGTCATTGGATGGGTCCCAATATAGCATGAGGGAGAATGCCGTGTGACCACAGAGGCAGAGATGGGAGTGACGTGGAGTGCCAGGCACCACCCAGATGAGGAAGGGGTGAGGAAGGGTCCTACCCAGAGTCTCAGAGGGAGCATGGCCCTGCTGACACGTTGATTTTGGACTTTGTCTCAGTCAGCTTGGGCTGTATAACAAATACCATAGACCGGTTGGCTTAACCGACAAGTACAATTTCACACAGTTCAGGGAGGTTGAGAAGTGTGAGGTCAAGGTGAAGGCTGAATGGGTACCCCTTGAGAGCTCTGTCCCTGGTTGCAGATAGCTGCTGTCACGCTGTATCCTCATGTCATCTCTCTCATGTCTCTTATAAGGAAACCAATCCCATTCCTGAGGGCTCCACTCTGGTGACATTGTTACCTTCCAAAAGCATCACCTCCAAACACCAAATGTGAAGTATGTAGGGGACTTTTTAAGGAGTCCCCTCTTCAAGTGATTTTTTTCAACAAATCCATCTGCTACCCAGTCCCAATCATCTGGGACAAGTGGGCTGACCACTGTCCCCTGAGCACAGCGCAGAGCGCAGCAGGGGGTTAGCCAGAAGCTCCACCACCTAACAGCCTGAATTTCAATCATGTCTCTATCACCCATGTGTCACTGCCCTGCACCTTGGTCCCTTCTACTGAAAAACAGCGTCAATTATAAGGGCACCTTATAAGTAAGTTAAGAGGCAACTCGGCTCAGGCCATGATCTCACGATTCATTGAGTTTGAACCCCACATCAGGCTCTCTGCTGTCAGCATGGAGCCCGCTTCAGATCCTCTGTCGCCCTCTCTCTGCACCGCACCCCCCCACACACGCGTGCTCCCTCTCTCTCTCTCTCTCTCTCAAAAATAAATAAACACTGGGGAAAAAAAAGAAAAAAGAAAAACAGGGTCATTCACTCACACATCCCACACATTTTCTGAGCATCGTTTGCTCTTCCAGAATCTGAGAGCAGCAGAGAGACAGACAAGGTCCCTGTCCTCACGGAACTCGACCAGGGAAATAAACAAGGAAACACATAAACAAAACAAAACCCTGAGTTGTGGTAGTGAAAGCTGACAAGGGGCTCTGTTTGCTCCTGGCCGTGGAGGTGGAGATAATGTTGGAGCCAAGGCCTCAAGGATGAGAACAAGCAGCAGGTGAGGCCTCTGGGCTGGGGGCAGAGCCAGGCCGATCCCTGGACAAGGGAGGTGTCAGTGTGGGGGCTGGATCTGAGGGCAGGGGCTGGGGCCCGTGGGGTGGGCTTCTCGGAGCTCGGGTTTCCTCGTCCATGAAATGGGAGTGTTCAGGTAAGGTTAAGCTGCTGTAACAGAGAGACCCACAAGAAGCCGATGGCCCAAGAAAGATAATGTATCTCACAGTCTGCAGTGAGCATCCCCTACCACTGTTCCATGTAGACATCTAGCATCCTGGTTCCTTTCCTTCCTCTCTTTCTATCCCTTGGGACAATGTCCTCCTCTCCATAGTCAACGGCCTGCCCATGACTGGCTTATGAGAAGGGAAGATACAAACAAGGAGCCTCGTGGTCTCTGTTCAGGCTCCCGAAGGGCTCACATCATTTCTGCTCAATTCCATTGGCAAGAACTTGACCATATGGCCATTCCTAACTCCAAGGGAGGCTAGAAATGAAATTCTGGTCATGTGTCGATACAAAGAGGCATGGACTTTGAAGGACAGCACGCAGCCTCAGGCCGGCCAGATATGGTAATACTTCTTTGCAAGGGCCCACGGAGCACAGAGTATCCGGCACTTAGTAACTGCTCCATAAAAGTTTGCAGCAGCACTGCGGTCAGGGCTCCCAAGAGCTTCAGAAACTCTCTGCTTAATGTTCTCGTCTCTTGGCCACTGAAGAAACAGGTGCAGAGTCAGGAGGGGCATCTGTCCAGTCGCCCCGTCAGTGAGGGCCCAAGTTGGTCCAGACTCCGTGTCTGGGATCTTCAACCCCACCCTCCCACCTCGTATTTCAAATTCCCTGACCCAGGCCCACCAGGGACTGAGCAGAGAGGGGACCCAGGTGACCTCTCTACCAGAGGCAGGGTTAGGGAACAGGATCCTGAGAGGTGCTCCAAAGCACTGCCCTGAGCCTGGGCTGCAGGGCTTTATGACTAGGTAGGTGTGGCCCCGGCTGGTTTCCCAGACAGGAGGCAGGGCTGCTCTATGACAGAGGGCCACACCCAGTCCCTGGGAGAGGGGACCGCGCTGGGAGCAGCTGCCACATCGGGAGGGACGCAGCACTATGTGGCTGAGGAGGATGGCATTCCTGGGATTCTTCCTCCTCCTCCTCACCAGCACTGTGGCCCGGGGGGAGTACGGCGTGGTCCACGTGGTGTCAGAAAACTGGAGCAAGGACTACTGCATCCTGTTCAGCTCCGACTATGTCACCCTACCCCGGGACCTGCACCACGCCCCTCTCTTGCCCCTGCATGACGGGACCTCGGCACCCTGGTGCCCAGGCCAGGACTCCTCCCGCCAGGCCCGGCCCGGCTCCCCCAGCCCGCGGCCCCTCCGCCACACCACCCTCATGGTTATGAGAGGCAACTGCAGCTTCTATGCTAAGGGCTGGCTGGCTCAGGGTCAAGGCGCCCACGGGCTGGTCATCGTGAGCCAGGTCAGCGGCCAACAGTGTTCAGACACCACCCTGGCGTCCCAGGACCCCCACAAGCCCCTGCCCGACCTCACCATCCCTGTGGCCGTGCTCCGCTACAATGACATGCTCGACATCCTCAGCCACACCCACGGCAGCGCCATGGTCCGCGTGGCCCTGTATGCACCCCCGGAGCCCATCCTTGACTACAATATGGTGGTCATCTTCATCCTGGCTGTAGGCACCGTGGCTGCTGGCGGCTACTGGGCTGGCCTGACCGAGGCCGACCGGCTGCTGCGGCGCCGGGCCCGGGGAGGAGGGGGGCCTGGCAGGCACAATCAACAGGAAGCAGGGGCAGCCCTGTGGGGACAGGAGGAAGACGAGGACGCGCCGGTGGACCTCACGCCAGCCATGACGGGCACGATGGTCACCATGTCCTGCTCCATCATGCTGCTCCTCTACTTCTTCTACGATTGCTTCGTCTACGTCATGATTGCCATCTTCAGCCTGGGCTCGGGCACCGGCCTCTACAGCTGCCTGGCCCCCCTGGTGCGCCGCCTGGCCCTGCCTGGCCGCCACCGTGCAGGTCTGCAGCCACCCCTGCTGCTGCTGGGCGGCCTGTGCACCGTGGTGACCATCCTCTGGGTCGCCCACCGGAACGAGGACAGCTGGGCGTGGCTTCTGCAGGACACGCTGGGCATGGCCTACTGCCTTTTTGTCCTGCGGCGTGTGCGGCTGCCCACACTCAAAAACTGTGCCTCTTTCCTCCTGGCCCTGCTGGCCTCCGACGTCTTCTTTGTCTTCGTCACGCCCTTCCTCACCAGGACCGGCGAGAGCATCATGGTGGGCGTGGCAGAGGGCCCAGCAGATTCCGTGAGCCACGAGAGGCTGCCCATGGTGCTCAAAGTGCCCCGGCTGAGCTTCTCAGCCTTGACCCTGTGTGACCAGCCCTTCTCCATCCTCGGCTTTGGTGACATTGTGGTCCCTGGCTTTCTGGTGGCCTACTGTCACCGCTTTGATGTGCAAATCCGTTCACGCCAGGTCTACTTTCTGGCCTGCACTGCAGCCTATGCCATGGGCCTGCTGGTCACTTTTGGCGCCATGGTCCTCATGCAGATGGGCCAGCCCGCCCTGCTGTACCTGGTGTCCAGCACCCTGCTCACTAGCCTGGCTGTGGCCGCCTGTCGCCAGGAGCTCACCCTCTTCTGGACAGGCCAAGGCAGGGCCAAGACACCCGCCCAGCCTGTGGTGGGGCCACGTGGCACCCCTTCATTTGGCTCTGAGCAGAAGCAGGAGGATACAGCAGACGTGCACACAGCCAGCAAGTTTGAGGGGGCCACCAGCCACCTGGCAGGGGACTTAGACAGCAACCTTGAGGACTCGGCCGAGATTGCCACCATGTCCGAGGACGAAGCCACTGGTCCAGACGGCCGCAGCGATAGCTCCGAGAGCTGGAGTGATGCCAACCTGGATGCTGACAGATTTCCTCGTGCCTCCACTGGGGCCTCACAGGAGCGGATGCCACTGATGCCTATGGCCATGCCGATGCCTCTGATGTCGCCGCCCTTGGAGCTGGGCCACACGCAGTCTCATCCCCAGGCTCACGACGCCAACCTGCCCTGGACAGGGCTCCACAAGAGGAAGGGCTTGAAGGTAAAGAAGAGCATGTCGACCCAGGCTCCCTTGTGAACCAGAACCCTGATACATGTGCCTCTAGACGGTCTGGCAGAATATCTCAGAGCAAAGCCACACGCGGTCAAAAGCAAATCAGGGCATTAAAAATATTCCATATCTACCCAACAGAGCTCCATTGTTTGCTGGGACTGTAAGGAAGCAGTGACCACAGAGTAAGTCCATGCAGGGCCCCGGAGGGTCCTTAGGATAGGTGCCATCCCCAAATCGTGCAGAGTGGAAATCAAGTTCAGAGAGGGCACAGGATTCACACGAAGTCACTCAGCAAGGCCAGGGTTTGCTCCCAGGGCTTACTGGGCAGTGACTTCCCCTCTCCCCACCTGCCCACCCTCCAAGCCAAAGCCCCAGCTCCTCAGCTCAGCTTGGTGGACAGGTCCCATCGCTCATCACCCATCTTTTCCTCACGCTCAGGTCCGACTGAACCATTACTGCTCCTTGGTCACACGCCCGCCCCTTTGCACATGCCATTCCCTCTGGCTGGGATGCCCATCTCATCCCAGGCAGAAATACCCCAGCCAGGTTCCTAGGCACCCTGCAAGTGCCAGCTCACATCCACTCTTTCCCCCACACATTCCTGCTCAAGGCATCTTGGACAGCAGCACATGCTCAGCATGTCCCTGTACTCATCCACATAGCCACAGACATTGAGTCTGCGCCTGCTGTGTGCGCCACCCTGTGGTGGGCACAGAAGGAGGCTGCTGTCTAGCTGGGGGAAGGGTGAGGAGTTGAGAACAGATGAGAAACACCCCGAGAACCATCTCAAAGCAGGGGGGAAGAGATTGGAGCCCGAGCGGAAGGATTTAGAAGACCGGAGCCGGGTTCCCATGCTTCCCTCACTGACTCTGGACGTGTACCAGTCCCTTCTGGCTTCAGTAGTCTCATCTTCAAGATGGGACTTAGAATACCATATCTACCTAGAGGCAGGGGCATGGACAAGATGACCTCTTGAGTACCCCCCATGGTTTTTTAGGCTGGATGGTGTGGTTATATGTTGCTTAAGCAGAGAAAACAAACCCTGGGGTCAGGAAGGCGGTGTTGGAGGTGAGGAAATCATACCCACAGAGACAACGTGGTCCAGTGGTTAGGGTTCTTGACCCAGCTGTCCCCCCAGAAATTCCAGCTCTACCACTGCCCCACAGCATGTCACTGAGCAAGTGTGTCATTGAGCAAGTGACTTGATATCTTAGGGGCATGGTTTCCTCATCTGCAAAATGGGATAATAATAACAACTTTATCATAGGATTTGGGGGAGGTTGGAATGAATTGGCTTATGTAAGGTGATGACGCAATGCTTTATGAATGCTTATTCTGTTTCTATTACTCCCCTAAATCCAATGCCCACAGGCTTTTGAGTTCTGTCCCCAACCCCCCCTCCAAGCCCCTCCACACCCAGCACCCCTGCCCCTGCCTCCTCGAGTCAGGGAGTACACACCAGGCCCCCCCACACCCATCCTCCCCCAACACGGTTCCCCCACCTGGAACTTTCTGCTCCTCCCACCCCCAGAATTGGGACTGGCTGGCTCCTTCTCCTTCTAGCCCCAGCTCAAATGCCACCCCCCCCCCAACCATGGGAGGCCTTCCTTGATGACCCTTTCTAAAGGAGTCCCCAGCCTCCTACCCTGCTTGGTAGTTTTCTCATCTCCTCCAGTCCAGCATCAGCTTCATGAGAGCAGGGACCCCTCTGTCTTATTCATGCATGTGGTTCCAGAGCCCCAAACAGGGATGATGTGTTGTAGGTGCTTGATTTATGTTTGTTGGAGGAATGAACGAATGGATGAATGAATGAACGAACAAATGAATGAGGAGTTGAGGCAGCATGAACTGTGGAGAAAAAGGGGACACCGTGGAGAAGGCCCCACTGTGCAGGCCACCTCCCTGGGCTCCTGCAGGGCTTTGGTCAGTGTGGCGATGGGACTCTGAGAGGCTGGCTGGGCCCTGGGTGTGCAGGGGTGCAGGTAACAGGCACCTCGAAGAAAGCTCCCTCTCTGACCCCCTCTGCAGACGGCACCTGAAGGCCCAAGCTGGCCAAGGGCAGAGCGCAGAGTCTGGGCCAGGACACTGACCGGCTGAACTGGCAGCTTCTCCCACTGGAGCCGGCAGCCATCTGGCCCGGACAGAGGGGCCTCCACAGGCGCTGGCGCACCCCCAGCCCAGGCAGCCTCCCCACTGCTGCCCTGCGTCACTGGGCCTCCCAGGGGTGGGCTACATCCCTCCACCAGGCCTGACGGGGAGGGCTCGAGGCCCCCTCACTCCCAGATGGGGGGACAAAGGACGTCGTCCCTCCCAGGCATTTGCGGTCAGAGTGGCTCCCTATGGTGGGACCTATGCCATCCTCCAAGAAGGAGTTCTCAAGAGGAGGGTCTGAGGGGGGAAGCCCCCACTCTCCATCCATGTCTGAACACCCTAGGCTCAGGGGAGGGCGAGTCGGCCTCTCTCCTCACTGCTCTGCCCAGCAGAGGCAAACATTCAGAGAACACGCAATCTATAAAATGGGGAGAATTAATGCGATCTACCTCGGGGCTGCAGGGAGTACACCCCATACGGGTCAGGGGCTGGGACTGGGCGCCAGGAATCTTGCAAGTGCTGCTGCTGCTCCTCTGGTGGCCCACGGCCCCTGCTCCTGCCCTGACCCCAGAGCCAACGTCTCCTTTCAGCTGTGGGCTCTGCCTCACTTTGCCAGTCCGCTTCCCAGGGACCGGTTGAAGCCAGGTGGCTGGAGCAAGGCGTCACCTGTCAGAGGTGCCCAGAGCTGGCAGCCCCGTTCCCCCGGAGGGACACAGGGTGCTGCACATGTGCATACACACACCTGAACACGCATGTAGATGTCCGCGCACGTCCATACGGGGCCCTCGGGTACACATGCATACACACACATGTGCCTCCACACGCATGTGCACACTCGTGTCCAAGTACATGCGCCTGTACTGGGCCCTCGTTGGCCCTCGCACATACCCGTGCACACACGTGCACCTGGGCTCTGACCTGTTGCTGCTGTTCCCTTCGGACCCAGCCCTTCCCCACCAGGCCCGCCTTGGGCCTGAGGGAGCGAGGGTGCTGATGCCTGGACTTCCCATTCCCACTGGGGAGGGCAGGGCGGCCCTTTCCTGGTGGGGCAGACATTGAGATGCGTTGCTCAGATGCCCCTTCAGGGAGGGCATGTGGTCGACAGCCCCCTCTAGGGGACCCCTCAGCATTCCAGCCCAGACTGCTTTGCAGGAAGATGGGGGCCAGGAGGGCCAGCTAATGACCAAGCAAGAGAGCAGTGCCCAGGCGTGGACATCTCCACCCAGCAGGGGGCTCCTCAGATGGGCAGCCTTTGCCCCTGAGCCCCGCTGCCCTGGCAGAGATGGAGGCAGGCCGGCATCCCAGCCTGATGGCTCGCCCTGTTCCCGCCTGCTTCCTCCACTTCCTGGACATTCCTGACCCCATCTTAGCATCTGCTTCTGGGAGAGCGCCACCTGTGACAGATGAAGCCTAAGACGGGGCCAGGACAGAAACCAGCTTCCCGAGGCCACGTGCAGGGCTCCAGGTGTCCGAGCCCTGGCTCTGGGGTTGTGCTGTGCTCGGGCTACCCAGCGTTTCTCTTTGTGGCCTCATTTAATCCCGGCAAGAACCCCATGAGGTGAATAGTGGCAGCATTGGCTTTTTTGAATTAATAAAGAGCTTGGTGCACTTCTCGAGAGTGAAAACCAGCTCTCCAGGGCCCATGAGGTGCTCTAATCCATAGATAAGGAAAGGAAAGCCCAGAGAGGGTCAGGACCTACCCAAGGTCACACAGCAATGCGATAGCAGAAATAGAACACAACTCTGGTCTTCTACCTCCCAGCGCAACAGCTGGCGCCAGCTTCATGCCTCAACACCCCCTCCTGCACACATCCTGGTGTGCAAAGCATTCCTTTTCCAGGACAACTCGGGATCTACTCAGTCCTCTACCCTGTGCCCCTCGGCGGGTACAGCCCTCCATTCTCACTGAGGAGTAGTTGTGTATGTTAATAAGGAAGGTTTATGATTCAGTGTGAAGCATCTCCTCAACGCAGGAGGACACTGAGTCACTGAGACCTCATAGCTCAACATTGCTCTTCTGTCACCCCGTAACACAGAACAACCAAGGCCACTCCTCTGTGCCTCAATATCCTCATCTGTAAAACGGGTTTTGCTAAGACTTACCTTGTAGGTTTGCTGTAAGGATAAAATGAGGTGAGGTGTGTGTATAAACAGCTAACATATGCCAAGTACTAACAACAGACTAGGTGTACACATTATTTCATTACATGACACCAGGTTTTAGAGCAGAAATCTCCAGGACAGCACTTAAATACCCCCAAATGCCATCTTTCCCAAATCAGCTTATAGTTCCTCAAGATTGAGCTCCCAGAGACGGAGCCATCCTCTTCTTCTGATCCCTCCATTCACGCCCAGTGGGATGTGGTGGGTGGGAGGGTGAACAAGGACACCACCAGCGAGCCAGGCAGGTGGGTCCCTCTGTAGTTAGATGGAAGCAGGGAAGGTTATGCGCCTTTTTCCCAGCAAGGCTGAATTTTGAGCGCTTTTGTGCTGCCACCTTCTGGTCAGTAAGATAAGAGCAGGCGGGCTCACACCCTAAGGGCCAGGAAGGGGTATTACATTAGGGAACTTTGGAATGATTACAATTAGGGATGATATTCCAAAAATATATACTAACCTAACCATCAGCAGAGTTCTGAAGCCCTCCGCGGGCCCAGGGTTAACCCCTTTAGGAGCTTGTCGTGAAAAGGCTGAGGTGTCCTGGAGAGGAGTCTGAGGATTTTGATATGTGAAATGGAATAGTTCCAACGCAGCACTGCTGAATGTCCTTAATGTTTGAAGATGGTTCACACTCTGATGCTCAACCCCTTTCATAGAATCAAGCCACTGTGGGGCGCCTGGGTGACTCCGCTGGTTGAGCATCACAATCTTGGGGTTCAACCCAGGTCATGATCTTGGGGTTCATGAGTTTGAGCCCCACATCGGGCTTGCTGCTGTCAGCCTGTCAGTGCAGAACCCGCATCAGATCCTCTGATTCCCTTCTCTTTGCCCCTCCCCCGCTTGCTCTCTCCCCAAAATAAATAATTAAAAAAAAAAAAAAAAAGAATCAGGCCACTGTGAAGAAGTGTTCGTGGCCGCCAGCACGTAGACCACTGCTGGGAGATTGGACTCAGTATGGTCCTCCTACCCTGAGGCCAGACCTAGTCCTTCTTCTTGGAGGCCCACAGATGCCCTTCCCACACACACCTCAGCGATCATTCATTTTGTTTGGGAACACATCTCTGCTCACTCCTCGTTCAGTTCCCAAGTGCTTAGTTTTATCTTTAGGAGTAACTCTTCTCAGGACTTAGCCTCCTGCCTCTAGGACTTGCAGCAAGAGCTCCGCCAGGCATGTAAGTCTGAGCCCACCTGGGATCGGGGGACATGGTCTCAGAAAGATCCCAGGAAGGGAAGCTGGAAAGGAACACTGAGGCTGCTGCTGGGAGACCCTTGGGCTGCTAGAATTCTGGGGCATTCTGAGAAATGCCTTTCAGGAGCTTCCCCCAGCCTCTTAGTGACTTGAATGGTGGAGAAGATTGGCGGGGAGAAAGGTGGGTGAGGTCTGAGTAAGAGTGTTGGCAGAGCCTCCAGACACCTTCCAGAACTCTCCAGAACTGAGGACAGAGAGAGAAAGCAGCCTGCCTGAGGTCACACAGCAAGCCAGTGACAAAGGCAATCAGGAACCTGGAAACTAACCCCAGAATCCTTCATAACCAGGAGGTCCTTTCTGGAACGCAAATGCTTGCCTTTCAGGGATTGCTTCCTGAAGCCCAATTTGCCCCACATACCTGGTCTTCTTAAAGCAGGAATCCCCTGGGTCCAGAGAGAAAAGAATTTCTCTGGGGAAAATCTCAGGCCCCTCGTAACCCAGCCTGGACAAAGCCTCGCCAGTGCCTGCAGTTCTGACCCAGACAGTGAAGTGAACTTTGGCAAGAAGGGCAGGCCTTCTGAGAACCCTGGCCCGTCACAGCCCAGCGTGTCCTCCAGAGTGTAAACTAAGGGCGGGTCTGATCTCCACCCACCTTGCTGAATCCTTAAAGCTGACTGTGGTCAATGGAATAATGTCCCCCCAACAGATATCCATATCCTAATCCCTGAGCCTTTGAGTGCTCCCCTACATGAAGGGGAGGTGTGGGGTGGAAGGACTTTGCAGATGTGATTAAGCTAAGGATCCTGAGATGGGAAGATTATCCTGCATTATCTGAGCAGGCCCTAAATGTAATCACAAGAGTCCTATTAAGAGAGAAACAGAGAAGTGTTACACACAGAAGTGGTGGGCACTCTGATGCTGGAAGCAAAGATCGGAATGATGTGGCCACACGTTGAGGAGCACGAGCAGGCACCAGAAGCTGGAAAGAAGCAAAGAACCAGTTCCCCTCCAGAGCCTCCAGAAGGAGCACGAGCCTGCTGACCCCTTGATTTCAGCTGGATGATACTGATTTCAGACTTCTGGCTTCCAGAACTGTGAAAGAATAAATATCTGTTGTTTTAAGCCACCAGCATTGTGGTCATGTGTTATAAAGGCCACAGGAAATTCAGCTACTGGTCAGCAAATATCCGTAGCACTGGCTCCCATGTGCCCAGCACTGTGCTTGAGAACTAAACATTTTACAGAACAGAGGAGACAAAGAAACAGCAAAACAGCGAAACCCCTAGTCTGTGTGTTTCTTTCTGCAGGGGAGAGCCAGGCACAGGAGAATCAGTGAGGGAGAGGCAGGGATTGGGGTATCAGTTACCATTCTCGGTGCAGGCTCCAGGGACTTCTTTTTACTGTTATATTATTGCACTTTGGAGAAAAAGTAAAAAGGACGGGAGAGTAGGGGGGAAACACACAATTACTGTTAACATTTTGGTGTCTTTCCATCCAGTCATTTTTTTCCCCTTTCACAGGTTTTTGTGTGTTTCACTTACATAGTTACAATCGAACTGGATACGCAAATTGGATATATGTGACATTTACATAGTTACAATCACATTGGGTATGCAGTCAAATTGGATATACATAGTTACAATCAAATATATACCCCAACATATATTGGTATTTTGCCATAAATATTCTATGTAACCCTTGAACCTTTATTTGGAGCAGGCTGTATAGTATTCTATTGCGATATAACTACATAGATTTTATATTCTCTTGTGGATGTTTGATCTGTTTCTTACAACACTATGAGGAATATTTTTGGCTGTAAATTACTTTATATATTTGAGGTAGATCTAGTCATTTTATTTCTGGGAAACTATTGATACAAAAATCTTTGGAAGGTGTCATTCATTTTGCTGAATTGCTTTCCAAATCATATTTGTGACAATTCATCCTCTGTGTATGCTGTAAAATACGGAAGTGATCCTTTTACCACACCCTCACCAGCATCTTTGTCAATTTGATATGATGAAAATCAGCACCTCTTTAAATTTGCATACCTCTGATTAATAGTGAGGTTGGATCTCTATTTCCCTATTCTGGTTTATTAATGGAACGCTCTCCATTCCGGGGCTTACCACAGAGTCCAACCAGTTACCACTTCCTATTGATTCGGCACTAGGACAATCTCTGGGATGCATTTTCTCATTCCCATTTTGACAAACTTATTTGAAGACATTGTCTTTCACCTGGGCCATTGGGATCTTTGCTACAGAAAAGAGCACATTGTTCTTGGTCATGTCCCTCTAGCTGCAAGTCTTTGGATGCTTCTCTACTGCCTGTCAAACCAACACCAACTCCTGGATCTGGTGTTGAAAGCCATCCACAACCAGCTTTCTCTGCCAGCCAGCTTGGCCTCCTACAAGCCTCCAGCCGCTCTGTGCATGTGGTTCTCCATACATGCTTATTCTCCACTCCATGCCTCTGCCTCCCCCTGCCCCGTTCCACTCACTAGGAATGGGCTTCTTCCACCCTCCTCTGATTCCTATGTATACATTATCCACTGAGATCCAGTCCACACTCCCCAACACCCTGTGCAGGGCCCTGTCCAAGGTCCTGGAGATGAGCAGTCACAGGATGTGGTTCCTGACTCAGAGGGTTTCACCATCAAAAGCAGGCAGAAGAGAGCACAGATACATTCTCATTAATTAGGAGCCTTTTGGCTTTAAGGAACAAAAATCTACTCAAAATATCTCATACAAAAAGAATTTATTGGAAGGTTATGAGATTTCTCAGAACGCAAGGGCCAACAGCCCAACTGGGGCTCATGGGAATTGTAAGTTAGAAAGCTGTCAGAAAGCAAAGCTGCCTTCTCCGCCCCTCAGGTCTGCATGGTTTCTGGGTATCCACTTTCTCCCCGCCCCTCCCTGAGCCAACTGCCTCTGCACATTCATTTTGCTCTTGGCCCACTGTGGTACTGGCCCCAACTCTGGGGTACTGGCTTCAATCGTGGTCTCTTGGCCCAGGTATCACCACCAATGGGCAATGGTCTCTATTCAGACACCATTCAGAATCTCAGGGGGAAACAATATGTATTAGATTTATTCTCTTTGGGCAAGGTCCTATCCTTGGCTGTTGGTGAGCCCATGGGTCCTTCACTTGGGTGTCTAACCCTGGTTCAATCAGCTGTGGCTGATTGATGAAGGGTAGGGGGAGCAGGGTCAGATAGTACAAAGTGTTGTCAGAACCTGAATTTTAACAAGCCCCCTAGGTTGTTTGTGTGCTTCTGAACGTTTCAGGAACACTACCATAGCACAGCAGCTCTCTGAATGATCTCTAATCCATCACCTGGGGACTCGTCAGAAAAGCGATTCTGAGGTCCTTCCCCAGGCCCTGGAGGAGGTCTGGGAAGGAGCTGAGTGCTTCACACAGGTGCTGTAAGCAAGTTCCACCCCTGCCCTCCGTTTGCTACAGAGAAAATTCCCATCTGCTTTCCATGATGAAGAGTCCGTGTCTTGCTCTCCACCTGTCACCTGTGGGTCTGCCAAAGAGAACCCACCACACAGCTGCTCTATATAAATGTAACACGTTGGCTCTGTTTATACTGGCCAGAGGCATATCACCTCTCCCTGTGGCCCTCATTTTCCTATTTAGACAGCAAAAGGGCCAGCGATGTCTGTTGTCCCTTCAAAGACCATGGGTTTTAGTGTCCTGGTTGGTTCCCACCTACATTAGTATCATGTGCTTGCTGTGACAAATACCACAAACTGGGGAACTTAAACAAAAGTTTATTTTCTCACAGCCTGGAGCCCAGAGGTCTGGAACTCAGGTGTTAGTATGGCTGTCCTCCTTCCAAAGGCTCTAGGGGAATCTTTCCTTCCTTCTTCCAGCTTCTGGTGACTCCAGACATTCCTTGGCCTGTGGCCATCTAACTCCAGTCTCTACCTCTATCTTACATGGCCTTCTCCTCTTCTCCTCATAGCTCCCTCTGACTTTCTTTTATGGGTGCACCTGTCATTAGCTTTAGGGACCACCTGGATCACGCAGGATGACTTTAACTGGAGATTCTTAACTAATTATCTCCACGAAGACCCCTTTTCCCAAATAATGCCACAGTCACAGGTTCTGGGTAGACATATATTTTGCGGGAGTGGGGAACACCATTCAAAACATTACACCACCCTTTCTGCCAAATGTTTGGGACCAGACTAGGAACAATTGGTGTCCCTGTCTGATCTCCATCTTTGTCTAGAGTAGCTACAATGACAAGATTTCTGGTTAGCCCCATATTAGAGCCAGAGGGAAAAGAATATCAAAGAAACAAGGCACAGTCCCTCTTCTCTTCTCAAGGCACCAATGGTTGAGTGGGACCAGAACAACCAAGAGGGATGATGCTTGTGCACCTCTGACCACAGCAGTGCCCACCCTGGCCTCTATCTCCTTGTCAACTTCTGGAGCTCTAGCTGCAGGATGAGAGAATGCCCTGAGAGGAAGTCAGAGCATCTTGGGTGGCATTCTGGGAATTGCAGGCCCCCCAACCCTCCCAGTTCTGCCAGTGCAGGAGGTATAATCTGATTGCCAGAATGGCAATTAAGGAGGGGACAATCAGCCAAATGGTGCATTCTTGGGCCTCGGCAGCCAGCGTTCTGTGTAGTCTGTCTCATGGCTAAGGAAGATGAGACTTTGCAGAAAGTGAGCTGGTGTCCAGAAAAGGCCCATCCCAGATGGCTGCTAATGTCATTAGTCCAGTAATGCTGAATGAAGTGAATGAGCTAGCCTGGCCCCATTGTGCTTCTCGGAGGGATGCTGATAAGAACATGATCTCCCAGGTGGGGACCACTAAACATGGACCAAGGGAGAAAGGAAGGAGAGACAGGAGAACTGAGGACAGAGTGTTCATGGTGGAAACAAGGAATCAGGTCAGACTCGGGTTCTCTTTTCAGCTTGGTTACTAATGAGCTGGGTGAGCTTGGAAGTGTTCTTAAAATACAGAACCTGTACACATCATTAGAAAAAGACAAACAATCCAAGAGGGTAAAAGATGGGCAAAGAATCTGAACAGGCATTTTAGAGAAGAAACACAGATGGCCAAAATACACATGAAAACATGTTCCATCTCTCTAGTAATTAGGGAAGCAAAACTGAAAACGACCAGAACGTGCGTGGTAAAGTTGGCGACATCTGAATAAAATTCGAAGTTTAGTTAATAGAACTGAACCAGCGTTCGTGTCCTAGTTTTGATCTCTGTATTAGGGCTACATAAGATCTAACATTAGAAGAAGCTGGATGAAGGGTCTCAGAATTCTATTGTCACAACTTTTCTGTTAGCCTAAACTTTTTTGCCAAATAGGTAAACAAGAACTACTAGAACAACCATGACAGAAAAGAGAGAGAGATCACTATCTACCCAGCAAAGTGGCAAGAATTACAAAGATTAGAAAGATCCAGAGCGGAGGTGGTAGTGTGGAGGGGCAGGCTGTGTCATGCACCTTGAGTAGGAGTGTGATTTGATACCATTGTTTTGACCGTATCCGTTACAATGTCATTGTGTGTGCCCCTTGACTCAGAAATTCCATGGCTTAGAATTTACCCTACCACAATCTTTCTACTTGTATTCAAAGAGACACTCCAAGCATGTTTGCCACAGTCCTATTTGTAGTAACTAAGAGCAACCTAAATGCCCAGAGGAAATGCACAACACAGGAAAGGCTAAATAATACACTGCGTCTAGCCATGAAATATTATATAGCAGGTAAAAAGAACGCAACACATCCACATAAACAAAAATGAAAAGGCTTACAAAGCAAAACAAACAAACAAACAAACAAACAGTATAATCTTACTGGGGCCCCTAGGTGGCTCAGTTGGTTAAGCGTCCAGCTTCAGCTCAGGTCATGATCCCACAGTTATGGGTTTGTGCCCTGCATCGGGCTCTATACTGGCAGCTCAGAACCTAAAGCCTGCTTTGGATTCTGTGTCTCCATCTCTCTCTGTCCCTCCCCCTGCTCATTCTCTCTCTCTGTCTCGAAAATAAATAAAACATTTTTTAAAAAATTTTTAAAAAGCATAACCTCACTGATGCAAAGGAAAAGCACAAATAAAGCCATATATTACTAAATGTATATATACAAATGTGCCCACCAACCCCAAAGCTAGGAAAGGTACCGTCCCCACTGGCCCAAGCTCCCTCTGAAGAGGGCGGAGGGACAGAGTTTGGGGCAGGCAAGGTGGGTAGGGTGGTGCCAAAGGGTACTTTTACTTTTTCTGTATTCTTTGCATTTTTAACAATAAGGCTTTCATGTATCACTTGTGCAGTTTTTTACGATAATTTTTTTAAACCAGTATTACCCTTCTCTGACCCGCAGTTTCCTTGTTTTTAAAATAAAGGAGGTGGTATTACAGTGTTATAGGTCAATTTTATCTCAAATGTTAAAGATTAAACTGATTAATTAATTAATTTGATTTAATAACCGTGTTGGGTCAGGGCCCCTCTGAGGTTCCTTCCAGCTCCAAATGCCTTTAACTTGAAGCTGGGGCTGTGTCCACACTGTCCCCTCCCCACCCTGTCCTCACCCCCTTCTCTCTAGTCCTCACACTTGCCAGCTTATTCCTGACTTAAGGCTTTCGAGCTTGCTGTGTCTCCCACATGATGCGCTCTGCCCCCACCTTCACAGCGGGCTCCTTCTTGTCATTTAGAGCACAGCATAATGGTCACCTCCTGCAGGTGGCCTCAAGGTAGCAGTGGATAAGAAGGGAAAGGCAGGGCCAGACCAGAGGGGCGTTGGGAGACCAGAAGAATGAGTGAGGATCTCAGCCTCAGGTGGGTGGGAAGTCAGGAGGGATTGAGTACTGGGGAAGGGGTGGGTAGGAGGTGAGGTGAGGGGCAGGGGGTGGGAAGACGTGAGGCTGCCTACAAACCTCATCAGGGCTAAAAGTCTGTCTCATCCATTTTTGTGGGCAGAACACTGGACATAAGGTAGAACTTGTCCTTGAGCAATTGGCGGTCATTTCAAGGTAAACGGAGCTGGAAGAGGAGGGAAGTGTCAGAGTGAATCTATTTCAAGTGCTTTTCCTGTTAACATATGTTTACACTATGTACCAATGTTTTTCCATCTCCTGGATGGTAATGGCACTCCTAAATTCACTTAAGACTTAAGGTATCCTGTTTTGACCTCTTTTCAGATCCTATTCTCAAAAATGTCTTTCAACACAATGGCGCATCATGTCTTTTTGCCTCTCTATCTCTTTCCCTGACCACTGTTTTCCACTCATCCTCTTTTCCCCCAAACTTCCTAAGATGTTGGCCATTTCTCCGTTCCCCTCCCCTTCACTGTCTCTCCTCACTTACTGAGACTGAGACTCTCTGCCCTTCCATAAATCCTCTTCCCAGGGGGATTTTGTTGCTGGTCCTGCCCACCCTTCCCGAGCAGTCATCGGACTAGACACATCTTCCACTGATTTGGCTCCATGCACATTTCCAAGGCTGGCTTCTGCAGGCTGAAGGCACAGAAAAGCTCCCAGAACTTCCTCCTTCTTCTTTCTCTTCTACAAGCCCAGTCTCCTGAGCTGTAAATGGTTACCCGCAACTCACTTGGGTAGAGAGGAGAGGTTCCGCTGCAGGGAGGGCAGGGGGAGGTCCGAGCAGGGACTCAGACCCTATCAGGCTTCTCCCCATCTTGTTCCTGCTTCCCTCAGAGGCAATTTCTCCATGAGACTAGAATCTTGAAAGGGGTGGAAGGAAGGGAGCTCCTGCCTCCAGTTACAATTAGAAAGAGTCCTGGGGCCAGCCCCGCCTGGATCACATGCCCACGTGCACAGCCAGAGAGGTGGACGCCATTATAGGGGGCCCCATCAGAACCACATGGTTCAAATGGACAAAAGGCATATTTCTTTTTTTTTTAATGTTTATTTATTCTTGAGACAGAGGGAGACAGAGCACAAGCAGGGAGGGGTAGAGAGAGGGGGAGACACTGAATCCGAAGCAGGGTCCAGGCTCTGAGCTGTCAGCAGAGAGCCCGATGCGGGCCTCGAACTCGCAAACTTTGAGATAATGACCTGAGCCAAAGTTGGACACTTAACCGATTGAGTCACCCAGGCACCCCTGGGGGAATATTTCTCCTAAAGAAGAGGACATACATCTCCTAGGAAAGGGCAGAGACTCCTAGGCAGGCAAAACAGGAGGTGTGCACATTCTCCCGTGTTCAGGCCATGGCCTGGCCTTCTGTGTATGAAGACTGGTTCTTTAACAAGCAGGCAGACCTTGGGAGACCTCGTTGTTCTTGCTTTACCTCCTTGACCAGCTCCCACCCTCCGTAGCACGCACCCAGAGTGCACTAGCTCCTGACTCCATCAGCCTCCAGCTCAAGGCATTCATTCCCAAGGCATCCTGGACGCTGTCAAATCTCATTTTTCTCAGCAACCAGTCTAACTGGAAGGAAGTTATTTTAGATGTTAAAATGTCAGATTTGGAAGGTCAGTTGTGTCAGAAAATGCATCATTTATGTACAAAGGATGGGCCTATGCTTTCCTCCAGGATGCTGCCTTTCAAAGAATCAGATTTTTTTTTTTTTAGAGCTAAGAGACCCCTGGAAGTCATCTATTCTAACTCCTTCATCTTACAAAGGAGGCAACAAGCACAGAGAAGTTAAGCATCTTGTCCAGTTCTATCAGCTAGTTAGTAGCATTGGCAATTAGGAATCTTAACAACGAATCAACACTAAGGCTCTCCACCTGATGATGTTTGCACACACAAATATGGCGATGAAAATGATCCCGGACAGGCAAGCGTCACTTTTTTTCTTTAGGCTTAAAGTTTAAGCTATAGATTTTTTTTTAAACTACATGAATACTGAATCTAATTTTTCTCTTTTTGGCGTTCATCAACAAAACACTCCATCGTTACATGCCTTTGATCTTCAGGGGACAATGAATCTTAGCTTTATGTTTCCCTGCCTGTTGCCTCCTACTTGGGAGTTTAGGGACCTGGAAGCAAACACTTCAGGGCCCCAATGGCCCCAAGGGGATTGGGATAGAAGAATTCTTCGTAAAAGAGTTGCCTCGGTCATTGGTCCACTCTTTCTGGTTTATCTAGTTTGGGTCTTCACATTTGTCTTCCTTAAAGAGACATACTGCCCTATATTTATAATGTTTGGTGTCATTTTTCTTCTTTAGTCTGTTCAAAATTTTGATTCCATATCCCAAACCGAAAGTCATTGGCCCAACTCGCAAGAGAAAGCTGTTATTGTGGATGAACAAGCAAAACACTGGGCCCTGAGATGCTATTGTTACACACAAAAGCCCCTCTATGACTTTGTGAGAGTCAATCCCCCACATCACACAGCACGAGAAAAAGGGCACTCACTGTGCTCACGCTCTGTTGAACCCTCCCGAATTTGTAAACAACTGAAACATAACACAAACAAGTTTTTTTTTAGCTTGCTGGTGTTTTTAAGTCAATAAAATGTTTGTTCATTAACTTCATGAGTTTTTCTTTTTAACCCCAGATTATGTCTGCATGAATGAACTCCACTGGCTGGTTTGAATTGGATGGTTTCTTTGAACATGGGCTGATTTCTGTGTTTGTGCCATGTAACAGTCAGCATTGACTAGACTGTTGGTGGAGTAACAAAAATACCCAAGTAGCCATGGCTTGACGAAGGTTTGGTTTCTGCTCACGTTACGTGTCCCATGAGGATCTTGTTGTAATCACTCTGGGATCCTGACGGAAGGAGGCTCCATCTTGACATGAGCTTCTACACTCATCTCAGCAGACAACACGAGCTCTGAAGGGACTTTCACAAGCAATCAAGTGTTCCAGCCCGGAGGTGACACTTGTCACCTCCCTTCACAACTCATTGGTCTGAAATAGCCCTATAACCCCAGGCACCGTGCCACCAAGAGCACCACACAGGCCTCCCCCCACCCCCAAAACACACACACACACACACACACACACACACACACACACACACTGACACTCCTCACAAGAATCCCATCTATACTGGGTCCAGGTAAATGCCTCTCTGAGGACAGCCCGGTGCCAAATCAATTGATCAAACATTTAAGTACTAATTATGAGGAATTTCTAGTAGGTTTTTAGACAACCAAAGTCATAGAAATTCTTCACCTAATTTTATGGTACATGTTATACCTCAATATTAAAAAAACAAATCACCTGCTCCTCCATGGGGTTGGTGGTGGTGGAGGGCAAGTCAGAGAGGTACTATGACATCCAGTGGGTAGAGGTCAGAGATGCTGCAATACACCCCACATCGTGCAGGACAGGCCCCACAGCAGATGCTCACATGGTCCAAAAGTGGTCAAGAACCCGTTGTTAGAGTCACACAAAGCTCACATTCTGAAAACAAAAATAAAAATAAATCCCCAAACGAAACAAACAAAACACCTGCCTTGAGTTTTGCCCCTGCGCACTGGAAGAGCTGAGAGGTCATACTTCCTGTTAGAAGGCACACAGAGCATCCGTGAGACGGGCTGCAGCCGAGCCCTGCACGGGGCGGTGACCAGATCCCACTTCTGATAATTAATTACAAGTGGCCTCAACTCTCCCAATACGAGTAGCCCCCCTTCTCCAGCGGTGACAATACAAAATGTCTCCAGACAGCGTCATATGTCCCCAAGGGCAGAATCTCCCCCAGTAGAGAACCCTGATCTGATACAATGTCCACTTTTGTTGATGGTACCATTTCAGCTGTGCTGCAGAAGAACCCTGGGCTGGGAACTGTAAGACTTGCCTTTAAATCCAGCTCTGCCTTGAGGCTCCCAGGTGGCTCAGTGGGCTAAGCATCCGACTTTGGCTCAGGTCATGATCTCACGGCTTGTGAGCTTCAGCCCCGCGTGGGGCTCTGTGCTGACAGCTAAGAGCCAGGAGCCTGCTTCGGATTCTGTGTCTCCCTCTCTTTCTGTCCCTCCCCTGGCTCATGCTCTGTCTCTCTCTCTGTCTCTCTGTCTCTCTGTCTCTCTCTCAAAAAAATAAACATTAAAAATAAATAAATAAATCCAGCTCTGCCTTTACATCACTCAGTGGCTTCCCTCTTGGGGTCTTAGTTTCCCTCTCCATAAAATGAGAAGATTGAACAAGACAATTCCCAAAGTGGATTCAGAACTTCTAGAAGGCTCTAGGGCTTGGGTTCTGGGATTTTTCGTTCCAGTCATAGCCTCACCCTGCCCCCCAAAACAATAGTGGGGTGACGATTTCAGCTGCACAGCAGCACTGTCCAGATGACAGGAGGGGAGCGTGGGGGGACCATAAAGCATGGAAGGCCAGCAGTCAGTGGAGAAAGAAAGGTGGGGAAAGGCACCAGCACTGGGACTGCTGAATGCATCGAAGGCATTTCCTGGGCTGACCCTGTGCCTCCCCACTATAAAGCCGCCTGGGACCCTAGGAATAGACGAGATGGGCAGGGGTTGGTAAGAGATTTTTGGAGGAGAAGTTAAGAAGATACATAGCGAGCTTTGTACACAGAGAAAAGAGCAATGCACCTGAAAATGGGAGGAAGTGTGTGTGTATGTGTGTTGTGCACGCATGCCTTTGCTCTATCCTTACTAAGGGCAAAAGAAACTGGATAGCTTCAATTCAGCTGAATCTGCTTGTAAGCTTCAAAAACAATCATGACCACAGGATTATTAGATTTGCTGATCTCTTATTGGCCTCCTGACTTCTGTTCAGCTACAGTCAAGGCAGGCGTGAGAGAAGGAAAGGGAGAGGTACCCTCTGTGCCTTGCCATCCACATTTCTTCCCGGTCCATCTTAGAATCCAATAGAGCTTGATGGTGAAACTTGAAAGGGAGTGAGAGATCTTTAACAGAAGTGTTCAGTCTGAACAATGATTCAGGGCTTTTCGAAAGCTGGAAGAAACAAGCCAGATGGCCTTTTTCACTCTAGATCCCCTAAAGAGGGTTTATATATATCCTTTCTTTGTGTTAGGTTTGTACTTGTTTGTTTGTTTGGTTGGTTGGTTGGTTGGTTTTTTTTTTCCAGATGCATTAACAGTTTTTTGGATCGCAAATAAACTGAGTTCCCAGGATATCCTGTATCCACAGTCAGCACCTGTTTCTTAGAAATATTTCACCCAATTTTTCCTTTATCTATTTAGTCTGCGAGCCACTCATCAGCTGTTTCGGAAGTGCCTTGCTGTGTGTCAAGTACTGTGCGATGGGCTGAGGGTGCAGAAGTGAAGAGAATTCAGCCCCGGCCTCCCAAAGCACCACACTCGGATAGACACAGGCATGTACACAAATGATCACGCCCCAGTGTGGTCAGTGGGACATCTGGGCAACACCTGGCCCTGAAGAGGAGGGCTCAGGGGAGCTAAGTCTTGAAGGACAAGTAAGAGTTATTTGGGCAAAGATGAGAGACTGATCTAGGCTTACGAAAAGCATAAAAGCAAGAGAAAGTATGGTGATTCATTGAACCATGGAGGGTGTATTGTAATTGGACTGTAATGTTCAGACAGGAGATGGTCAGGCCGCCCCACATCTATGGTGCCCAGGAGCTCTGCCCTGGGCCTCTGTTCCAGTTACCAAACTATGGTTCCCATTACTCACGTTCCCATTATTCACAGTAGCTTTGTTCTCTAAAGTCACCATGCACATCGAACTAGTGAATATCAAGCCATACTGCTCATAAGGGAAATACAGGCTTAGGATCCTACGGGCCTCAGGTCACAATGTTTTCATCAGCTGCATAATACGTACCCCAGTTTTATGTGTGTCTCTGCTTTTTTTAAAAATTTTTTAAAACTTATTGTTGAGAGACAGAGAGAGACAGGGCATACGAAGGGGAAGGATAGTGAGAGAGGGAGGCACAGAATCCAAAGCAGGCTCCAGGATCTGAGCTGTCAGCACAGAGCCTGAGGCGGGGCTCAAACCCACAAACCGTGAGATCATGACCAGAGCCAAAGTCAGATGCTTAATTGACTGAGCCCCCCAAGGTCCTCCATATGTCTCTGTTTTATTTTTTTTAATTTTTTTACATTTATTTATTTTTGAGAGACAGAGAGAGACAGAGCATGAACAGGGGAGGGACAGAGAGAGAGGGAGACACAGAATCCGAAGCAGGCTCCAGGCTTTGAGCTAGTGGTCTGCACAGAGCCCGATGCGGGGCTCGAACCCACGAACGTGAGATCATGACCTGAGCCGAAAGTCGGACACTCAACCAACTGAGCCACCCAGGCACCCCCATATATCTCTGCTTTAAAACACCTTATTTAATACACATTGATTCATTAATGTTGAGCTCATGGCCAATAGCTCGTACCTGAACGACGCTTGCCTAATGTACATACTCTGTCAGTGAGACACATCATAACCCTCTTGTGCTTACAAACCCAGACAGCACTTCAGTGCTATGTTTGAGGGCCATTTTAAGTGGCAAAATCACCAACAAATAAACACAAAAATGCAAAAAGCGTGGCACTAGACTATGAAAAGGACACTTGTTTGCAGTGTGGGAGCTGGAAGGAGAAGGCAGAGCATTGCCTTGTTTGACCTCAGCTGGGAACGTGCCCAGTTGGGCCAATCACATTGTTTTGCCCCTCCGCACATGTCCATGAATGACTGCAAAATGCCAAGAGTATTGATTTGGGGCTTACAAATACATTTCACAGAGCAGGCACACTGACAAACATGGAATCATGAATAAGATGGATTGTCTGCACTTCAAAAATGGAAATACAGACCTCTAAATTCTTGGAACTGCCAAAGACCACTACCTTCAACAGAATATTTTTGATTCTCTTCATTTTGATTTTTCTAGTAATACAGGAGAAAGGCATGAGTGAATTTAGGGCTATCTATCAATTTAGGACGAAGAGGAGCTCACCTAAAGCCACAGTATACTGAAGCAGTGTTTAGAACAGACCATCATGTGTCATTCTAGAAGGGCAGCCTGTCAGAGGGTGACTTACAGTTCATTCTCTGATGCCAGGGAAACCAGACTACTTAACCGGCAGAATCATTCCCGACTGGAGCAAAGCAAAGTGCCTCAGAGCCCCGGAGGGCTTCTCTATCATGTCAGCTGTCAGCAACCACACTGTCTGATTTCCTACGCTGCACCAGGAAATCACAGCATCTTTGGGCCAGTTACTGGCAGAAATGCGACAGGCTTTGCCCAGCAATGTGTTTCGAGAAGAGTCTGGGCAGCCTGGTGCTTCAGAATTTTCTGGAACAAAGTGATAAATATATTCCCAGGGACCCTTCCAGGGCGATTAGTTTTTTGAAATGCTTGACACAGGACTAATAGGTTTCATTTGCTATTTTAAAATATAGGTAGTCTCTTGTATAGGAAAAAACGTTGTAGCAACAGGACCCTCAGTTTAATCTCCTAGCTGAGCCATTGACTTCATCAGGGACTTTTCTTTATCATTAAAGAGTATATTTCATTATTTACGATTTGATCTTTAAAGAATGTGTGCTACTAAGTGCCTAGGTGATCTATAATGCCAATTTTTTTTAAATTTCCCCAATTAATTTTTTTTTTTATTTTAGGGAGAGAAAGAGCATGTGCATGCAAGTGGGAGAGAGGGGCAGAGGGAGAGAGAGAGAGAAAGACTCTTAATCTTAAGCTCCACACTCAGCATAGAGCCTGATGTGGGGCTCAATCCCATGACCCTGGGATCATGACCTGAGCCCAAATCAGGAGTCGGACCCTCAACGGACTGAGCCACCCAGGTGCCCCTGCATTTCCCAAGTTTTAAAAATGTAATTTTGTAGACAATAGATTTTATTGTTTCAAGTAATTTTAGATTCATAGCAAAACTGAGTAGAAATTACAGTTTCCATTTACCCCCCATTTACCCCAAAACATAGCCTTGCTCACAATCAACATACAGCATCAGAGTGGTACCTTTGTTACAGCCCATGAATCTATGTTGACACATCATTATCACCCAAGTTCACAGTCTACATTAGGATTCACTCTTGTGTTGTCCATTCTGAGTTTTGACAAATACACGATGACATGTATCTACCACCATTAGGGTTCACTCTTGGTGTTGTCCATTCTATGAGTTTTCACAAATATGCGATGACACAGATCTACCATCATAGGATCATACAGAATAGTTCACTGTCTTAAAAAATCCTCTGTGCTCTACTTCTTTCTCCCTCTCCACCCACCCACTGACCTTTTTACTGTCTCCATTGTTTGGCCTTTTCCAGAATGTCATACATATAGTTGGAATCAGAGAGTTTGAAGCCTTTTCAGATCGGCTACCCCTGAATGTGTAAGATCAATACCAGTTAATAAGACATGCAAACTGCCACACTGTGAGTGGCTTGAGGTCTTGGTCAGAGGTGTCTTCCCAGCACAGATGAGGCTCTTAGATGTTGAAAGCATGAATGCATGTATCTCCAATTTAAAAAAAAAAAAGCAGATTCTTCAATTTAAAAAAATCAGAACACTAACAACAATCACTAGTAGTACTTACAACCTAGTATTACTTGGGGAAAGAAATGATGATATTTTCTCTGAATAAAGAACAGCTTGTAAACACTAAGGTACAAATGCCAAACTGTCTCTCTCTCTCCCTCTCCCTTTCTCTCTCTAGATGGAGAGAGACAGAAGGAGAATGAGATTTGATTCAGATCCTAAAATCCTAACTACATCCTCCATAGAGTGGGATCTTCCAAATGATGGCATGGTTTAAGTGAAAGGAATTTCACTCAGCTTTTTCAAGTTCTGTGTTTGGCTTCCCCTCTGAGCATTCTCCAAATTACCTGACACTCCCCTAGGCTAGGTTATCCAGAGTGTCTGAGCAAAGCCAAATATAAGGAGAGGATGACCTCACGGATCCGTTATGCCTTGTCCCTATTTCTAGCCCCAGAATCATCTTTGCTTTTTTGACAATAGAGCTGCACTGCTGAGTCATGTGTAACCTACACCCTCGTCTGAAGTTCATTCTGCTTCTCGCTGGAGCCCCAGGAACGTAGAAAAGGAGCCACGGCCTTAGTAGGGAAACGGAGAGCAGGAGAGGTGATTAGAGGCATTTGGGAAATATAAAGACAGATAGGAAAGCTTGAGCCTAAACAGTAAGTAGTGAGAGGTACACCCAGAGCAATGAAAACATGGATTCGCCTCACTTTACGTAACTAAGGTGTTTATAAATTGGCAAGTAAATCAACCTGCATTTTAACTGCAACTGGGGAAACTGACATTTCAGCAAACCTGGTGATGGCTTCTTCTGTATTGTGATGCATTTGTCTGTCAATATCCACTTTCTAATTTAGCTGTAGTATATTGTAGTATATTGATAATTTCCTATGTTGGTTTTGAGAGAGGACTGTAGGTGTCTCAACAAAACACCTCGCCTAGCAGACAATTAGGCAGGACAAATACATTTGAGGCTGTGTATGCAGCCCATGAATCTGGGCCTTTGGCTTTACATTGAAAATAAAGTCATGTGGGTCTTGAAGGCTGTCACATGTCTCAAGAGCAAATGTCTTGTTATGAAAAATGTTTACAGGGGGCGCCTGAACGGCTCAGTTGGTTAAGCAGTTAGGCGTCTGACTTCGGCTCAGGTCATGATCTTTTTGTTTGTGGGTTTGAGCCCCTCATCCGGCTCTGTGCTGACAGCTCGGAACCTGGTGCCTGCTTCTGATTCTGTCTCCCTCTCTCTGCCCCTACTCTGCTTGCACTCTGTCTCTCTCTTTCTCAAAAATAAAATAAACATTAAAAAATTTTTTAATAAATAAAAATCATTAAAAAACATTTAAAAAATAAAAATGGAAATGTTTTCAGGAAACTATTTCAAAAAGAAAGAATGGGTTGCTCATTCAGAGGAATTACCAAGTGAGATGGCCTCCTAGCATTTTTGTGTATTATTTGATATCCCTTCCTCCCCCTGGAGCTGGTATTAATCTGCTCACAAGGCCCTCTCTAATAAAGACTACAATTCCCAGCCTCACCGGCAGCTATGCGAGGCCAAGTGTAAATCCTGGCCTGCAGGGTGTTAACAAGAATGTCCTATGTGACTTGCAGGAAATAATCCTTAAAGGATAGAGATGTTCTCATCTCTATTTCTTCCTCTTTTCTGTGGATGTGATGTCTGGAGTTCAAACAGCCATTTTGGACTCTGAGGGAGTGAAGGGTTTCAGGACAGCTCCCCTTCCACCCCACCCCCCAAATGTACCACTTTGGGATATGGATTATTTTGAGCTGAAGGCACTTGAGACCCTGTAGCCTCAAGAGAAACTTTTTACCTTCCCTTAACTACATAGAAGAATCTAAATTGGGGGTCTTTCCCAGAATAGGGGTTACTAGCAGAAATAAACTGTATCTGAGTAACCCATCTGTAATGGCAGGGCAAACATCTCATTACCAAACATCTGCTCTTCTTATCGCCCTGTGAAGTGCATTTCTTTCCTCTGAAACCCCAGACCCCCTACCCCTTTCTCCTTAGTTCAGAATGACATATATACCTCATTTTGCCTGATCTGTGTTGGGAATTTCAATGTCTACATGGATTCCCCACATGTATGTAAATTTTATTTTCTCCTGTTAATCTGTCTCATGTCAATTTGATTCTTAGTCCAGCTGAAAGGATCTTCGAGGGGACAGGAATTCTTGATCCCCAAAAGTAGCATGCTAAGGATGGTAGAGAAACCAAACAGACGGACATGGGCTCCAGGAAGATTTTAGAATTTCTTTTTTTTTTTTAATTTATTTTGAGAGAGAGAGAGTGAGAGCACGAGTGGGGAGGAGCAGAGAGAGAAGGAGAGAGAGAATCCTAAGCAGGATCCGTACTGTCAGCACAGAGCCTGGTGAGGGGCTTGATCTCACGAACAGTGAGATCATGATGTGAGCTGAAATCAAGAGTCATCAAGAGCTGGACGCTTAACTGACGGAGCTACCCGGGGACCCAAGGTCTAAATCAGCCTTTGACCCCTCTTTACGGGCTTCTATGTAAGAGAGAAATAAAATTTTCTCTTATTTAAACCACTGTTGTGTTGCGTTTTTTGTCAGAGCTAAATCTAAGACTAACTGACCCAGTCATAAAGGAAATGCTCATTTCATCTCATTGTAGACTTTATTTAATTCAATTAGACAAAGAAGATAAGGGTTCTTAACTTAAAGGGGAAAAAGTTCATCTTTATTTTTACAACCTTTACTGGAATTGTAACATTTCAGTACCGAATGTAGTATTAACAGTCCCTGTGACTTTGTCATTAATAGATATATATTTTTTAAGTTTATTTATTTTTGAGAGAAAGAGAGATGCAGAGTGCCAGTAGGGTAGGAGCAGAGAGAGAGGGAGACACAGAATCCGGAGCAGGCTCCAGGCTCTGAGCTGTCAGCACAGAGCCCAACGTGGGGCTCCAACTCACTCATGAGATCGTGACCTGAGCTGAAGTCAGATGCTTAACCAACTGAGCCACCCAAGCACCCCATGTCATTAATACATATTTTCATATCACACTACATGTGTGTAGTATCTAAATGTGGTGTCTCTCCCGACTGGATGGAGGCCCCCAAATGTGAGGTGGCGATTGGGTAGAAGCTGGTGACAAGGGCAGTGAAAAAATTCCCCCGAGGCAGAACAAAGGTGATAGTAATTTACTGGATACACTACAAGGGATCTGGACAGCAGAGAGCCTGTGTGACATGAAGCAGTGGGTGGGGGCTGTTTTTAAAGAGAGAAGGTGAGGAGGGATGGGGATGAATGGAATTTTCCCTTTTTTGGTAACTGTGCCTGGTTGTAAGTAGCCCATTGGTTGGTTAGGGCCTATGGATATTTTGAAGTGGGTTGTCTGAACTCAGGGGGGTTGTCTGTATTCAGCCAGCGAGTCACTGTGGGCCTGTTTCTACATTGCATCGCTCAAGCCTGTTTGCCTAAAAGTGGCCTCTACAATGTGTTACAGGTATCTCTAAATATCAGTTATATTTACCCCTATCTGAAGTGAGGAAAGTCATTAAACCCACTGCTAGATTTTGTTATTTAATGCATTAACGAAGGTGCAGGCAGTGTTCTCAGGGAAGCATATCCTGAGACAGAGTTTAGCATGTGAGATATTTAGATGATGCCCTTCTTGGGATCAGTAGCTGTGCGAGGGAGAGGGGGAGGCAGGATTGTGCAAAAGGGGAGGTCAGGCTGCCATGCAGGCCCGACAGCAGCCTCGGTTGGTCTCATGGAATCTCTGGAGCCAAAATGGACCATCAGAATGGCCCCATGTTGAATATTCATCCTTCTATCTGGGTTAGCCATTAGATGTGGGGTACCCCAGGAAGGATGTGGCCTTGGAGGAGACGTGTCTCTGCAGCTGTGGCCATCCCTGGAAGGTGTGACAGCTTAAAGCCATCAGCTGACAGCACAACTGTAGCTGGGGCAACAAGTCCTTCCTGAGAGCCATCTCAGGTGAGATGGTACATCTCCATGTCCATCCATCCCAGTTCATCCCTTATGCTACTTAAATCCATTTTTCCGGATACGTTCAGGGAACAGGTTTTTCAATATTCCAGTGGGACTCTCTCCTTGGAGGAAACTTAGGACAGGAAAGTTAGTTCTATTAACTCCCAACCCCCGCAGCTGTAACAGATCTTGGGGCTGTAATTGATACCCATCAACTCTTTACTCCAATACCCATTTTAGATTCCCCTTGTCTTCAGCTAGCATCTCTGCTTGTCTTGAGGCTTACCTGAAGGCATGTCCCAGGCAATTTTCCTTGAGGGGTCTGTGCCCTAGTCACCATACCTACAAAGGTAAGCAGAATCATGCCCCCACCAAAGACGTCCATGTCCTAGAACCTGTGAATGTGTTATTTCATATGGCAAATGGACTTTGGGGCCATGAGTCAATAAAGGATCTTGAGATGGGAAGATTGTCCTGGATTATCTAGGTGGGCCCAATGTCATCTCAAGGATTATCAGCAAAACAGGGAGGCAGGAGTGTCAGAGTCAGAGAAGGGGATGTGAGCCATGGAAATGATGACTAGGTGGGATCTATGGACCCAGTGGACTCACTATCAGCCAGACCCTGGCCAGGACTCCACTTATTACCTGGCCTTCCCATGCGCACACTCTAATGAGGACCATGATGATACTTCAGGTCTCTGAGTATCCATGTCAATTCAGACCCTGAGTCCAACTGTTCTCAAAATATTTGGGCATTCCTCTTTCCCCAGTCCCCAGTCTACACTTGCCATAGTGCCATAAGGTTCTTCTTAATGGAGAGTTAGCCTTCTTTTCAATCAGTTGGTTTTGTATCTGAAAACTGTCTCAGGTCTAAAAATGGGGCAAAGGAGCATGACTTTATTGGGAAGACTGCCTTAGCTTCCTGACCGTTTGTCCTTGCTCTCTTCTGATGGCCTAAGTTGAATAGTATCCTTTCTGGCTGCCCATCTTTTTTGACCCAAGGGAATCTGTGTTCCATTACCAGACTTCCCAAACTCTTATAGGTCACTATAAGTGATTGCCACTCCCACCTCACCAGTCATTATGATGAATGCATCCATCCACCCAGCTTCTGATAATGCCCCAATTATGACTCTTTGGAATCATGAAAAAACTTGTGAGACTCCAGAAAGTACACTCAAATAAGGTGTTCATAAAAGTAAAGGCAATAATAGAGCAGGATCACGAAATGACAGGTAAACATCAGAGGTGTCCAAGGTATCCAGGCATAGCTTCCCATCAATCACATAGGATGTACTTCATCTTAGGATCATGACCCATCAGGATATGCACAGGATGCCTTGATTTCAGGAAGGCCACAGTCTTAGCTGAAGGTGGGTCTTTAATATGCTTTTAGTCACGTAGCCCAAACCAGCCTGCATGATTGGGTTCATAATGGAAACTAAGATTACATAACACAAAACAGGTACAAACAATCAATCTGTACATTTTCTATAAACGATTGTGACAAGCTGGTACAGATTGTCCCTAGTGTTTTGTGGACTCAGCAGAGAACTACAGTAATCACTAGTTTATAGATTAAACTCTGGATAGGTCAAGAGTCAAGAACATTTCTTTAGGGTCCCCTTGAAATTAAGTTCAGGGTTGCAACAAACCAGGTAAGATTAACCCTGTACTTACATAGATGATTAAAGACCACGTCTGGTCTCTATTGTTTTAGGTGCTATCATCATCATTGTTCTCATTAGGCCTAATTCTGTCAGAACCTCTCCTATGCAGACCTGGCCTGTGGAGGAGTTACCTCTCAGCCTACTGATGCTGGTGTCCTTCTTATTATATTACATTCCTTATGGCCTTGATACGATTGTCTACTACACTATGCTGTGGAATTTTATCATCTGGTTGGGTTATTGGACTTTACACCAAATATCTACTCCAGCAGGTCCACTGCCCTTAACCTTTGAATATCTCGCTCCATTGGCCACCATGGGAATTCTGGCATCTCTATGCCACTTAGTGTGGTCTCTGTCCTTGTCATGCTTCTAGGAGGGAATTCAGATCATCTCTGGGAGTCTTTGCTTGAATATCAAATTCCTGTCCCCTGTAATCAAGCACCCTTAGAATCCAGTCCCATGTGCACCCCGCAGGTTCTCAGTGGTACATGCTGGTTAGATCTATGGCTCCTTTGAGGTATAGTCCTTTTTCTCCCTTCTCTCTCTCAGTCATTTTCCTGGTTACATCACTGATCAACTTAATCCTGGTTACATTTAGTGGCCAGGAGGGCAGTTCGTGGTGGAGTGGGCAGGGGGCGGGGTGGAGATGGGCTGGATCCCAAATGAATTCCATGTTGACTTGTGGGAAGATGACTTTGCATTTTCTTCAAGCAAGGGGGAGGGGGCGCTCCTGCAGACTTGGAGAATTCAAAGGAATCTGGGATTTTCAAGGGCATCATTTAAATGTCCATTTTACATGTCAGAGCCCATCCTTTCCCAACAAGGGCTCTGACCCAGTCTTAGTAGGCCTGCCTCGGTTGGCAGTTTAGGCTTCTTTGGAGCATGGTTACTCAACTGAATTTAGTAACAGTCACCCAACTATGTTACCCTTAGTTACTAATTCTACCATCTTCCTCAAACACCTGCTATCTCATACATATCCCATGCATTCTCGTCCATCAGCACACCACCTTGTGCCACGAGCTATCTGTACTCTACCTGCCACCAGTGATGGACGCACACTGACAGCTGGGTAGTGAACTTCCCAGCTCCCAAACTGCATCTTATTATGTGTTTTCTTAGACCACACCTGACACCAGTAGTCTGGGTTGAGTTCTCCAAGCACCAGAGTTTAGGAGACAAATGTGTTTTAGAACATGCAATCCACACCTGAGGAAGTAGGAAAAGGAATCAGGACTGAGCAGAGGGAGAAGGTAAATTACGATCCACCCCAACAGCAGCCTGCTGAGACCCCTGAGGAGCTCTGGAATTAAAAAGGTTAAAAGCCCTCTGATAGAAAGATATTCAGTGATGCCTTCTCTCTTAGGAACTTAATTTGAAATTTGGCTGTCATCTTTCTCTAGTTATCCACTACCTACCTCGAGGTCTGCTGACATGTCACATATGTGAGAATCTTATGATAGACCAAGTTGAGGTTCTTTTCCCAGAGGTCTTTTACAGCCTGAATGGAAGTGAAGGTGTGTATGGCAGAAACTGTTACCTTCCACCCTAATCCTTTCTCTTCTTGGGTACACAACTCTCCTACATTTATTGGTGTGCTTTGCAGCTAGAGGGTGGCCATGTGGTTAAACTATAACAGAGAAACATGATTAGATGCTATGTCCAGCCTCTAAGACAGCCATTGTGCTTCCTCCATTTGCTCCTTCTTCTGCCAAATGGACCCAGTGTGCAATGACCCAGCCTCAACCAAGCAAACAACAAGGCTCTAAGGAGTGGCAGAGCCTCAAGATGAAAGGAGTCTGGGTTCCTGAACCTCATGTGGAGAAGGCCACCCATCATCCTGGAACACTGCCCCCTAGGCTGTGAAGGGAGTTGTGTTTGAGCCATTACAATTTGGGGTCTGTTTATTACAACAGTTTAGCTTACCTTGACTGAAATAGTATATGAATAGATTTGGTGGCAGGCTACCCAAATTCTATGGGTATCTGAAGCTTAGTTCCAATCCCACCAAGGACACTATTACACAAAGAAATTGAAGTCCAGGGAAGTTAATGAATTTGTCTAAATCATACAAGATGGCTAGGATTAGGACCCAACTCTTCTGAAACCTAATCCCTATGCCATTCCACCTTCTATAGGGTTCTGTAGGGTAGGGTGGGCATAGTATGTTGTATATGGCCATGATATTTCTTTTTGTTGTTGTTAAGTTTATTTATTTATTTGTTTGTTTTGAGAGAGAGAGAGAGGGGCAGGGGCAGAGAGAATCCCAAGCAGGCTCCACACTGTCAGTGGGGAGCTCAATGCCGGGCTCAATCCCACAAACCATGAGTTCAGCACCTGAGCTGAAATCAAGAGTCAGACGCTTGATGGACTGAGCCACCGAGGTCCCTGTGGCTATAAGATTTCTATTTCAGCAAGAGAGAAGGGCAGGGAGAAAGGGAGGGGATGTATTTTCTTGGCCTGAATTAGTGAGCCATTAGCTACCTATGGTGATTAAATTATCTGGAATGAATACTCAACTCCACCTCATACACAGTTAAATGACAGAATGACAGATCTGTTAAGGCTTGTTTTGAGCACTCATTACTTCAATTCAATGTTGGCAAATGTGATCATTCTGTTTCAGGGCACCACAGTGCCATCAGGTCCCTGTCAGTTCATAATTATCTATATCTTAAAGGAAACAGGAAATTTGAGTGAGGATGACTGTTAATTTGACTGTTACATTTATTTTACATACAGAAATGAAATCATTTGTAGCAAAAGCATTGATAATGAACATGATGATAAAACAAATATTTATTATTTAATGAATGCCCACTATTTGTTAGCACGAGAAACTTTACACATATGCACACACACACAAAGAAATTTATATATATAAATTATATAGATTTTATAAAGAAATTCATATATAAGAATATATATTAATGTATATAAGAATATATATAAGAATACAAGAATATATATAAGAATATATATATTCTCATTAAAATATTTTTTAATGTTTATTTTTTTATTTTTAAGAGAGAGACAGAACATGAGCAGCGGAGGGGCAGAGAGAGAGGGAGACACAGAATCTGAAGCAGGCTCCAGGCTCTGAGCTGTCAGCACAGAGCAGACACGGGGCTCAAACGCTCGAACCGCAAGATCATGACCTGAGCCGAAGTCGGATGCTTAACCTACTGAGCCACCCAGGCGCCCTTATATATATTCTCATTTAATCTCTGTATCATCAGCTTTGTTGTGATGACAGCTCTCAAAGTCTCAGTGATTCACACAATAAACGTGTATTTCTTACTCATGTTATATATACTTCCTTATGTTGTTGTTGTTGTTGTTGTTGTTGTTGTTGTTGTTTCCATTCTGGGACTTAGGCTGAAGGTGCAGCTCTATAGGACATGCCATTCTGGTGGTGAAAGAAGGCAAAAATAGTAGAAAGTTGTAATGCTCTTAAAGCTTCTTCTGGGACAGGGGCACCTGGGTGGCTCAGTCAGTTAAGCATCTGACTTCAGTTCAGGTCATGATCTCACAGCTTGTGGGTTCGAGCCCCAAGTCGGGCTCTGTGCTGACAGCCCAGAGCCTGGAGCCTGCCTCAGATTCTGTGTCTCCCTCTCTCCCTGCCCCTCCCTAACTCGTGCTCTGTCTCTGTCTCTCTCAAAAATAAATAAACATTAAAAAAAATTTGTTAAAACGTTTCTTCCGGGACAAATTTTACATAATGTCAATTAATTCTAGTAGCCAAAAACCATCAAATGGCCAAGTCAAACATCAATGGCAGATCACACAGTAACAAGCAAGCACATATAGTCTCCATACAGGAAAAAGGGAAAGGTAACAATTGGGGACAATAACAAAACCTCAGTGCTACAAGAGAGCTATTAATTCCACTCTCCCGTCTCCACTTTGGCAAAGAAGATGAACAACTCTTCTAAACTCCTTCCAGAGGTTGGAAATATCCTTTTCCATTAGGGTGACTAGGGGAGGCTTTGGTAAAATTTGAGCTAGGGTTTGGAAGTTAGGTAGGGCATTGAGGGTGGGGGGAGAAAGAGCAAGAACTTTGTCAGGCAGAGGAAAACCCCAGAGTAGAGGTGGGGAAATGCCAAACTAGATCAGTTTGCCATAGAGTAGAGAAGAGAAAACTGGAGAGCCATGGTCTCCTTGAATAATGGGAATTTAAGGCTAAGGAGTTTAATTTCATTTAGGGGACAGTTAGGAAACTTTAGATATTTGTGAACAAGAGAGAACCATGATTGAAAAGATTGCTTCTGACGACTGATTTGACTACAGGTGCAGCGTGGGCTGATTTAGGGAGAAACAGAGAACAGGGAGACCAGTAAGGTGACTACACTTCCAGAACCAAGGTAGCAGTCTTTAACTAGATCGGTGGCAGTTCCAACAACAACAAAGACAGTTCTGGAGACTCAGAATCAGTGGTTTAAGAAATTAGCCCCCCTCTCCATCATCCACCCAGACTCCCAATAACAGCATATTAATCGTGTGTGAATAAACCATTTTTAACAGCCTGCTTTTCGTATTAATGTGTAACATACAATATTGGTTTTTTTAAAAGAAAATATAAGTGCTATGTAAATTAAAGCTTCAAGACAAGATCCCATCCCCCTAGTACAAGATGGTTGCCACTCAAGTCCCACACATATTAAAGCCTCCCCCTGCGGGTGGGGTGGGGGGAGGGCTTAAATTAAATGTTGGCTAGACCAAGTAAGGCCAAAGTCGGGAGACTGGATGTGTGAATGAAACCCACTGGTCAGTTTCAGTTTGAGGTACGCTATCCAGGTTAGAATCTCCAGCAGGCATTTGGAAATTCAGATCCCAAGCTCTCTACTTACAGTATAATGGTATTCCAACACACAAGATAAAAATAACCGTATATGTGAAAATGCTTTGCAACGTGATAAGCACTATTGGAAACTTTGTCTAATTTAAAATTTTATGCTAGGGTCAAGGTTAGATAAATAAGATTTGAATACTCCTTATCTTAAAAAAAAACCCCACACTACTGTATTACAACTACATTAGTCTGTTTAAATTTTTTAAATGTTTTATAATTTATTTTGGATAGGCACGGAGAGACAGAGCATGAGTGGGGGAGGGGCAGAGAGAGAGAGAGAGAGAGAGAGAGAGACAGACAGACAGACAGACAGAATCCGAAGCAGGCTCCAGGTTGTATTAGTCTGTTTAAAATGGAGTTACTAGGAATTCACGTTTGGTCAATAACAAAAAAGGCGGAAAGAAAGCAGGTAGAAAGGAAGCGGACCCAGGGAAACAAATCTCCAACGAGGGAAACCATTTCAGGGAAACTGAGGGGGTCGGGACGCCCCGCCAGCGAAAAGCAGGGCGAGCCCGGGGGGAGGCCTTGAGGTCCGGGCTGATCGGACTGGGGAGCTGCATGGAAACTTGCCCAGAACCTTTCTGAGGTAGGACATCACCCCGGGACGGGAAGGAATGGGGGCAGCGGATCTGGGGGCGGAGTACCAGCCTCTCGGCGAACCCAAGAGGCTACCTAGTCTCTCCCCCTCACGGCGGAGGCGTGAGACCCCTCACACAAGACAAAGGCTCCAGCCTCGGGAGGAGACCCACGGTGCGCGTGCGCCACAGAACGCGCGTGCGCTTGGCGACCGGCGCAGCGGCCCGAGGTGTTGGGGGGAAGGGAGACAGGGGAAGGGAAGCGTCAAGAGGACGGAGCCAGGAGGCGGGGGAGGGCCGAGTGCTAGGGTGCTCGCGCGCGCCCACTGGTGGCCGGAGGAGAGAACGCCCACGGAGCCCTCGCTGCCCACCCCTCCCTTTGGGAGGCTCGCGCTCCCGCTGCTCGCGCCTGCGCCGCCGGTCAGCCTCGGGAGCGCGCCCTCTCCCTGGTGCGCGCGCTCGCAATCTCCGCCACCCACCAGCTCCAGCAACCAGCAGAAGCAGCGCCGCCGCCGCCGCCGCCGCCGCCGCCCACCTTCTGCCGCCGCCACCACAGCCACTTTCTCCTCTCTTTCCTCTACTGTCCTCGCCCTCTGTCGACTACCAGGTAAGCGCGAAGCTCCTAAATCTGCCTCCCCGTCCGCCCCCTGGCACCCCCATGCTGCCAACTCCTCGCCCCCTGCGCAGAGATGGGTTTCATGAGGTAAGCATAGGTCGGGGGCAACCGTGCGGGCCCCTCCTTGCGCCCCGTGCGCCCTGGAGCTGGGACTGGAGCGTCTTGGAAAGGGGACCCATGCAAGGGATGCACGTACGCGCGCGTGTGTGTGTGTGTGTGTGTGCGTGCGCGCTGAGGGGGTGTCCATGCGACCCGCTTCGCGCGGACCCGGGCAGAGGTTGTGCCCGAAGGGTGGGGCGCGGATGGTGGTGACCTGGCGGAGAGGCTGCTGTGCACTCTCGATCGTCCCCTTTTGCCGCAATGGGCGTGTGTCTATGTGTGTGTGTTAGGGGTGTCCAATGACGACCCCGAAGCCGAACCTGTAATCCAATTCCTCTGCTTCGGGTTGCCATAAGCCCTTCAGGAAGGTATGGATCCGGTTCTAGAAAAGATGACTCCCTGCCTGCCCCTCCCTACACCTCCCTGGCAGCAATTCCATTGGGGCTTTCGCTGCCCCTGATTTAAGGCGGTGGCCCACCCCTCCCCGTTTTCCTCCTTCAAAAACCCGCAGGGGACATTTGGGGGCTGGGAGTGGAATCTGGGAGATGGGGAGGGGTCCAGGCGCTGTCACTTTAGTTGCCCTTCCCCCTGCGCGCGCCTGGCACCGAGACGCGAGCAGCGCCGTGCCCGAGAGAAGGTAGTGCGCGGATCCCGATGTGGAGGCTCGGAAAGGCGAAAGCCTGGAGTCACCTGGCCTTGCAATGTGGAAGGACTGGGCATCGGCGGATCCCGGCTCGCTCGCGCTTGCAGCCGCAGCCCCGCACAGACGCGCGCGGGGGCTGCAGGTGCATTTCGGGGCGGGCCCCTTTCTCTGCGCTGTGCGCCTGGCGTCCAGCGTGTGCGCTCCCTGTCGGAGGCGCGGGGCTGGCGCGCAGGGCTCGCCCCTCACTGCGGCAGTGGGTGTGGACCCGGGTGGGCAAGGAGGGGGGAGAGTAGGCTGTGCCTCCTCCCACTCCCACCCCTGCTTTTTTTCCCCACCAAACGCGAGGTGCCATCTTTTTGCGGCGTGTCACGTCTTTACGGTTCCGTGCCAAGCCGAGTGGCTGGGCTTTGGAGGACAGGGCGAGGACTGTAATTAAAGGGGGAGAGGGGGTAATCAGAGCTGAAATCTTGGTGTTTTGCTGTGGGCTTGAGCTCTGGGGGCGTTCGCCCGGATTCCTTCTCGAGGACTAGCTGCTTTGTTTGTAGGGCTTACGTGATCCGCGTTGCCAGCCCTAGTTTTTTGGCTCTTATCGGTGAGAGTGTTTAACCAAGGCTCCCGCCCCTCCCCCTATTTTCCGCCCCTCATTTTCGAGCCCTTTGTTAGATCTCGGGCTTGCTGGGGTCAAGGAGCTCGAGTCACAGCCCCGAAGGCACGCATGGAACGGGCGTGACGCCGCGTGGCCCCCTCCCGGAGCTGGGCCGCGCACCAGGACGAGTCCACCCGGCTGAGGAGCTGGGATTCGAGGTCTCCGAGCTCTCTGCGGGTGGCCACAGGGGGACGAAGCCCCTCCCTACACCCCCCAAGAGGCTTGGGGGCCACACTCCACCAGGCTGCCCGCCGAGGGACACCAGCGACCCTTAGGAGGTGGCGGGGACAGCGCGCAGTCGGAGACCCTTTCCGCTTCATGCCCTGTTACTTTGCCACGCGGGAGAATGTGAGGAGGGGGCAAAAGGGTTCCTCGGGTGCTTTGGGCCACACCCATTTTTTCAGAGGTGACTGGGGGAGGGGGGCGTAGTGGGGAGGTTGCTATGGAAACCACACGCGTCCTGAGAAAGGACCTCGGGGCGTTGCCCCGCCCCTTCCCAGCAGAGATTGAGAACCCTAGGGACTCGCTAGGCTGCGGCCCCTCGGTCTTCCGGACGCGGCAGGAGGGAGACCCCCCCCCAACACTGAGCCGGTCGCTCTTCCTCATTGGCCTCCGGCGGCCGCAGCCACCCAAATCAGCGTCCCTCATGTATTTTTTTATTATTGTGGCCGAATATTATTTTGGAAACGTGCAAGATATTAAATTAAAAGCCCGAGATCACCGCCACCCTTGAAACAGAGCAGGGAGCCGGAAAGGGGGGCATGGACCTCCGGCAAAGGAGTCCGAGCCTCGCCCTGCTGCTATGACCCGCGTCCGCTCGGTTTTCTGGTTAATTCTATCGCCGAAAATTGATGCGGGGGCGCAGTTCCGAGAGGGATGAGCATCTATGGAACCGAATCATCTACGCGAGCTGCACAGATTGATCTGAATGTCCAGGAAATGGACGGCTCGGGGTCGAGAGCCCGCCTGGGGCCAGGCCGAACCTTCCCGCCGTGGCGTGGGAGAGGTCTGAGCCCCGGTAGTGCCGGGCCTCCCTGCACAGTTGGGTCCGCCGCGGGCGGGTTGCAGGAGAGGCTCAAGGATCGCTTCCAGCCTCTTCTCGGCTCGCCCCCCTCCACCCGCTCCACCCTAGAGCTGGGCGCGGAATTCTGGTTCCTTGCAGAGCGAGGGTCTAAAAGCAGCCCTGAGAACTGGTAGCCCATGGCGGTTGCCCAGGGCGGACCCCGGGCGGAGAGGTCACCTCAGATCGGTTGGGGGAAAGGGAGCGTGGCGGGAGCGAGCACATTTAGCTCAATGCTTAGGAACAAAGCGCAGTCCAGACGTCCGTGATTTTGTTCCATTTTGAAATGTGTTGGCGCTTTGGTGGGGCTCTGCGCAGGCAAGGCCTGGGGGCTGCTAATGGAGGAAATACCGGGGCCAGAGGCTGGGTCTTCATGCGCAGATCCGGCAACACCATTCCAGCTCTGAGCGCGGCTCTGAGCACACTTGAACTCCACGGCTTCCCCACCCCGGGATCTCGAGGGATGCAGCATTTGTGCCTAGGCTCCGACAGGAAATGTCCATGCACCGATCCGAGGGCCATTGACTCCTGTCCCCAATCCCCATCAGGCGGGAGCTCTTTTACGTCCCGGGACACCTCACTTAGCCTCTGGCACCCAGGAACCTTCAGGCCCGGGTCTCCAGCTGGGCTGAGCTGGGATGGATGATGGAACCTGGGACAGCGACTGCTCCGCCTGGCTCTCCAAGCTACCTTGCCTGTGCTCAGCAGGATGGCTTTTTTTTTTATCCCCCTTCCCTTCAATGGACGTGTCCATAATTAATTAAGGTATTATTTTGCATTTCATGAGGCTACTTAGGTTTGCTAGAGAAGAATTGCTTATCCGTCCCTTTTTCACCAAAACCGTCCCTCTAAACAATAAATAAATTACCACCCCACCCCACCCCCATCCCAGTGCCTGGCCTGGAGTGACTCTGGAAGCTAATCAATTCCTTGACCAATAGTTGCTTCTGTAACAGGCCGTGTTTACCCCGATAACCTGGCTTGACTCTTGGGGTTGCGTTTAGATAGTCTGCGGGAGAGTTTTGCTGGCTTTGCGGTATTTGGGCGAGTGTCTGCCCTACACAGACCTCCCTTGCACCTGCCTGTGGTGGAAGGGAAGGGTGTGGCTTTTAACTGGTTTCTGGTATTGGGCTCAGCATCCCAGACAGGAACAAAAGAAATGGATTATTCCCATAAATTGCAAGAAGGAAACTTAGAATCAGTTTGACTGAGAAAGGGTCAGATTTATTCCACATGCCCTTTGACCCACACGCCCTTTGAGGGCAGTGCCAACCTGGAGGTATAATAGGATTGTGGTGCCCTTTGTTTAGGCTGGATTTTCTTTCTGCCCTTTTAACATCAGTTCATGAAGCCCATTTGTTGAACATTTTAAAAAAATTGTGTTTTATTCCACTTCCCTCAGCATGTATGTATATGATTTGAGTGGCCTCACAGCTTGTGTGTATGAAAGCATGTTAGTTTTCTAGTGAAACGCGTAGTAGTTTTCCAACTAGATAGTTTTGTCCTGATTCCCACCTTGAAAAAGAATCACTCAAAAACAAATGAAAACATCCCCAGAGAGTTACTGCAGTGCTAGACATATAATAGGTATTTGGTCCATACCCATTTAACAAATTACTGGGTAGAATGGGGAAGTGCAGGTCAAAAAGGTGGTAAAGAGGCGCGCCTGGGTGGCTCAGTTGGTTGAGAATCCGACTTCAGCTCAGGCCATGATCTCACGGCTTGTGGGTTCGAGCCCTGCGTTGGGTTCTGTGCTGACAGCTCGGAGCCTGGAGCCTGCCTCAGATTCTGTGTCTTCCTCTCTCTCTGCCCCTCCCCCGCTCACACTCTGTGTCTCTCAAAAATAAATAAACATTAAACATAAAAGAGGTGGTAAAGAGAAAGTAGAATGGGAGGGGGGGGCTATATTCAAGGTCACAGCATCAGGAAGGTTTGGGAACAAATCCAGTTTAGTGAGTTCCTGGCTCATCTCACCCTGGTTGGCCAGAAGAGTGCTGAAGAGGGAGGGCGAGAAACCACACAACACCCCAGGGGGAAAGGGGACCCTGCCCTGCCATCACTGGGACTGTGAGCACTCCCGGTACCCAAGGTCAAAAGGACGGAGGTGGGAAACTCCATCTGCCTCTGCCGCTCCCCTTCCCCCACCCAGCCCGTTTCATGCTCCCGCTTCAAAAACTGCCCTTCAACCTCTACAGCCCCAGAAATACCCAGCTAATCACCCCTAACTCGCCACCCTAGGTGCTTCCACCAGTGCCCTACAGGAACACTGGCACGGAGGGGCACCCGAGCAAGCCAAGGGGAGGAGAAGACTCCTGCCTCACCAACTGGGCTGCGGCAGAGAGAGAAACGTGATATTCCAGCTGGGACTCTCCCTGTCTTCCTGTAAAACAGTGGTTCTCAGCCCCGGGGGCCACTGAGATGTCTAGAGACATTTTTTATTTTCACAACTGGGGAAGGAAGGCACCGCTGGCATCTAGTGGGTAGGGGCCTGGGATGCTGCCAAGCGTCCTGCAAGGCACAGGACAGTCCACCGCATCAAAGAGTATCCAGCCCCAAATGTCACTAGTACTCGAAACATCATTACTCTGGTCCTCTTCTCATGGCAGCTTCTGTTCCTCAAGTGCCTTTAGGGAGAACTGTTCTAAGTGCTCCCCAGAGATGATCTCTTTTACTCCTCACAGCATTCCCCCTTTGGTAGCAGGTGCTGTTACTATCTCTGTTAGTATGGAGAAACTGAAGTACAGAGAGGTTTAGTAACTCACTCAAGGTCACACAGCCAGTGACATTACTCCCCTCCCCTTCTCAGCTACACTTGGCTTTAATAGGCCTTTGTGGGCTAGCCTGGAAACCCAAGCATGCTCTGTAACATTGACCCAGTGAGAGATTCAAATTCCAAAGCCACCGACTCACAAAATGAACTTTTGAGAGAGTCTGTAATTGGAACACAACCTAAAGCTCACAATTTCTGATCTAGCCTTGACACCTGGAGCCGGGGATTGATTTCACTCAGCCTCTGTGCCTCTGTTTATAAAACAAAGAGAAAATATCCCAGGGACCTTAAACCTGGGAAGCCCCAAACCGAGGTTTTCAAGACCTCTCTGTCATACAAAGGAACAGCTGGGTCTGACTGGCTCAGAGAAGGCTAGAAATCAAGGTTGGGGGATCATGACATAGACTCTGCTATGGTCAGGGTCAAATCGCTGACGTTTTAGGGACAGCAGTTCCTCTCTTGGGTCCTGCCCCTAAGAGAGATCGAAGCTTCGACACCAACCAGTGGGACCAGCTCTGAGGCTGTGGTTGTGAGTTTTGGGTGGACGTGGAAAGGGCCTCATGCGGGAATCTCAGGGCTCCCTTGGCAAAGATGCTTTCTGCTTCATGCTTCCTGGGGCCCAGGCTCTGCAGTACGTATTCCTTTATGCCGTGACATAGAGGGGCTGCCTAGAATCCTTATCCCCAGGACTCACTGCCCCTCCACCCTGGAGGAAGTTTGGAGCCAGACATATACTGTGTCCGTTAGTCTCACCCCAATTACCTCGCCGAAGGGCTTACTGTCCAAGAATGCGTTTCCTGTCTCCAGGCGCCATGTTCCTGCCACCTCCAGGTTCCTTTCCTGCACAGATGGCCTCCACCTGAGCGTGGGGAAGCAGTGTGAGGCCGACTCAGGCTGGGTTTTGAGCTTTTGAGGTTCTCTGATTAGGAAGCATCCTGCAGATGTGCAGCTACATGGGCTAGAATCGGCTTCCACAAAATACACATTCGAATCACTTCCAGGCGGATTATCTGAATTTGTTTTTGCTTTGTTGACATGTTAGTGGGCTCTGAACTTGCTCCAGTCAGGGACACTGTTGAAAGAATTCTCCCCAGAATGTCTTTTGTGCCTCAGCTATTGAAGGAAGGTTTGTGAATACCTTGAAGGCAGACACTGTTCTTCCTCAACAGGCCCTCAGTGCAGGGCACTGGCCTGCAGATAGAGGTATTACATTTGGTCAGTTGTTTATGGGTGTGGACTCTGACCAGACCTCTTGGGTGCAAATTCCGGCTCCCCCGCTCACTGTGGGACCCAAGCTGTGTTGTTTAGCCCCTTGGAGAGTCTGTTGTTGTCCAAAACCTGGGGGATGGCAGTACCTATCTCACTGGTTGCTTTTAAAGGGAGTCAGGGGGTGATGCAGTGCTTAGCCCAGGGCTTGGCACCTAGTGCAGGGCAGCAGCCCCTGGATCAGCACTGGTGACTGGACGAATGTGTGCAAAGGCATCTAGGGAGCCTGGTGATGGCATCACTCGTAGCAGATAAATTGTTACACTGAGTCAGGATCAAGCTAGAAGTGGGCAGCTGCCCAGCTCCCCTGAAGCCAGGTAGAAATGGGTTCCCTGACTTCGCACATACCCATGTTTAAATGTGCAGACAGAACTCCTGCCACAGGCAATCGGAATGACTTATCATCTGTTGTCCGTGCTTCTGTCCTCTTCCTTCCTGAAATCCCGCTCCATGCCAGGAATAGACTGTGTAATCAACATACCAGCCTGAGCCGAACCGCGCCCTCCCACCATCCTGGGAATGGTGACCTGGCTTAGCTAGCGCGTCAGGTTCAGAGCTCTTAACTAGTAACTCACTGAATAAAAAGTGAGCACAAGGTGGGCTTGGGAAAGAAATGGAAGGCAGTGTGGGAGAGGATTTACAAATGAAATAATTAAGCAGGGCATTGAACTTGGTAAACTGGTAAGCAGGCTTCATGGTCAAGCAGAAAATGTTAAACAAAGGAAAGTGGACGTGTTCTGAATCCAGGGAACTCCAGGCATCTGATAAGCATGTTCATATCTGAATGACTAAATTTGGTTTAAGAAGCCTTCTTATCTATGAACTGAAAACTGAGGGTCATAATATGTTAGTTTTTAAAAGTCACTAAATCAGAAAACCCATTACAAAATGATGCTCTTGGTGTTTGGATCAACTGGTTGGAATTTCTTGTCTTTTTTACCTAAGCCACACTCATAATACATCGTTTAGGACTTCAGATTTTAGCCCTTGGAAAAGGGCTTACACTACAGAGTAATCTGAATGCAGGATCTCTCTAGCGTTTTACTATTTTGTTCACAGTCTGTAACATTTTGTCTGACAGTAAAAACTTACTCATCTTTTTTTAATCTTTATTTATTTATTTTGAGAGAGAGAGAGAGAGAGAGAGAGACTACATGTCAGCAGGGAAGGAGCAGAAGGAGAGGGAGAATCCCTCTGCAGGCTCTGCAGTGTCAGCATGGAGCCAGATTCGGGGCTTGAACTCATGAACTGTGAGACCATGACCTGAGCCAAAATCAAGAGTCGGACACTTAACAGACTGAGCCACACAGGCCACTCCAGAATTACTCATCTTTTTTTAAAATTTATTTAAAAACATTTTTAATGTTTATTTAGTTTTGAGAAAGACGCCGTGAGCCGTGGAGGGGCAGAGAGAGACACACAGAATCCGAAGCAGGCTCCAGGCTCTGAGGTGTCAGCACAGAGCCTGACGCAGGGCTTGAACTCACAAACCACGAGATCATGACCTGAGCTGAAGTCGGATGCTTAACTGACTGAGCCACCCAGGCGCCCCCAGAATTACTCATCTCTATGAAATCTTTCCAAAGCCTTCAACTGGATTTTCCTAAAACAAGTTAATGGTTTTAAGAGTTTGTCTTTCACTTTGCATTTGAATCTCATTAGCTTGAGATTTAATCTTGTTTAAATGACGGGGTTATTGTAACAAGTGTGCCGGGCCTAGAAAGGTTGGCTGTGGTAGGAGGAGGCCTTGGTTGTGGACATCAGACCCTGTGGACCCAGCCTTGAATATTTACAGTCCTTCCTTCCTGCATCTTGCACGATGACAGCTAGGACAGGACCTACTGCGGAGACTTTGGTATTAAGTGAATGGTGGGCAGTCACTCTCCCCCTCCCCCCATCTTTTGCCTGCCCACCGGGACTAGCTCAGCACTTTGAGTTCATTCACATAGAATCCTGGTTTAACAGGGTGTTGCAAAATTCTCCCCATAAGACTCAAAAATAAACGTAAATCCCATTTACTATATTAACTCTCTATAGTGAAGGAATTTTAGATCAAGTTCCAACAATTAGAAACCATTTTAAATCAGCACGGTAGAATTAAATCTGCAGCCATTGAAAATAGTGTTCCGTTAATGGTCCTTCCTTTGCTCTTGTCCACTTGTCCTGCTCAATCAGGCATCCAATTGAAGAGGGACACAGTTATCTCTGGTCCCAGCTTCTGGTTTTCCTACCCACCTATGGCCTCGTTTTCTATTTTTCAAGGAAGGCTGGATGATGTTGTTTTAGGATTAGTCTGCAGTCGTAACACAGAAAGGCCAGGGATGCACTTTCATCTTCGTGGCCTCCTCCCCAGGACACCAAGGGTATTAGAAGACCCCTGGGTCCACAATTGCCGTCCTGTGATCTCTAGCCAACACATAATGCCAGAAAGGAAGTGCTGGGAAAGACTAATTCGTGGAACCATGGAACTGTGTCCCTCCTCCACGGTGAAGGACCTGAGTTAGGACCAGTGTTCTAAACTGTGTGTCAGCAGAATTGTCCTGGACCAAATCCAGTTCAGCCATATATTTGCAGGTCATTTCAGAGACGCTTTTTTTTTCCAAACAATTATCTTAACTTATGCTCCCTCCCATAGCCTACCCCTCAAAAAGAGGCTTTTTGGATAATTTATAATCTAAAACCAAGTGCTTTCACGCCCAAGGGAAGCTTACAATGTAAAGAATCTCTTTGGTTTAAAACATATAGATATATAAATATTATAATGATGTTTAACTGTGAATATTCACTCCCTTATTTGTTGTCTGTCTAGACTTTTTACATTGGGTTTACATTGGGTTTGAACACCTGAACAGCTTTCAACTTTAGTGTTAGTAATGCATCCGAATTTAAATCAAGGTATATTGGGGCGCCTGGGTGGGTCAGTCAGTTAAGTATTTGACTTCAGCTCAGCTCATGATCTCTCTGTTCGTGGGCTCTTGCCCTGCATCGGGCTCTATGCTGACAGCTCAGAGCCTGGAGCCTGCTTCAGATTCTGTGTCTCCCTCTCTCTCTGCCCCTCCCTCAGTCATGTGCCTGCACATGCGCGCGCGTGGTCTCTCTCCCTCTCTCTCTCTCTCTCTCAAAAATAAATAACCATTTAAAAAAAATTTAAGGCAAGGTATGTTAATAAGCCAAGCAAAGGATGTATATACGAGTAAGATAGTTGTATATGATTTGCTGTCTTGGGGTGCGGTAATAATTGTGGTGTCGATTCGTGTGAGCCTGTCCCTTTCAAAGTTGCCCGTTGCCAAGAATCACCAAGAACAGCAGTTTGGAAGAGTCACCAGCCCTTCTGCCATCCACTTTCGTCTTGTCTTTTCCTTAAGAACAGGGAAGTCCTGCACCGGCCCCAACCCACGTGCAGCAGCTGAGTTTGAACTGGTGCTGTCACCACGAGCCCAGCGTAGAAACGAAGGATTTCTCAGAATTTCCCTAAATCCGCTTGAATAAAGGAGCAGATCAGTGACAGGCTCACCTGAACGTGCTTTAACCCTATTTAATCTTTCCCGGGGGTTAATCCTGTGGGACGTGCCTCCTGGGCGTCTCTACTGGGTTGAGTTCTTCCTCCTGTAGTTCTGAAGTCCCTCCCTTTTTAACACTGCAGGGGGTGATGGCTGCACTCTGTTCCCTGCAGAGTGTTAATAAAGACAGAATAAATTGAAATAAATCCCTTTCAGTGTCACTAAAGTGCTATAAATAATTATGAACCAATGCTTGATGCCTGATGGGAAATGCACGGGAAAAAAAAATTTTTTTTTTTAACTGGCAGGATTCATCTTATAAGTTGACAATCTGGGCCAAGTGAAAAAGGACTTAAAAAAAATCTTCTTATGATTTATTGTTGGCAAAACTGAATTCCAGAAGTTAGCCATCACCTCATTTTGTGGACCCGCTGTGTGGACTTGCCAAACCCTGAATGTAACTGCAACCTTTCCTATTTACCAGCTGAGAGACTTGTGGTGACTTTGAAGATTTCTTGTGCCTCCATTCTTCTATCTGTAAAATGGGGACTGTGCCATTCCCCACCCCCAAGCAGATGATAACGCGGGCTCCCTTCTCACTGGGTAGTTTCGGAACTGAAATAAAACCATCCATGAGAATTCCTTTGAGCTTCTCAGAAGACGGTACCGCAGGGAGTGGGGGTGCCTCCCGGGAGCCAGAGTCGGGAGCCAGAATCAGGCGCCAGACCTGGTCTCTCATGGGTTGAGTGGAGCCTGATGCCTGGAATAGTACAGCTGCTGCCCCCTTGCTCCCCTCTTGCGGGCCAGACGGTGGAGGCCCGTTCCCAGGGGTGAGCACCCATCAGCCGGGCCTGCCCCCAGGATGGATGGACAGGCGGCTGCAGTCTTATCTGTCCCCGTCTTCCCAGAGGTGCAGGACAGGACAGCCGGTGATAGTGCCCGTGGCATAACCTCAGGTAATACTCTGGCCCCTGCCAGTGCCCACTTCTCTGTGGAGGGGCTGGGGCTTCCCGGACACCCTCAGATGGAGCATCCTAGGAGCCCTTCCATTTTCCCAGGGGTTTTCAGTTTCTTCCTAATCAGACAGGGACTTAGTACTGAATCTACTATTTCTAATTAGGCCCAGACACAGCCTCTTCCGGCTACTGGGTGGTTAGCCCAGGACGGGAACCGATTAAGGCAAGAGTGATTGAATTAGAGGCCAGAGTTGACAAGGTGATATAATATTCTGATGGCTGTTCGGTGGCAAGAGGCTCAGTGAAGTCTCATTCACTGAAGCACTTGCACTTGGAATTTGAATTGACTGGAGCTGGGCTGTCGTCTAGCTGTCTTTGCCCCAGGAACAGAGAAACCGGCTTTCTCAGGCGTGTGGATGGTGGGTAGTGTTTCAGGGCAGGCGTGTAACCCCAGCCTGACTGCCCTACTTCAGACCAACTTAACACACTCCCTCCCTCTTGGTCCAAATTAGTTTTATTGTATGAAGATGCTGATAATAACGGTACTAGCCCGTTGAGTTGATTTTACTAAAAACATTGCCTTATTTAACCCTCACTACCCACCCCTGCCTCCGAGGCAGGAGTTATCATCCTCATTTTGCAGGGGAGCAGACTGAGGCCCCCAGGTTTCACGGCTGGGGAGGCAGCCAGATCACACTTGCCCCAGCTCCTGTGCCTCCCCACCTTCAGTGCCTCCCCTCTGGGTCCACTCTCCAGGCCAACAGGCTCGTCTTCAGTGGTAATGACCAGAGAAGCTGTGCCCTCCAGCCTCCCTGAATGGGTCATATGTAACCTGAGCCTGGAGAAAGTATTTTAAACCGAAAGCTAGCCTCTAAACTGGGCTGCTGTTTCATGTCGCCGGTGACGGCAGAACCCAATTTAGTGTCGTGGGCCGGCTGACACTTATCAAGTAGAGCAGCTCGTTTTTCTTCCAGTTCACACAAAGCATGAAAAATCTCCACGCCTGCCACACTGCCATGGGGAGGTATGTGTGACCGAAGGCTGGCAGAGGTGGTCAGGAGGGGCCCGGTGTAAACTCAGGGGAGATGACATTCAGGTTCCCAGGCAGTGTCTACAGGGAGAAATTTCACTTAAAGTGGGCGTTTTCTCTGGACCAGGCCGATGGCTGCTGTTAGGAAAAAGGGTCACGGTGGGAGGGAGGGAGGGAATGGGCTGCATTACCCAGCCTCCTGGTGTACTGTCTGATCCCCTTTCACCCAACAATCCACTTGATTTCCCCCATGTCTACACCACTGTGGTTCGTGCTCTAGGACCAGGGAAAGGGGGAGTGGTGGGGAACAGAGAAGGGGGGCTCACACAAATGGGGTTGGGTCACACATACTGCATATTTAGAATTTGCAACCTCACCAGATACTTTTAATGGTATCGAAATACATTTCCCACAGCCACTCTTGCATCTAAAACAAGAGCTGTTTCTCAGTTCCGTTCTTGCCTCCCGCCTACTCCCCAACTTTTTTTAAGTTTATTTTTTTATTTTTTGGGGGGAGGGGTAGAGAATTGAGGGAGGGGCAGAGAGAGAGGAAGAGAGAGAGAATCTCAAGCAGGCTCTGCACTGTCAGCCCAGAGCCCAAAGGTGGGGGCGCGGCGGGGGGGAGTGGGGCTCGAACTCACGCACCATGAGATCATGACCTGAGTTGAAATCAAGAGTCAGACGCTCAACCAACTGAGTGACCCAGGTGCCCTCCCCAAGTTGTTGTGTTTTTTTTTTTAAATCCACTAGCTATTAAGGCAACCCTGTACCATATGTGAGATCACAGCCTAGTTTCTGTTTTGTTGGATTTTTCTGGGGGGAAAGACAGAGCAGTGATCATTTCAGTCTACAAATTTCATTCAGGATGAGTAATACGAGTAGCTCTTCAAGAAAATTCTTAAAAGCACCCCAAACTGAAACATGGGGCCTCCTGGAAGAACACTGTCAGTCTTAGCACTGAGCACAGGCCTGCTTAGCTCTTGTGGACCTGGGTGGGAGCCGCAGGGTGTGGGCCCCTTTGCGCACAGCCCTGGGTGCGAAGTTAGGAGCATGGGGACCCCGGGCAGAGGCCAGGGCATGCTGGCCGCACCCGTCCCTCTGGGTGCAGGGACCTCATCATCAAAGGCTTCGGCCACATAATAGATACCAGGCCTTCTAGTAGAGCAGACCCTGTCCCCTGTGGGCCCAAGTTTGCAAAGAACACTTAGGATGACCAGGCTTTCTGGACACACTAATATCATTCTAATTTGGACTAATTAGGGAATGGTCAGTCTCATTGAAAAAGGTGAGTTATTTTAACACTCTTATCTAGGTATTTGGGAAAGGGGAGTAGTGTAGGAACATGAGGAACGGCTCCCATTTCGGTGGCTGACGTGATGTGATATTAGGGTGCTAGGAGGTCTCCCCATTCTCCAAATTACTAACAAGCAGATAGTACTTTACAGTTGATATGATCTCATTTAATTCTCTCTTGTTTTTAAACGTTTCTTTATTATTTTTGAGAGACAGAGTGTGAGCAGGGGAGGGGGCAGAGAGAGAGGGAGACAGAAGCTGAAGCAGGCTCCCCACTCTGAACTGTCAGCACAGACCCGACATGGGGCTCGAACCCACGAACACTGTGGAGATCATGACCTGAGCCGAAGTCAGACACTTAACCCACTGAGCCACCCAGGCACCTCAGATCTCTTTCAGTTCTTGATGGGAACCTGTAAAACTTATTTTCCCTTTCACAGATCATGAAACTGAGGTTCAGGGAGGTTAAGTGGGGTTCAGGAAAGTTGAGTGGTACCTCAGATCACATGGGTAGTTTTAGACCAACAGGGGATTTGAACCCAGGACTTCTGCTTCTCAAGAGCAAGCCTCCCCCCTGGCTTTTCCATCCTTGGCTCTCCACTCGTTGCTTTAGCCCGAGGGATCCTACCACTGTTAAACTGCCAGTGCCTGAGTAGAGGGGAGGGGAGGGAGACCTCACTGCTTCCCACACCCCTCCCCGGGACATATATACATACGGCAGTGCCAGCATTTTAACCTGAGGATTTGTACGTTATGATAAATAAATGAAAGATTGCTTTTCCTTCTTAAAATAAGTCTATTCGGCATAAGATGTGTTTGGCATGTGGGCATGATTTGTGTTTCCCAAAAGTGCTCCCTTCACCCCAACAATGGGGAGCAAGTGCTGCGCAGGTGAAGGGAGAAATCACCAGGTCCAAGCAGGCCCGCTCTGGGCCGAACCGGTGGGGATGCCCTGACGGTTTGCTTTGCCGCCATCACCCACGTTTCCAGGGATCCGGAAGACCCAGAACGAGGGAGAAACCTCCATGGTGTTGAAGGCAGGCCTGGCTAAGAAACCCATCTTGTAATACAAGTTATTTTTTTTTTCATAAGTAAAGGCTAAAAGTTGTGGCTAGAATTTAAAGATAATTAAATTAATTGGGTTTCTCTCTATATGACTAGTTTCAAAGCAAATTGATTAAAACCCTCTTCCTTCACATTACTAGCGCCCATTATTTGGTGTTTAGTTTCCACAACTTCATCCCTTTCTGCTTTTTTGGGCTTCCCCTGGGGAACGAGGCTCCCTAACACATCCGTTTGTCGGCCAGTGTTTTATTCATCTTTGTATCCTCAGTGCCTGGGACAGCGCATGGCACAGAATAAATGCTCAATAATTGTTTAGTGAATGAATGGATGGATGAGTGAGTGAATTCAATACTGATTAAAACTTAAGGCCTTTTCTTTTATTTTTTAAATATTTTCTTAGGTTTATTTCTTTATTTTGAGAGAGAGAAAGAGCGAGCGAGGGAGGGGCAGAGATAGAGGGAGAGAGAGAATCCCAAGCAGGCTCTGTACTCTCAGTACAGAGCCTGATGCGGGGCTTGAACTCACGAACTGTGAGATCATGGTCTGAGCTGAAACCAAGAGTCAGATGCTTAACCGACTGAGCCACCCAGGCACCCCAAAACTTAAGGCCTTTCTTAAAGAGACTTGCAGGTATGTAACTCATATATTTGTGGGTGATGTGCCACTTTATGATTTTAATAACCAATCTTTTTATATCAAAAACAATTCTGGGTCACCTGGCTGGCTCCATTGGTGGAGTGTGCAACTCTTTTTTTTTTTTTTTTGGTAGTTTCAGGTTTTTATTTAAATTCCGATTAATTAATATATAGTGTAATATTAGTTTCAGGAGTAGAATTTAGTGATTCATCACTTACATACAACCAGTGCTCATCACAAGTGTCCTCCTTAATGTCCATCACCCATTTAACCCAGCAGTGTGCAATTCTTGATATTGGGGTTGTGAGTTCAAGCTCCCCATTGGGTGTAGAGATTACTTAAAAACTAAATCTTTAACAACAACAACAAAACAATTCCAATGCTATTTTTTCTCTTAATGCTTTCACACAAATGACCTGGAGTGGGGAGGGGTACAGGTCAGTGTTTGGACTTTTGAGTGTTAAAAGTGGTAATACGTACACTATTTGCCAGAATCTTTTAAAAAGCTAAGAGTTTGTATTGATCTCAGCCTTTAGATTCCCCCAAAAACCGAAATGCCACCATAAACCATGAGCCCTGGTTCAAAGACCAAAGATTTTGATGAGCAGGTGTGAGGCCTGGTCCCTAAGCTCATACCAGGAGGGGTGGTGAGCAGGTGAAGGTGACCCGCTTAAGTCCCTGCCTCCTGGGGAGAGGCTCAGGCCCAGGGATTGCTGTCTGAATTAGCAAATTAAAACCCTGGATGCCTGGTTAAATTTGGACTTCAGATAAACAACAATTTTTTTTAGTGTAAGTGTGATGGGCTACATAAATGCTCCCCAAGGATATCAGATCCTAATTCCCAGAACCTGTGAATATAGACCTTATCTGGCAAAAAGGATCTTTGCAGATGTCATTCAGTGAAGGATCTTGAGGAGAGGTGATACTGTATTGTCTGGGCAGGTGGTAAATGCAGTCACCTGTGTCCTTACAAGAGGGAGGCAGGGGGATGAGAAGACCCTGTGATTGATGATGGAGGCACAGGTTGGAACGACATGGAATGACGTGGGGCGCAGCAGCCACAGAGGTCGGGAGAGGGAAACAAAGGATTTTCTTCTAGAACTTCCAGTAGAAGGGAGACCTTACCAACACCGTGATTTTGTCCCAACGATCTGATTTTGGACTTCTGGCCTTCAGAACTGTGACAGAATAAATATCTATTGTTTTAAGCCACTCAGTTTGCAATTGATTACAGTGGCCACAGAAAACTCATGCACAAAGTATGTCCCACGCAGTCTTTTGGACATACTTAACACTAAAACAGTTGTTGTTTATCCGAAATTCTGATTTAACTGGATGCCCTATATTTTATCTGGCAACCCTGAATGCCAGGGCCAAAGAAAGGCGCTTTAGTAATTTGCAAGGAAGCCGGTTGAGGCTCTCAGGAAGTAGACTTCTTACACTAGAAGTCTGTGAGCATTTGTGAGCACAGTTCCACTGAACCCATTTGAACTTTACTCTGGACAAAAAAGGGGGGCAATTAGACAGGTGTTAATGATTTATGCTTTCAACAGTCCCTTGAGCAACTTCCTGTAAAACAGAAGCTCTGTGGAAGGCTGGAGGAGTTGGACATTAATTGATCCAATACCTGACAAATCCTGCCAGATAAATCACATGAAATATTGGTAACACCCGAGCTCAGGTGATTCCACGGTACATTTCTGATACCCGAGCTGCCCCTGGGAATCTCGCACCCTTCTTGCGGGGTGGCAGGGCCCACACAGAACCTGGGTAGTCCCCAGCCCCTCGGGTTGCTAATCCTGCTCACAGAATCCACGTTGCTAGAGCTTTAAGGGACCTTGGGTCATTTAGAACAGGCAGGGGCTCCTAGGACACCCCAGAATTGCCCCAGATATTTTACCAAAAGACCATGCCTCGGAAAAGAGAAAAACAGGTAGTTTACAGGAACAAAGAAAAAAAAGGTGGGGTGGGGACTGAAAAGATGCTCAACTTCACCAGTTAGAAAGGCCCGCTGATAAAGCCACAGAGAGATGCCACTGTTGGCGGATCAGGTAGCAGAGATCCGGAGGGGAGGTAACACTGCAGCTGGCCGGCGCATGCTGTCACCTCCTCTGGAGAGAAATGTGGCTGATCCATCAGATGCCCTTTGACAGAGCATTGCCACTTCTAAGAATTTATCCTTTGTATGTGAGCAAAGGCATCTGTGGCAGGATTCACCGGGGAGTCGTCTGTTATGCAAAAGTCTGGAAATAATGGCTATGGAACTGGTTAATTAAAGTGTGGTCCCCTCCACTCCCCCCGCCCCAAAATACACTGCTGTGGTCGCACCCTCAGATGCATTAAGCCAGGAACGAGGAGGAGCTATCCTGTGTTCCCACTTGAATAAAAAAGAGGGAGAATGCATGTCAATGAGGCCGTGTATGTGGAGCCTGCCTGGAAGGAAAATGAAAATGAGGTTTCGATGTTAGCTTCTGGGGAGAGAAATTGTGGGTGCTGCCAGGGGACGTCTCATTATCGCTCACTCTGAATTCTTTTCTACTGTTGATTTTTCACATCGTGTGTATATGTTTTTAAAGCTGAATTTTTTTAAAAGCTAAATTCATAGATATGCTCAGGCTCATGTATATGCTCATATATATGCTCTCTTCAGAAGGGTTCTTTCAAGGGCCCCCCAGGGATGCCGACAGGCATGACATCCCTCGTGGAGAAACTCTTCATCCTCTAATTTCAGAGGAACAGGACCACCGTGACATTTGTGGGCTAACCTGGTTGCTTCGCTGCCTTAGACGGAAGGGTCTTCCGGATGGGTTACAGGAATACGACTTACCAGGAATGCACACACAGCGTATGTGTGTGTGTGTGTGTGTGTGTGCGCGCGCGCGCGCGTGCAGCACATATAAAGTGTGTAATTGAACGCAGAGAGCACCTGCTGGAGCTCTCCCTTGAGATAGAGGTGGATGGGGCAGGAGGATGGGGGAGGGGGCTCCTGTGTTATTTAAGTGCCCAGCCTTCCTGTGGTTCAGGACAACCCAGACTAGCCCCACAAGCCCCCCCTGGTCCCCAGAGTGCCTGGTCACCTGCATTCCAGCTGAGCCCCCCATCGGTGTGTTCCCTGGGGCGAGGCTGCACGATGCGCCACGTTACAGTTTTCATGCCCAGTCCTTTTATATCCAAAACAAATTCAGTGCTGTTCTCTGTCTTGTTGCTTTCACACAAATGACCTCATCCTCCCACTGCTGGCCAGGCGGCACTTCCTGTTTGGAAGGGGGGAAAACGGAAGCTGCTATTCTGGAACCTCAGCAGTGGGCACAAAGGTGAGGGGCTTTCTGGCCACAGCCCTGCCTCAGGGGCAGGGGCCTATGTTCCCAGCCTGGCACCGCTGCCTGTCTCCTGTGGAGTGAATTCTGTGAGCAGCCTCCGAACCCTGCTCCCAGGCCTCTCAGGAGCTCCCCCAGAATCCCCTTTTCCTTGAAGGACATAGAACGTGGCCCTGAGACCCTGCTCTTTGGGGACACCTTCTGCACCCAGAGAAGCAGAAAGGCACTTCTGGTCTCCTCTTTCGGATACAACATAGCAATCCTCAGAGACGTTCCAACCGGGGCCTCATCTCAGTTTTAATTACTGTGCTGCCCCGTTGGCTCTCTCCACGGAGGCTGACAGGCATGGCCCCAGCTGGAAGTTCGTGCCCCCCTGCCCTGTGCATCCCCCACTGTTTGCTAGTTAAGGGTCACTCTGCTTGGCCTGTAGGACCCTGAACTTTCAGAACCGTGGAGGTGGAAGGACCCCCAGGGGCCACCTGGTGTCACCAACTAGCCACGGACCAGATCGCCCCTTCAGCCTTCCCAACAGAGTCACCCAGCGCTCTCGTGATGGTGGCTTGTAGCCTCTGTCAACCATGTGATGGGGGGGGCATGCAGGGAGGGGGAAGAAAGGGCCAGCAGGTGAAAGTGTTGGGAGCTGCCCCAGATGTGTGACTTCCTTAGAATGGATTACCACTTTCTCTTCAGTGCCTTTTTTCCTTCTCTAGGGACCTCCTTTCTCCCCACACCTCCCCTGCTCGCTGAGGTTATACTGAGAAAAATCCACAGAGGTGCCAGTGCAAGGTGTTAAGGCCCATGAGGGCATTTTAACAGAAGCCAGGGCCACTTGAGAAATGAGGTAACAGCCCAGAGAGGTAAAGTGACCTTCCCAGAGTCACACAGCACGTTCATGGCAAAGCTCAGCTAGCACAGGTCTCCTTCCTCCCCTTGCACATCCCCTCCCAGGCCCCACGTGGCCTCCCCTGCAATGGCTGGGGCGCCAGAGGGGGACTCTCAGCACCCCCGGCCAGTCATGGGCGTCACCTTTCGCTAAAGCAGCCAGGCTGAATTGGCTTTACTCCTTTTGAAAGGAGAAGCATACACCCTGCAGAAAACCGCCTGCTAATTTTCCTAGAGAAAGTCCACAGTTCCTGGAGATGCCTGGGTGTCCCCCCGAGGACTAGCTTTCCCCTCTGGTGCGCTGAGATAACAGAAGCAACATTTGTTTCTGGAAAATAGCCATTAGGTTAATGAGATTTCTCTGCCCACGGAGATGAAGCGCTTCCCAGCAGTGGGCGCGCCGTGGTTGGACACGCCGCCGAGTGAGCAAGAACTTCAGAACCGCCATCCCGTTCCGCCCACCCACGGGTAAGCCCCGCGGGTGGAGTGGGCTCATTCATTTTTCTGTCCACCTCGGCCATTTGCTCCCTTGCTGTCTCCCGGAGCCACCTTCCTTTCATTTCCAAAGTCTGCCCATCCCCCTGTTAGCACAGAAGCTGCTGTGGGGGCTCCTGGAAGGCCAGCCCTCCCTGCACCTGCCTGGCTTATTCTTAGAAGCTGCCACAGTTTTCCCCAAATGTTTTAATCATTTGTCGTTACCATGTCTTACTCAAGAAACGGACATGAGATGCTAGGGACCCACCTCTCCCTGTCCTCCTGGATTGCGGATGAGATGTGGTGACAAGGGTGCACGCCTGGGAGGGAGGGCAGACCAAGCCTGACTCTTGGCTGCCCCCTCCTGGCTGTGTGACGTTGGGTAAGTAGCTTGACCTCTCTGAGCCTGGTTCCACATCTGAAAAACGGGAATACTAGCACCTCTCCCTCCGGGCTGTGGTAAGGAGTGGCAGTGATTCACGTAAAGGACGGGGCACAGAGAGCCACCAGCCCTTAGTTACACTCCTGAACACCTACCGTGATAACCTGCGAACATGCCCCTGTGTTATTAAACTTTTAGAGGCCAGGTTGTGGAACTGAAGATGGGTATGGAGGGACTCTCACTTCCTACCTTCTGCACTTGCATATTTTCCCAATAGGTCTGTATTTCTTTTGTGTGTATGTGTGGCTAAAAATGTGTCATATTAGTAATACCTGATTCTCATTATCAAAAATTCCAACAGCAGCATGAATTACTTTTATAATCAGAAAGAAATACAAATACCATCTTGAAACAATTCACCTGAAAGACTCCATTTTCTACGCTTCCGCTGTTTTTGAGTCTTTGCTCCTCTGTCCACCTGTCAGCGGTGCTGACTTCTCACCTGCCTGTCACCACCTCTCCGCCCTCACCCTGGCCGCGCTCCGCTCCACCTGGGCAAGGTGGAGCTGGAGGAAAGGGCTGTCCCTGCTGCCCTCCTCCCAGTGCACCCTCACCCCTGCTGAGGGCAGAGCCCCTCATCCCGGCCCCTCACCTGCCCCTACCCTACGGAGGACCCTGGAGGTTTCCTTGGACCCTGTGCAGAGAGCTCCTCTCAGGTTAGCTCCTGTGGCCACACTCACAGACGAGCTTGTGGGACCCTGTGGGTTCTAAAAAGAGCTGACTCTGATTACTCTGCCTTGCTCACGTTTCTTCCCTTCCTTCCCCTTCCCCTTCTCCCCCACCCCCCCGCCCGCCACCCCTGTCCTCCACTGCTGGGCTCTAGCAGAGGTCAGTGGGCTCACAGCTCAGGAAGGTTTGAAGGGGCTCAAGGTGGGCCTGGCAGCTCCAAGTTGCTGAGATCTATCCCCAACATAAACTCTGTTACTAGGCCTTTGTGGGCTAGCCTGGACACCGGGCTGCCTTAGACCAGAGAACCTTCCAGATGAGCTGTGGGTAGAAAATGCAGGTGCTGGAAGTATTTTTCCTGGGCTCTGCATGCACCTGCAATGCACATGCTTTGTACAGATCCCAGGCCTCTCTTTTTTGTTTTTGTATTTGTTTGTTTCTGGAGATGGATTGGACTTTCCCCCAAGCCCCTGCTCTCTTGTCTCTTGACACTGTTGACCAGCTGCCTGGCTGGAGTTGACAATAACAACAAAACAAAACCAGTAACGGCTAATGTGTTCCTGGTTCATCTCATGCCATCACTGTATCGCCCCATTGAATTTGCAGCTTCTATCCATCTTTTCACCTGGGGAAACTGAGGCTCGGGGCAGCTAGGTCATCTTCCCATGGTCTCTCCGCCCTTAGGGGCCACACTCAGCAGTACAGTGGCCCCTTTCTCCTCCTCGGCCTGGAGGACACTCCACCTCGAACATTGCTGCCTCAAGGGGCCTCCTCTCCCCAGGCTGCATACCTCCTGCCCGGCTCTCCCAACAGCTGTGCCTGATTTCAGGGGCTCAGCTCTGCCCCCTGACCCTTCTCTGTCCTCCAAGGACACCAGACTGGAGTGCTCTAGCAAGATATGGGGTGGCCGCACAGGCCCGTCACCTGCAAATGCCTCCCGGTGCCTGGGAATCCACAGACATACTCTTCAGCTACCCACCAACCCACAGAGGACAGATCCGAAGTTCTGAGACTGTGGGGTCCAGCCCGAGGGCCTGGGAACACTAGCCGCAGAGCTGAGCCGTTACAGGGACAGCTGACTGGCGGCGCGGAGCCTTCATCCCGTCGGTCCCTCATCTGCTGTTTAGCACCTGGCACACTGTGGGTACTTAATACTAATTAAATTCATAATGAACGCCAAAAAGGCCAGCATGTGGTAAATGTATGCATCTTTGCACAATTGTTCTACAGCATGATGAGTAAGCCGTTAATGGTTAATAAGGGATAAATGTGTATGTGGGAAAACCTGATTGCAAACTCTTTCCTCCCCTCCCCAGACTTTTAAATGAAAATGTAGGATCACTTCCCTTCCGTTGTCCTTGCAGTAGGAGTTTTAGTGAAAAAAAAACTGGGACAAGAACCTTTATGTGCTTCTCCGTATGGACTGGGACATAAATTTGGAGTGTTTCTCAGTCGGTAAGAGCCGGTGCGGAGCAGGCCGTGGGGAGTCTTCGCTTCCAGAATGGACGGTCAGTATCCCTTGCAGGAAAATCCTCTTCTCCAGCCCTAGAGCTGATGCCCTGACACCCATTTTGGGAGTATGTCCTGTAAGGCACACTAGGTCAGAGCATGTAGGCTGCTTACTGTTCTCAGGGCACACCGGCCAGTCCTTCCCTGAAAAACTCCCTCTGGGCGGCGCCTGGGTGGCTCAGTTGGGTAAGCACCCGACTTTGGCTCAGGTCATGATCTCATGGTCCATGGGTTCGAGCCCCGCATCAGGCTCTGTGCTGACAGCTTGGAGCCTGGAGTCTGCTTCAGATTCTGTGTCTCCCTCTCTTTCTCTGCCCCTCCCCTGCTCACACTCTGTCTCTGTCTCTCAAAAATAAATAATAAAAACATTTTTAAAAAATTAAAAAAAAAGCAACCCCCTCTGGGCAGAACACCTTGGAGGAAGCACTGTGCCTGTCCTGGGGTCGCTGGGCCTGGAGGGAAATCAGAGGGGTTCATGATTGCTTAGGTAAGTGGGTGATGATGAATTGCTTGGTACCCCAAGGGACAAGGTGTGAAGAGCCCGGACAAGAAGCATGTCACCAAACGCCCACACAGGAGTGGCATTGGGGAGGCCTCAGCCAATGATAGTGTCATGTGGGAGGGTGGCCCCAATATGGCCAGATCATTCCAACTTCTCAAGATAAATCAGAAATTGTATTTCGGAGGAAGATATTGGGGCACCTGGCTGGCTCAGTTGGTAGGGCATGCAACTCCTGATCTTGGGATTGTGAGTTTGAGACCCACATTGGGCATGGATAAAATAAATAAAATAAAAATCTTAATATTTTTAAGAAAATAAAATAAAAATAAAATCTTAAAAGGAAAAAAAGATCCACTCTCCTAGCAACTTAAAAAGAAAAAAAAAAAAGAGGGGCACCTCAGTCAGTTAAGCCTCTGACTTTGGCTCAGGTCATAATCTCATGGTTCGTGGGTTCAAGCCGGCGTCAGGTTCTGTGCTGACAGCTCTGAGCTTGGAGTCTGCTTCAGATTCTGTGTCTCCCTCTCTCTCTGCCCCTCCCCCACTCAAGCTCGCACTGTCTCTCTCTCTCTCTCTGTCTCTCTCAAAAATGAATAAACATTAAAAAATATGTGCTTCAATTGAATGTCACCATTTTCAAGTGTGGGTTACTAATTTAGAAGGTTTAAAACTAATATACTTATGGGCCGTTTGATTTAAACTGTATCTGGAAGGATTCAAGCTAGATAGCAGGAAGAACTTCCCGAGGTGAGGATTTTGGGAGCTTGGGGGAAGCATGTCATATGGTCCTTCTCCTGTCGGTTTGGAATCGGGGTGACAACAGGAGTCGCTTATGGAAAGTCATTCCAAAGGAGTGACAGCATGTCCCACTGCAAAGCACTGGGGCTGGGAACTGCCTTCATCTCTGTGGCAGAGGCCGGCCCTTCGTCTACTTTGAGGTATCTGGTGCCATCCTGCTGGAAGTGAGGAGCAGGGGCTGAAGGTTCCCCTTAGGGAGGTCCAAAGCCCCAGAGCCCATGACCTTCAGCAAATGGTTTTTGCTGATGGATACACTGAGTCCTCTCTCTGGTCCATATCACGGCTGACCCTGGGCGACTCTGCCTCCCATTCCAAAGGCCTTCTATTTTGCTCTTTGAGGGTTCCAGTCATCTGATACTTGTTGGTTGCCATCTTTTAAGGAAGGATGTTTTATCAAAACTCCCAGCTGAGGTGTCGAGAAGTCTGAAAACGTTCAGCACGTCCTGTTGAAAGCCTGCTATGTGCCAGGCAATAGGCTGTTTGGGAACCACTAGTCCATGAGAAGCTGAATCTGGCTGGAGAAGAAACACACACACACACACACACACACACACACACACACACACACACGGTGATTTTATAAGTTAGTTTTATATGTACAGTTAAGATGTTACTATGTTGAGGCATCTTGATATACGATTCTCTTACAAGAGAGGACACCTGGAACAGGTGTTACCTGAAGGCTTCTCTCCAGCACTGGTTATCCTCTATCATGACTCAGGGCTTTTCACTGAGAATGGGATGGGAATGTGGCCCAGAGTGAGAATGACGTTGGGACTGGATCCCCACCAGAATGTCAGACCAGGCTAGGACAGGTCCCCAGAGCCATCAGGAAAGAGTTGCCCCTCCGTGGCTGATGTATCCCAGAAGTCCCATAGCACTTACTCTTGAGAAATATCCAGGGAGCAGACAGCCTGGATGTGGTCTGACCTGAGCTGAAAATCAAGAGTCAGATGCTCAACCAACGGAGTGGAGAGTTCCCTACAGTGCGGCCCGGGGCCAGCCTGCCTCCAGGGCTCTGTGGTGTTCTGTTTTCCTCCCTTGGAAGGGAATCTGAGTTTTTCTCATTAACGTCTTCTCTCACCTCTGCAGCACCTAAGGAAACTGCAGCTGGTCATTGGCTCAGCCACTATCGCCACTGTGTGGGACCTTGACTTCCCCACTTTAGTCTTTAGGAATGGCCCCCTTCTTGAATGATACAAACCGGTGAGGAAGTAGAACTCCTCTCTCACTTCTGGGAAACAACTTGTCCTACGGTTCTTCTCACATGGCAGTGAGCTTTTACGCACACACTCAAGAGCCATGCGCCTGGGTTCAAATCCCAGCCCTGCTGTGTCCTAGCTGTGTGGGCTTGGGCAGTTTGCTCGACCTCTCTGGGCCTGAGCTCCCTTATTTATAAAATTGGTGTAAAAATAATAATACCTACCTCATAGGGTTGTGAAAAGAATTAAGTGAATTCAGGTGTATAATGTGCTTAGAAAAGAGGTTTATAACAGCAAGTGGTGGCTGAGTGTTTGGATTTTAAAAAAAGATCCTTCAGTACATTCTCTGGACTCCACAAGCCCTCTTTTTGCATTTCACAACTAAGCCCCATCTGCCTTAAAATCCAGTGTGTGAGACAGGCCCATGCAAATCTGCGGGAAGAGGAGAGCGAGCACCCCCCAATCCTCGACAGTGACCCCAGGACACAGCCTCCTCCGTAGCCCCATCAGGTGCACAAAGTCTGGAATCTCCAAAGCCCGTTCAGACGCCAGTGCAGAGCCACATGAGTTTCAGTCACCTGTGACTCTGAAGGCTCCTTTGCTCAGTCCTTCCTCACTAGCAGGCGTCACGGGGAGTGGAGGAAGGCATATGAACTCCCAAATATGGGAGAGTGGTGGACTGGCTCCCCAGCCTCCTTCCCTCTGCTCTTCTCCTGCCTGTTCATCCTTACTTCCTCTTCGAAGACAAAGAACACCAAAACAAAAACAAAAAAAAAAAAAATACAAAAAACAGAAAACAGTGCCCAAGGCAGGGGAGAAAGGCCCCAGAACTCCAGGACTCCACAGACCTGGCTTTTCTGCCAGGGTGACTGTGATGTCATGCCCGCCCTCCCTGACCACGCAATCCCTGGGGCCCGTAGGGTGGATGCGTCAGTTCCATCCCACCCTTAGACCTTTGTGCCCCATAGCCCCCCTGCCTCTCCTGCTCAGCCCATCTCTGCCCATGGGGGCTGCTCCTGCTGGATTGGAATCCGGGTAACAACCAGGAGTCGCTGTTGGAAAATCATCCCAATGGAGTGACAGCACGTCCCACTGTGGGGACCGAGACCTGCCTGCATCTCTGCGGCAGAGGCCAGCTTTGTCCACTGGCTCCTGGCAGAGAAGCAGCTGCGAGAGCCTCCCTGTTTCCTTAGGTAATGCTGCTGCCCTTCCCTGGGCAACACTTGGGGACAGGCACTTCATAACACACCCAGCGTCCCTCCTGCGTCTTCCTAGCTGCCTGGATTTTGTAGCTGAGTCAGATCGAGACTGGCCTGGAGGAGAGGCAGGTCTCCAGACCTCAGTGCAAGAGGTGGTCAGATTTTCCTAAGAAAACTTGCTATATTGTAGGTGGGTGAATTTTGTTTTGACTCCTGCACGCCCCATTAGCGCCTTTCATCCCATGATCCCTTGCTTTTTCTTTTCCTTCTTTCTCCTTGTCCCTTGTGTCGCACATGTGATAGGAATGCAGAAATACACGTTTGTAGATTTGTTTATTCAGGCGGTGACCATTTCAGTGCCTGCCATGCGCCAGGCAGAATGAGAAGTCTGAGAGGCGGGGATCCTCCCCTCCAGAGCCGCACCTCCCTCTGCCTGTGGCCCTTGGTCCCTCCCCCATTCAGAGATAGCATTTTCTCAGGCCCGCACCCCGTACACTTCTAGTCGCAGGAAACAGTTGGAAAAATGGCCAGGAGGCAGTATACACCCAGGAGAGTGTATAAAGAGGCTTAAAACTACTGCTATCCAGGGGAGCCTGGGTGGCCATCCTAGCTTGCTCTTCCTCTTCCCAGCCAGAGTGTTCTTAAAGCATCCCCGACACTCATGGCATCTCACGTGCTCCCGATGTGCCCGCCCTCCTAGCTGAATCCAGGCTGGACTCGGCCCTCTGTCTTTCCACTGTAACCTCCGTATCAGTCAACAAGGCCAGGATTATGCTGCAGTGACAAACAAGTCCCCAGTTCCAGTAGCTTCACACATTGGGCGCTACTGCTTCCCTCATCTTCCAGCTTTTATGGGTCATCTTTTAGGTGCTCGAAATTTTTCTGCAGTCTCCTGCCTTGGGGCCTTCTCATCTGGTCTCCTCTCTGTGTGGAATGTTCTTCCCTGCCAGTCTCTTCACCTTGCTGACTTACCCTCTTCCCTCAGGCCTCTGCATAAGCAACGCTTCCTCAGGGAAGTTTTCTCCCACCCCCCAGACCACCCAGGTGCCCCTTCTACGCTCCTGTGGCCTTCTGATCTTCCGTGTGACACTTATCTCACTTGATTGTCCACTGTCTCCCTCAGTGGTGCCTTCACAAGGGCAAGGACGTGTCTGTGTCACTCAGGGCTGTGGCTCCAGCACCTGCACCCTGGTTGCCAACCTATGACACACTAGATTCATCTGAGGAGCTTTTAAAACACATGATGCCCAGACCCCACCCCAGGCCAGTTGAATCCTAATCACTAGGGTGTGTCCAGACATTAGCAGGTGTATTTTTAAAGCACTGTAGGGAATTCTCTGCTCACTTGGTTGAGTGTCTGACTCTTGATTTTCAGCTCAGGTCATGATCCCAGGGTTGTGGGATCAAGCCCCGCATCAGGCTCCACGCTGAGTGTGGAGCCTGCTTAAGATTCTCTCTCCCTTTGCCCCTCCCCCTCTCCCTCTCTAAAATAAAACAAACAAGGGGCACCTGGGTGGCTCAGTTCGTTAAGGTCTGACTTCAGCTCAGGTCATGATCTCACAGTTCATGGGTTCGAGCCCCGCGTCATGTTCTGTGCTGACAGCTCAGACACTGGAGCCTGTTTCGGATTCTGTGTCTCCCTCTCTCTCTGTCCCTCTCCCACTCGTGCTCTGTCTCTCTCCGTCTCAAAAAAAACTGTAAAAAAAATTAAAATAAAATAAAACTAACAAAAACCCAAGAAAACCAGGATGGTAAGGATATTCTCCTAGGTAATAATATGTTAATTTCCTATTTCACTTCACCCAAGCTTTATTATACACATTACACAGTGCAGGCTCAGTGCCTGGGAAAGGTATGATTATACCCATTGTACAGACAAGGAAAAGTTACTGTAGGTGGGTGGAGCACAAGTAGGCAGTAAAGGATTTCAGTAAATATTAGCTGCACCATCAGTCAAAACCAAAACCTCCATTACTTTTTAAATCACTGCTTAGGCCTTTCTTCTTTCCTTATTACTCTCTTCCACCTGCCATCCAGTCCCCTTACGTCTAAGTACAGAGGATTTGGATGATTTGTTCTTCATTACCCACAGTTTGCGTGTGTTTATTAAAAATCTTTCATGTTTATTTTATTTTGAGAGAGAGAGAATGTGAGTGGGGGAGAAGAAGAGAGAGAGAATCCCAAGCAGGCTCCGTACTGTCAGCACGGAGCCTGATGTGGGGCTAGATCCCATGATCGTGAGATCGTGGCCTGAGCCGAAATCAAGAGTCGGACGCCCAACCGACTGAGCCCCCCAGGTGCCCCGCATGTGTTTATTTAAAATGCCAGGAATACCTGGCCATTGTTTGCTGCTGCAGATCTCTGAAGCACACCCTCCCAGGGGAACTGGTAATGGGTGCCCAGCCCCTGCTGACGTGCTGTCCACCCTCTGGCAAGCCAAGTTCCTTTCTGGAAAAGGTGTGGTGTATTCTGCATTCTTAGAGAAAGCTCTGTGCCTGACCACCAAGGCAGCCCTGAGGCAGGGCAGGGAGAGGGGCTCATAAGCCCCAAGAGGCTTTGGCTCTGTCCCTAGAGAATATGTCATTGTTGAAAACTAAATAGGAGAGCTAAGATTGTCTCAGGTATCAGAAGACACACACAATTTTGCTTCATCTCAGCACAGCCTTTTAAAGGTGGGGTTATAGCCTCACATTACAAATGAGGAAACTGAGGCTCAGAATGGGTTAGTCATTTGCCCAAGATCATACAGCCAGTTAAACTGCAGAATCAGAATTTGAACCCAGATGTTTCATCTTCAAAGCCTGTGTTCTTTCCACTACCCTCTGGTCAATTTGTTAATTTCCAAGATTAGACTCTTCCTCTACTCAGGACACCTGCCTCCTGTCCCTAGAAAAAGGTAAATACAGAAGCTTTTCTGGCACGAGTCCACTCCAGATTCGCTTAATTCTGCTTTGTCATGCCTGCCCGGTTCCCCCGCTGGAAGACCAGCAAGTAGGTCATGGCTACAGGGAGCACACACGCTGGCTGCTGTGAGGGAGGGCCTCTGGTTTCAGGGCTGGGCAGGGGCCAGACCCCAAAGCAGCAGCACCATCTGTGGGCCCTGATCAGGCTTCTCATCCCTGACCCTGACAAATCATCGGGAACCTTCGCATCATTGAGTTTTACATGGAGTATTTCGTATTAGCAGGGAAATTGATGATTCAGGGAAAAATTAACCTTCATTCTCTTGCAGATCTGTAGATGACTGTGCCCCACCAATCGTTGAAGGGGTTTGCTCACCCGTCACAAGCCACTTTATAGAACAGTGGTATGAGCCACTAGGCACCTTGTCACTTCACTTTCCCCTCTTTACATCACAGAATGATCTTCAGAAATAATCATGAAATGAAATTATCATAATGATGACCAGAAAAGAAACAGAAGTAAGAACATGTTTCTCTGATCGAACTCTATACATATAATTATGCCACAATTACAAAAATTAAAAGTAAATATTATGGTACAAAAAAGGAAAAAAGCACAACTACGTATTAAATTGTTTTTATAACCACTGAATTTTGATCGTTGGTTGCAGCCTGAAATAATGATAATTTATGTAAATCATTGTTCAGTTACTAATACGTTAACTTTCATGAAAGCAAGACGTCTACAGAAGTCGTCTGTGATTTAGCAACCACTAAATTGTGCCACCGATGCAGTGCTTTATTGCTTAATTCTTTTAGTTTTAAACACAATAATTCAACAATTTAAAAAGAAGAGGTTTCCATTTGAAATATGTTATTCAGACTCAGTAAAATATGTCACATGTGAGTAAAAGTTATACTTAGCAAGTAAAAATATTACACTTGGCAGTTCACACTCAGTGTCACTGTTTTAAACTTTAAACACAAAAACCTCCAAGTGGCCCCACGGAAGGGCAGCATTAAAGTAACTCGGCTTTGGGGCGCCTGGGTGGCTCAGTCGGTTAAGTGTCCAACTTCAGCTCAGGTCATGATCTCACGGTTCATGGGTTCAAGCCCGGTATCGGTCTCTGTGCTGACAGCTCAGAGCCTGGAGCCTGCTTCGGGTTCTGTGTCTCCCTCTCTCTCTGCCCTTCTCCCACTCATGGTCTGTTTCTGTCTCAAAAATAAATAAACATTAAAAAAAATAAAGTAACTCAGCTTCTAGGTGGCTGAACTACCATCGTTCACACTTACAACCTACTTCCTGAACGTGGGAATGTGCCGTCTCACTGAGACTGGAGCCACAAGTGGTGCCCTGAACTCTTAAGAACTTTCTCTTGAAACAACCATGAGGAGCCCACTCCACATATGTTGGGGCCAATTATGTACCTGGGAGTTCTCCAAGTGACTTCTATGGAGAAAACCAGGTTTACTGAAGGGTACATTTTTTAAAGTGCTAATGTCAACCTTATATCCGTGTTGTTACCACTCACCAGCAATGACACCAACTGTTTATAACTTAGACCAAGAAAACATTTTCAAGGAGGGGTCTTTTAGCACGGTTACCATTTAGGATTGCAGGCACATGATGCTCATAAAACCAGGCTGGCTTTTAGTTGGTTTTATTACTGAGTTTGGATTCTCTACAGACAGTCCACCCCTTTATTACCTTGCCGTGTGGCAGCCATTTTCTCCACTTCTCCCTTGGTCCCCACGTTGTACTCTAGCCCCTTGTCCTGGTGGAGCCGAAGGGAGGTTGTAGAACTTTGCGGTCAATCCTCCTAGGCCTGAGGAAGCTGAGGCAAAGCCTTGTTTGTTTCGAGAAGATGAGGCCACTTGCCAGATCCCAGGTCCCTTGACCTTCTTTCTCAACAGGAAGAAGCCACTGTGGTTTGAGGGTCCCCTCTCCCAGTGCTCTCAAGTGTATCTGCACCTTAAAATGTTTTCTGGTGGAATTTTTGCTCTGTTATATTTACTGCCTTAAAAGAAAAACACAATAGATAAATAAGAACATTTTAGGTCTGAGAAGATTGAGGTGAGCAATGGGTTTGAACTAAATTCCTGCAAGTTTTTCTTAGGAGGAATGATCTCTCCAGCCATTCGCAATCAGTTGACTCTGAATTCAGAAAGAGGCTTCCATTTGTTGCATTATAGGTTTGTTTCCTTAAAATATGATCATTAGTGGTCATTAGGATATTTAAAAGGAGTGTGTTGGATCTAAATGATGCATGAATTTATTCTTCTTTCCAGAGAGTAGTTCATACTGTGGGTTTTAATTTAACTTAAAAGAACACTTTTCTTGCACAGTTGCCCAAATGATACCACCAGCCATTCGGTTGAGAGTGTGCCTCCTGCTAGTGCCTCGGTCACTAGACTTTTGCTGGCTGACAGCCAGTGGCTAGAGACTGGTCAGCACATGAGCAGGCAAGGACTCAAGCACGTGACCAGGCTGATGTAAAGTCAGTTCTTTGGAGAATGGAAACCTACTTTCTGGCACCGTGTGCCACCATCTGCTCTAGGGGGCTGATTTCTTGTCTTCCTTTGCTGTCGACTAGCTGGGTGTCTTTGGGCAACTTGCTTAGCTTCTCTGTTGCCTCATCTGCAGAGTCGAATAACCTTCTTACCAGACAAAAGGTAGACCCTGAGCCCAATGCCTTTTTGAGTTTTTCTTCTCTTAGAAGGACCTCTGATCCTTTGAGCTATTTAACAACCATGGATTAATAATTGGGAAAAGCAAAGTGAAGACTTCTGTTTAGATAAGCTTGCACATTTTTGTCCTCCGGCTGGACAGTGACTGGGGAAGGAACTGCCTACAGTTATAGCCTTCTAGGGCAGACTTCTCTGGGGAAGCTTGCTGCATCCAGGAGCCTGTCACCAGCATTTGAAAATCGACTGTGGTGGGGTCTGCTGACTCTGACAGCTAATGGTGTGCTGAGAATTGTCCCTCCAAAGAGGCGTTTCCGTTGCCTCAGGAGACTCCGGGCATCCCCTCCTGGGTGCTGTGATACTGCCTCCTCCCTCAACCCCCACCCCATCTGTTCCCCTCTCCTTCCCTCCCCAAGCCCTCCTTTCCCTCGCAAGGCTTTATGCTGCTAAAACCTTTTCTAATGAGGAAGCCCTGGCCAGGACCTCTTCACCGTGTAATTACGTAACCTGCCACTGCTTCTGGTTCAAGGATCACCCTTGAAAGGCGGTCAGAGGTGGGCACACAGCCAGGGCCAGTTTACTTACCCCCTCGGAACTCAGAGGCAGTGCAGGAATTTGCACTCTGCAAGAATTAGCAGCTCCACTACCATCCCCGGAGCCAAACCTGCAGGAAGAATGCTCTCCATTCTTCGTTCATTTCCAGCAAACAGGACCACCACAGAGAGAGTTTGTTGGCTGCTCCGACTCCACAGGGAACTGCTCTCCTGGACGTTGGCTCAGGACCTTTAGCTGGCACCTGGCCTTACGTCTCTCTGATCTGGGCGCCTCCAAAATGTCTTGTCTCTCAACCATCAACCTCTTGACCAGTGGTGCTCCTTTGCCTGGAGATGATCCCTTTGCCTAATAATGACCCTGTCCCTACCTTTTCCAGCCCAGAAAAATGGGTTTGTTGCTCCATTCCTGCTTTCCTTTCTAGTCTTAGCCCAAGTTCATCATATTAAGCTCATCAGACTCTTGGGGAACAAGACAATCTGCCTTCTCTCTTCTGGTCTGAGACTGTATTTATCTTTTTGTCTTCCCTCTCAAACCACATCTGAGAGAGCAGGGAGCACACTTTCCATACCTTTGTCCAGCCCGGAGCCTCTGCACGTGGCAGGTGGCATTCCGAGAATGGAGTGGACCATGGGGTCCCTTTGCTCATTCAGTATTTGTATATGTTTCTCCCTGGCCAGACTGAATACACCAAAGGGCAGGAAACACATCTGCTCCTTTTTCTGTGTCTCTGGTGGGGGCTGGTACATGCTTTGCTCATAATCTGCTCACTGACCTAGCCTCTGTGGTCCCCCCAGCTGCTCAGCCAGGGCCAGGCCACCAGGGTTGCTCTGTCCTGTTTATATCATCTTCTCCCTGGCTGGCCTGCTCTGCTGCCCACAGGTATCTTGGGGCCGCCTTCAGTAATGGAGGGCATATGTGCACATGCATGGGCATGGTGCCCTCCCCCCAAACATACACACAGCCTCTAAGCACCGCCTCAGTGATGCATTTGTGCACAGAAAGCTGCTGTAAACTTGAGTCCACAGCTGACATGCCTCAGTCAGCCCCCAAGCCTCCTTCCACGGTGTGGTGATTGGCGAGCCTCTCACTTAGGAGCCCATTTCTCTCTGCCTATTAATAATAGATGCTTCCTACAACCTCAGCTTGGCTGCGTGGATTTAAAAGTGATCTTAACGGAAGAGACTAATGGGTGGGTCTGAACTTGGGCCTTTTAAGCACAAAGCATTCTCTTAATTAACAGGATTCTATATTTGATTGGGAAAAGGCCTTCCCTGCCATCACATCATTAGCTACCCACATCTGGACAGCTCCCAAAGCAGACTCCTGTTTTGAGCTAAGCCCAGGTGTGTTCACAGAACACCCAAGACACTGCGAGGGTCACATGTGCCACCTAAGCACACAGAGCATGCTGGCCTGGGGTCGCGTAGCAGTGTGACAAGTCCCAAGGGGGGACTCCCACTCCATTTCCTCCCCCTGGGAGAGGAGAGCTTTTCCATGCCCTTCACCGTTCACAGTGGAAAAAGAGCCCTCCTCCTGCAAGGGCCCACTCCTGCGTGGGATGAGAGCACATTGGTGAGCTGTTGTCGGCGCCGTTCATGGGTCAGACTCCCCACCTGATTTATTTCCTCCCTCCACCCCAGACCAAGGTGCAATGCACTGCTTTGTTTGTGGCCCCTCCAATGGACGGTTTGGAGGCGGGGGGGGGGGGCATGGAAGGACCAGAGCTATGGGGAGGAGCTCTCTTGCACCTCTGCCCTGCCCCCCAACCCTGCTGGCCTATAGGAGAGAAGGGAGGAGGCCCAGCAGGGCACATGGAGAGGATGTGGCCACCTTTCTGAGGCTGTGCTGGTGCACCATGGGACAGAGCAGTCCCTGTAGGCTTTTTGCACCATTAAGCTTGAGTGGAAAGGAAGGCTGCACCATAGAATAGAAAAGTGCTTTGGAGGCAAGCAAACTTGTTCACAACCGGGCTTTGCCACTGTAGCGGGGAAGTCTCAGACAAGCACCTTAACCTCCTGGAGATTCAGAGCCATCAACAAGGGCGCTGTCAATACCCGCCTCGCTGGAGGGTGGGGCAGACCGAGCGTGGCACATGCTTCAGGGTCTCCCACGATGCTGGCACATGGCAGATGTGCTGTCCCAGTCCATTTCTTTCCTTCCGTTCCCCCAAATCCAGCTGTCATTCAAGTACTAGTCCATGTTAATGACCAGACTTACTTGTCTGTTTGCTTCTGTAACTGACTACTACAAACTTAGTGTCTTAAACCGACGCATACGTTTATCTGACAGTTCTGGAGGTCAGAAGTCTGACGCAGCTCTCACTGGGCTAAAATCAAGCAGGACTGCACTCCTGTCTGGAGGGTCTAGGGGAGGTTTGCCTTCTTGCCTTTCCCAGCTCCTGGAGCATATGCATTTCTTGGCTCATGGTCCCATCCATCTTCAAAGCGAGTGATGACCAACTGAATCTTGTGTCACATCGCTCTGACACCAATTCTCCTACCTCCATCTGCCATGTGGAAGGACCCTTGGGATGATGTTGGGCCCACCCGGATAATCCAGGACCAGCACTCTATTTTAAGCTCCACGCGGCAATAACCTTAATTCCATCTACCATCTTACTTCCCTTTTGCCACCTAAAGTAACAAATTCGTAGGTCCTGGGGATTAGGACATTGAACATCTTTGAGAGGCTGTTATTGCCTACCACATTAACTAAGTGCAAATGCATAGTTTTACTTAAGAGAAGAAGATTTAATAATTAATCTTTTCAAACCAGATCTGGAAGACATGGGATAAGGATCGTTTTTAAAAATTTTTTAATGTTTATTTACTTTTGAGAGAGGGGGAGGGGCAGAGAGAGAGGGAGACACAGAATCCGAAGCAGGCTCCAACGTCCACGCTGTCAGCATAGAGCCCAACATGGGGCTTGAACCCACAAACTATGAGATCATGACTTGAGCCAAAGTGGGACACTTAACCAACTGAGCCACCCAGGTGCCCCTAGGGATAAGTATCTAAATTAGGATACAAATAATCCAAATCATATTTGAGAATACCTTTGGTCACGTTGTACTTTTTTTTTTTTTATGAGGTTTCTCTAAGTAAAATCAGTCCCTTTTGTATCCTCTTACAGCATCTTAACTAATTTTGTATTTTTTTCACCCCAAACAAGCCTTCAGTCACTAGATTGAGGCGTTTAGACATTCTTGATCCCTTGGATATTGCTTACAAGTCCAATGGCGCCCTGGAAAATGCTGTCCACACGATAAGCCACGAGAATGAAAAGGAAATCACAGAGCTGTTTAATTGTAAACAGTCTTCTACCTGGTTTCTAATTACTCTGCTCTTTCTCTTGAACTGAAGTGTGGGTGACAGGTTCTTAAATAATCATATGATGTGGCTTCATCCTGAGCCCCCAGGGACCCAGTGACAGTGCATCTACTCCCCAAATGTCGTTGGGGCCACATGTGAGACCTGTGGATTTCATGCATGGCCTGCCCTGGTGACAGCTCCTCTTGACGTGGCACGTTCCCTCTGAACACATATCAGATTCTTATGTCCTTATTTTTCTTCAGTAAAAAGAAGCAAATCCAGTGACCTGTGCGCAGTGAGCTTGCTTTGTCATGTTTCCCTTCATGGTTGGTGTAGCCTGAAGGAGTCAGATCATTTCTCTCCTCCCTGGCAGGAAGCGCAGATTGATGTCCTAGCATTGTAATGGGGATTCAAAGAGAACAGTGAGTAGTAAAATCTATGAAATGGACAAAGTGTCCTTATTTATGGCAAAGATGTTGTGGTATTTTCTAAGTAAACAGAATAACATCTGACCTGTAGTATCAAACACATGGGTTTGATGTTATGGACGACAGTCGTTTTCTGCCTTACTTGCGGTATCTTCATTGAAATGTCCCCCTAACTTAGGTTTGGATCCTGGCTTCAGCGCTGACTAGCTGTGTGACCTTGGGCAAGTCGCTTCACCTCTCTGTGCCATAGAGGGGCTCTTTCTTTAAGGTCCATTCCAAGCTTGAGAGTTCAGGATTATATGAATCTGTCCTAGCCAAGCAGGGGCTCCCAGACAAATGCCTGGAACACAAGTCTGTTTTGGGGGGAGGGGGAAAAGGAACAAAAATAAGAGAGACCTTGATGGCAAAGGTGACAAACTTAAGGTCATTGCTGGTTAGCCCAACACGCAGCCGACATAGCAGTTGCATCTCATTCATTTTGGTCACTTGAGGTTTACAAAGGGGCAGGAGAGATTTTGAGTTCTGTCCCCCAGCACAGGAACATTCTCTCCTGAGGGGTGTCAGATACAGCTGTTGCCCAGGGGGCTGGGGTGGCCCAGATGACAAAACAGGCTGGCTGTCAGATTTGCAACAGACCGTGAGCTGTGAGCTTGGGAAGTGTTAGCAATTAATGGTGCCCCATCTCCTCCTCCATCCTGCCCAAACCCATCTCCCTGCATGCCACACTCATTGGTTTGCCAGTTTACTGGGGACCTTCCTCGGCCAGCTGTGGACCAGGCGCTGAGGCCACAGCAGTAAAGAAGGTGGCACAGCCCTCCGCCCCTCCGGGCATTAACACTCCAGGACCAGCGCCAAGTACCCAGAGAATCACAACACCGTGCAACAAGCGTTCACTGCAGCACACGTGAGGGCGTTTGGCAGAGCCAGGAAGGGCTTCTAGAGCCTGAGTGGGAGTTAGCCAGACGGAGGGGAGGGCAAGTGGAGGAGGGTGCTCTCCTGGCTGGGAGACGAACATGTGCAAAGGCCCGGATGTGAGAAAGAGTGCAGCAGTGAGGGCCAGCACACACCTTTAGTGCCCAGTGTGCCGAGTGGCTTTCAGTGCGCATTCTTTCCTACGTCCGTCTGTGAAGATACACGGAGCACCTAGCACGTATACAAAGCACCACACTGAGAACTGAGCTGTTTACCGTGGTTTAAAAAGACAAGTGCAGGCGTCTCCACCCTCAAAGAGCCTCTAATGGGGAGACTAATGGTGTACAATTAGAGTATGCGGTGACAAGTATGACAGTGAACGCTGGACCACATGCGGAGTGGAGGGAGGGCAGGGAGGTAATAGGATTCCTACCTGTGCCCCAGGAATGCCGGGGTTTCCAGCCAAATCCCACAGACGTGGGGTCCCGGACGTGCGCGGCAAGGGCTTCGGAAGTGAAGGGTTTGTGGTGTTTCCCTTTCCCCAAGACACCGGACGTGTGTGTGTGCGCGCGTGTGTGTACACGCGCGTGCACATGTGCCTCTCAGGTGGGCCCTGCCTTGGGAGGACAGGGCGGTGAAGGCGGCCCGGGCCTGCGGGCTCAGAGGGTCCACCGGAGGCCCACCCTCCATCTCTGCCGCAGAACAGCCTTCCCGGTGAGCCGCCTGTCTCTTCCCATTGGTCTCCCCTCCTTTCCCCGCATAGGCAGCTCTGTGTTTTGTGGAGGTGACCTTGCGCCTCCCCTGTTTCTGTGGATGTGACCTTGCACCTCCCCTGCAAAAATGTCTTCACGCGCGCCCTGCTGGCCCACCCATCTGGAGCAGTGGCCTGTGGCCCCCTCTGCACTGTAGGGAGCCACAATCCCCCCTCCCACCTGGAGCGGTGCCCTGTGGCCCCCTCTGCACTGTGGGGAGCCACAACGCCCCTCCCACCTGGGGCGGTGCCCTGTGGCCCCCTCTGCCCCCTCTGCCCACAACCCGCCCTCCCTCCAACCAAGGCCAGGACTATGCACTTCCCACAGAAGAAGCGAAAGCTTCTGAGATGGTACAAACGTTGAGAAGCCACCTCTGTGGTTTTATGACACAAAAACTTGCCTCGGGGGTTGGACCTGAGCCAAAGCCAGGGTGCCCAGGAGAGAAGAGATTTGTGTACAAGCCTGTTAATCTCAGCCGCTCCTCGGAGTGAACCACCTTCGACCCGTTCGGCCCCGGGCTCCAACTCCCCGCCCACTGGGAGATGGAAGGGCATCTGTGTTTTTCGATTTAGCAAAAGAAAAATTTAATCTCGAGCCTCTTTTGCAATGTTTTAAAAACATCTTTATTAAGATAAGAATTCACATACCATGAAATTTGCCTATTTAAAGGTACAGTTTAGTGGTTTACGGTATTCCTTTAAGATGTTGATTCTGACGGTAATTCCTGAGATCCTGGGAAGACCCAGCAGCTCGGAGACAGGCAGGGGAGAGGGCACCGAGTCACATGGATGCCTCCTGCTCTCCTGCCTAATGACCAACAGGTGTTCAGTGACTCCCCTGGGCTTACACCCCCAAGGTATAGTGTTCCCTCATTCTCCATGTAGAATTTATCTCCCATTGGGGTGCCTGGGTGGCTCAGTCGGTTAAGTGTCTGACTTTGGCTCAGGTCATGATCTCACGGTTTATGGGTTCGAGCCCCATGTCAGGCTCTGTGCTGACAGCTCAGAGCCTGGAGCCTGTCTTTGGATTTTGTATCTCCTTCTCTCTCTGACCCTCCCCTGCTCACGCCGTCTCTCTCTGTCTCTCAAAAATAAGTAAAAAACATAAAAAGAAAATTTGTTTAAATAAAAAAAAGAATTTATCTCCTGTGGGGAGCCTGTCTTTGGATTCTGTATCTCCTTCTCTCTCTGACTTCCCCTGCCCGTGCTGTCTCTCTCTGTCTCTCAAAAATAAATAAAAAACATTAAAATATTTTTTAAATAATAAAAAAAAGAATTTATCTCCCATTATGTTTCTAAGTTTTTTGTACTTCTTTCTTGCCAGATTTTTCTCTTGGAGATGAAAAATCTAGCTACTCTCTCTTTTTCCCTCCTGGGATATAATTTCTATTTCTTATTTTTTATTATTTAAGTTTATTTATTTATTTTGAGAGAGCACAAGCAGGGGAGGAGCAGAGAGAGATGGAGATAGAGAGAGAGACAGAGAGAGAGAGAGAGAGAGAGAGAATCCCAAGCAGACTCCATGCTATCAGCATGAAGCACAACACAGGGCTCGAACCCACAAACTGTGAGATCATGACCTAAGCTGAAATCAAGAATCAGGCACTTAACCAACTGAGCCACCCAGGCACCCCTATAATTTCTATTTCTGAACATAAATGTCCAGGCTTTTCTACTGGATAATGGACATTTTGTGTCTGGGCTTTTTCGGAAATATATTCTTGGAACCGGGACTCTAAACGTGTGCCCTGGCTTTGATTTCCTGTCTGTCCCTGATCCAAATTTCTGATGGGTCAGCTTTAATTGATCCATATATTTGTATACCTGGATTGGATCTGGTTCCAAAGTGGTGTTTAAATTCTTACTTTCAAGATAATTTCTTCACTTTACACAATTTTCCATTTTCCCCAGTGCAGCTGGATACTTCGTGTTGGCAAGCATAATCATTTTACCCAAATCAGAGGGGCATGACCCAGGGTCCCATGCTGGGTAATATTTGCATTTCCTTATTCTGATTTAAATGAGAAGTCTTATTGATAGACATTGAAACTATTATGCCAACCTCAATAGATGCAGCAAAATTGCCTGCTTTCCCCTTTATCTACAGCCTTTATTTTTATATAGTGTATATTTTTATACACTTGCAGCTCTTTGTAAAGTGTAGACACGTCACCCGTTACCTTCACTGAATCTTAGAGAATCACACTTACTATAGGCAAGGGTTTGTGACATCAGAATCACCACATCCAGTATCCATGGCTCTCTGCGTTAAGTGCGTACCTGAGGGGTGCCTGGGTGGCTCGGTCGGTTGTGCGTCCGACTTCGGCTTGGGTCATGATCTCACAGTTCGTGGGTTCGAGCCCTATGTCAGGCTCTGTGCTGACAGCTCAGAGACAGCTCCCTTTCTCAAAAATAAACATTAAAAAAAAGTGTGCCTGAAAGGCTGCACGTCAGCTGGTAGCAAACCGGACCCCATGGTCTCGTTACCTTCCTCCCAGCATTCATTAACCTTTCCCATCCAGGGGTCCCCACTGGCCCCATGGTGGTGCTTCTCCCGCCTCAGATCAGAACCCCACATGCACACTGTCACCCTAAGCAGCCTCTGTCTCCATGATTGATCGCAGAGTGGCACTGATGCCTCGAATCAATGTTAAGCATCTTGACTGCCTCATGCCTCCAGCCTCGCCTGTGGCTGCAGGCAATTTATGATATCTGAATCAAAGGAGAAGTGCACTATGGGAAAGTCCTTGACTGTTACAAGCGTGTTTTGCGTTGCCACAATGGGACGTTATTTATTGCTTTTTTATCAGATTATAAACATAATATATGTCTATAAAACAGTATAATAAAACACAAACGTAGGGGTGCCTGGGTGGCTCAGTTGGTTAAGCGTCCAACTTTGGCTCCGGTTCGTGGGTTCCAGCCGCACATCAGGCTCACTGCTGTCAGCCTGTCAGTGCAAAGCTGGGAGCCTGCTTCAGATTCTGTGTCTCCCTCTCTCTCTGCCCCACCCCTACTCATGGTGTCTCTCTCTGTCTCTCAAAAGTAAATAAACGTTAAAAAAAGTTTTTTTAAATAAAACACAAATGTAGACACCAACGAGAGAAAGTCTCCCTAAATTCCATTTCCCTTTCCAGAGAATACCTCTGTTCAGCACATAGTCTTTAGGACTTCTTGTCTGCACATATACATATATGTGTTGTTTTTTTGCTGTGGTTTATAAAAATTCTTTTTTTATTTATTCAAAATTATTCTTTAATTAGCAAATTTGGGCAGGGAGTGGGGAGGGGGCGAGTGGCGATGGATAGCCACATTAAGACTCAGTATAAAAATTCCACACAAGCACATTTCTAAAGCGACATTTTTTACTCGGTGATACGGGGAATTCTCTCCATGCCAGTGTGTGCCTTTCTCCCCCATCCCTCTTACAAAGGAGTCAGCTTCATGCAGGGTGCCCCAGGACACGATTTTGGCCCTGTCTCTAGGCATCACGGGACCAGGGGATGATCTCACTGGGTACACCATCTGCCCTGCCTGGCCAGAGGCTGCATCGGGAGGGCCAAGGGGGCACCACGTGTCATTAGATCTAAAGTGGGTGGGGCTCTGTGCCCTGTGAAGACTGTTTAGTCTGAAAATACAAACAGGATGCAGAAAGGTTTGGCTAAATCAATGGTGATAAGGTTGTCCTGATAATAAGCACAGGCGGCACTTACGTAGTGTTGTCTGGGAGCTAGCGATGGTCCTAAGCACCTGACATATTAACTCATTTAAACCCCACATTTTATGGACGAGGCAGTGGAGGCTCTGAGAGGTTGAGTGACTTGCCCAAGGTCACCCAGCCAGTAAGCGGCAGCCTGGCCCGAGCGCGTGCTTGACGCCCCCTGTACTGCACTGTCGTTGACTCCGGCCCTGATGCCGGGTCAGGGCATCTCTATCAAGGGAATAAGTCTGGGATGGTGTGCCTGCCCGGGTGTGGCATTTCTTCTGTGTGGTTAGAATGATGCTATTTATCTTCCATCCTTCCGAGACGGCGCTGAGCTCAGGCCGCTCATTACTGAGGGACAGCTGCTCATTAGCAACAGCCCCCGCCACCCTCCTCTCCCCCGAGTCTTTCAGAGATGTCCTCAGACTCGAGAAATAGAGATGAAAACATCCTAAAAACGACCGACTTTCCTCCTTCATTCTTCTCTTCTCTCCATTTCTCCTCTATTGCTCCCATCTAATGGAATGTCCTGGCAAACTCTGGCCTCCCACCCCGCCCCTGGGCCATGCTCCCAGCTAGCTGAGACTTGGTGCCACAGGGGTTCGTCGCTCCTCAGTCACCTGCCATGCCCTCTCTGAGCCTGTCCGTCACTTTGTCTGGGCACCTGCGCTGGGAGGAGTGGGGGGCACAGACCCCCTCGTTCTGCTTTTGACATCTACGTTCTCTCCACCACTTCTGAGACCTTTCTGGAAGGCCCCCCTCCTTCCCGCTCTTCTCCCTGGGCTGACGTGACTCTGCCTGTCCCCTCTTTGTGCCATTAGTCCCCCTCCCGCTTTCAGGGCAGAGGCTGCCCTGTACTAAAGTGCTCTCTCTCATATGTGTTTCCAGTGACCTTCACAGCCACCCTGTGAGACAGGTATCATCATGCCCATGTTACAAATGAAGAATCTGTGGCCCAGAGAGGGCAAATGACTGGCCCAGTATCAACCAGCTAGCTAGTGGTCCTCACTCAGCCTCGAACCCAGGGTTTTCGACTCCATACCAGCTGTCCTTTCCACCCAAGTCCATGGAGAGATCTCAGCTGAGAACAAGGGTCCCTCAAGAAGATTGGAGCTGATGCCTGCATCTCAGAAGCCGGGGGCTTAGGGGGTCCAGCCATTCATTCAGCTGACAATGTTGGACGCGGTGCATGTCACAGAAGGAGTTGGGGTAGAGTGGCCTCTAGGTGGACCTGTCCGGGAGACACAAAGATGGCATCTTCAGATCAGGAGACCTTACTTCGTGGAGAGCCCCAGGGTGGGCAGCGAAGCAAAGGATCCTCCAGGCTCACATTTGGGCTTAGAGTAGAGGGGGCAGGATGGAGGCTGCCTCCCCAAACCCTGCCATGAGGGTGAGGCCGGGCGGTGTTCTCAAAGTGTCTTGAGAAAGGGGCAGCCTGAGCTCCATCCATCAGTCCCAGTAATGGCTAGTGGTGGAGCAGGTGCTTTTCAGAACCCATAATGCTCGTTGGCAAGTGGCCCGAGGGTGCCTCTGAAAGGCTTCCCGGCACCTGAGGCGCTGCTGAGGCCAGAGCCTGACGGAGGAGTCCCATTCATCAGCTGTGGCCCTGTCTTCCTGTCCAAGGCGCCGCTCTGCCCTTCCCGTCCTCAGTTCCGGTGTTCCATACCAGCCGACTTCCCATTCCTGGGCTGAGCTTTCCAGCAAAACTCCGTATACCAGACTCTGTCCCCAGCTCTGCCACGATTTCCAGGTCCATCGGAGGTCCCTCAGCCTCTCTGTGTCTCCATTTCTGCAGCTGCAAAACGGAGCGAAGAGGGCCCGTGCTCCTCACAAAGGTGTAGTTGGGGCGGCCCCTCCTACATTAGGGCTTTGGAGTGGAGCTTCATGGTTCCTCAGTCACAGCCACCCAGTGAGAGCCAGGACTGCAGACTCAAAGCCACATGCGCCCTCCCCCACCCCCCAGCCTGGGCAATCAGCCTCCGTACATAAAATGGAGATAAGGTAACACTCCCTACTTCATATAGGTTTTGGGGAGGATTAAATGAGATAAAATGTGCAAACAGTGCCTGGCTCTAGAAATGTCTATTCTTACTAAAGGATGATTATGGATGGCTAAAAAGGTGGAGAGTGTCTCTAAAAGCTCCCCCCCGCCCCCACGTAGCACTTTTTAAGTGTAATCTTGTGTTGGTTTGTGGACCATTTGCTGCCTATTGGAGCTGGGAGGCAGAGACATAGCCACGATGCTGCAAATGATATCCACTAAAAATCAACCAGAAATAAAGCTTATTAATACAGCATATTAGGTGAATAAAATAGTCTATAGAGTAGAGTCTCATTTAAGGAAACTTCTGTGCATGCCCAGAGGAAGCGTCTGCAAGGAAGTTCCCTAACAATGTTAAAAATGTTATTTTGCTTTACTCTTTCACATTTTTGTATTTAACTTTTTAATAATGACTATGAATCACTTTTATAAAACAATACATTTTCCCTCTCTCTCCCTCTCTCTCTCCCTCTCTCTCTCAAGATTGAGTGGTTTGCCCAAGAAAAGCGTTTTTTTTTTTGCTCTGATTTTCTTGGCTTTGACATCAGAAGAAACTCTTCCTTATCCATCTGTGCTCTGAGTTCAGGGGATTCATCTCAGGTGGAATTAAAGTAGTAGCTAGGGAAATTGGCGGTCCCCGAACAGGACAGAGGCTCAGCAGCCTCTCTCTACCACCCATCAGGATGTCACACGGCAGCACTGTCCTCACTGAAGGCTGATCAAAGACTTACCAGAAAGGGGGTTGGAGGGAAAGAGACCGCAGTTCTGTAAACAAAGGCCACCCAAGCCTGACACATCACCCAGCCAAATGCTCTAGCCCTATTTCACTATACCAGCCATTACAAAGAAGGAGAGAAGGCGTTAGTGAAAAATAAATAAATAAAACAGAAACCTTAAGCTTAACACTAGAATTGTCCTCTCAGACACAATCTGTGAATATTCTTACGACGGTGGACATTAGCCAGCTGACATCAGCCATGACACATTGTGTGTGCGCGCAGCACCACCTCCCCGCAAAGAGCGGCCTTCATTCATGCTTTCGTACAACTGTTGATTGTTCTCTTTGGATGGACGCCCAGGATTATTCCATTTTCTTCTTACCAACCTAAGTCTCCCCTCACTGTGAGCTCCTTTATCCTCTCTCCTCTTAATTTGGCAGTTATGCTCAAAATCTGGGTATTTTTATTATTGTTCAAATTTGGTTCTAGAACATTCTGTGGCACACTGTGCTATGATGGGTCCATGAGCTCACATTTTAGAGCTCCTCTGAGGGAGGAGCCATGTCGTCTTACCCTCTTGCAAGTCCTCTGTAAGGAGGACTTCCCTGTGCTGTCTCCGTGCTGGGCACCACCCATGGGGGACAGGGGACATGAGGGCGACCCAAAAGGAGATGCAGCTCCTCAGACACTCACAGTTGGGACTGGCTGTTAGTGAAGGGCATCCAAAGCTTCAAAGTTGCCAGGAGTCAGCCTCAAGGGGGTGTTGATTTAAGCCCTTGAGACTCTTTCTCTCCCTTTGGGTACAGTTGGCTCCTAGCTTCCTGAATAGAGGGATTTCCTAATGACCTGGGACCTAGACTTCACCTCACTCAGCCCCGGAGACGAGGATGCGTGCCCTTTCACTAATCTCTGTATCGTAAAGTAAAACAGTTGGACCGTAACCGCTAAAGAATAGGGTGTAAATACAAAGAGGAGATTTTCCTTTTTTTTATTTTCATTTATTTTAATTTTTTAAAAGTTTATTTATTTATTTTGAGAGACAGAGAGGGAGCACAAGCAGGGAAGGGACAGAGAGAGAAGGAGAGAGAATTCCAAGCAGGCAAGGCACTACCAGTCTGATGCGGGGCATGAACTCACAAACAGTGAGGCAATTTTCAAGGGAAATGAAAGGTTTGATTTAGTTGAGCAAGTGTCCTGGTATCCCTAATCTGGTATCTCAATCACTGCTGAATTTAATCTCCGGTAACAGACCACTTAAGGAGGTGAGACTCCGTGCCAGGCTGCCTGGGCTTTGAACCCTGACTCCATTACATGCCTACTCTAAGACCTTAGGCAACTTACTCAACCTTCCTCTGCCTTAGTTTCCCCATCTGCAGAAGTTGGCGTAATAATAGAGGCGGGTGTATAAATTAAATAAGTCAATACCTGGGGCGCCTGGGTGGCTCAGTCAGTTAAGCGACCAACTTCGGCTCAGGTCATGATCTCACGGGTTCGTCGGTTCGAGGCCCGCCCCGTTGGGCTCTGTGCTGACAGCTCAGAGCCTGGGGCCTGCTTCAGATTCTGCCTCTCCTTCTCTCTCTGCCCCTCCCATGCTCACGCTCTGTCTCTCTCTGTCTCTCAATAATAAATAAACGTTAAAAATTTTTTTAATTAAAAAAGGTTTTAAAAAAATAAGTCAATGCCTGAAGACACTTGAAACAGGGCTCCTGTCATTACGAGGAATCCTGTTTTCCACCCTAGTGCACTGGCACGTTCGTGATGGTGTAAAAAAGGGACCAGAGCAAAGGAAAAATGGGATGCAGCAGCCAAAAATAACCTCGGGGAACAAAGTTCATTGTAAGGTGATTTTTGGATTCTAGATTATCTCTACTTGATCTTCAGCTATCTGAGAGAAGAGGTCCATTTAGGGTGTTTTTTTTTAATAGCAGCTTTATTGAGATACCTACTGTGTTATGAAATTTACCCTTTAAACCGTACAATTCAGTGTTTTCAGCACATTTACAAAGTTGTACATTGTCACAACTCTCTAGTGGCAGTGTGGGATTTTTAAGCTGAGGGGGTCCAAGGGCGATCATCCTTTGTCTGGTAGGAGCCACGGGACAGGGGACAGGACGGCGATTCCACTTTCCGCTGAGTCACGACGGCCTGCAGCCCTGGGCCTGCGGTCTGTCAGTGCTCCGGGAGGAGCCCGTCGCCTGCCCGGCGTCTGCTGCCCCCTAGCGAGGCTGCCGCTCTGCCTGCGACACCCCCGCCCTCCAGGTGGGCTCGCGGACAGACGGACGGTGGGACAGATGTGAGATTCAGATGCTCCAAGCTCGGTTGGGAGCGGGTAGTGGGTCTGCCGGTCCCGAGCACGGACAGCCAGGGCGCGGGGGCTGCCCTCGACTCTCACTCCATCCTGGACAGCGTCATCTCACCCAGTCCTGGAGGGGAGAATAAGGGGGTTATGCTCTTTAAACTGTCGGGAAGGCACCAGTAGGAACCAGTAGGATATAGTAGCCTCGAGATGGGTTTTAGCATCCAAAGGTCAAAGTTCAGACCCTGCTCTGCCCCTTACTTGCTGTGTGACCCTCAACAGGTTAACAGAACCTCTCTGAGCCTGCTTCTTCATGCAGAGAGTGGAGACAATGATTCCTCTCATGAGGTGGTTGTATTACAGAGAAACTCTCCCTCTCTCCGGAGTCCCTATGACTGGCTTATAGACTGCCAAAAGGGTGTCCAGTGTTGCCCTGGCTTACCCAAGGAGCTTTCTAGAGCCCGAGTTACTCATTACCAAACTGCATTGCTGTGGGTAAGAAAATTAGGAAGAAAAGGAAGGATGGCAGTAGGCGCAGGAAGGCCATTTGGTCCCCATCTACATCGGGTAAAGACTGCCCTAGGTCAGAAGAAACCTACAGACGCCCTGGGGAACGGTACAGGAGAAAAGGCCTGGGTGGGGGGCAGAACGAGGCCTCGGAACTGCCAGGAATCCACCGAGGGAGCGGCATCCGAATCTAACTCAGGTCCCAGGCTGCCTCTGTGGTCTTGGACACATCATCGAGCCTCCGGGGACTCTTTACGTGTCTCGGATTTGGGTCCTGCCCACCTCACAGGTTTGTAGTGAGCCTCGATGTCCTGTCGTGGGCAGTGTCCAGAAAAGTAGCGGATGCGCTCCAAACAGTGAGCGGGGTCCCCTGGCGATGCTTCAGAAGTCACCTCTCATCCGGACCAGGTGCCTGGGGCTCCCCCACCCACCGCCGGACACCTCCGAGGGCAGCCTAGATGATCAGGAAACAAAGGTGCCTCTTCAGGTGAGCTGCACAGAAGACAGGAACTCTGTGAGGCTGAACGTTTGCTCCATCTGCAGCCTGGGGAGGCCCTATTCTTTGGGAGCAAAAAGGGACCTGGGGTCTCAACTCCACATCCCTGTGCCCCATGGAGGCCCAGCCTTGGTGAAATGAGGAAGAAGTTGAAGATTGTCTGGGGGGGGGGTTGCCCTTCTCCTTCTTCTACGACCCCCCCTTCCTGCCTCCACCTTTCTCTGCCCTCCACCCCAACTTCACCATTATCAGGTAAAAGTCACAATAAAAATTCCATTTTAGCTTGTTTCCAAACTTGTGATTTATTAAAAGACTACAAGTATCTAGCAAAGGATAAATGGAAAAACACAGTGTGGTGTGTCTGTACAATGGACTCTTATTAAGGAATGAAGCCCCAGCACGAGCCACAGCATGGAGGAGGCCTGAAAACATTCTGGTAGGTGTAAGAAACCAGAAGGACCACATATTAAATGATTTCAGTTATCTGAAACAGGTAACTCTTGGAGACAGAAAGCAGATTGGTGCCTGGCAGGGAGTGGGAGTGGAGGGTTCAAGAGAAACTGCTTCATGGGCACAGGGTTTCTTTTTGGGGTGATGAAAATGTGTGGGAACTAGTAAGATGGTTGCATAACACTGTGCATGTACTAAATGCCACTGGATTGTTCGCTTCACATGGTTAGTATTCGGGGCGCCCGGGTGGCTCAGTTGGTTAAGCGTCTGACTTTGGCTCAGGTCACGATCTCGTGATTCGTGGGTTCGAGCCCCGTGTCGGGCTCTGTGCTGACAGCTCAGAGCCTGGAGCCTGCTTCAGATTCTGTCTTTCTCTGTCTGTCTGTCTCTCTCTCTCTCTCTCTGCCCCTCCCCTGCTTGCACTCTCTCTCTCTTAAAAATAAATAAAAATTTTAAAATGTGAAAAAAATATATAAAATGGTTAATTTTCTGTTGTATGACTTTCTCCTCAATCAAAAGAAAAAAAAAAAAAAAAGACTGGGTAGCAGCAGCCATGATTTGATTCAGGGATTCATCCCTCTCTGCCTTCACCTCCTTGCCTTTCCCTTATCCCGTCTTCACTTGCATGTCTTCTTTGTCTGTCTGTCCCTCTCACCTTGCAGATACTTTCCCCCCTTCTCTGCCCCACTCCGACCCTGCCCATTGGCAAGGCGACATGGGGCTAGGGATGAGACCCTGCAGGACAAGGCACCATTCCTCAGGGGCCTTAGCTTCCTAAGCTGCAGAATGGCAGGGACAGACCCCAGGATGCTCTGGCTCTCGTTTTCTCTTGTCAGAGACCTTCCCAAGGGTCCTTGAAAAGTAGCCCTTTTTAGGGGCACCTGTGTGGGTTAGTCAGTTATGCATCTGACTCTTGATTTTGGCTCAGGTCATGATCTCACGGTTCATGTGAATGAGCCCCATCTTGGTCTCTGCCCTGACAGTGCAGAGCCTGCTTGGGATTCGCTCTCTCTCTCCCTCTCTCTCTGCCCCTCCCCCGACCCCTCTCAAAATAAATGAACTTTAAAAAAAAAAAGTGGCCCTTTTTAGTTTCCAGGTTTAACTCAACTTTTGTGCCTTTCCTAAAATTTCTTCCCTACTTCCCACCCCACTGCCTTTCACTGCCGGGGAAAACAGGAGGTAGGAAATAGAGAGAGAGAGAGAGAGAGGGAAATTGGTTGATTTAGAAGAATAAGAAAGCAGAGTGCAGCCTTAAGAAAACAGCTCCCAGTGTGTTTATTTTCCTGTCTGTGCGTCCCTCTTAGATTACAGGGATCCGTGGGGTGGTGACCGTGTCTCGTCTGGGCTGTGTACCCACCTCGGGGTTGTGCTTATTTTTGTGTTTTCCAGTCTATTGTCCTTGGCTGAAAGTCTTAGGGCTGGGATGTGTGGCTGGTACCATTTGTTTGAAGAAGAGAACTTTAGTCAGCGAGCCCATCTTTTCAGGGCATAAGTGGAGGGTGGGCTTTGGGACTTCTCAGCTTAACCATGAGCTGAATGTGGTGAGCTACAGTGTGTATGGGTCCCTGGCGTGTCCTACCTCCCAGGCTCCTATGAAAGAACTGCTTTCTCTAAAACCTGTGATTTTAAAATATGAGCAACAGGGGCACCTGGGTGGCCCAGTTGGTTAAGCGTCTGATTTCGGCTCAGGTCATGATCTTGTGGTTAATGAGTTTGAGCCCCACATCAGGCTCTGTGCTGACAGCTCAGAGCCTGGAGCCTGCTTCGGATTCTGTGTCCCCCTTTCTCTCTCTGCCCGTCCCCTGCTTGTCCTCTGTCTGTCTCTCTCAAAAACAAATAAAAAAAAATTAAAAAAAAAAGAGGAAACCAATACATCAGATTTTTATTTGTATACCTCTATCCACCATGTTTCAGGAGGGGAAACTTGGTCATTGAAAGGGATTGATCAATTCTAAAGAACAAAACCATGAGGCTCACTTAACTTCTTAGCCTTCCCTAAATCTTTAGCTGCAGGTTGAACGGGGTGACCTGAGTTGGCTGGCCTGGCTCACCTGGGCCAGCTACAATGTCTCTAGACAGTCTGGGAGGCCTTGAGCTTCTGGGGCGATCTCACCACTCCAGGGTGAGGCATCTGGTGACTCAGCCTGATGAAGTGACTCATGGATCAGTCTAGGGGATGAGCCACTGGGCGGTGACCAGGGATGTCCCCAGAGGCTCTACCAGGGAGGAAGATGTTACTTCCTAGAGCTGGGTGGGGAGCAGTAGTTTTCTCAGATAATGGAACTAGTCCCTCTTAGAAGAGGGATTCTGTTGTTTTGGGGGCTTTCTAAGGACAACAGACCATTAGCATATCTAAAGGTAGAGAATATCACCCCTACATCCTAAGCCTTGAAAGATGAATAGGGAATTTGAACTTCCCCAAATAAAGTGCTGCTCATCCTTGGGGAGGTATCAAAGATTTGGAGAACTCAGTCTTGGAAGCCTTTGCCAAGAGTTCTCGGAGGGACAGTGTCCTCAGTCAGAATGCAAAGATGTCCCTTCTCTATAGGAGGTAGCTTCCTAAGTGGGGCCAGCCCACCTACTCTCTCCCCTACCCAGCAGAGGTCCTGCTGAGCTCATTCTTTTTTTAAAAAAAGAATTCATTTTGGGGGTGCCTGGCTCAGTTGGTTAAGAGTCCGACTTCAGCTCAGGTCATGATCTCACAGTTGCTGAGTTTGGGCTGCACACTCTCTCTCTCCCTCAAAATAAATAAATAAACATTAAAAAAAATAATAGCATAAGATAACTAATTTAAAAGGAAGATATCCGGGGGCACCTGGGTGGCTCAGTCTGTTAAGCTGCCTACTTCAGCTCAGGTCATGATCTCACAGTTTGTGGGTTCGAGCCCCATATCGGGCTCTGTGCTGACAGCTAGCTCAGAGCCTGGAGCCTGCTTCGGATTCTGTGTCTCCCTCTCTCTCTGACCTTCCCCCGCTCACGCTGTGTATCTCTCTCTCAGAAATAAATAAACGTTAAAAAAATTTTTTTAAATAAAATAAATAAATAAAAGGAAGATATCAGGACGCCTGGGTGGCTCAGTCGGTTGAGCGTCCGACTTTGGCTCAGGTCATGATCTCACAGTTTGTGGGTTCGAGCCCCACGTTGGACTCTGTGCTGACAGCTTGGAGCCGGCAGCCTGCTTCGGATTCTGTGTCTCCCTCTCTCTCTGTCCCTCCCCCTCTCATTCTCTGTTTCTCTCTGTCTCAAAAATAAATAAAACATTAAAAAAATTTTTTTTAAATAAAAAATAAAAATAAAAGGAAGATATCGGGGCACCTGGCTGGCTCAGTCAGTAGAACATGTGACTCTTGATCTTGGAGTCGTGAGTTTAAGCCCCATGTTAAAGGTAGAGATTAGTTAAAAATGAAATGTTTAAAAGGAAGATAACAAAGTAAAAGAGGAGACTCAAATTGCAGAGATAAAGATGAAAAAAAAATGGAATAAGCCAAAGCAGGATGCATGAGCCAGAGCAAAATGGCGTACTCAGAAGTCTAGAATTCACAGTTATGAATTACTTTTAAAATAAAGAACTAAATAGTCTCAATAAAGATGAGGACGAGTATGAGCAAATGGCTTTCTAGTGCGTTCTGTGGACCTGAAGTACTGTCGCCGGCTGGGGCTCTAGGGGGATGCGTGCACGTGTGCATGTTGCCATTAAGGACTTCGGAGCCCGGCCCCCAGGAATGCACACCTGAGGGGCCTGGTGGGGGCCCCTGAGGTGAGTGGAGGCCCAACCCTGACCTCCAGGAGGGCCACTCAACTCTGAGCTGGGGAGAATCTAGACAAGGGTTTGCCTCGCTGTTGCCTTGCAATGGAACAATCACACTGCTCTGTGCTTCCTTTTCCTCACCCCTGATGGCCCCCTCTCCTGTTCCATCCTATCCTTTTAATGGTGTGAAAAAAATAAATAAATAATGAAGCTACTAGTGGGCAGCATTTGTATTTTAACCAAGAGAAAGAGTGTTGGGCATAACAAACCAGGCAGGGAACCTGGCCCTGGTAGTTTTGAGTATGAACTGACGTGATACAGGTGAATTAAAAGTGCACATACATGTAACTGGGGCGTGTGGGATGAGGTTGGGCATCCCTTGGGGAGGGGAGGGGATGGGGAGCTGGAGATCTGTCTGCCCTGGGAGGTGGTACTTCTCTGCCTGCCCTTACCCCACCCCCCAAGCGCTTAGACCGCCCTCATCCTCCCATCTCCCTTCCCCAGGTGGGCCTTGACCCAGGATGGCTGAGCCCCGCCAGGACTTCACCGTGATGGATGATCATGCTGGGACATACGGGATGGGGGACAGGAAAGATGTTCCCTCTCAGGGGAGCTACACCCTGCTGCAAGACCAAGAGGGTGACATGGACCAAGGCTTGAAAGGTGAGTGCACAGCCACGCATGCGCAACAGGCGCCAGGGGGCAGGGGTGGGGGGTGGCCGCCAACCCACTTACTCAGGAAGGGGCTGGCGCGAAACAACGAGATTTTTAAAGAAAATTTTAAATACTTGATTGTGTTGGGTTGTCAATAGAGCAAAGCCTCATAATTTGAAAGGGCCAAGGTAACTCAAAATGTGAGGCCATTTGAAAATGTACCCTTCCAAAGAAGGGTCTGACACGTGTGTGGACAGGAGTGTGACAACGATTGCAAGGGGCCTGCCGGTCTGATTAATACCAGGTGCTTTCTTGAGTCTTTAGCCTCATCTATTAACCTTTAGATCAGGAGCATTCATGAACATGCAAAATACTCGGCTTTGTATGTTACTTTTATCTCCTCCTTTTTTTCAAATTCTTTTTTATGTTTATTTATTATTGAGACGGAGAGAAACAGAGCATGAGTGGGGGATGGGCAGAGAGAGAGGGAGACACAGAATCTGAAGCAGGCTCCAGGCTCTGAGCTGTCAGCACAGAGTCTGACACGGGGCTCGAACCCACAAACTGTGAGATCATGACCTGAGCCAAAGTTGGACGCTCAACCGACTGAGCCACCCAGGTGCCCCTTTTTATCTCCTCCTTAAGAGCTGTCTGGGTCCTACTTCAGCAAGGGTCGGTCAGCTCTGGGATCCCTACTGTACCTACACTAACGAACTGCATCCTCTAAACCTCTAAATATTCCTTTTTTATTTTTAAGTTTAGTTACTTATTTTGAGAGAGAAGGAAAGGGAGAGAATCCCACACAGGCTCCTTGCTGTCAGCCCAGAACCCGACACAGGGCTTGAACTGATGAACTGTGAGATCGTGACCTGAGCCAAAACCTAGAGGCGGGCGCTTAACCAACTGAGTCACCGAAGTGCCCCTAAACCCCTAGATATTCTACAATGTGGTCTTTGGGCCAAGTTTTCTTGACCTCCTCCTCTCCCCGACCAAACATATGTGTTTCATTTCCACGGAGGTTGGGGAGCCCCGTGGAGGGCACCAAGCCCTCTCCCCTGCTCCTCCTGCTGTCCTCTGTCATTGCCTGTCATTGCCAAGCGAGCCCCAGTATAAGAAGGACTCCATTCCTGCCCTCCAGACCCATTACTAAGGAGACAAAATAGCAAACAGCAGCTATTCTCTTTTCATGCTAAAAATAATAAAAACACTTTGCAGCCTGGGGTGTGGAGTCGTGGCTGGGAGTGGTGGAGCTTACCGTGGGAAGAGTCCTCTTCTGGGTACTTCTGTCCAGGAGGGTTCCCTGCAGGAGGTAGGGTCACCTGGAGGACCCCTGGGTTGGGGAAGCACAGGAATGATAATCCCTGCTTGCAGGACTCCCTGTGGGGCCTGGTTTCAAAGGCGACTTTTCTGTCTCTCCGTTGAAGCAAAGAACGGAGGAGTCAGAGGAACCTGGGAATCAGGCTCCTGGCTGGAGGAGGTAAAGGAAGAGTGGATACCCTGTCCTGGGGAGCTCAGAGGCTACCCTCTGCCCTTCTTGGGGCCTCCCAGCAAGGTGCTGGGAAAGAGTGGGCGGAAATGCCCGCACCAGCCGAGTGTCTCAGGGGCCAGACCTGTCCTCAGGATGTCAGGCTCCAAATGGTGGTGAGAAATGTGCGTTCTTACCTCTCCTGGGCCATAGCCTGGCTCGGGCCAGAGCTGCTAACAGGCGGCCCCCATGGAAGGCAGTGAGGAAAGCTGCTTTCTCCTTTAAGTCCTGCTGGGTCCCCTTCCTCCCTTTGTCCCCCACTCCGGCACCCCCCCGCCCCCCTCCCCCCCCCCCTCCTCCTCGCCCATAGTCTCCTTTTTCTCCTTCCCTCTTTCCCTTCCTGCCTTGATTTTTTTTTCTCCTGCTGTCCTCCTCTATCCCCATGGCTATATAGCCCCTTCCCCTTTTCTGTCCCCACCCTGACCCCAGCCATGTGGAATGAGGGGTGCTGGCCCCCAGGACCTCGATCCCAAAGGTTAGCAGCACCCCACTTTCTCCCTGAAGACCTCCCTGCCTGAGGCAGCTTGGGGTGGCAGCCAGAGTTCGCCTTGTTCCCTGATCCCCGATCCCCTGACCCCCTCATTGGGACCCTAAGAGCTCCTCCCTCCAAGGACCTGAGCCCACACATCCGCATGCAAGTCTCTGTTCTGTGTCATGATGACCATTGCTGCTCCGACAGTCACGTGTCCCAATTTGGGTAATAAAGTCTATGGCCACCTGGCTTATAAGGGAACTTCCTTAAAATGGTAATTCGGGCATTTTCGTAGAACTCTAGGATTGCCAAGGCCTTCGCCACCAGCGTCTCAGGCGATGCTCACAATAACCGCTGAGGGCAGATGTCACTTTCCCTGGTTGAGAGATAACAAGAGGAGTTTCCTCTCTGAGGTCAAGGGCTGGTACAGGTGCTGCCCCATCAGAGAGACATCTTCAGCTCCTTGTCATCCGTTTTGCCCCTTGTCACTCAGCCAGGTCTCCTTGGAACTTCTGTTATTAAACCCTCATGGGTGGAATCCAAGTTAGAATTCTGCCCGGTGTGAATTGTGCCAGTGACATTCTGTTTAGGGTAGGCTGGGATTAAAAATTAAATTTAAAATATATACAATGTTGCAACAAATATACCTAATAATATAGGATGTTAATAACTGGGGAAACTGGGTATGGAGTATTTTCTCTGTAGTATCTTTGCAGTTTTTTCTATAAATCTAAAGCTGTTCTCAAGTAAAAAAAATTCATTTTAAAAAGTCTAGGAAAAAAAGTGGTTTTTACCATTCGTATTTTTTTGGAGGGGAAATGAAATTCAATTTGTAAAGTTAGAACGAGTTTACCAAAGTTACTTTGTGTCTCAGAGTTGTCTAAGCTATGTTTGCTAAAACTACTCAATTCTTTAACATAAAATATGATCAGAAGTTCTATGCTAAAACATATATATGAGATATATACATTTATATATATATATATGCAAAACCTAAGTTGCTAGCCTTTTTGTTAATGCTGTGAAAGAGAAACATTTGTAGATAGTTTGCTTACCCAAAGAATATACTTCCCACGAAAGCAAGAGATTTCCATCATTCTCATCAAATTTGTTCTTGCTACTAAGGATTCAGAATGAGTTATTTTTATATGGGGAGCGAGCGGTATGACTTGGCAGAAGATGTCACTTTACTAGCAACGTCTTAGATAAGTGACAGACTATTTTGAATAAGGACAGGAAACCACGTATAAAATACTAGAACAAAGACTATCTACGTGGATGCTCAAAGTTGGACAAGGACTAGATATAGCCAAGAGCTGCCCGGTGGGTGAGGTGACCGATAGAGTAATGCACCCTAGGGAATTAAAAGTGTTTATGGGTTAAGTTGTTAGATCTTCCAGATAAGACATTCTGAAAAGGCTTCTTCCACCTTCTTTCTCCCTCTCCAAGAAATGTAACAAGGCTAATGCAAATGATGCGGATGGCAGGCTCGGGAGACTGGGTCTGGGACGGAGTTGGGGAGGGGCCGCTTGGGGGACAAGCATGCTCGGGGCAGTCTCGTGTCCGTAAGCTCCTGTGCTCTGACAGTTAAGCCTGGTCAGTATAACAAGACCCAGCAGACAGTAGGCAGATGCTTCCTCGCCATTTGTCCAAAGCCTCCCAGGGACTGTTTGCAGGGTTACATACGCCCCAGGACCAGGGAGCTGTGTGTGTGCTGGAAATTTGTTTAGAATTAGCCCTTCTTTGGCTGGATGGTCGCCCCCGGGGCTGGGTATCCACTGATGGCATTTTTAGCAGTGGGTGTGGGATCTCTCAGTGCAGTTGAACACCACTTGCCCTTTCTCATCGTGGGGTCCATAAACCAGGCCCGCAGACCCTGCCCTCACCCCCAGGAGTGGCTTTCCCGGAGTCCACCAGAGCCTCCTTGGCTTTGCATTTCAGGTGTTGACTCCAGTCCTGCTGGTCAGTACTTGGAGATCTTTCTAGGAAACGAGCTGGGTGAAGTCCAGACGCACAAGCAGATGTCCAGTTAGAAGGGACTGTGTCTGCCCTTTTCAGAGGAAGGAGTTGGATCGGAGGGGTTTTCCAGGTGTCTGCTCCTCATGGATGAGTGGCAGTGCTCTCCCGTGAGCCTCTCGGTCAGGAGGGACACAGCAGCCGGCTTCGTAGTATCGGCAGCCCTTTTGTCAGCATTAAGAGCCGAGTCTCTGCTGAAACCACGAGCTGATTAAGGCAGTTTCTCCTCTTGCCCGGGAGCAAGCACGTGCACCTTTGCCTGATGACCCTGGTGTGGGGACACCGTCGTGTTGGGGCGGGGGTGGGATTGGTCCCCCTTGTGGATGTATCACGCGGCCATGCCCCATCCATCTGGGTTCCGCGCTGGGTGGTTTTCAGCTCCGAAACGAAAGACACTGCTCCCCGTTTCCTCCCGCAGAAGGAAGGAGGGGTGGGGAGAGACAGCCGTCCTGAGGGGCTCATTGTGTATGTTCCAGAGTCTCCCCTGCAGACCCCCGCTGATGATGGATCTGAGGAACCGGGCTCTGAAACCTCTGATGCTAAGAGCACGCCGACGGCGGAAGGTGGGCCCTTCTCTCCTAGCCTCCCTGAGACAGCTCGTCCGTGCCTCCAGCCTGCGCTTGGCCGTGCTTTGAGCCCCTCGTGCCGCCCTTCCCGGCTGCATCCGCTGCTGCCTCTCCCTCTGGCTGACAGCCGTGCTTGTCCGGTGCTTTGCAGGATGGGCTCGGGCCCGGGAATGCCCCGGGAACCAAGCCCCGCTTGGATGCCTTGCTCGCCAGTGCCGTGTTTGGGCACCTTCCTCGTGTGTGCTTGGAGGCAGCCGCATTTGGAGAGGCTGGATCGTGGCGAAGTGGAGCCTGAGCGCAGCTCCACGAAGCCCCTGCTCCGTGTCAGCTGTCCCCCCGCCACACCCACTCCTTCGGAATCCCCCACCCAACTTGCCCTTCTCTCATGAGCCACCGGGTCCCAGAGCAGCCGTTTGGCTGAGGAAGGGGGCGGGGCGGGGCACATCTCCAGGCTCGCACTTTGGAACTGATCTGGTTTAGTATCCTTCATTTCTTGGGCTCTGGGCTTGATCGGGGGCTCTGGACCTTGGCGGAGGTGTTTGTTCCAGCACGCCTTCTAACCGGTCCTCTCTAGACGTTTGCTGTCTAGGTTATTACAAAGCTCCTCATGTATTTCTGAAGAGCTCCTTGGTCCTGATTTTGACCACCTTTTCTTGCTTCCCATCTGAGTCAGTCGAGACTGCATTTGATTTCAGATCATGGAAAGCCCAACTAGCTGTGGCCTAGATAGGAAGAGGTTTATTTGTCTCACATAAGAACATGTCTGGAGGGCAGCAGGTCTCCAGTGTGATCAGTGTTCTGTCTTTATCTTCTGCCGTCTTTAAGGGTTGGATTGTTGCCTCATGGTTGCAAGGTGGCTGCTGCACTTCCAAGCATCACCATCTGCCTTCCAAGCGGGAAGAAAGTAGCAAAGCAAAGCGGCTGAAAGTACCCTGAAATCAAATGTGTTTCCTTTTTTATTAGGAAAGCAGAGTTTTCCTGCGAGCTGACTTCCCCTTGTGTCTCATTGGCCAGAGCTGAGTCTCACGGCCACCCCTGGCTGTATGGGGGAGGCCGGAACATGGAGCATTTTGCTTTTCAGACTCACGAGTAGGAGACATCAAGGGAGAAGGGCACTGAGAATGGCTCCGTAATAAGCAGTCTGCGGTATCTGCCCTTCCATCTCTCCATCCATCCCCAGGAGGCTCATGATTGTCTTCTCAGTACTCTCCTCCTCCTGGCTCTGCCCATGACTTTGGAGGCTGTCACAGGATTAGAACCTGGCCCGGCATCTCCCCAAGTGTCCACCTTTGAATGAATTGAGACAGTGGCTGTGAAGTGCCTGCCAATCGCTTGGTGTAAGGGAGCGTCTGTGGGAGAGGAAGTGGGTGTGGCCCTGCCCCCGTGGTTCTCAGCCTGGTGAGGAGAATACCCAAGCCAGGGACGCTTTGCCCTCCTTCTTAGACCTGCTGATGCAAGACATTTCCCGCTGATCTGGTTAGGACAGTTTTGCAAGTTGCTACCGCCCTGAGAAGGTCCTCAAACATAGACACCAGGCGTCATGGCAGCCTCCCAAATCATGGTTTTCAGTGCCCCCATCCACATTATTCTGGGAGAATCTTCCAACCAAGTCTCGCTGCACTCTGGATCCTATACATGTGTGGGCCCCGAGAGCTTCCACTCCCTCCCCACGAGGAAGGGGACTCTGCTGGGGCTGGGCTTGGCCAGGCCGCCCCGCCTGCTCCGAGACGACTGTAATTAAAATGGATTCCATTTCACTAAATTGACTCAGGCTCTTGGAAAGCTTTCAAAGCTGACAACTCCTTATGTGTGCCTGGAGTGGCCTCGGAGTGTGCCAGGGAACTGCTGGGGGCACGGGGGCGGGGTGACTGCAGATTTGGAAGGTGCTCACCCTGATGAGAGGCCGACAGCAGCTCCTGGTGGTAGGTTTTTACCTCTGGCCTCTGCTCTGCAGGTGGGCCATCTGTAAGCCCGTGGTCAAGCTCTGGACAGGACCAGCCTGTTCATTGCCATCCAAGGAAGTCTGGGCTTTTAAGCATGAGCCATGGACTCCCAGGACAGGGGGCTTAGAGCTGGAAGAGAACTCGAAGGTCTCCTGGCAATGATACTCCCATTTTGCAGATGAGGAAACTGAGGCCCAAAGAGTACAAAGGTCTTGCTCAAAGCCTCACAGCGATCATCTGAGTTTTGACATTTCTTCTTTAACAACACCCGGGCCTGTCCCTAGCAGTCTCTTCTGCTGCAGTGTCCACACGGGGGCTCTCCCCCGCAGGTGGCCTGGGCGTCTCATGAGGCAATGCCACCAAGCAGAATATTCATGTGCTTCCTGGGGAGACCTCAGGCAGGGGCGCGGCTCTGGGCCCTGCTTTGTGGTGTTGCTTTTTGCATGCCGCTGAGTCCCCTCCTGCCTCCCCGCCCCTGCCTGCTTGAGGTGAGGGGCTTGGCCTGGCTTTCCGAGCCTCCTTAAGGCGACTCTCGGTTTCCAGACACGACAGCGCCCTTAGTGGATGAGGGAGCCCCCGGCGAGCAGGCGGCCACCCAGCCCCACACGGAGATCCCAGAAGGAACCACAGGTGAGGGTGACTCCCGTGGCCGGGTGGAAGTGATCCTGGCCCGGTGCCCCACTGCCCTGCAGGGGGAGCGGGTGCAAGTAGGGCTTCTACTCTCTCCGAGCGAGGCAGCAACACGGGTGGACTCCAGTGTCTGGGAATCTTAGGTCATTCCGAGCTTGGTGCTTTGATGCCCGATTGCTTCCAGCCTCCCCGAGGACAGAGAATCTTCTGGATTCCTTCCAGCTTCTCCTCTCCCGTCTCAGCCAGCACATCAGCTCCAAGCTCTCTGCAGGGTCCTCCCAGGCAGGCTGCTGGCAGATTCTGCCTTCTTCACTCCCGGGCTCATTCTACCCTCCTGCTGGGACTCTGCCCAGTGACAGGGTCACCTCCTAGTGGACAGTTTACCTCCTGGGGCACCCAAGCATGTGGCATGGTCCCATGACTGACCCACACCTTTCGAGGATCTTAGTGGGACAGCCCCTAAGGAGATCAGCAGTGTGACCTATTATCCATTTCTAGAACTGGCGTTTCCAACGTATCTGCATAGAAGAGCCATGACGAGACTGTCCTGTCAGCACAGTTGATGGGAGTTGCACACACAGGGCACCGACCAGAAATAGTGGTGGCCTCAGGCTGCCTGGGGCCCTCAGGAAAGGGGCTAGTTCAGCCCAGAGCTCTGGCTGTCATCCCCTTCTCATCGTGTCTTTTGGGCTTATGTAAACCCTGAGCTGTTGGCTTGCTGATTTGGGTGGCGCTCAACACGACAGGCAGAAGAGTTCCAGACAGTATTTCACCAGCACCAGAGAGTGGGGAAAACGTCCCCAGATGGGAATCTTCTTTCCTTCCTAAAGACGGTGCTCACAGCAGCTGTTTGGGAAATGGCAGCTTTTTCTCAGGGCTCCCTTTGTTGAGAACCACCATGCAGAGGTCCAGCAGCACCCCCAACTCAGCAAAACAGTTTCTGCTTTGTGAGTTGGTCTTTTGAGATGGATGGAGGTGGGTGTTCTTGAAGCTGGACAGGCCTCATCATCCTTGACACTGAAGGTCATCTGAAGGCTGTGCAATGACTCATGGGACGACATCTTGGATAACCTGATTTTTGTTCCCCACCCCCACCCCTGTGCCTATATAGTTTACTCAGTGGGAGAGCTCTTCCCCTTCCAGGGTGAAAACTGTAGGCCACTTCTGACTTTGTCATCACTGCTAGGTAATCAAAAGTACTTTAGTCTCGTCGCAAAACACAGTTTGCGAGTGCTGGTTAGAATGTCCGGTTCCATGCAGTAGCCTAAGCTCATTCAGGGTTGAAGCCCTCCCCTTTGAGGCTGGGGAGGTGGAGGGGTCGGGAGGCAGGAAAATTCATCCTAGATTGGCACTACCGTGCGCCGGCTTCACCCTCTCTGCAGTGTTTAATGTTGACTCTTTCTCTTGTGGGCACCTGTTTGGAATCCTTCCAGACCCTCCATCCCAGTTATCCCCCAAAGGTCCCTCCCTCTACACTTGCTTCCAGCAAACATTTTCACTCTCCTCAGCCCCTTGGAATCTGAAGATCACCTCCAGCCTTCTGCTGAAGTTGGCTGGCTTCTATTGGTGGCCTACCTGCCATGGTCCAAGGTGCCTCCATGCTGCTGCTGCCCCGTGCCCATATCGGGTCTGTGGGAAACACATGGGCGTTCTTTGCCCAAGCAAACTTGGGGTGGGTAGACTGACCACAGGGCTGCAGCCACACCCCTTCACTCTGCCGCCAAAGCAGGGCCAGCCCATCTCTCCTCTGGTTTTCCCAGACAGCAGTCCGCCGTGTCGCTAACCACAGGGGACACGCACCAAGAGTCTCCGAGTGATGCCTTGAAACCCTTCCATTGGAGCTAAGATGGGTGGTGGCCTCGTAGCTGCCCTCCACACTTCCAAGCCACCCTCTCCATCCTTCACATCCTCAACGAGATAGGGAGGATTTAGATTTGGGGGACTTTTTTTCAGTTGTTGACTTGGATGACGTGCCCTAGTTTCGTCCTTGCTTAGGCGTCTCATGTTCTTGAAACTTCTCTCTTGAGGCCTATTTGGGGGTGTAGTGTGGCCGCCCCACAGCAAAAATCCCTGCCTTGCTGGGATCAGAGTCCCTGCCTCTTGGGGCTTCAGGGATACGGAAAGAGCCAGTCACAGTCACACACCCTACCTCCTCCCTTTGGCCTCTCTGAGCACCTCCCTTGCTGGGAACAGGAGAGGGCGTCTGAGTGATCAGCAGCCTCCAGTGTCTGACATGCACCAGGGCCAGGATATTGCAATTATGTATCCACGTGTGAGTGCAGTGACTTCCCAGTGCCACGGCAGTGACGTCATCCCTGTCTGTGCCCCTTCCCCCCCCGCCCCCTGTGTTCTCTGTCTCTGGGACTCCATGCCACTTAGCGGGACCTGCTGTCACTCTGATCCTTTCTACCACAGCCTCGTCAGAAACTCAGACCACATCTGTGCTTGAAGCTGTCACTGTTTGACCTCACGGGTGGCACAGTGTCCACTTGGGGGGGCCTCAGAGAATGGTTGCGTTTATGATCTGGCTGATAGGGAGCCCACGGCCAGTCCCCCCACCGCCCTCACTGGAGCTGTTCTGGGACAGCCAATGGGCCAGGGGTTTATAAGGCCATCATGCAGCTGTCCAGCGACCCAGAGAATCTTTCTTTTCCCTCCTCCATGCTCTCCATGGTGGGCCTGAGCTGGTGCCTTGGCATTTCTGTTTTAGGTATGAAAACGTAATCGTCACAGGTCTGGGACCAGCCAGCAGCTTGTAGGCATTTCTTAGGGGTGGTGGTTTCTCTGTCTCTGCCCATCAGGGCATGTTGGTTCTTCTGGCATCCTGAGGCAAGTGCACGTCAGTGTGTGGCCAACTTGCTTTATAAACTCTTTCTTCTACACAATTGTATCCACTGTCCTGGAACAATGTCCTGGTTTTTCATGGCGCAGAAATTGGCATTGCAGTAAAGCTTATTGATTTTGGCGCTGTTGGTGTTGTGATCTTCTTCATTTGGGGTGAGCCCAAGACACCCTAAAAGCTGCTCACTGGCACCGCTGGCCTCCTTCTAACCAGATGGCACCTACTCCTGGCAGGTGGTTACAGGGGTTTGCCCAGTAGTTTGGAGAAAAGAACCTGAACAGCTTTGGGGCACCTCCCATATGCCCGGCATCTCCCTAAACAGAGTCATACAAATTCTCGTGTTAACCCTCACCGCCCGCCTCCGAAACAAGCCGGTATCATCACCTTGGGGGTCTAGATAAGGAAACAGAGGCTCAGTGAGGTTAAGTAAATGGCAGTGCCTGGATGTGAACCCCAGCCTGACTCCACAGCCCACATCTGGTGCTTCCCTGCGCCCTGAGCGCCCCCGAGCACTGGCTGGGGCTGTGAGTGCACCTGCCGCTGGGCCATGGTTCCCGTGGTAGTGGTTGATCAGTAAACTGCTCCTCTGACCTCACCCATCCTGCGTGTCTTTGTTGAGTGGGGCGCTCGGGACCTTGGGCCCACTGGGGAGAAGGCCGTTCCTCAGGATCACGGTCACCTGTAAGGTGTGTGGGTGCGGTGGGGTGCATTCAGTAACCTGCTTTTGTCGACATCCCCAGCAATGATATTTGCAAAGAGCCAGAGGTTTAGCCCCTTGGTACTTGTAAGATGTGCCTTTCCTGAACGTTTTCAGAAAAATACCGGAAGTTGCAAAGAACTTTGTTTCTGGCAAACAATAACTGTCTTTGCTTATATCTTCTTCATTTGCTGATACATAAACCAGCTGAAGAAGCCGGCATCGGAGACACCCCCAACCTGGAAGACCAAGCCGCTGGACATGTGACTCAAGGTCAGTGGCTAGAATCACCTACCACGACTTGGGGGTCAGGAGGAGGGAGATGGCAACATTCAGATGGGCTCTACCCTGAACAGAAAATTTGCACCCGGGCCCTAGATCACGGGTCCAGGAGGTTCTTATCGAAGATGGGCTAATCAGACATAGAAAGAACTCTAAGCCACACGCCCACACACACCTCTTCTTTTTTTTCCTAACACTGTTTCTGAGTTATTCCTAAGATGTTTAGTGTCCTGAAAGAAGCTGGCCCTATCCAGCCTGGGGAGCCAAGAAAGAGTGTCCAACAGAAACTCACATGTGCGTGATAGGTGACTTTCTCCACAGGCTACCCTCTGGGACCTGTCCTGGGAGCAAGGCCTCAACCATATCTCCACCAAGCAATTTCTTTTCAACTTTCTTCTATGCAACGTTCAGACCCTATTATGATTTTCTTCTCAGGGACCAAAACTGCTGTGTTCAAGGAAAATCAACTTTCTGTGATCATTTAGCCCAAATGTTTTAAGAACTTAATTTTATAAATCTTAAAGATTCCTTATCTCAGGAAACGGAGACCTCTGATATAACATGGCACTAGGTTCATTTTCTGTTGCCTGCTATCAATGGACTGAAGAGTCTATTGTATCATGTGGAACTTTCTAGACTGCAAAAGAGCTAGAAAACGCTGTTTTTTTCTCCAGAAAGTGATACGGGATTTGTCCAACATCTAGTGCTGCCCCTGGGGCCACTCTGGGCCCAAAGAAGTGTTTCATTGAGGGTATTTTTTTTATTTTTATTTTTTTAATGTTTGTTTATTTTTGAGAGACAGACAGACAGACAGACAGAGCATGAGCAGGGAAGGGGCAGAGAGAGACAGAGACAGAATGTGAAGCAGGCTCTGGTCTCTAACCAGCTCCAGAGTCTGAGCTGTCAGCACAGAGCCTGATGCAGGGCTCGAACCCACGAGCCATTAGATCATGATGTGAACTGAAGTTGGATGCTTAACCAACCAAGCTACCCAGGTGCCCCTTTATTGAGAGTATTTTGAAGACTAACTACACATTGCCTCTGTTAGAGGAGTCATTGACCCTGAGTGGGCTAACCTCATCTCACACAGCATGGAGAGGTGTGTTTTAATTCTTAGACTCACAAAGAGCTTCAAATATATTAGAAGGGATAATCAGTGTAAGGGGGAATACCAGTCTGTGCATTAAATAACTAGAATAGAATCCTGCCACCTGTTTCTTTCAGATCATGATTTTCAACCTTCAGGAAAATTAAAGGCTTTTATAACCACTGGAAATGATCATTTGTTTCCATAGAAAGAAGTGGATTTGAGTTTTTTCTACAAATATATATTACAGGCTAGGTCTTCATGTCCCTGCAACATATTCCTTGCAATGAAAAGATCAGGCCAACATGTCTTGTGGAAACTTTGTTTTCATGCTCACTCAATTTTTTTTTAATTTTTTAAATGTTTATTTATTTTTGAGAGAGAGAGAGAGACAGAGCATGAGCAGGGGAGGAGCATGAGCTGTCAGCACAGAGCCTGACGTGGGGCTCGAGCCCACGAACTGCGAGATCATGACCTGAGCTGAAGTGGGATGCTTAACCGACTGAGCCATCCAGGCGCCCCTGTGCTCACTCAATTTTTACGTATTTTTCCATCAGTGGCCTAGAATCATGTAGCTATAAAGATGATCACCAGATAGACTTTGCAGTGGGAAGTTGGCACCAGATCTTGAAAACATGAGGTCTCTACCTCTGTTCCTAAGGAGGACTTGATTAGGACTCTGCTGGTCCAGATTGTTGAGCCCTGTTCCCTCCAGTGAAGGCTTGTGACAATCAGACATGCTCGTGATCCACAAACATACTTTATTTGCCAAAGGGCTGTAGTCCGTTTTCAGAGTCATAAAGAGCCATCTAACGAAAGCATAGTTATTACATCTTCTCCTTGCAGTTTCTGCTGCAGAAAGAAAGCCTCCGGTAGCCCATGTTCATGAACACCTGCCAGACAAGGATGTTTCAGGATGGCACTGCAAAGCAGGAAGGCCTTACCCATTTTCTGGCACATGGCAGGGTAGACCTTTCTCCTGTGTCATGAAGACCAGGCCTCCTGAGAGGGATGTGGGGGGAAAGTTTATCCAGAGTCCTGAGGCCTTCACACTGTTTGCCGAGATATTGTTCACCTGTATTGCTATGTTTATTACTTGGTAAGCACTTCATAGTATTCTAGGAACTGAATAGAATATTCTCCCAGCCTCGCTCCTTCCTCCAGAAATACAGTTGCATGATGATAGGTTCAGTCAGTACGCACACACTGTACAATCAAATATTGGTGACTTTTCAAGGAGTGTTTACTATTTGTGTTTGGGGGCCTTTGTCTCTCTTTTTTTTAATGTTAATTTATTTATTTTGAGAAAGAGAGGACGTGAGCAGGGGAAGGTCGGGGGGGGGGGGGAGAGAGACACTCCCAAGCAGGCTCTAGGCACTGTCAGCACAGAGCCTGATTCAGGGCTTCATCCCATGAACCATGAGATCGTGATCTGAGCCGAAACCAAGAGTCAGACGCTCAACCTACTGAGCCACCCAAGCACTCCCTCCTTTGTCTCTTTTTTAATGAAGATCATTCCAAATCTCACAGTCTATTAGAGTACAGTAACATCCTGACCAAGAGCAATTTCTAGAAAGCTCTGGGAGGAAATCTTTTTCCAGAAGTCAAGGACATGTGGCCCATCAAGGAGGTGTAAAGACCAGCATCTGCCGCGGCCTCTGGTCTGTTGAGCTGGTTGGTTGCTGAAAAGTGATGGCACTGAGGCACCTGCTCAGATTGTCTGGTCCCTGCATCTCTGTCATTTGAGCTCTTCTTCCCAGAGACTGACCAACAGTCCCAGTAAGGTGCCTGCAGACCCTGCAGAAAGCAGAAATGAGCATATTTTCCTGACAGCATTTCACCAGGCAGGATTCTGTTATTGATCATCGCTATGTGGCAGGCACCGTGGTTGATGCCAGGAACAGGCAATGAATGAGATCGTGGTCACAAGACCCTGGTGTTAGGGAGGAGGGTGGAGGTGAGCCGACAGGCAGCTACAGACTCTGCCTGGGTGGGGAGAGAAGGTGGGCACGTGTTAGCCTTGTGTCCACAACCACACGCCTGTGTGCACTCATGCATTCTCCACCTCCCTGTCCTCAGCTCTTCCAATCCCCTGAATCTTTGGGGTTCTAGGAAAACCAAAGCTCCAAAGCTAGGAGAGCTGTGGGAATTGTATGGGTTGTTCTGCTGGAACTAGATGAAAGGTTTAAAGGGTGGAAATTAAAAACCACAAAGGATGTTTATTAGGAGTCCCAAAGAGCATGACTCTCCTGTCCTGGTCAGGTTCTTTAAGGAGGGCTCATGTGAACACCTCACGGACGAGCCAGAAAGGGTGAAGTGTGTGACCAGGAGAATGCTGTGGGCTCCTGGGCGGGCGATGCCTTTGCCATGCAGGACCCTTTTATGGCCACAGTGGTCTGCTTCACCTTCTGCAAACGGCCCGCCCTTGACCCACGAGCTAGATAAATCTGAATTGTGCTTCTGTTTATAGGAACCTCATGGTTCCTGCTGATGATAAATTTTGGAGTTTCCAGATCTATCAGAGCGTGGGGCTTGAGGCTGGTTGGTTTCTCTCCAGCCCTGCTGGTTTCATTTTGCAAAAAGGGGAAACAAGGAGAGAGGGAGAGAAAAGGGATCCTCGGGGGCACCCAAGCCAGGTCCTGTCTCTAGAGGCCAGAATCTTCAGGAAGCTCAGCGTCCCTGGAGAGAAGGAGAAGCTTCTGTAGCCTAGTGGATTCAGCACAAGGCAGCCCCAGGGTGGGGCCGGCAGCCCTGGGAATGCTGACGTGCTCTGAGCCCACCCAGAGCTGGTGATACAGGAACCACACTGGTGCAGATGGGGCCGTAGGGGTCACCAGGTCCAGCACCCATATTACAGATGAGAAAACTGAGGCCCAGAGAGGGGAGGTGCTCATGCAGTGTCACCCAATGAGTCGGTGTTAGGTAAGCCAAAAGAGCTTTCATTCTGAGCAAAGGAAGACAACAGAGTTAAGCCCAGAGCACGCATTCCTCTTTCTTTGTTAGTTGGCCTTGTGATGCTGTTTACATGTCCTTTTCTTATTTCAAGAGCGTGTTCCCTCTCTTAACCAATTAATGCATCCCTGTCAACCTTTGGCCACCGCTGCCTCTTCAAACCCAGAGGAGTTGAGAATTTCCAGCCAGCTGGAAGGGGAGGTACCTGAGAGGCCCCTGGCCAATGTGCCTAGCTCTCAGGATCAGCTTGACCACGGCAGAGAAGCTTCTGGGGTCTCCGTGCTGCCTGTGGGGGAGAAACAGCCAGAGGCCCCTGGCCTGGTGGTCTCCCACCATTCCCAGCATCATCCCATCTGCCAACCGCCTTCTCCAACAGGAGGCCCTCAGGAGCCCCACCAGGCGTGGGGACCAAAACCAGGGAATGGGGTCAAGGGGGATCTGGCCTTTCCGAAGCCCACCTCCCCTGGATATCTCCAGACGGAGCCTGGGAGTGTCAAGGTTGTGCAGGAGATCGTCCTTGGGGAGCCAGGGCACCATAGAGGTGAGGCTACCGACCCGGGCACCCCAGATCTGCCGCACCAGCACGTGTCCTACGTGCCCGGGGCCCCCATCCTGCCTGAGGGCTCAAGGGAGGCCACACAGCAGCCTTCAGGGACAGAACCAGAGGACACAGAGGGAAGTCACCGTGACGTGGAGCTGCTGGAGTATGAGCTTTTGGGAGACCTGCGCCAGGAGGGGCCACCTCTGAAGGGGGACCATGGCAAAGAGAGGAGGGGGGGCAAGGATGTCGATGAAGACCGCGACGTGGACGAGTCCTCGCCCCAGGACTCCCCTCCCTCCCCCGTTGCCCCGGGTCTGCAGAGCTCCCCAACCCATGGCGGGCCACCCCCCGAGACAGTTTCCAGAGGAGCCACTGGCTTCTCCGGGTTCCCAGCTGAGGGTGCCATCTGCCTCCCTGTCGATTTCCTCTCCAAAGTTTCCACAGAGATCGAGGCCTCAGAGCCCCCTGGGCCCAGTGCAGGGCCTGCGGCGGAAGGGCAGGACACGCCCCCTGAGTTCACCTTCCACGTGGAAATCAAAGCCAATGTGCAGAAGGAACAGGCACATTCAGAGGTGGATTTGGAAGGGCCTGCACTCCTAGGGCCCCCTGGAGAGGAGCAAGAGCCCCAGGGCCCTTCTGAGGGAGAGGACACAAAAAAGTCTGACCTTCCAGAACCATCCGAAAGGCAGCCTGCAGCTGTTCTGCCCGGGAAGCCCGTCAGCCGGGTCCCTCAACTCAAAGGTCTGTGTCTTGAGCTCCTTCACTCCTTCCCAGCGACCTCGTGTGCCACCCAGGCTTCGGGCACTGCCACCGAGCTTCCGGCCCTTCCTTGAGTCCTGCTGCTTCCAAGGTTCCCAGGGATAAACCGCTCCACCGACCAGCCGGGCACTGCTGCGCACCCTCCTACGGCCTCCTCCTGCCTCTCAGGCTCTGGTAGCACGCGCTGCCCTCACGCTTGCCCGCCATTCTGCATGTCACCAGCCCCCGCCCAGTGCTTTCCGCCCCATTCGTTTCTCTGGCCACTTGAATTATTTACATGGGTCCACCAGCCCACAGCTGGTGGGTGTGCCGCCCCCCACAGGGCAGATCACAGCCGGTTCACTTATGTGCCCTAAATTCATTGTCTAGACCCCTCCCAAGCCTTCCGAGGGGGGCAAAATTAGCCCCACTTTGCAAACAAGGAAACTGAGGCTCAGAGAGGGAAGAAAGTAACTCACTGAAGGTCACCAAGCAGTAGGTGACAGAGCCACCACATTAACAATCTGGGTGGGTCTGCTGTGCAAGTTATACTCTACCCTGTTCAGCACAGCGCCTTCTAGAAGGTTCTCCGAGCCCAGAGACACAGAGGCTGTGAGCCTTCCTGTGCTGCTCATCCATGGAGAACACATCCCATGCAGCAGATGACACACATGTGAGGATTTCGGGGGTAGCCGAGAGCCTATGCTGAGCCTTCTGCCCAACCACCCCCACCCCTACCTGCCCTGCCTTGTGACAGGGGAGACAATGAGCAGAAACAAAACATTCCTGTCCCGAATCTTCTCCTCCTCCCTCGGCAGAGCCCAGGGACCCTGTGCTGGGATTACAGGGGCCTTAGCCCCAGCCTGCTCGACCACAGCAGCCTTCAGGTGCTAGAGAGGTAGGAGGGGAGATTCCTTCATGTTGGGGTCTCGGAGGGGAGATTCCTCCATATTGGGGTCTCTGTGTCCTGTCAGGAAGATGAGGAGGCCAGAGGAGCCCTCAAGGCTACACGTCGGGCACATTCATACATTTAGGACCTCTAGCATTTGGAATTATTTGCAGGGCCCAGAAATGGGTGTTACTTGAGCCATCCATTGCAAACCTCTGTTACATTTTTATTAGATTTTACTTGTCAAGAGAATTTATAAATGTTGTAGATAAAGGAATCTGTATTAAAAATTGAAGACCAAAAAAAAAAAAAAAAGAAAGAAAAAGAAATCATATATCCTGTTTTAAAATATCCTAAATTCCAAATAGTAGGGGACAAATAACTGTGATGTGGCAGGTTATAACAGCGTTTCCTGAAATGGTGTTTGGTGAACACTGGCTGTTGATAGATGTATCCAGGGGAAAAAGGGTCCCATGGTCCAATTAGTTTGGGAAAAACAGGCTAAGCAATGTGAAGCAAAGTTTGCTGCAGCAGGACTTGTCAGAACCTTTAATATTCTAATGCACATTATGACCCTCTGAGAAAGATACAGAGTATGGAGTTCCCAAATTTATGTGATCCCACCTGCCAACATCTCCTGGAAGAGGACCTGTTCAGTAGCACCCAATTTGGGAAGTGCACATCTAGCAGCTGCTTTTGTTGTGATGTGGTGGCAATGGTTGATTTGGGCAAAAGGTGTGAATCTGGTCCACCTGGGGCTCTTATTAAAATGCATATTCCTAGGCCCCACCTTAAGCTTACAGAGTCTTGGGTGGGCCCAGGAATCTGTGCTTTTTCAACCAGTCCCAGTGGTTCTGCTGCATAGTCCGTTGTGCAAATCTCCAGGCTAGATCACCAGTTCAGACACTCTAGAAATCCAGGCTCCAGTAGCCAGTATGAAGCTGCAAGAGACCCATTGACCTTTTGGCAGGGGGACTATGATATTGAAACCAAAGATGAAAATCTAGAATCAATTTTCAACAAAGGATGTCAACAGAAGGAAGGGACGGGTTAGAGACAATGCTGGCAGACATGTGGTTTCACCAAGGGGTGTGGCTTTTACACACAAAAGCCGTCAGTGGTTTGGGTCTAAACTCCAGAGATGATCTGTTAAGATGTTTGGCAGTAGTTTGTAGCTAATTTGGGAAAATGGCAAGGGTTAGTCCCCCTGGGGAGGGCCCGTAGGTGGCGAGAAGACCCTCCCGGGCTGGCATGGAATGGGCTTGTTGGAGGGCAGCTGGGGCTGGTGAGTGTAGCCCCCATTAGTGAGGGGCAGGCTCTGGGCAGAGCACTCACCCTGTTTGGTGACAACATGAGTTGGGGGGGGGGGTCCTACAGAAGGCTGGAGCATAGCTGAGCTTCCCCAACTGTGGCCCTGGGGCCTCCAAATGCCCCTCCTTGGCATAGAGGTGGTCCCTTGCTGGATGAGGCTGACCCTGGCCCAGACGGGAAAGGAGCCTGTGAGAAATGGGATCTGCACTGTCTCCGATCCCCATCACCCCCGTGCCCTCGTGTGCCTCGAACAAGTTTTCACTGTGCCCCCTCTGCATGTCCCCACCCTCGGCCAGCCTGCTCCAAGCAATGACCCCAGTGTGCTGTCTTGATACTAACAACGAGAGACAGATTCAAGGGGAAAGAAAATCAACTGGATTTCCACTGAGCCCAACTGAACAAAACACGTTGCACTAATCCCGGGAAATCAGCGGTAACTACATCCAGCTCGTTCTGGGAGCTGTGCAAATGGGTGTAACTTACGTTCTCATTTTATATCTTATCAGCTCGCATGGTCAGTAAAGGCAGAGACGGGACCGGAGCCGATGACAAAAAAGCCAAGGTAAGCTGATGAAACCGTGAGCCTCCGCCAACGTCCGGTTTATCAGGAAGCCATGCTTGTCTGAATTACTTTGTATATTTAACATGTGCAGAGCATCTGCCACTGAAGGATGACTGTCATTAGAAGTGCTTTGTATTTTTGTGCAAACTTTTCAAGTTCCAGCGTTTATCCATTTTGATGCTTCTGCCAGGGAAGGGCGATCAGCAGGTTAATGAATGAGGGCTCCTAATTGCAACGTCATTAGCAGAGTTGAAATGAGATGTTCGCAGTAAACGAAGATATATTTGAATCCTCTGCGGTTAAGTTTGAATTTTGCACATCTTACACTTCCCACTGCAGATCTAGGATCAGCAAACATCTATGTTCACACACACACACACACACATTTAAGGTGTATAGAGAATATCATTTACTCAGGTGGCTGAGGGAGTGTTGATCAAGGACCTCTCACCTAAGGTGGAGGGTTCTGGAAAAGCCTGAGAAAAGAGGACCGTGAGGCAGGCCATGAAGGAAGTGTACAGGAGGGTTGCTGGGGCAGAGGTGGGAGCAGTATTCTGAGGAGTAGGAACAGCACAGCCAAGCCCAGAAGCATGAGGAAATGACGCGTGCTCTGAGAACTCTAAGCAGATGGGTTGGTTGCCGCGGAGCACCGGGAGGGGCTGACGATGCTGGGAAGGATAGTCGAGGAGGGAAACCTGATACACGCCCTAAATGCTAAGTGGACACGTAGTACAGTAGGCGCCATCTTGAAATCTTGCCAAGAGGCCAGTTTGACGTCAGCTTTGGTTGGTCTTCAGAAACCAACCCAAGGAACCGTGAAGGAAGAGGCTGCTCCCACCAAAAGCACATCCACGGCCATGCTGGCTTTCTTAGTGCTTCCTGTCAGCTGTAGTTTCCTCCCTTAATGACTTTGCATCCTGGAAAATTCTCCTGTTGCTGCACAGTAATGTTTCCCCAGGAAAATCCCAATGTGGCCCTAGATGAAGACCTATTTTTCTTAAAGGCATCTACAATTTCCAGTATAAATTCTGCCTGAAACTTCTAGGTCTTAACCTGTCCCAGAGCCCTGATGGGGTCCTCAGATGCAGAGTGTAGCCCCAGGAGTTGGATGGCATGTGTTTTGCTGCCCTGTAGGAAGGCAGGGTTTGGCGTCACAAGACCCCGGTGAGGCAGCTGAGGGGCTTGCAGGGACTTGGGGGGCCCTGCCCTGGATGCGTGAGGCCACAGCTGTTAGGCAGTCGTGATGCACATTAGGGGAATCCAGCCTCATGTGTGCATGCATTCCTTTCTTCACTCATTTGCACACTTGGGTACTACATCCCCGCCCTGGACAGCAAGGGGTCAGTTCTTTCAGGAACCTTAGCCAGGTGGGGAGCGCTGTTGGCAGAAGGGGGGATTGTGCAGCTGGAGAAGGAGTACCCACCCCCAACTTTTCTTGTCACCAGCTCCAGGACTGCAGCTTGTGTCCCTCCCCTCACACCTTTCCTACCCCTTGGGCCCTCCTCCTCACCATGGCTGGTTGGCACAGAGGGCCTCAGTCATTTTGGGGAGGAGGTTCCAAGGTCAATGAGGAAACAAACCCAAGAAGCCTAATGAAGTCTGTGGTCAGGACCCTGCTTGGTAGTTCTGACTTCCTCTCTGAAACACCTCTAGACTAGGCCTCTGGGTTTTACGCCTGAAGGTGTGACCCGCTCCTCCTCCCCACTCACCTCCTCCACCAGAGCCATGTCAAAGTCCCCCAGAGCCAGTTAGGACAAGCCATCGTCCATCAGTTTCCCTCTCCTCCAAGGGGCAGCTCTGTCCGTGAGGTTGTCCACTCCGCTGACTCTTGGTCTGTTAGCCATCGCCTCACCCAGGCTGTATCGTTAGGCAGAGTGTGTTCAAGAGTGAACACTGGCCAGGTGAGGAGTCACCAGATAGTGTTAAGTTTTATTTGAGATATTAATCAGAAAGTTGTGTGTATGTGTGTGTGTGTGTCTGTACGCATGTGTGTGTGCCTGAGGTATGAGGCAGAATCTTTAAGACTTGGAGCAGGCACATCATGATTTTAGCAAGCCTCTGTGTGGCAGAAGGTGGCCAAGGGTTAACAGACCAGCATGAGCTCCTCGCCTGGAATTTAGCAGAAAGTGGGGCCCTTCTGATCCATGACACATTGGGGATGTTTTCTTGAAAAACATCGTAAGAATCATATGCTTTGGCAATCTCCATTAACTTTTTGGGCGCGAAACACCTTTAAACCAGTGATCTCCAAATTGGTGGTGGGGGGGGGGCAGCCCAAGAAGATCCAATGGGCTAAAGAACATTCTAGAACTTCTGTTCTTTTTTTTTTTCTCTTCTCGTTTGCAAGTTCCTATGTTGGCATCGTAGTATATGTATTTAACTGATAAATAAGTACAAGGACGGTAGGGTGTGTGGCCACTTTCTGTTCTTAGGGATGAGAAGGATGGATAAGGGTACGTGATCCAGACAGTTTGGAGATCACCGCTTTAAACTGTTACCTGCCTTGTTTATTTTTAGTTACTGTCCTTTTTCAGTTTGTTCCCCTCCCCCATGTGCTGACTTTTATTTTGATTTTATTTATGTTTATGTTTAAGACATCCACACCTTCCTCTGCTAAAACCCTGACAAATAGGCCTTGCCTTAGCCCCAAACGCCCCACTCCTGGTAGCTCAGACCCTTTGATCAAACCCTCCAGCCCTGCCGTGTGCCCAGAGTCATCTTCCTCTCCTAAACACGTCTCTTCTGTCACACCCCGAACTGGCAGTTCTGGAGCAAAGGAGATAAAAGTCAAGGTAAGGAAACCACCTTTGAAAAGAATCAGGCTGCTCTCGTACGGTTTTCAAATGTGTGTTGTTTTTAGCCACAAAAGACCTTCCTCCCGATAAACTCTTACCCTGGAAGCACCGTGCAGAGCAAGGACAAGTCTGGTTGGAACAGGAAAGGGGGGCATGGCACCATTTTTCTCAGCTCCCGTTAGTCCCTCACAGCGGCCCCCGCAGCACCCGATGGGACCCTGACTTGAAAATCCCACCCTTTGGCAACTGAGAGAGTGTCCAGATTGCCTTCATTGGGGTTGGATATAAGGCCTGTCCCGCAAGGTCACTGCTCTGCTGAACCATCTGTGGTCTTTGGTGAATGTCAGTTTCTTTTTTGAGTTTGTGTTATGTGTCAAGGTCAAACCCAGTAACTGCCCCCAATCATCAGGCTGGCGGGGGCGGGGGGGGGGGGCTCTCAACCTTTGGGCCGTTAGCTTATTGGCGCTGATGTTCAACCCGCCAAAGGCTCTTAGCGCACTCAGGAGTCACTGAGACCTTAGCGTTGTTTGGGAGAGAACAAAAGAATGACCTAGCTCCATTAGCACTCGCGGTCAAGTTCATCAGTGTCTCCAAGTCTCTCTGGTGAAACCAACCACCATCAGTCAGATAAATCCCTACGGAGAATCAGAAAACGGCTGTCCGTACAGGAATGTCCTGCCCATGACGGGCCCTGGGTGGATAAAGAGCTTGATCCTCACTATAAGCTCTGTTGTGTTTTTTATAAAACACATTCGCACAACTCATGCTGATACCTCTTGAAAACAGTTCCTTTAGGAGAAAATGGTAGTCAGGGCACTTGGCGTTTGGGTGGGGCTGTGGGTTGGTTTACTGACAGACCCATGAGACTGCAGAAGACATTTGTCGCATCGTAGCAGGCAAAGGGTCGTTTTGAATCTTAGCCTTATTTTGAATCCAGGCAGTTGAGTGGGACTGGCATGGACTCTAGGTGATAATAACCTTCCCCAGTCATAAAAACCACTGTGCCATGCTTCGGTTTACAGGGGGCGGACGGTAAAACGGGAACCAAGATCGCCACACCCCGGGGAGCGGCCCCTTCAGGCCAGAAAGGCCAGGCCAATGCCACCAGGATTCCGGCGAAAACCACGCCCTCCCCAAAGACCCCGCCGGGCACTGGTAAGAAGAAGATTCTCTGGACTTGAGATCAGGGGAAGCTGTCAGTCTGTGCTCTTCTCATCTCTGAAGGCCCCTGACAATTAGTCACTTCTGATAGCTGACGGGCACCTGCAGTTCACTAACCACCGGATGCTCATTTTCTTTGTAATCCTTTTGACAATTTTCCGAGGTAGATAATTGAATCCCCTCTTTTGATCAGTGAAGAAATCAAGGCCCTAAGAATTTGCATGTGTAAATCTAAGCAGCTCACTTGAAGCAAGAGGAGAATGCAGCCCTGTGATTAACAAGTGGCAGGAAAGGAGATTCTCTGAGGTTCTCTAAACCCCAAGTCCTGGGCCCCAGGGAGGTGTTTTTCAGCCCCCAAGTGAGACGTGTGGCTCTGGATAGGTCACTATGGGTGACCTCACACTGGGTGTGGTCCCTGCACATTTGAAATTGCTGGGGGTGGGCCCTTTGGCAGGACCTGAGCCTCCTGGCTGAGCACTTACTCACTGCGTCCAATCCCCTGTGCCCATGTGAGTAAAACCCAGTTAGTTTTGGGTTCCAGGCAGGCTCCAGTCAAGCGATTCTGTTCCCAGGGGTGCTCTACAGAGTAGAGTTGCCTTCTTTGGGGGATGGGAGACAGCCAGGCTGAGCCCCCCTCTCCCATGGCCTCAGGGGTCTGTCCCAGGCAACTGGGGACATCCAGCCTGTGTTGGCCTTGGGGTGGTGCTCAGGGGCCTGTGGATGTTGTACAGGCCTGAGAGGCCTGGACTGGTCAGTGGTCTCTCTGCCCTGCGCTGGCCCAGGCGGGGAGCTCCGAGCCCTTGGTGTGTGTGTGTTTGCTGTGGTGTTTGCCTACTTGCCCTGGGGTGGGGCCTGCCCTTTGCTCATTAACGCCCACTGGTTGGTTTCTCCTTGCATATAATTCATATGCTAATAAGGGTAATTCACAGAATTGTGATTGGATTTTATAAATGATTTTGATCCTGCTTTTCTTTACTTGGCAGGATCAAAATCCTAGCTAGCTGACTCACACGGCTGGAGTCCCGGCTGGGAACGAAATCATGCCTTTCTCTTTGGATCTTACCTGCTTTTGGGTGGCAGCTTGCAGGTGCACAGATCTCCCCTGTGGGCCACCTTGACCTGTTTCCTGCTGGCCAGGACCCCCCTGCCCCTGCTTCCTGAACACATTCCCTGCCAGGCTTGCCTCTGCCATTTGGCCCCAGCTGGGCATGGCTAGTGCCTGCAGCATGAAAAACTCGCTGAGGCCCCGTTTAAGCTTGATTATAATGAGGCTTTCTGTGGATTTTTCTTTTTAAGCTACCAAGCAAGTGCAGAGAAAACCACCCCCTGCAGGGGCAAAATCTGAGCGAGGTAATTCTGAGGCCGCTTTGCCCCGTGGGGCACCTTTGCTTTTCGTGTGTGGCTATTTGCTGGCTTAGGTTTCCAGAGCAGAGAGGACCCGCTTCTGAAACGTGGGTTTCACACGTTGAACCTGAACGCAGAACCGTCAGAATTCCTGCTCCCTGTGTGTGGCTAATGCAGATGTTGTCTGTCCGATGGACCTTTCTAGTCCTTCGTGTTCTCGTTTCCTCCAGCTGAGACTTTGGTGGGGGCAGGGAGCGTGCGTCCCCAGCTGTTTGTGGGTGCTGGAAGCTTGGAGCAAGCTTAGGTGTGACGTTCCTGCAGGCATTTATTAAACACACGTGTATTAAACACTCATCCCTGCGCCGTTACTACATCCAGCCTTCAGATCAGCGCTGTGGGCTGTGACTGCGCTCCCCATTTTCCAGATGAGGATACAGGCTTAGGAGGCTGAGTGGCTTGCCCAAGGTCAGTCTGCAATTACGTGGTGGCGCAGAAAGGATTTGTAGCCAGCACCAAGCCCAGTGGTCAGCCTGTGTGCCTGGAGGCAGGAGCAGGGGATGGAGGGACGGGGGCGGGGAAGAGGGGACTGAACCTGTAGCGGAGGCCCCGTCTGTTGTTTCCCTTTGTGGAAAAGGAGAAAAAAAAAAAAAAGCTTCATTTGCCCTGTTGCCACAGAGCTTGACAACATTAGGAACATCCAACAGATGTGGAAATTCAAACAAAAAAGTGGCGGTAGCTCTTCTCTTGACAAGAGAAGTCACTTTTTTTGCTGCCTTATTGACCCTTCTAACCAAGAGCCATCCTTCTCCAGGTTGGAGCCTGCAGGTCCCTGTTTGGAACAGATGGTTCCTGGGGCCAGGGGTCAGGGGACCTGGGAAGCTTGGAGGCAGCAGTAGAGCTCAGCCACCCCCAGAGCTGAAGGGAGCCAGGCCCTCACGCAGGCTCAGAGTCTGGCCCCATGGTTCTCAGACTCCACTGTGCGCAAGAACCCCCAGGGAGCTAGTGGGGCGCCCAGGTGGGCAGCTCAGGTCATAATCTCGTGGTTCATGAGTTCAAGCCCCATGTGGGGCTCTGTGCTGGCAGCTCAGAGCCTGGAGGCTCCTTTGGATTCTGTTCTCCTCTCTCTCTGCCCCTCCCCTGTGAGTGTGGGACTCTCTCTCTCTCTCAAAAATGAACATTAAAAAAAAGAAAAGGAATTCCCCAGGGGGGCTTGGGAAGGCCCGAGTGCAGGCCTCTCAGCCCAGAAGGCTCAGTCATGCCAGGTCTGGATGGGCCCAAGAATCTGCATCTTACGGGTCTCATTCCTGACTCGAGGCTCTGGACCCTCTGATGCAGGGGCTTCTGGGTCACACTTGCAGAAACACTGCTTCATGGGGCAGATGGAACAGTAACTACGGAGAGGACAGAGGCATGGGAAGTGCTGGGTGGAGGCTGCTAGGGGGCCCAGGACTGAGTCTGTTGGGGAGAGAACAGTCCCAACAGCCTTCCTGGAAGTTTGCAAAGGTGACAGATCACCGTGCATGGACGCAGTGGGGGAGGGAGTTGTTGGGGAGGGCACAGGAGGGCAGGGCAAGGCAGGGGACCACGGCACGAGGCGGCTTGGCTTGTCCGGAGAGCTAGGGACGGGTGGACACGAAGCAGGCATACTGTCGGGGAGGGTGTGCAGGGGCCTGCTGAGATAGAGGCCTTGAACTTGCTGAACAGCTTAGAAGTCACCCAATGGGCAAAGTGTCTAATAGATCCAGACACGGGCGGCCCCCTGGTCCTGTCACCGTGTCACCCTTCTTCAGGGAAAAGGCATGTAGAATTGCACTAGTTTTACAAAGCACATCTACACGCATCCGTGCCTGGTGCCCCTCACTGCGGCATTCTAATTCTTTCTGGGTTCCATTTGAGGCCCCTGAGCTCCAAGACGGAACGTGACTTGTCTGAGACCACACAGCGTGTTGGAATCTATCTCTTGACTCCAGGGCCGTGGGGCAGAGATGGTCCCCTTGCGGAAGGCTACTGGGTGGTCCTTGGTGACCACTCTGCTGCTTCTCTGGGAAACAGGGAGTCTCTGTCCCTAAGCAACAAGGCCCAGAGGGAGAGACATTTCTCTAGAAAATGAGAGCAAGGGCAGCCTCCTGCTGGGTTAGCTGAGCTTCTGGCCTTGTTCCCACCTGCTGAACCAGCTCTGCGTCTGGGAGTGGGCTCTCAGGACAGGCAGCCCCCAGGGCCTTGTCTGGCTCCCTCCCACCCCAAGCACTGGGCTCACCCGCTCCTCTCTCTCCAGGTGAATCTGGGAAATCTGGGGATCGCAGTGGCTACAGCAGCCCCGGCTCCCCAGGCACCCCCGGCAGCCGCTCCCGCACCCCGTCCCTGCCAACCCCGCCCACCCGGGAGCCCAAGAAGGTGGCGGTGGTCCGCACTCCACCCAAGTCGCCATCTTCAGCCAAGAGCCGCCTGCAGACGGCCCCCGTCCCCATGCCAGACCTGAAGAATGTCAGATCCAAGATCGGCTCCACCGAAAACCTGAAGCACCAGCCAGGAGGCGGGAAGGTAAGGGAGCTTGGAGGCTGGCTGGGCGTTTGGTGGCCCCGGGACGCCAGGAGAAGCTGTGTGGGTCCCCCCCCCCCCCGTGGTGACTCTCACCTCACATGGCACCCCAGTCCCTCCCAGATCTCTTCAAGGAAAGAGCACATTATGGTTCAATTCGGTTTTGGGGTCACCACCAAGCCGTGAGTGCCCTCCCTTCTCAGGGGAGAGAAAGTACTGGTTCTTTCCTTCCCTGTTTGAGCCCCTGCTGACTGGACAGTATCTGAGATTACCGGGTTGGTTGTATCTCCATGACTTGGGGGTTCTCAAAGTGGAGGCACCCACAGAGGCTCCCCAACCTGTCTTGTATTTAGAACATGACACAAGCACTCCATAGGTGAGTGTCTCTGGCATTCGTTGGACATTAGGTTAGGTTTCTCTTGAATCCCCAATTCTGGGGAAATTTGGGGTGCTGTTTTGAACAAATCTTTGAATTTCCTAAAGGTAGAGAAACGTGAGCTTCCAAGGGCCTAAGGTATTGGGAGGTGGGGACTGACCCGGACCTCCTTCCTCCTCTTCATGTCGCTGTCCGGGTTGTATGTGTTTCCTAAGGCTGACGTAGAAAATACCACAGACTGGGGCAGCTTATGTAACAGAAGTTTCTTTCCGCACAGTTCTGGAGGCCAGAATACCAAGATCAAGGTATCGACAGGCCTGGTTTTTTATGAGGTCTCTCTGCTTGGCTTGTGGATGGCCGCCTTCTCGTGTCCTCTCATGGTCTTTTTTCTGGGTGCCTCTGTGTCCCAGTCTCTCCTTCCTAGAAGGACACCAGTCATAGCGCGTTGGGGTCCCTCTTTAAAGACCTCATCTCCAAATACAGTCGCATTCTGAGGCACTGGGCGTTAAGACATCAGCCTATGAATTTGGAGGGGACACAGTTCAGCCCGTAACAGCCTGCCTCCCCCTCCAGCTCCAGGAAGGGGAATGGAGAAGGGAGAAGAGGTGGCATGTGGGGGGGACAGGGGACCAGGACTCTGCTCTTTGGAGCACAGATGTGTTCGCCTCCTGGGCGTGGGCTGTGCTGAGGGAGCATTACAGCATCCGGGACTGATGCTTCCCTCTTAGTTAGAGCCACGCGCCTCCCCCACAGCGGGGGCCTTTGCAGGATTGATGTTATTTATCGCTCTTGGCTGGGTCTGGGGCACCGCGAAGGGAGGGCGTCTCAGGGCTTTCTGTCCATGTTGATGCCTTAATTGAACCTTGTGCCTTGGTCCCCATGGAGCTTCAGGGCCTCCCCCTGGCCTTTCCCATCCTGGGGGCTGAACCTGCCCATTTGGGAGGCCTGGGTGCCTCCCGGGGTAAAGCCCTAGGTCTCATGGCTGCTGGTCTTTGGTCTACAGAGTTGGCCCTGGGCCCATGTTTACTTTTCTGCAGTGTTTGCCTTGGCTGCTCCTTGTAAAGATGCCCATCTCCTTCTGGAAGGGGCTGGAAGCTGGGGCAGCTGGGTGTGGGCTTGAAGTTGACCCCTCTGGAAGCTTCTTGGCAAAGGGACCTGCAGGGACAGTGTTTCCAGGGTGGTGGGGTGTTGGCCACTGGCGGTCGCACACGCCCCTCGGCACCGAGAGCGTCTGGTGCGTGTGCCCTGTTTTCGTGGCATAAAGTGAATGTTTGCTCCTTGCTTTGAAAAAGGAAGAACAAGACCCCCACACAGCCAGTTCTGCACCTACGAGAAGATGACGTGGCTGTGACCAGCGTCTCACCACGACTCGTTACTGCAAGAGAGAAACTGTCACCATCAGCATCTCCAGCCTACGGGCTGTCACACAGCCACAAACACTCACCTCTTACTGCCGGCCCAGGCTGCACCCCTGCCAGTCCAGGCTGCACCCCTGTCTTAGCCCAGGCTGCACCCCAACCAGCCCTGAGTTCCTCTGACATCGGCCTGGAAGGTGTGGCTACCCCTGGCCCAGCTCCAGCAGCTCTGCAGAGAACTCAGGGCCGGGGCTGAGCATTTCCCACTGAAGATGCTTCCGGGGCTGGAATCTGCCCCTCGCACCCAGGGCTGCCAGGTCTGTGGGGGAAGAGGAGTCCGGTGGGAGTCACAGTTCGTGCTGTGAGACCTAAAGTTCTTATGAGGTTGTCGAAAACGAAAAAACACGTCAGCAGGGCCTATGGTGGTTCCATGTGTGCTAAGTGTGTTCGTGACAGGATCAAGCGTGCTTTCCTTATTGAGGAGCAGAAAATCGTTGTGAAAGTGTTGAAGGCACAAGCACAGAGTCAGAAAGCTAAATAAAGAAATGAAGCTTTTTTGAGTAATAAAAAAAAATCAAAGGCTAAAAAAAAAAAAAAAATGCTCAGGGTGGCAACGCTCACCACTTGGGATGCAGGCACCAAGCTGTCCAGTGGGTTAAAGGGGAAGAGGGTGACTATTCAGGGCTCTTTGGGGGGAGGAGGCAGGGAAGTACAAAGGGAGGAGTAACAGCTTCCCTTAAATCCCATGGAGGACCCAGAAAACTGTCTGAAATAAAGAAATCTTCAGCCATGTCAAAGAGCAACACTAATCTCCAGGGGAAATGAAGAGAAAAGAAACAGAGAAGAAGGCACGCGGGCTCCATGGAGAAGGCCTGTAAAAGGCCCGGACTGTAGTCTCCTGAGGTCTCCTTGAGACCTTTGGGGCCCTGTGGCCTCCCACAGTGCCTGACATGCAGCAAGTGGCGAGGGTGTTTATTTAGGCTGCAAAAGGGCCAGTGCCCAGTCTGAAGAATAACACAGCTCCCTGCATAGACGCTCCCTGCATAGATGTTCACACGGAAGGAAGAGGAGCCCGAGGGCTCAGATTGTAAACCTGCAGAGACTGAAAACCACAGCAGATTGATGTACATCAGTGGTTGGAAAAAAAAAAATGCAAAATACCTGTTTACTGCTTTGTACTTTGCTCTGTTTTCGTGATTTGCTACTGTGAGCAGGTATTGCTTGAAGAGTCCAGAATGAAATTATTTTTTTTAATGTTTATTTATTGAGAGAAAGAGAGCACGAGCACACAGGCAGGGGAAGGGCAGAGAGAGAGGGAGACACAGAATCTGAAGCAGGCTCCAGGCTCCGAGCTGTCAGCACAGAGCCCAACACGGGGTTCAAATCCACGAACTGTGAGATCATGATCTGAGCTGCAGTCGGACACTCCATGGACTGAGCCACCCAGGCGCCCCAGAACGAAATTCTTTTTAAAAGAAAACGCAGATAAGCCTTGGCCACTTTATCAGAACTCCCCACTGCAGGTGTGAGTGATGTGAAATTGGCATCCTTTTATCCTGGAGAGGGTGCAAATCAGTACCATCCTTTCGGACATAATGAAGGAATGTCTAATTCTGCTAAACCTGTGATCTGTCAAAGAGTCTTTGCCTCCTTCCTCTGGACTCAACTGAAGGTCACCTTGAGATCTTTGGGTCCCCATAGCCTCTCACAGAGCAAGAAAAGTGCTGTGTACTCTAAATCGAGGAAAGAAAGAAAACCCAAAACTCAGAAAAAGCTCTAAGCACAAAAGTGTGCATTGAGGTTTATTTATAATTGCAAAGCAAGACAATTTGAAGTCTAATAATAGAGAGGTTATTAATGGTGATGCCACAGTATAAAATATTATGTAGCCACTAAAAATATCTTGGAAACATTTTTTATAAATATAAACATTTATAAATGTTATGCTGTGAAATTAAAAATAATAATAGTGTAGAAATTAAGTTTTGCCTACTATCTGTCTATATAAAAAGTTTGCAGAGAAGAAAATGAGAATATGACAAAATGCTGATAGTAAGTCATAGAGATTGTGTGTGATTCTTTTTCTCTGTTTTTTCCTTTCTTCCCGAATTTTCTACAATGAAAACATTTCTAATCAGAAAAACATGGACGGGAATATATTGTAACTGGAATTGTTACAGTAGATGATAGTAAAGCAAAAAATAGGAAGACATAAGAAGTCCATGTAATTTAAAGGGGAAATTTTTAAATACCAGGAATTAAACGGTATGACAGGACTTATCTGTTGTGGAATTCAGATGTTATGCCAATAATCCATATAGTCCGTAAAGAAAAATACCTATAAATACAGAGGAATAACAATTGCATTTGCCTGTTCCCTAACCTCAGTGTCACATGCAGTGGAACCTAATTGTATAACCTATCACCAACATTACCACAAATATTTGGGAATTACAAAATTGTCATGTGTCATTATCCAGTTTGGAAATGAAGAATGCCTCTTCCAAGTGCATTGGTAACAACTGGAGGTGTCCCCAATTGTACTTAGAAGGAATTCATAATTTTAATGCTTCTGTTATTTACAAAAATTAAGTGACTGCAGCATGGCAGTTATGTTTTTAGTGGAGGGAAAAAAAGAATACAAAAAATAAGAATGCAGATACAAAGAGAGGCACCTGGGTGGCACAGTTGGTTAGGCGTCCGACTCTTGATCTCGGCTCAGGTCATGGTCTCACAGTTTGTGAGTTCAAGCCCCGCATCGGAGTCTGCTTGGGATTCTTTCTGTCTCTCCCTCTCTCTGCCCCTCCCCTGCTTGTGCTCTCTCTCTCAAAATAAATAAACTTAAAAAAAAAAAAGTAGGAAGAAACTTGAAAACACAACCACACGGAGGGGCACTTGACCAGCACCACTAAGGATCACCACACTGAAAGTCACCTGTGTTATGGACTGTCCCCCACAATGTGATATGTCATCAGCAATTCAGAGAAGGCAGGACAGGCCCTCTTTGGAACCATCCTTGGTCTCTGAGTGCTAGGCTAGGCACATGGGCTGAAAGAAGACAGCGAGAAACTGCACCCTGGAGATGTTCAGACCAAAAGCAGATGGAAGCTTGAAGTGACAGAGCCAGGGTGGCCAGGGGCACATGGGTTTAGACTGGAGTTTTGTTCTTTACACAAGAGCTAAGGGGGGGTGCCAGCCGATAGAGGGAGGTCCCCGCTGGGTCTGCGGTGAACCAGCTGGGCATTTGTCCTGACAGAACAGGAGAGGACAGAGAAGGAGGAGGGCACAGCCTGCAGGGAGCCAGCCTCGGCTGCATGGTCAGTGGGTCGTGGGGACTGTGGTTGGGAGAATCAGAGTTGAATAACAGGGCGGGTGAGGGCCCAATGAGGTTAAGGCAACACCACAGAGGGCCCTCAGTGGCCCTTCTGTGTGGTCAGTGGGAAGCACAGGGCCCCAAGGACCGTCCAGGGTGGCGCTCACTCAGGGCCAAGGCTGCCTGGTCTAGAGAACCAGGGCGATGCCCGTGGCTGCAAGGGGTGGGAAAGGATTACAAAGTCATGGCCGGAAAAGGGCACGGGGGCCCAAACATGGGGTTGGTCTGGTTGGCTCTGAGCAGATGGAGCTAAAGTCACATCCTCTGAGGATGTTCAGGCCAGTGCCTGGGGTGTGCAGGCCCCCCAGCAGGACAAAAACCTGCAGGGGCCAAAGGGCCTTGAAAACCGGAGGCTGCAATACTCCAGGCGGCCACAAGATGGCAACAGAATGCCATGTCTGTCTCCATCCTGGAGCACTGAAATCTGTACCTTTAAAATTTATTATATTTGATGACAAAATTCTAGCTCTCATTTTAAAAAGCAGACACGTCGAACACTTAACATGGAATAAGTTAAGTCAATTTGTACCCGGGGTAATCTGCCTCTCCTGGGTCAGGGCCAGGTATAACTAAGCTAAGCCTGAGCTGAGGTGCCAGGTCCTGCGGAACAGGGCTGGGACCCTCCCCTGGGACAGCCCTGTGATTCCCTGACCCTCTGGGCACCTCTCCCTGTACATGGCATCTTTCTGAACAATCTTGTGTAAATCCCATCATTTTAAAGATGCACCGGGTATGTTGCCCCTAGTGAAGCCGAGCTGGGCCCAGCATGCACCAAGCTGTGCTGGAGCCTTGCCGGGGACAGCCGGTGGACACTGGGCCAGCCTGGGAGCTCCTGGGGCAGGACTGGGCCATCTGGGGCATCTTGAGAGCTCTGAGTTCAAACAGAATCAGATCAAGGCCGAGTGAGGGTTTGGGACAGCTTCAGGTCCTCTAGGAAATGGACGGAGCCCGAGTGGAACTGCCTTTAGTCACGCTCCACCCCAGCCTCTCCTCTAGGATCAAATCCTGACCACAGGAACTTCGCCCTTGACTGTGAGTCCCTGGAATCAAAATTTGGAGCCTCGAAAACATTGTTCTTTCCTTTGATGAGGATTTTCAGTGTCTGCCCAGAGCTGAGGCTCAATATCATACATGGTGCTCTAGCTGAGAAATTAAGTTTCAGGACTTCAGTTTTGTAATGCCAACCCTTTTATCCCCTTCTGTAAATCTAACATTCTGTAAAGGGTGTTGACTTAACTTGACGGCTAATAGTAATTCAGGTCTGCTTCGTCTATTGCCAAATCCCACAAAAAACATGTTGCCTTTTTGTGTGTGTGCGATTGGAATAAGAAAAAGCCACATTAAAAAAATTTCTATGTGTGTTGAAGATCTTGTTATTGCTTAATGTCTCTTGATTCGTTTGATGAATTTCTTTAAATGGATTAGTTCGGAAAACAAGGTTGTCTTCCTTGAAAAACTGGTAAGTTTTTATTGTCAGATAAGAAGAGTTAGGTAGCCCGTCATGTTTCCCTTTTTGTTTCAGCTTCCAGGAAGCTCGGAGTTAAATGTAATGATCAGTCTAATTGTCAGTCCTGATGACCTCTGCGTCTTTTACCGTTATCCTTTTAATGTTGTTTTAATATTTTGTGTTTGCGTGTGAGTGTTTTCTAATACTAAACAGCTCCAATTCCTTTGTGAAAGGCAAAGTCTGCTTCTGGGACTTACCCAGTGAAAAGTGATGAGTAAAAAATGATCCCCACAGAAGGAGATCATGTTGATTCCTTAAAAGCTGAAGGCGGCCTGAAGGGATTCAAAGATATTGCGCAGAGGGCGGCAGCAGTTCCTTAAGAAGCAGTGTGAGAAAGTCTGTTCCGTATGCTGTTCCCAGCACAGGCCTGGGCCGAGGCCCTGTCCCTGTAGCCCCTTGCTGGCAGGAGAGAATTTTGAAGCTCACAAGAGAGTGGTGTTTGTACTTGGTTGTGTGAGAACCCCGGCTTGAGGACAGCGGAGGTGAAACTTTGTTGTCACGTAGGTAGGCAGGTAGCCTGGGGTTAACTAACCACTGAGTCGAGAAGATTACTGAGCCCTCCTGGGCCTCAAGTGGCCTTCTCATCGCTATGTTAGGGGCATGGCAAGTGAGCAGGATGAGGTGGAATTAGATATTTACCCAACCTCTAAATGAGGGGTGATTTTTACATTTAAAAACCAGAGAAGAGGGGCACCTGGGTGGCTCAGTCGGTTGCACGTCCGACTCGTGATCTCAGGTCATGATCTCACGGTTCCTGAGTTCAAGCCCCGCATCGGGTTCTGTACTGAAGGGCAGAGCCTGCTCCGGATTCTGTCTCCCTCTCTCTCTGCCCCTCCTTTGCTTGCAGTGCTCTGTCTCCCCCTCAAAAATACATAAACTTTAAAACACGAAACAGAGAAGAAATGACAAAGGAAGAATTTGAGTATATAAAGATGTAAACAGTTGTAGGAAAAAAGTCACCAACGAGCAAAAAGGGGGCAAAGGAACAACTTTGTAATAAAAAAAAAAAAAAACCCGTAGAATTAGCTAACAATGCAATCCCATTTGTGTCAGTCAAAGCAAACTGATTCCTTTACATGCCTGATGCTGGCGGCCATGCAACGAAACGGACTTTCTTAATGGTGCTCACAGGGTAAAGTGACCCACCCCCTTCAGGAAGCCGCTTGGAGAGCTGTATGGAGAATTTTTAGAATATTTATAACTTTGACACTGCCATGAAAATAGTCCATAATATGGAAAGAGGTCCTTGCAGACGACGTTCATGGCGAGGCTGTTTCCATTATATGTACAATGGAATCGATACAAATGTCTGATCACACAGATATCACAAAATGGAATAGGACGTATTCTTTATTTTTTTTAACATTTACTTATTTTTGAGAGAGACAGTGCAAGTGGGGGAGGGGCAGAGAGAGAGGGAGACGGAATCTGAAGCAGATTCCAGGCTCTGAGCTCTCAGCACAGAGCCCAACGTGAGGCTCGAACCCACAAACCATATCATGACCTGAGCCGAAGTGAGATGCTTAACCACTGAGCCACCCAGGCGCCCAGAATAATCCTTCTGATGACTGTAGACAAGGCAGATGCTTAGGAGATGATGTTACTTGATAAAGCAAGATATATAATCGTACGTAAATAATTACCACCGTTTATATGTACGTGATGGTAGTTTTATTTATATCTGGGTGACTTCAAGGGAATATCACAAAATGAAATTGTGGCTGTGTTAGGGTGGCAGGAAAACCGTTTTTTGCTTTTTTTTAACTATTTTTCAAAATCATAATGTTATGTTACTTTTCTGATGAAAAATACATAGCTTTTTATTTATTTTCATATTTTGAGAGAGAGAGCGTGAGAATGGGGGAGAGGGGAAGAGAGAGAAGGTGAGAGAGAGAGAGAGAGAGAGAGAATCCCAAGAATCCCAAGCAGGGCTCCATCCCATGACCTTGGGATTATGACCTGTGTCGAAATCAAGAGTCAGACACTCAACCCACTGAGCCACCTAGGTGCCCCCATAGCTTTTAAGTTTAAAAGGAACATAAAAGATAATGAAAAAGGGGGTTTATGGGGCGCCTGGGTGGCTCAGTCGGTTGAATGTATGACTTTAGCTCAGATCATGATCTCACAGTTCGTGGGTTCGAACCCTGTGTTGGGCTCTGTGCTGACAGCTCAGAGCCTGGAACCTGCTTCGGATTCTGTGTCTTTCTCTCTCCTCCTCCCCGCTCGTGGTCTATCTCTTTCTCTCTCTCAAAAAAAAAAAAAAAAAAAAAAAAGAAACAAACAAACATTAAAAATTAAAAAAGAAAGAAAGAAAAATGGGGGCTTAGGTTTGTGCTTACCAAGGTTTTAGATCCAGACCAGTAAAATTAAGGAAAAAAACGGGATGAGGTCCAAGAGAAGATTACTGATTTTACTTTGTCAGGCTAAGGACATCTCAAAATGCTAAATACAATCTACTATCAATGTAATTTAATAACGAATAATTTAATAAAGGAAAGGCCATTTTCACACCAAAAAGTAGGATGGACAAAATTTTGCTGTCATGTCCTCATTTCCCCATCTTGCGAGGATCTGCGGCGCCCTCGATGTCTGGCTCTGGCTCTTGGGTCAGAGTTTGGGACCCTTTGTCCCGTAAGAGCCCGGCCAGGGCTCCGACCCCCAGCCACAGCCATCCTCACAGTCCTGGGTCTCTGGAGCCGCACGCTCCGCGCCCCCCTCCCCACACCAAGGCGTTCACAAAGGCCACAACTGAGATCCCGCATTGCCAACATTTCAGAGAGCGAGGCTGGCTCTTAATCGGGAACTCCAGTTATCAGTGATTAATAGAAACGAAGGCACAGTTTACAAGCAGGGCAGCGCCTGTGGGGCAAGGTGTCAGCCCAGCCCCGGCAGACACACCGGGGAGGTTTTCAGCGCTTCCTCTCTGTGCCGCGGTCGTCTGTGTATTTCAGTTTTTAGACAGATCGGATAAAAATCATTCACCACTAAAACAGTGATGTCTCCACACCGCCTCCCTGGTGCCTGGAGAGAGAACCCTCTTAGAGGCACAAGGGGAACCAGTACCTTCTGGACCACAGCTCCTCAGGGCAGCAGGAACGTTTGCCCAGTTCCCTTTAAGCACCTGGTGGCCTTGTGGACAAAGGGGAGCCGAGCCGATGAATAGAAGGTGGGGCACTTACCCTGCCTTCCAGCCACGTGGAGGGATGTCTGGATCCGTCTTCTCCGTAGTGTCATCCGTGTCTCCTCCCTGTGATGTCAGCGATTCCCAAACCTCGCCGTGGTCTGAAGCACCAGGGGGAGACCGATTCTAGGTCTGGGAGGGGTCTAGGATTTTAAAATATATATCTCTATATATATCTGCAGGTGATTCGAGTGCCTCACAGGCTTGAGCACAGCCACAGAAAGGTCTCTCGAATGTTCTGGCGGGCCTGGTGGATGTGTGAATGAGGACACAGATGGCCCTTTTTATTTATTCATTTAATAACATAATTAAGCCCACCTCACTCCAGCCCAACCTGGTGGCCACTGGGCTGCGGTTTCCAGGCCTCAGACTTGCTCCCTGGGGGCCTCCGTGAAGCAGTCCTTTGGTGAAGTGAAGAGCCGCCTCCCGGGGGGTATGCTTTGCAAACCCAGCGCGGTGAGTGGGAGCCCGCCCGGCCCGCAATCACTCACAGTTCTGGAACCGCCTTCCTGGGGCCGCTGCCCTGGGAAGGAGTGACTCAGACCTCTGGGCCTGGAGCCTTGTCTCCCGGCCCTTAAGGCTGGAAGCCAGGTGCGTTAGGGCAGAGCAGGTGCATCTGAGTGTGGTGTGTCACTCATCCTTTTTTCTGGCTGTCAAAGGTGCAGATAATTAATAAGAAGCTGGATCTTAGCAACGTCCAGTCCAAGTGTGGCTCAAAGGATAATATCAAACACGTGCCAGGAGGCGGCAGTGTGAGTATCATCACACTTTCCCTGCGCCCGTTCTGTTGTTTTGGTTTGTAACAAGCTGGCATGGGAATATACACTTGCGAGACATTGCAGAGAATAAACCCTTCTCGGGGGCAGAGTCTGTGCCCCCAAGTTCCTGTAGCCCAGGCTCCCTGCACCTGTGTCCACGGTTCTGGGAGGGGTGGGGCCCCAGTATCTGTGGGGCCCTCCCTCCCCCACCTCTGCAGAGCAGGAGGACGGCGGCTGAGCCTCTTCTTTGGCCCGAACCTGGAGGCCCAGGTCCTCACAGCATAATACCCTGGGTCCACCCACCACCACCCCCACCGCCCAGCATGGGGCCCGTTTGAGGTTGGGCTGAAAGTGGCAGCATCTGAGACTGGGCTCTGTCCCCTCGTCCCCCGTGGACGGACAGCCCTGCGGGCGGCTGGCACGTCTGCTCCAATGAGCAGACGCAGTGTCTTCCTGTCCTCCCTCGGAGCAGGAGCAGATGCCCGAGCCTCGGCTCAGGCGCAAACCCGGCCCCTCCCCGGGCAGAGACTTCAGATGAAAAATAGCCCAAAGAAGTGCACCAGGGGACCCTGCCTGCGGCGCCTTGGAGTTGACAGCAAAATGCTTCTTTGGACTCTTTTACATTTGGCTTCCTCCTAATGTCTTGTGGACTCCTGGTGTCCCCAGTGGGGGAGTCCCAGAGGTTTGGGGCTGGCATCCTCAACCTCTCACCTACCCACTCCAACAGCTCTGCTGTTCCCCTCCCGGCCACTCCGTGGTCACTCACACTGGGTACAGACGGGGCCTCTGAGGCTGGGCTCCCCTTCCCTGCCGCCCCTACCCCGGCCTCTGGGTTGACTGGCAACTGCATCTAAACACATCCCAGTGGGAAGGTGGAGCCCCTCTGAGGTCCAGCGCCGGGCTGGGGATGGGGGACAGTGGTAGCCCCCAGGGGGGCTCTCTCTCCAGAACGCGCCCAGCCCCCAGGTTTATTCTTGCAATGTGCCCTGCCTGGAGCCCTCGGGTCCCCTCACGGCTGCTGCATGGCGCTTCTGTAACGCTCCCTCACCAGTGTCTGCTCAGCGTCTCCTCTGTGTCCCCAGACCTGCTCTCCTTTCCCGCTGCTTCCAGAAGGAAAGGGAAGGTGTGGGGCCCACAGCCATGGGCTCCGCGTGGAGTGCTGTTTGCTGTGTTAGCTCTGGCTCCTGCTCTCACTGCAGACGTAGTCTCCAGCCAGAGGGCCAAGGCCCTGTGCGCTCTGGGTTAACTCCTGTCTGGCCGGCCGGCTGGAGGCTGTGCCACTGAGGTCTGGGCTGCAGGGGACAGAGGAAGCTCCTGCAGGCGTGAGTTGGAGGCAGACGGTGCACTCCCACTGCTGATGGCAGTGCCCAGGACATCAGGGGACGTCCTCGAGGGCACCTCCTGTCCTCCTGCACTCTCTGCCCACCTCCGGCCAGCCTCCAGGGCCTGGCAAAGAGCCTCGGGGTATCTCAGGCTGGCCCTGAGCGCTGTCCTTGGAGCGTGGCCACTGCTGGTTTGCAGTAGGAGCCTTCACAGCTCTTCTCCTGGTGGAAGGCGGCTGGGGGGTCCGGGCACCTGCCCCATGTCAGCTTCAGGGGTTGTAGGGGCGCTAAACCCCTGGCCTGGGCCCCGCAGCCTCTGGCCTGCGGATTTCCCTTCCCTAGCCTGGAGGAGACTTGCCGGCAGGCAGGCCCAGCTCCTTGACCATCTTGGGATCCTCCCTGACTCCGGCTCCACTCTGGGCCTGGCTTCCTCCCTCCCCTGGCCCTCACTCCTCCTGCCACCCCAGCCGTGGCTCCTCCCCTCAGGTGATCCTTTCCCCTCTGCCATTCCTCCTCCTCCACACCCTCGCCTCCCCAGGTTACCTGAGGGGAAAGAGGGAAGTCTGGGTCACAGAACTTACTTCCCTCTCTCTCGTGCCAGGAGGAGCTCTGCCCAGAGCACGCGCTGCCTCCCAGACCCTGGTCTCTAGAACCGTTCACCCCCCACCCGGCCACCCGCACGGGCGCCCCCCTCGCCTCACTCCACAGACACAGGCCAAGAGCACCTGTCGGCCTCAGTCAACTCTCCATCAATAAGTGGCAAACGCCAGCATGACTTTAATTAACTAAAATCATCTGGAATTGTTCCAGGTGATTTAGACAGAAGTGGATGTCCCTCCTTTTTATCTGGTGCTCTGGCTGGAGGCCGTCTCTCTCCTGGGTAACTTCCACTCCGTGGTGACGGGCTTTTTGTGGCCTCACGCTGATAGCTGCTGGAGGCCCTGGGAAGTGTCCCTCAGTGACCACCCAGGGACCCCCTCACAGCCATGGCTTTATAGAGGCTTCCTCCAGAAAACCCATCTGCTGATGCGGGGGTCCCCATGGGGGTCCCCCTCCAGGGAGCCGGTTCTTGGGCTGAGATCTGTGGGCCGCTCAGGGGCTGCTGTCCCCTCCAGAGGGTGGGCAGTGCGGCCAAACCGAGTGCTGGGCCGCGGGGCTGGTTCTGAGCCCCGTGTGTGTCCGAGCTGTGCTCCAGCTCCCCGGGACTGACCTGCGGGGTCCTCTGTGCCGTCTGCCCGTCTTCTCCTGTCGCTTTGCTCCTTGGGCTAAAGAACCGAAATGTCCAGGACACTGTGCCAGCTCGCTCTTACCTCCGAGTTGCCAAACCGCTCTGGCTCCTGCTTGCTGACTGTCCCCACACTTGCTGCGGTGCTGGGGTTTGTGGGAGGCTCTCCTGGGAGGAAGCCCCCCCACCCCCACTCTGCCCGCTCCTCTTTGAGGACCAGCACATACGGCTTTCTGGCTTGTCCAACAAGACTGTCCAAATGGGGCACGAACGGATCCTATGGATCCCTCCTTTCTTTGTCCCCACTGAATGCGATGTCACGTTCACATCAGGAAACAGTGACTCTTTTAAACAAACGGTGTGGGCCCTGCACAGTGACAAAATATCCCTGTCCCCCCACCCCCACGCCGAGGGACTGAGCGCACTCCAGTCCCACAGTCATTCTGTGAAGACCCACTTCCCCCAGGGCAGGGCTGGCGGAAGTCCAACGACACACTTTCCCACCATGACCAGGGTGCCTTCCTCACGACGGACAGGAAACGCCGTCCAAGCAGGGCCTGGACTTACACAGCTGCTTTTATTAAACGTGTAATTAAATCGTCCTGTTTTATTCTTTGTCTCTCCCTCGTCCTCTCCCGCCTCCAGGTGCAAATAGTGTACAAACCAGTGGACCTGAGCAAGGTGACCTCCAAGTGTGGCTCGTTGGGCAACATCCATCATAAGCCAGGTAGCCCTTGCAGAAGGTGGGATGGTCCAGGGGAGGCGCGGGGCGGGCCTGGGTGGTGCCTTCTCCTAACGTGGCTGGGGAGGATTGATGGGCTGGGCTGACGAGGGGAGCACCGAAGGTGGAACTTGCTGGGCCCTGGGAGGGGTGGCTGCCCTGTCTCACTCCCGAGCGGGTGCCACGCTGGCCATGCCAAAGTTACGAGGAAGGGCAGGTCCTAAGCCCTAACCCGTGGTTCTCCACTCGGGCTGCACACAGGGCCTCTAGAACTGGGGACGGGCCTGATCTGGCTCCCGAAGGAAGGCTGGCTTGTCGATGTTCCAGTCTGATCCCCAGCCAACCTGGGGGGACACGTCACCAACTGCCCAGCCATTGCCAAACTCTGGCCGCGACTTTGTTTCGACCGTAAATGCTGTTGGAGCTCTGCCATGCTTCCCTTTCTCCTCCCCTTCCCACACCACACGGAATTGAGAGCTATCTGGAGATCTCTCTGTGATGATGGAACTGTTCTAGACCTGCTCTGTCCAGTATGGTGGCCACCAGCCACACGTGGCTTCTGAGCCCTGGAAACGTGACCAGGGGCAAGTTGACAAAATGGGCTAATGTTATTTAATTAAACTTTTAGTAGCCACACGTGGCTGGTGGCTACCATACTGTCCAGCATAGATCTAGATTCTCACTCCTGCCTGGGAGCCCCGAGTGGGGACTTCTGCTGTAGGCTGGGTTCAGAGCAGAATTTGTACCGTTAAAGCATTCCTGTGGGGAGAGAGAAGCCGGCAGAAACGTAGTCCGGGTTGTGTCTCATCGTGTTCTGGCTTCCCTTGGACATATTGTGGGAGTTTGGTCTCTCCCAGTGGAAACCTCAGCTGGGCCACCATCCTGCCACGCCGCGAGCAGGATGGCTTCATCCATCCCCAGAAAGGAATGTTGTCTGTCTCTCCCTCAGGCCGTGTCTCCCGTGCGTGGGTGCCGCACCTAGTGTCCGAGGAGGGGGGAGAGGGAGGGGCCCTTCCTTAGTTAGGGTGCATTTTGCCATTTAGGTTCATTCTGAGGTCTTGTGGGGCTCTGGCTTACATGATGTTGACCAAGAAAGACTTCACTCTTTGGAAGCCGACCGGTTTAGGATTTGGAATCTTTTCTCCTCCCCTGAGCTGTCCTTGACCTTTGCACGCACTAAGGAGGAAGAGTTTGTTGAGCAAATATTTGACGCACACCTCGATTAGAGAGATGGAGCAACGTGTCGCCAAGCCCTTTGGAAGGGCTCTGACCTGTGCCCAGACTCCCTTCTAAATGAAGGACAGTCTTACCTACTCCGAAAGGTTGGGGTCTACTTGGAATGGCTTGCTTAGCGCTCCTTCAAGGCCCGGTGCCCTCGTGTGTGTTGTGTTCCAGGAGGCGGCCAGGTGGAGGTAAAATCAGAGAAGCTGGACTTCAAGGACAGAGTCCAGTCGAAGATCGGGTCCCTGGATAACATCACCCACGTCCCTGGTGGCGGGAATAAAAAGGTAAAAGGGGGCGGGGCGGGGAGGGGAGGAGGCTGCATTTAGCCGTGGCTGGTAATGGAGTGGGGCGCTCGAATCTGGTCCAGTTTTCCCGAGAAGGAAAGCTGAGGCCCTGAACTGATCGGTTTCATGTGGATTCTCAGCAACCATCAGGACTCAGCAGGTGAGTCTCGACCTTCGCGGGCCAGTTGCCGTCACCTGGGAGCCTTACCAGATTCGATGCCCGGGCCCCGCCTGGAGCTTCTGATTGGTCTTGGGTGCAGCCGGGCACCTGGAGTTTTTAAAGCCCCCCAGGTGATGCTTTCGTGCCAGGGACGGTGAGAGCCGCTGTAGTTGGCCCTGTGGTCGGCAAGCATCCACAAAAGGAAGTAGCCATCCATCCCCAGAGCCAGCCCCAGCGCACCGGAACCAGTGTGTGTGTGTGTGGAGGGGGGGGGAAATGTAACCTAATTTTGTAAGTGGGTCACTAGGCAGTTAGAGCAAAACGGTGATGCTGAAATCCAGATTCCTGCAGAGCTCCTGCCTGTCTGTCACGGAAACGTGCACAGGGAAAGGCTGCTGGACCAAGGGCCTTGGCGATCCCGGCAGTTTCTGGAGTCCCCGGGTCTTGCTGTGGGAGCGTGGGGGAAGGGGAACCCAGGGTGTGTGTGGCCCTGAGCAGGCCCCCCTCCCAGCGCATCACAGGATGTGGTCTCGCGGCTGTACTTTTTCTCTTCTGCAGAAATGCAGCCAAAGCGGCCTCTGGGTGGTTCCCACCCACCCCGGCCGGCGGCCGTGAACTTCTGGAAGTGGCTCATTTTCCAGTTTGCAGTGCCTCCCAGCAGCTGGCAGAGGGGTGGTGGAAGGAGAAAGGGGTGTCCCTGAATGGGCACAGACTCTGAGACCCACCCGGCCTGAAAGGGCACTGGGCAAAGTGGCCCAGCTGGTTGGAAGTGGCCGTCATCACGCCACACGCTTGGTGGCAGCCGGGAGACCCCCGGGGCAAGTCACCACACCGCCCCCCCCACTTGGCAGGCAGTGGGCACAGTAGCCTCTCATTCTGAATGCGCATGCCCCGTGCTGTGTTTGAGGCGAAAGCCCGAGGGGGCGGTTCTGGAGACGCACCTGCTGGGATGGTCCTACTCAAAGCAGAGCTGACCACAGACGAGCTCCCCAGAGGCCTGGGGTGCGCAGGACGGGTACGCGCGCCCTTGGATGGCCTTGCGCTCTCTGGCTCCCCACAGTGCTCCCCACAGCGCCCCCTGTCGGCCCCCGACACCAGCGTGGACCTGGTTCCACAGACCGGGCTTCCCAGGTGCAGAAATACTGTCTGGTGCCTGGTCCCTAGTGAAAGAGGGGCCCGGGAGGCCACGGCGCCTCAAGGGAACTGAGGCAGGGCCCAGTTCTCTGGGGTTGTGGAGAAGGTTCTCTGCAAAAGCCCAGCGGCTCTGCTGGCTTCTGTCACCTCACCGCCTCCCTGGCTTAAGGCCCGGGCGTTGGCAATTCCCTGGGTGAAGGAAGGTCTCCGCCCATCTCTAGAAGCTTCTATGTCCTGAGCAAAGCTCTGGGCTTGACTCTGCTTGGAGGTGTGACCTGGGGAGGATGGGCAAGCGCTGTCAGCTCGTTTCTCCTTCAGCAAAATGGGACAGAAATATCCACATCCCCGGGTGGTGGTGAAACCCAAAGGAGACGGTGTTCTGGAAGGTTCCTGGTACTTTGTAACTGGCGAAGAACGTGACTTAGAGTCAAGCCTGAGTGTGAGCTTCTGTTTTAACTCACCTCTGGGCTGGCTAAGAAAGGGTAGGTCTGCCCACCACTCAGAAGACACTGTCCTGAGCCCAGAGCGTCCCCGCCTAGCCAGCCCCCCCCTTCCCCCTGTGATGTCATGGGCAGAACTGGTAACAAGGGCGGGAGGAGGACAGGACCCTCCTTCAGTTTGGGAGATTTGGGGGCATTCCCAGGATGCCGTCACTTTTAAGAACAGAGCTTTTGCAAAATACTAACATTAATGTTCTTCTCAAAGCTTATTTCACAACAATCTTTCAAATACAGTCATCTGGAAGAGTCCCCCCCCACCCCCCCGCCAAAGGGGTGAACAAAAATGGACAAAATAAGCATCGAGCACATTCACACCCACGTCCAAGCCGCCCACAACGGGGGCCCTTCAGCGGGGATCCACGGACTCCTGGGTTTGTGCAGAACACTTGTGGGTGGGTGAGCGCGTGCCCGCGTGTGTATACACTTTCCTGGCTTCACCGGGTGCACAGAGGTCTTAGGACCCAAGAAAAGTGGAGGATTCCCATGTCCACCACTTCACGGCTCCTCAGGAATTCTCACCAACTGCTCACGTCTCTAACACGTGCTTTCTGCGTGTCCCGGGCATCCTTGGAGCTAAGACCTCTGGACTCCTGGCCATGTCATCGTGTCTGTCCTTGAAAAAGGACTTTATCACATTATCATTTCTAGCACAGCTTCCGGGGCGGCTCACGGTTGCTGCCACCTCCAAACCCCTCAGTCAGTGGCGAAGGGGAGGGGTGTGTGTGGCTCATGGCTGGACAGCAGTGACCCTGGGAATGTCCCTTAATCATCTGCAGCTTCTCCTTCATGCTTTAATTTGCAGTTTGGTGATACTTATTTTTCGAGAGAGCGAGGAGGGCACAAGTGAACAAGGGGCAGAGAAGCGGGGCTCGCCCAGGGCTCATGTTTTACCCGATGCGGGGCTCAAGCTCGCCCGATGTGTGACTTGAACTCACGAACTGTGAGATCATGACCTGAGCTGAAGTCAGATGCTTAACGACTGAGCCACCCGGGCGCCCGTGCACTTTGATAATATTTATTAAGAGACAATGCACGTCTTTTGACCTACCAGCCGTTCCGCTCCTAGGGTACATTGACCCGTGTGTGAAACGACATGCACACGAGGTTATGTTCGTACACGGCATCATCTGTGACGGCACGTACTAGAACAACTTGCATCTCCATCAGTAGGGGAATAGATACATTTTGGTGCGTGGGGATGCAGTGCCACCCAGCCATCAGCAAGCATCAGGGAACCAAGTACTGACAACGGAGGGTATTAAGTCCAAGACCCAAAGTGAAGCACGTGGATGTCGCAACTATGCGTATTAAATATACACACGTATTGTTTATATATCACACGTGCCTGCATATGTGGGATATCTGTGGGACAGATGTCTCTGGAAGGGTACACAAGACACGAGTGACGGTCACCGTGTCTGGAGAAGGGACGCGGGTGGCTGGCAGGCAGGCGCCAGAGGAGCCGTGCGCAGGTGTTCACTCCGGGAAGGTGACCAGACCCCGGTCACCGCGGCCCCCCGGTGGGCAGCCAGGGCTTGCTCCCCCTTCCTATGGCTTAATTCACCCCCACCCCCACCGCCTCCTCTCTTGCAGATCGAAACCCACAAGCTGACCTTCCGCGAGAACGCCAAAGCCAAGACAGACCACGGCGCGGAGATCGTGTACAAGTCGCCCGCGGTGTCCGGGGACACGTCTCCGCGGCACCTCAGCAACGTGTCCTCCACGGGCAGCATCGACATGGTGGACTCGCCCCAGCTCGCCACGCTGGCCGACGAAGTGTCCGCCTCCCTGGCCAAGCAGGGTTTGTGATCAGGCCCCCGGGGCGGTCCATAATCGTGGAGAGAAGAGAGAGAGTGTGGAAAAAAAAAGAATAATGATCTGGCCCTTCGCCCTCTGCCCTCCCCCAGCTGCTCCTCGCAGATCGGTTAATCGGTTAATCGGTTAATTGGTTCATCACTTTAACCTGCTTTTGTCGCTCGGCTCCGGCTCGGGACTTCAAAATCAGTGACGGGAAAAAGAGCAAATTTTCAGCTTTCCAAATTAATGGGTGGGCTGAGGGTAATAAAATATTTTTAAAAACATTTAGAAAGATGGCCACACCCACCATTTCCTTGGGCAATTCCTTTTGATTCTTTTTTTTTCCCCTCTGAGTAGAAGAGGGAGGAGAGGCTCTGCGAGCTGCTTCTGGGGAATCTCAAGGGACTGGGGGCGCCCCTGCTCTTGCCCCATCCTGGGGGTGTCACAGAGGCAGCGGCAGCAGCAAAGGATTTGAAAACCGGGTGCCGTGTTGGAGCCCCAGGCCGATGTCAACCTTGTGGTGGGGGGTGGGGTGGGGGGAGAGCCCCGGGAGAAGCTGAGGCAGGGGTGGGGGGGAGGGAGAGGGCAGTGGGTGAAGGGTGGGGAGGAGCCGCTGCTCTCTGCCTGGAAGGGCAGCAGGAAGGGCAAACCGCCTCGGCTGCCCGAAGCACGCTTGGCCTGAGCGGCCTCCCTGTGCTCGGTGGCCCGGGTCGCCGTGGGGCCGGTGGTGCCACCCTCCCGGAGGGCAGCCCGTGGGAGAAAGGCTCCAGTGGGCGGGAGGAGGTGATCGGTTGGTGGGAGGGGGGCCCCCTGTGGATCCCTTCCTCGGAGAAGACTGACCTTGATGTCCCGAGTGCTGGCCTCTCCCTCCCTCCCTGCAGGGTGGGGGCCCCGCGGAAACCCTGTTTTTTTGAGTTCTGAAGGTTGGAACTGTAGCCACGATTTTGGCCACCTCACAGTTCTGGGACTTTAGGGCTAAACCAGTTCTCTTCATAAGGACTCGTGCCTCTTGGGGGCGTCCGCCTGTTCCCAAGCCTGGGCCTCTGGCATCCCGGGAGCGTGCTGGGGTCTGGGAGGTGGGTCCTGAGCTTCCCGTCCCTCCCGTGGCCACTGCAGCCACCTGTCCCCCCTCCCCCCACCATGCCCATGTGTCTGCTGTGCAGAGCCCAGTCACTGCCTGTCCCCCTCATGATGTCACACTGTCCCGAGTTCCCAGCCTCACCACGCCCCTTGTCAGCAATGGACATTGTTTAGTAATTGGCGCCTGCTCTCAAATAAAGGGGTGTCTGAGCCAAGGCAAAACCCGGGCACGAGGTGAGACCTCGGTCCCTTGGTCTAAGTTAGAACTCACCCAACCGGTGTGTCCCCTCACAATGGACCTGATGACCATACCCTCGGTTCCTCCCTGCCCACCCCCACTCCTCACAGGTGTGAGCCAGGCCGTGGGCTCAGCAATGACCCGGGATGTTTTTGCCTTGTTTATACTTGGAGAGCCTTTCCTCCCAGAAGGCCTGGTCCCCTTCCTTCGTTGAGCTGACAGCAGCTTGGCCATCCGGGTTCCAGAGGCGGCAGCAAGTCAGGCAGGCAAGGCCCCCGGGGCAGGGCCACACTCCCTCCGTGTCCCGATTCCACCCGAGCTTGTGAGTGCCAGCCTCTCCGAGAGCCCCGCCAGCGCTCAGTCCCGCACACCCCCTCGGAAATGGTCCCCCCCCACCCCCCCCCGCCAACCGTCCCGGCTGGAGGCAGTGCTGTCTGTCCTGTCCTGCTGGAGCAGCTGAACATATACATAGATGTCGCTTTTCCCTCCCCGTCTGCACCCTGTCGCGTTGTAGTCGGATTCGTCTGTTTATGCTTGGATTCACCAGAGTGACTTTGATAATGAAAAGGGTAAAAAAAAAAAAAAAAAAAAAAAAAAAAAAGGACGCATGTATCTTGAAATGCTTGTGAAGAGGTTTCTAACCCACCCCATGGGGGTCCTAGATGTCTCTCCCTCCCACACGGGGGACTCGGCTCCAGGTGGCTGGTGTGGCTTTACTCGGTCACAGCCTCCTGACTTGAAAGGCTTTGGCGGCATCTGGGACCCAGCAGAGACCAGATTCTGACACCGGAGACCCCTCAGCTTGGAGGAAGGCTGAGAGCACAGGACTGGGGCCGAATCGTGGGACAGAAGCTGCGGCGCCCCCTTGCGGCCCCGCTGGGACTGCCCTTTGTTGGGGCGGAGAAAGGCGGGTCTAGTGGCCCGCCTGCTTTGCAGCGAGAAGATGGCCCTCTCTGGTCACAGCCAGAAGCCCCCAGCAGCCATGAGGGTCTTCGGACGCCCTGTGTCACAAGAAAAAGGAAACCAGTACAGCCCGGGAGAGGTCTCCCCACCAAGGGCCACAGCAGGGTTTGGATGGACCGTCGGCCCCAGATGAGCCCCGGGAGCCCGCACTGCCTGACTGCGGCAGGGTGACAAGTCCGGAGACACCGTTCCCAGGGCCTCGGTGGGAGCCCCCATCGGCCTTGCCCATCTGCCACTTCCAGTTTGGGCACCATTTAAGGCACCCTGGGGGCTGGTGGGGGTCCAGGGCCTCCTCTCTAGGGCTGGCGGCTTCATTCGCAGCTAGAGCTTTCCGTGCAAGGAATCATCTGGGCCCAGAACTAACTGCTGTGAGGCTCTCTGCTGCTTTGGGTCCCAGCTGTTCTTAGAAGGGTTCTGAGGAAGAGAAGGGAGATGTGGTTCAGAGGTGGCGGCTCTTAGAGATGCGGCCCCTTAGAGTTGCTGCCACGGACTCCGGCTGCGCCTCTTTCTGTGCCCTGTTCTCCGATACCTTATTCTGAGGGCCTTGCTCCGGGTGGACTGCTGGGGTCGGCCTAGAGATCATGGTTTAGGGTGATCAGGTCAGCGGTGACAGGGAGATTGCTGGCTTGTGACCTTCAATGAGGACAATCCCCCCCACCCCCCCTCCCGCCACCACCAGGGCTGGGCACTGTCCACCACCGCCGTTCCCCCCACCTCCCGTCAGCGTCCCCTGGGGGAGCTGTGCCACGCGCCTGGTCCCTTCAAGCTCTCCACTCACTTATCGGTAGTTCTATTTAAATGGACTTCAGCGCGGAGACTGTATCCTGTGTGCGATTGCTTGTTGTGCTCGTGGGGGGAGGGGGGAACCTGTAAGATAGTTACCTCGGGCAGAGGCAAGGCGTGGAGGGCAGCGGTCAGACCACCCTGTAACCCTTTTCTTCAGATCACCTACTTTTGCTTGAGGTCCCTGGGGTTTCGCCAGGTGGCCCCATCTCCTTCCCCGCCAGGTGCAGGTAGCAAGGCTTGGGGAGGAGTCTGGGGACAGAGCTGCCCTCTCACGGGGTCCCCAGGCCCACAGCCCGGCCTACCGCAGACGCCGGCACCAAGCCGAGGGTGCCTCTGCGCCACCTTTCCCACCTGCTCTGACATGCCGCCTGTCCTAGCAGCTGCCAAGAGCTCTTCTTCCTTCATCCTCTTATCTTTGTCCCCAAGTCAGGCCAACGAATGGGGATGAGGGTGGAGGTGGAGGCGGTCGGTTTGTCCCACCTGCAAAACGGTGGCTTCGAGACTTCTGGTTTCTCTTCAGCTTTGAAAAGGGTTACCCTGGGTGCTGGCCCAGAGTCTCCCCTCCGAATGGACTCAGCCCCGTGAATTTGCAGTGTTGGGCAGGACAATTTCTGGCACTTGCAAGTCCCATGATTTCTTCGGTAATTTGGAGGGTGGGGGGGGAGGGACATGAAACCATCTTAGCTTAGCTTCCTGTCTGTGAATGTCCATATGGTGTATTGTGTGTTTTAACAAATGATTTACACTGTTGCTGTAAAAGTGAATTTGGAAATAAAGTTATTACTGATTAAACAAGGTCTCCGTGCATGGATTCAAAGGACAAGAAAATGATTCAGTTTTTTTCCAACCTTAAGAGAACTTAGCTCCCAGCAGGAAATGTCAATGTTGCTAAAACCTGGACGTCAGGATTTCCCGGCTCTCTCTGGGGCCCTGAAGGTGCGGGAAGAGGTCTCAGACTTGTTCATTTTCACTCGATTCTCTGATTCTGGTGCTGGGATCCCGTCCAACTCAAAGAAAGGGCGATACCCTTGTGGTTGAGCTCACAGGCTGCACTCGAGTAAGACCCGCACCAGCAGATTCACACGGGCCATGGCTGCGGGAGGCGCAGGAGATCAGGTCTGGTCCCGGAGGCCCGAGGCTGGAGCGGAACGCAAGGCCGGCCGAGGCTTAGATTCGGTCAGGGCTTCTGGAGCCGCATTCCTGTCTCTGGGTCCTTCTTCGATTTGGGAAGATGTCCGCTCCAGGGAGATAGGAATACGGGACAGCCCCCAGCAATGCCACAAAGAAAACAACTACCAGACAGGAGCCAGATTAATTCCTGTTCTTCAGTGAGTAGGTCAAGGGAACCCTTCAATTTCCATACAAAGGTTCAGAATGCTGGTTTTCTCCGCCTTCCCGTGTGCTCGCTCTAGTCGCTCTAGCCACCGCGGGCAAAAGCTTAAGGGGAGCAGGTGTTAACTGTAGCCACAGACGCAGCAACAGGGCGGCCACAGAAAAACGAGACCTCAGCACTCACGGTGGTGGTCGCCGGACGACTGCCGTGGAAAGGAGTCTTTGTCTCGTACAGAGAAAATCTAGCCCGTAGTCTCCTCACAAGAACGCTATGAAGCATGTACGTTCCCGCGGACCCCAACCCCAGAAAACGTGGTGACAGGTGGAATGTCCCTCAGGACAGTTGTAAAAAGTCACACCGCGGGCCTCACTAGAGAAGGAACACCAAGAGGCAATGACCAATCGCTTACACCCAACAGAAAGATTATCTACGCAGAGCCCCCCATCCTCCGGGCACCTCTTACCGCCCTCCACCGACTCCATCCTCTCCCTGGTAACCATGAGGTGCCCCTGCCAGCTGCCCAAGGACAGAACGGAGACTTCTCAAGGTTCAGAGCCAGTGCAGGGACGCACAGAACTGCTCCAACGGGGCAGGGGCCGAAGCTGCCACCCCCACGTGGACCCAGTCCAATGTCAACAAAGGCCCGGCAACACAACATTCTGTAACTTTTTTTTATTATTTTTTTCAATTTTTCCTTCCTTTTTTTTTTAAGCACTAGTCTGTGCTTTGCGAACAGAATCAAGACATTAACAAAGATCAGCTTCTCTGAAGAAAAGCATTTCTATAGAACAAAGACAGCTACATGTTTCGCTGCCAATACACAGCTCAAAGCAGGAAAAGAAAATATTTACAAAATACAAGGTTTTTTTTTTCCCGTTTTTGTTTTTGTTTTTTTTTTTTTTAACAATGCTAAAAGGGTTATTCAGAATTTTCAACCTTATAAATAGAAGAAGCACTTTATGCATAGGGATATGGTGCATTATTGTTTTTAAAGAAACAATGACAAATCCTTTAACTTGCAAACAGAATCAAAAAAAATCACTAATGTTGAAAATTGTGAAAAAACCCCAACCATTAAGCAGTTTGTCTACTATTTTTATACGATTACAAAATGCCAACAAAAAAAAAATAAAAATAAAAGTTCTTATTGCCCCCCCTTTTGGTGATGTGATCATACTTGAGACAGGCACGAGGTTGACCCAAGGGGGGTGATGAGGGAGCGGTGGGAACCACAGCGAGGACCAGACAACGTTCCACAGGCAAGGGGGGCGTGGGAGAGGAAAGGCCGGACACCGGGAAGTGCGTGTGAGGGAAATGGGACTAAATGAATCGGTGACAACTGAATTCCACAGGGGAGATGACTGCTCGTGTCCCTGACCCCCCAGTTCGCAGAGGAGTCGGAATGGAAGTTAAGTAGCCCTGACCCCACCTTCGCAGACGAGGACACAGGCGGGGAGAATGTCTGAGTGGAAGGATTGGTGTGCATGGGTGTGAGTGGTGTCAGGGAGCAGACGAGGGCGCACGAGGGACAGGGTGGGGACCTGAGCCGCCGCAGCCAGGTTACTGCAGTGGAGTCAAAACAGAGGACCAGATGCAGAGGACACCCAGACTAGGTCTCCAAGATCTGGAGGACAAAGGGAAACCGTTCTGTTGCCTGAGAGCTCAGAACAGGTGGCGGTCACGGCCAAGAGGCTCTGGTGGGCGTGGGTGGGGGAGCGGAGGAGGAGGGATCACCTAACATCGCTAAGTCCAGTGATTCAACAGTGCGGAGATGTGCCAGGACCAGGCCAGCAGGCTCTTATCCTGAACTTCTGTTTGCCAACTGGAGGAAGTGCTCAGGTGTGTGACGACAAAACATGGAAACCAAAACCAAAACAAAACAAAAAATCAAAACAAAACAAAAATACCAAAGTAGAATCTAAATTCCTTAAATTCACTAAAAACTGTGAAAATTTCCGGCATATGATGTTTGAATATCAAACGCAGAGATTTCTGAAGCTTTAATGCCAATAGTTAGTGAGTCTTTTTAGATTCTCGTATCCCGCTCATCTGTGAGTTGGACGCTGAGCTGTGACTGTTGTTGCCAAATGCCGACTCTTGAGGGGGACAACGGGGGGCGAGGTGGGGGCCACCTCTGCCTCTCGGCCAGTCTTGCTGCCTGAGGTGCGCCGAGTACAGCGGGCTGCCCGTTCCTGCGCATCCAGCTGGTCCTCACACTCCACCTGGGGACTGTACGCCAAGGGGAAGGTTCGCCGTTCCCACGGCTGGACGGACTGCGAGGAGACAAAGGGCCGTGGTGAGGAGCCAGTCCTAGACCCCGTCCTGCCCCGAGGCCCTGGCCCGAGATGCGCGGACTGGGGTCCGTGACCAGTCTCTAGACTTCCTGGAGTGGTCCAGGGAGACTCCTTACAGAGTGGGCACCAGTGCCATGGCACCTTCAGAAGGTCAATTTTAAGGGCAGCCCCTTGTCCCCTTTAAAATGGGGAGGGGAGTCCTAAGATGCAGACCCATCTTCAGCAGGTGCTGTCCCTCTCACGCTGCTGACCCCCATGCAAAGGTCGCGTCCCTCACCTGTTCATCCAGCCCCAGCTCCGGTGTGGAACAGCGGGTGTCCTCACTGGCCAGGTGTCGTAGAGCATCCCGAGCCACAGGAGTGAGGGGCGCCGAGTGCAGTTCCGGGCTAATGGGGCTCCTTGGGGACTGACCGTGGGAGAACTCCGACAGAGAGTGGCTACTGCTGAGGTCAGGGGAGGCGGGCTGGGGGGTGGAGGGGTTGGCACTGCCCAGCTGAGGGGTCGTCCGGCCATCTGACGACCTGTAAGACCTGTACGCCAGGGAGTGCAAATCTGAGTGCCCGCGTGAGGGGGGGGTGACTTGTCTGTTTATCTGGGGGGTTGGGGAGGAGGCATGAAAAGAGCATCCCAACCAGAGGAGCTGAGGTAGACGGACTCCCACAGTTCTTTCCCAGAAACCACACGTGCTCTCGTTTCCTCCCACCACCGTGCAGGGGGCGGGCGCCACACAGGAGGACAGTCCTAAGAGCCCTGTGCACCCATCGTCCCAAGAGAAGGCCGATGGCTGAACAATGCCAGGGGCTAATCTCTGGCACCGTGCCCAGGGAATTCCCAGGGATTGGGACTTTGAACTGTAGTCAAGGAAAAGAAACAAAAACAAGAGGCCTCCATCTCTCTACTAGTGAATCCTGAGGGCTCCTGCCACCGTTAACAATAAATGCAGACAGGGTGGGTCAGTTCTTCCGCGCAGGACCACCACACCCCGTCCCACTGTCCTAAGAAAGGTTACCCTGGGTGAGGCCTCCAAATGCCACAGACAGCTGGCACCCAGAGCCCAGGAGAGCACGGAAGTTTGCCACAACTGGACAGCCATCCAGCACTCAGCAAGGACCCAGCCACGTGATTGCTCGTGCCCTTGTCAGTTCCACCGAACACCAGGAACTTCCGTGCTCAGGGCCACCGCGCCCAACACCCTGCCCACCCTCCCTTCACAGGCCTGGCGACCTGTGCCTGCCCTGTCACCTGCTGCCCCGCCGCTGGGGTGGCACACTCGTGGTCCATAGCCACCGAGCCCTCTCCATCTCCTCACACTTGGCATGGAGGGCGGCAAAGGCTGCATCAGATAGATCCTCCACCTGCAAGAGAACGGCTTCACTGACCCCCGTCTCCCCACCAGGAAGCAGAGGTTAAGTACTCGTAGATCAATTCTAGAACCAGCCCCAGTGTTTACTAGGCTCTTCCCTGTTCCAGACAGGAATACAATGAGCTTGCACTTGACACCCACGGGTCTTGAGGCACTTGGGGTGTGTGCACCCATGTGCGTGTGTGTGTGTGTGTCCGTCCGTCCTTCTAACAGAGAATGACCATGCTGTTACCTCCTCATTCTCCTCGTCAGGACTCCCCTTCAGAGACCGAAGATCAACCTCCCGCCAGCTGCAAAATCAAGAAAGGACGACTGTGAGAGGCCAGGCAGCCGAGGCAGAATTAGCGTGTCCGTGCAGGGACAAAAGCTAGGCACCTGGGAACGACCCTGACCTCTCACGGCTTGGCCTTGATAGCCCGGAGCCCTCAGAGAGAGGTTCCGCACTCTGATGCCCAAACAGGACACAGGCTGGGGGACTGTGACAAACTCAAGCAAAGGGACTGTTTAAAGGGGGCCACTGCTATTCAGTCCCAGCTGACTGCCACCCTAGGAGAGTGCCTGTATGAGGCTGCCCAATCTCCTGCGTTGTCAACAAAGTCTAGAAATAAAGATTCAGATGTGAAATCCTGCTTTGATGCTGACAACAAACTCTGTATTGTCAAACAAACATGGCTTGAGCCAGTCTGTGGCCTGTGGCCTGGCTGGTGCTCCTATAATAGACTCAGAAAACTATGTAAGAAACAATTTCACTCCTCTTAAGACTTTCTCTTGAGAAGGCAAAACCTAAGGCTAGAACCCCAAGCTCTGTGACAAGGCGGGGAAAATGGCAAGAACAGAAAGAAGAGAGAGGGGAGCCAATTATCTAGGGCTCTACCTGGGAGTAAGGATTTCCTTGTATTGTAGTTTCTCTACACGAGTTGTTGCAGCAACAGACATCGGGATGACAATGTTGTTAATGTCGAATGAGCTCTCTCCCCTTCTCCTCCTCACTGGCTGCTGTAAGACAAAGGTGAGTTTAAAGGGGGACACAATTCTGCCAACAGCAAATCATACACCTAAGACTTGAAACGCTGGATCACCAACGCCCAGGCACCTGGTCCTTGGGTGGGGGCCGGCCCTGCAGCAGCCGCCGTCTGCATCGAGGAGAAGCTCTCCCATTAAAAAATCCTCAGAAGAAACACGAGGTGGCCCGGACGACCACCTCCAGCTCACAAGTCTCCCTGGTCACCCCCCTTCCTTTATGGGCTCACGTGGAAAAAGACTTCAACTGAATTTTACAGGGTGGGTGTCCTGGGGCCTTGAGCCGAGAGCTGAGGTTCTGACCCCTCCATATATATATACCTTTACCCCGTTCCTTTAAAGTCGTCCTGTTTCCCCCTTTTATCTCTGTCACTCAGACCCATAGTGGCTCCTAAAAGCAATGCTTAACTAGGACTAGTGGGGACTCTTCAGGTTAGAAATGTGAGTTCCCTTATCCTGAAAAGACCTCAGAGGACAGGCCCAGCTCAAAAGATCCTCTAACCTTGTACAACATGAAAGCACCTCCTCCTTGTAGATCTGAACTCTTCAGCTAAGTCTGCACCCACCATGTGCTCAGCCCCATGTGGTTTCCCCTCTTTCTGTATTATTCTTGGGGAAGCGTGGCGAGATTTCTAGCTCTCAGTGGAGCTGGATGGAGGAAAACGGAGGAAGAGGACCTGGCCCCACAGCTCAGGCCCTTGGAGAACAGAGGTGTGCTTCTCCAGGAGCCTGAGAAGATGGAACTCTCAGGAAGAAGGACGACTAACAAGGACCCACTATCAGAGGTGGAGGCGGGCATCCACAGCAGCGCCGAGGCCCGAGCAGGAGTAGAGCAGGGGCCAGAGGACTTGGTTTCTTCCACGGAGGAAAAAGTCCACCAGTGGCTTGTGCCCAGAGAGCAAATACCCCACCAGAAACAGACACTGGCAGCTGAGGGGAGAGAGGCCAGAGGGTAACAGAAGGATGACATGCAAGCTGCCACGGTGACAGGACAGCTGGAAACACCTGAGAGGCTGCACTCAAACCCAAGCCCAAGTGTGGTCAGGAGGGAAGGGGTTAGTGGAGCAAGATGAGGAAGAGGCTGTTCCCTACAACTAACCAGTCTACTACTCCGTTCCTGGAGGGCGATACAGGATTGATTCATCCCATCGTTTCGGGACATTCGGAGAATGTGGTAAAAGGCAGCGTTTCCTGCGCCAGGATCTTAACTGCTGTACCTATGATCTTTTTCACCTCAATTTCCTTCTCTATCAAATGAGAACAGATTGTCATCGCCTCACAAATTTAGGGTAACTGGTTAACCAAAATGCTCAAAGCCTTTTGCAAATCTTGCCTGAGTTCTGCAGCTAAGGCTTAGTGACCTCATACCCAAAACCCTGCCACTGCCCATCTCCGCTAAAATTACACATCCCACTACAAGAAGTGTACCTTACGGAAGTCTCAAGAGATTGCTTTTCCCTAAATCTTGGTCAAGGATGAATGTGAAGCTGGTGAAAACAGGTGTGTAAAACCCTGAATCTTCCTGGACCTATTAGTAGCTTCAAGGGACAAAGATGGGAGTGGACCGAAGACGACACCCTCGGAGTCTGTCTCGCTATCAAGCTTTCTACTATAGAATAAAAAGAAAAAAAAAAGGCTCAACAGGCTTGAATGCCTCCCTCCACCAGGCACTCATTTGCTCTGACTTCACTACTCTCCCGTTTCGAGCCAGAGGTGCAGGACGGGTGATGGGAATGGAAAGTGGTTCCTCAGAAGCAAAATGAGGAGTGCTTTACCAGAAAAAAAGGGGCTGGGGGTCTGGAGCCCCTCCTCTATCAAATCAGAACCTTCAGGGATTTCCTCTTTTTTGACCAGTGCGGTGATGCTGAGGTATGCACCAGCTGTGGGAGAGCTCCGCCATATACACCCCAGCCCTCCCGCCCCCAAGTTCCTCCAGTGTCGTCTCGCTTCTCTACCTCATTTCCAGGATCTGGCCTACTATTCTTACTATAAATAAATCCAGATTCTTTGAAAACATTTGGCAGTGAGAGTCTTCAGGGTTAGCACAGGTACAAAATTTGTATTCCATAAATAAGAAGAAAAATGCCAAGTGATCCAAGGCCTAAGTTACCACCCTCCAGACACAGGAGGGTTGGCCCAGTGAGCAAACACTGAAGTCTCCCCAAGTGCTGGATCTCAAGAGTTCAAACTTTAAAATCAGAGACAGACTCCCTTTGAAATCCTCTGGTTGTCTGAGACCCTCTGAAGGGTAACAGAGTTTGTGTTAAGATACTATACACCTATTTAGACAAAATTTGCGAGTGCGGGAGGTGGAAGGAGGGAGGAATGAAGAGGTCATTTGGAAAAGATCTGATTTTTAAGAGCAAAGACAGAACAAGAGGAGCTCGTTTTGTGGCTTAGAAGTTCCTTGGTGCCTGAGCCAAAGCACTGCACAGGGGGCCTCCACAAGGCCGGGCCTCAGGCTTGCACTTGAGAGTCGGCTGAGCGGTCAGACTGCCTGAGTTTGAACTGCAACTGTAAGCCTCACGAGTTGCCTCACTTTATGCCTCACTCTATTTACTTATTAAGCTTAGAGAGCCTCAGTTTCCCTGCCTACAAAATGAGAATCCTCGGGGCACCTGGGTGGCTCAGTTGGTTAAGCAGCCGACTTCGGCTCAGGTCATGATCTCACAGTTCGTGGGTTCGAGCCCCGCGTCGGGCTCTGTGCTGACAGCTCAGAGCCTGGAGCCTGTCTTCCAATTCTGTGTCTCCCTCTCTCTCTGACCCTCCCCTGCTCACGCTTTCTCTCAAAAATAAATAAAAAATTAAAAAAAAAAAAAAGAGAATCCTCAATACCATCTACGTCTCAAAGGGCACTATCAGAAATGGACACGCTAACACAGGTAAAGCACACAGGACACACAATAAACACGGTAGGTACAGCCCTGTATTACTACCACCACCATTACTCTCACAGCTACCAACCAAAGGGGCCTTCCGCGGGCACGAAGCAGCTACAGGCCATGTGCTCGAGGAGGCCCACCCCGAGGAATTAAAGCATCAGAAAGGAATCGGCGGGAATGTGTCTGGACTGGCTATGCGAGCAGCACTCAGGATGGCGCGGTGCTGGAAAGGCTGCTGCCACTGCACCTGTAATTCTGCTCTGGGTCCTGAGAAGCGAGGCTCTGCCTTCTCCCCTCCCTTCCAGGAACCCTAACATCAGTGCTGGGCCACCCACCAGTAGAGTAAAAACAAGGAAATGAATCACCTCCAATGCTCCTTAAGTATCTGCCCTCCATTCCTTCTCTCACGTTAACTTCTCGGACCCACAGGATTAGAGCTGTGGTCCGGCGGAGTCCCGTCAGATACCCAGCCCCACAGATCTAGAACAGTCACAGACCTCAACATCAAGCTTTCTACTACGAGAAACAACTCAAGGGAAACAAAGTCAAATACCACTACTCTGCCTTAAAAATGGCACACCACGGTGAGCCGAGTCCCCCCAAATCCCAACCTCTACCCTGTCCTCCAGAGCCACTTGGTGAGCTGTGGCTGCGGAGGGACTGTGCGGCCAACCCCAAGGTACTTACAGACGTGCTGGCCGTAACCTGTGGGCTAGAGCTGGTGGGCGCCGAGGTGTCCGATGAGGTGGAGAGCTGTCGCACCAGGGGACTGTGCGGTGGATGCTGGGTGGCCGCCAAGTAGCTCGAACTGCTCATGTCTGTGTGGTGCTTCAACACTGCAGAAGTCAACAAAAAGACAAATACGTGGCTACCTCAAACGGCTCTATTTCTAGCACAAGCTACAAATGCCAGCAATACATAGTAAAAGCAAAAATGCATTCTAAGCCTAAAGGATAAAAAGGTGAAACAAACTGGTTGACGGGAGGTGGGGGGCCGGGCAGAGGTTGTTGCAGCAGTTAAGAAGTGACCTGCATTTAGAAGCAGTAGGGTCCCTCTACTCTGCCTTCCTAGAAAGTGAAAGACAAAGCTGGGGGCAATGAAGCGATGCCCAGGCTGCCCCAGAAAGCCCTGAGCAGATGCAAACGCAGGTAGAGGTGCCGGGCCTGGCCCTACCTTCACTTCTCTCAGATGAATGGTCTCGCAATCTCATTTTGCTGTGGTTTGGGTCGTGCACAGGTGGCGGTGGGTTGAGCAAGCGCTCTGCTTTGGGCGCTGTCACTCGCTCCACCATAGGCACGGCCCCCACATCGTCTAAGTGCTGCCTGTGGGTCCTGTCAGGCCGGGTTTGGTGATGGGACAGCTCTGAAGAGGGGAACAGAAAAAGAGCTGTGAAATCTTCTCTCAATCTTTTATTTGAGTTCCAAGCTCCTGAGTTCTCTCTAGGCCAGTGATAGACACTCAGGGCAGCAGGAGAGTCCTCTGGGACCGAAGCTTCTAGCAAATAGCACAATGGCCAGGATAGGCCAGGCAGCCCACAGGGCCCTCAACCAGAGAAATTGGACACGGCTACAGAAGATGGCCTGCCCACCCATGGACCCAGTGCCATGCCCCTGCTAGCTGTCCCTCGAGCGCTCTGGGTCTCATCCCGAGCTGCATGGTGTCTGGAATAGCTTTCACAGTCCATCGGAGAACATCCGACACAGCTGAATTTGTATCAGTCAAGTGCCTCTCCCAACCCCGCCACACGGCCGCGGCACAACAGTAACTGGAGAATATAAAAGGAACAGAGAGAGAACAGGAGGAAGACTCTCCGGTCCCCTGAAACTTACTGGCTGTTGTTAGGAAGGAGTTGACCAACTTGTGCCTGTCTTTACGAGTTGGATCTGGCAGGCTGCCTGGCATGGATGCTCTGTGCTTAAGTGAAAACTTTTTGGGAGGTTTGATTTTGTCAAAAGGCTTGTTCTGCCACTGAGATTTCAGCATGCTCTGGAAGTGCAGGCTTGTGGGAACATCTGTAAGGAACACGAAACACTGCAGGTTAGTCCAGACACCTGGCCTCTGGGCTCCTCTCTCAAGAGGAGGATGTGCTCACCAGTCACCCTGGCTCTCCAGCCTCGTGGCATGGTGACCCAGCGGGGCCAGCACTGTCAGACAGAAGATCTGTTTATCTGAATTTTACTGAAGGTCGTTTCCTTTATTCACAAGCAAGTCATTTTTGCCTTTTATTTTCAAGTAAAACAAACACCCCCATCTAAAACACCTCTGTTAGATGGACCAAGTTTTCCTTGTTCACGTGTTCTGCTAAGTTCGTTAAACTACTGGTTTGAAAGACTGATAAGCATCCTGTTTCTATTCTTCTGGAAAATAAAACATTTAAGCCTAATCCTATCAACACAGTTAATCAGGACATATTCATTCAACAAACATTTATTGCCTATTGAGTACTGTCCCGTCTTTCCTCCCTAGCTCCTCACCTCTCGCCTAGAGATTATCTATTTCTTTTTTACCTGGTTAGTTAATATACAATATCATAGATCTCTTAAACTTAACTATAATTTTTACCATTTTTTGGTTCACAATTTCTTGTACCTTTCTATTTTCTTGGTTTCATTTTTTATTTTCCTAACAATGTGTCTATGAGTAATTTCTTCAGAAAAATATTTCTAGATTAAAACCATTTTTCTCTCAGAACTTTAAAGCTATTCACTGTATTCTAACACCCAGTGTTGCAGAGAAGATGGGATCAGATTCTTCCTGAATAGTAGGTGGTCGCTTTTTCTTTTAAGCTTTGCAAAAAAAAGCCCCAAAAAACAAACAAACAAAAAACCTCATGGTGGCATTCTACTGACTCTTTAGGTCAGTCTGGGGGGAAGTGCCTTCTGTTTGCCATCAATACCAAGTCTTTCAAGCCATGAATGCGGCATATCGATTTATTTAGGTTTTCTTTTAATTCTCTCTCAGCAGGGTTTGGCAGTTTTCATCTTACAGGTCTTACACTTAAGAATTAATTTAAAATATGTATCTCATTTTGATGTAAGCACTGTTAAGCTCCTTTTTAAAAGACAAAACAGTTCAGAAAGGTGAATTAACTGTTCGAGGTTACACAGTTTAGTAAGTTAACCAACATTCAAACTTAGGTTTGGGTAACCCTAAAGCCCACATCAGCCCCTACACCATGAGACTATTCTTTGGCCCAGAGAATGGAGAGGTTTAATTCTGAGGCGGAATGTGTTAGTTCTCAAATTACTGGCAAAGAACTGGAGAATACAGGATACTTTTCAAGGGAGTTCTAGGTATGACTAAAATACTCTCAGGGATGCTTTTCCCCAATGGGCAAGCAAACTTAGCACCAGACCTTATTTTCCAGTTCTGAAAACAGACCACTGGGCCTAATAATGGCAGTCAAACAGAGTAGGAAAACTACCAAGTTTTTAAAGATAATAACTATTTGCTGTATGTCTAAGTACTGAGATATAGTCTGTGAGGACAGTGCTGTCTTCTGAAACTTTTTTGCATAATCATTCTTTTCCACACTTAAAAAACAAATTCACCTATTCCAACTGTTAAAAGATACAGGTCAGCTATCAGCAACTTCAAAGTTGGGGAGATCCAACTTGGCCAAGGCCGCTGGATCTCATGGTGTTCCCAGCCCCTCCACTCCTTCCTCAAGCCCCTCAATAAAATGGTTTGATCCCCCCCCCCCCAAAGAAGGTCAAATGTTTAAACAAAAGGATTTCCTATTAATAAACAATCAAGAATTGAGTTAAGGTATTAGTGGTAAATATTTTTTGCTCTAATTCAGAATGGTTAGGGAAAAGGGTGTGTAGGAAATAAAGCACTGTCCAGAGGCATTCTGAAAGCTGGGCTGAACTGGAAAGTATAAAATAGGCCCCAGAAAGGGGAAAACACTTCTTCCATATTTTAGGACACCCCTGTGTCTACGAAGAATTGGCAAAGTCTGCATAATGGGACAATAAAAGCCTAGTGATTTTTAAAAAAATTTTTTTAACTTTTATTTATTTCTGAGAGACCAGAAACAGAGCATGAATGGGGGAGGAGCAGAGAAAGGGAGACACAGAATCCGAAGCAGGCTCCAGGCTCTGAGCTGTCAGCACAGAGCCTGACGCAGGGCTCGAACCCACAGACTGCGAGATCATGACCTGAGCCGAAGTTGGATGCTTAACCGACTGAGCCACCCAGGTGCCCCCAAAAGCCTAGTGATTTCATTTTTTCTTTTACTTTCCCCAGTCATTGCTCTCCCAAACCTGAAAATTAAGCCAGGATAAAAGGAGGTAGGGAAATGAGCAACCTGATTTATAACGGAAACAGCAACAGACTGGAAATAAGTAGGCCTGGATTCAGGTCCTAATTCCATCAGTGAGTTAGAAGTCGAAAACAAGAACCAACCACTCAGCTGGGTTTAGCTTCATCTGTGAGATGAGGCAGCAGGCCTAGAGCTGGGCATCCAGCTCTGTGACATCCCAGCGCACATGCTCTAGCTCTCCCCTCCTCTGCTGCAGACAAATGTTAAACAATCAGACCACTCTTTCCTACTGTATCCCAAGACCTCAAGATTCATCTCAAAAAATTACTGAGTTAAATCCAGAAAGCTGCTATCAACAATAGTTAAGGACAGGAAAGGACACTATTCATTACTGCTAGACCAGACTGACTACGGAGTCTCTCAGTTTAAAAAAAATTTTTTTTAATGTTTATTCATTTTTGAGAGAGACAGAGACAGACAGACAGACAGACACAGAATCCGAAGCAGGCTCCAGGCTCTGAGCTGTCAGTACAGAGCCTGACGAGGGGCTCAAACTCAAGCTGCGAGATCATGGCCTGAGCCGAAGTCAGAGGCTCAACCAACAAAGCCACCCAGATGCCCTCAGAGCCTCTCAGCTCTTAACATGTTATGTCAGACTCTTCCGCTCCACACCTAATCCCCTTCCCTCACTTAAACGCTCTGAAGTAGAAGCTGCTACAATGCGAGAATACCACCCTGTGCCCCAGAGTTGAAGTATTAAGCAGAATCTAGAGCAATTTCCCCTATAGTCAACCCCACTGCATGAGCAGTTAGGGATAACAACGAAATGCTGGAAGGACTCAGGCTGCTATAATTTGATAGAAGTTTGCTGTGTGTCAACTGCTTTCATATAAAAGTGAACAGGAAGTCAGTTAAATCCCCTAGTCAATGAACAAAAATGATCTCTTAGGAATTGTGGTTAAATAATAACACCTGGGATTCATGTAAAAGCTGAAGCTCTGAAGTGGATTAGATATGAAGGACCTGAAGGTGAGCAAGGAAAGAGTATGAAATGGAACAGAACACAACAGGGACCCATTTGGCCAGAAGACTTCACATATGCTATACATGTATGTCCAATTCTTCTCTGGTAAGTGCTATTATCAGGGAAGAGGGTGCAGATGCTTGATTAGGCCAGTAACAGAAAAACAAAAGTGTTAAGACAGGAAATAAGAAATAGAAGGAAACTAATACTACTTTAAGTTATGGTTTCCTCAGACAAAATAAGAAGCCCTTGACTTTACGCTCACCAGGGTCTGACATTTCATGGTTCACTTGACTGTGTTGCTCATAACTATCCACCATTTTCTCAAGTACATTTTCTAGGGCTGTTTTGTAATACTCCCTTCCTCCTCCTGCTGGTAAAACTGCAGTAGCCTCGTACATAGTCTTGGTAAGCTCTCTCATAACAGCACAGATCATCATGGCCAGCAGGTGGTGCTCTTATGAAACCCAAACTCAAGTTAACATTCTTTGCTCCAAGGTTTATACATCCTCTACACTTCAAGCTAAGGATTAACTGGCTTGATTAAATGAGGTGACATGAATTCTACTAATTTTATCTAGTTTTATCATCTCTAACCACACTTAATGGGAATGTCTGAGGTGTGGTCAACATGGGAGACAGAAGTCTAAAATGAAGACTTCCAAGTGGTTCCCATCCTAACTACAAATAAACTGGTGCAGAAACATTAATAAAACTACTTGAAAATCCTGCCATCTCTAAGTAGCTTCTAGACAACAGGCTGTGAATGGGTGGCCCAGAGGTCATGTCTGGCGCAAGTACTGTTTGACCCACACAGTATTATGGCGGCTGCTAGTCTTCACAGTTACTTACTATTCTACACAATGATACATGGGGAATCTTGGAGGTGTTTTCACATAGAATAATGGTGCCCTTTGGAGCTGAGCTTATTTGTGGCCCTGAAAATCTTACCGTGCTATTTGTTTGGGTCAAAGCAAAAATATCGCAGCAGGAACAATACTAGATACGGTCACAGGATCCCCCAGCTCAACCCGGAGAAAGTCTAATTCATCCACAGGCAAATATGTTCACACATCCTCTTTACAGGCTCATAAGGAGATTAAATGACCACCTCTTTTGTCCAAACTCCAATGTTATGGTTAGGAGTTGTGTGAGACAAGGAGAAAAAAAGAGATCGAAAAGCATTTAAAGGCAGGCAGTAAAGCGAAGATGCTGAAGACCAGAGCAAGTTTTTCTCTACTTTCTCCTCCAAAGCTACCTACAGTTGCCTTAATTGGGATGGAGTAGGGAAGTATAAGGGTGGCACTACAGATATGAACCAGTCAGAAGGAAAAGAAAGTGTTGAAAGGGAATGGGTTCCTCTAAGCAGAGATGCTGAATTACTGAACAGGAGACATCAGGCAGTTGAGAATATGTGATTGGGGATGAGGACAGTTCACAACTGTATACGGTGACATTGCTGACAAAGAAAGATCACTGTGTTTGTTTATAAGCTGATGTGCAAGTATGGAATAGGCCTTATCAGAATCAGACTGTAACTATAGACTTCAGTCTTCTTTATTCAAATATGAGACCATACAATTCAGTACTATGAATCTTGAGAGAGTAACCCAAGAACATTCCTAAGTCTTTCTAGTGGCTCTGTCTGCAGTCAGAATCTAGAAATGGGTAGAAACCTGATTTTTCTTAATAATCTGGCTGGGAAGAAGCATGTTATATATAGTGAAACAAAGGACAGGCAACAGATGACCTGAGTTTGGATTCTAGAACCATCTAAACTCATTAGCCATTCAGTCTGAGAGAGATAAAGCACACCTTTTCTAAGCCTGTTTCTTGACCTATCAAACTGAAGTTAACACCTGACAGGATTAGTGAGAGAAGGAAATAAAACCAGTATGAGAAAAGTGCTTTGTAAACCATGAAGTGCTATACAAATAAAATCTTCAGTTATATGAGCTATAATCCAAATGCACGAGAAGGTAAAAGCCAATGACCCTGGAATCTGAAGTACACAAGGAAGATGTGTTAGTATTTTCCACTCATTATGTTCTAGTTTATTTACTGCTCCACCACTCCTGACCTAAAATAAAATCCTGCCTAGCTTTCTATCCATATGGTTCAAGTTTTCTAAACATTATCACTCTTAGTAGAAGTCATTAGATTATGGAATATTAGATTATGCCCTTACAGTCAAGGGACTCTACTGAACAAGGGGGTTCTGACAACAAGGCCTGGAGCAATTACAGGATTTAGGTAGCCAAAAAAGAATTCAGTCATTTAAAGAACACATAAAGAAAAGGGGATTATAGTAAACCAATGTTTGACCAACTGTTAAATAGAAGAGGGCATTCTCTAGCATAGGTATCAGTAATGATTATTTTTTATAAAGAAAGTTTTACTGGAACACAGCCATGCCATTTGTTTACATATTGTCAATGCTGTTTGGTGCTATAGTGGCAATATTGTATAGTTGCAACCCAGGCTATACATAGTAAGTGTGGCCTGCAAAGTTCAAGGCATCTGTCCCTTTAAAGAAGTTTATAAACCATTCATGCTAAAAGCTTTTTATTTTTCATACCGCCAAGTAAATCTTAAAATCCCACATTAATTCTTATTCCTCAGACTCCTATTTCAATTACCCTCCTTTCAAAAACTCGTACAGACTACGTTTGGGTGTTGTGAAGGACAGAGTGGGGATAAAACACGGTTCCTTCTCTTTATGGACACACACACACACTGCAAAGCCGTCACATAAACACAGTTAATACATACAGCCCCAGTAGGAAGACATTCTCTCAGAGGAGTGCTGCCCTTCCTACTTACACCATGGCACGCAGACAATACATTTTAAAAAGATATACTGGAATATAATGGACCAGGCTGCTGTGGCTGGAAGCAACTGTCCCTAGGCCCCACCCACAGTCACAGTCACTGAAAGAAGGAGGGAAATCTCTCTCCTGGCAAGTTGCAATCTTTCAGTAGCACATTCTGGTGGATCCGTTGCACCCTATTTGCAGAAATTCTAAGGGACTCTGGTGAGTGAAACGGATTCCCTGGATAGCACGTGGGTTGTACCAGGATGCTGGCTGACTTTCTTTCACTTTGAATCCTTTAAGTCTTTTAAGTCTTATTTAAACGTTATATTCTGTGGCCTTTCTTACCATCTGGAAATGCTAGCACTGGGTGAACACAAGAGTCCAACTGGGAAAGGCGTTCCAACAGAGGGGCTTCGTAGTGAATTTCTGGGGGCACGGTGATGGTGCTGCCTGAGCCACACAGCGCGCAGGAGGGGTTCACATCACAGCCAGAGCGCATCGTGTTGTTTCGGTGAACCTGCGAAAAGCCAAACAAAACAATTCATTGTCTGACAAAATCTCAGCTCTCACTCATTATCCCAAAGATTCAAAAGACACTTCCTAGATACCTGTAGATGCTACTAACCAGAAATTTGATTAGTTAGAAGATTCTTTTTCCCAACACCCTAACCTTCAAAGTAATTACCTTGTTTCTTCTTCAATGATGAAATCCAATTACTTGCAGCCCTAAGTGCTCATCTAGGTACCAAACTTGTGAGCTTAAACTGTGCTGAGAACACCTTATAAAACCTGAACATTTCCACCACACTGTAAGAGGAGCACATGCCTCCTGATTCCCAGGTGGAGAGGACTTGTTCTCTTCGGCAATTTCATCCACCTGCGAGCCTGAATAACCAATCACACACCTATGCTTTTCACAACTCCTTCTAAAGACTTTCAGGTGGGCTCAAAGTGACACGCTTCCCTGGACTACACAGAACTCATTAGCTACTTTATTTAACCTAGCCTAAGATCCACCGTTTTAAAGTTCATGCCTAAGTAATGAAAATGAATTTGGTATGGTGAGTGTTCACACCCACAGTCTTTGTGTGAGCTTAAATCCACGGGGACAGAAATTATTCCCATTAAACTTCCTTTGTACACATGTAGGTAGGATAAGAAATAACATCTCCTGCTAAGTCCACAGTGAAATAAAATCTAAATCTTAGATTAGATTTTTAGAAATTGAAAATTTTCTACATTAATTTTTAGAAATTAATGTAGAAAATCGAAATTAGATTAAGATTAAAAGACTTAATTGTTAAAAAAAAAAAGGTGGGGGATTAAAAAAAAAAACAAGTTTATGCTCTGAGGAGAAAACTTCAGGACATGCTGAAAGCAGGATCCCCTAAGCTCTGGTGTCAAGGTGAGTAAGTCAAATCATGATCCATAAAAGTCATTTGGGCAGCAGACAGTCCTAGAAGAAAAGGACCTGCCTGTGGAACAGCACCATGAGAAGGGATGCTCTGAGCAAGGGTAGTATCAAAATCTGCTAGCAAAAAGGCTGTAACAATTGTAAGGGCTGCACTGAGGTTCAGCACAAACATCTTTTTTTAAAAAAATGTTTCTTTTTGAGAAAGAGAACAAGAAGGGGAAGGTCAGAGAGAAAGGGCAGGAGACGGAGAATGTGAAGCAGGCTCCTCCCTCTCAGTGCAAAGCCCAACATGGGGCTTGAACCTGTGAACCGTGAGATCATGACCTGAGCTCTGACCATGAGTCTGACGCTCACCAACAGAGCCACCCGGGCATCTCTACACAAACATCTTTTAAAAGCTGTCTGCTTTTACAGACATGCATAGGAGAAAGGTAAAGATGAGAACAATGTAGTCTTCATCAGCAATTCCCAATTGCCTCCTCCTTGCAACCACGGAGATGGGTGGCATGCAAAGAAGGGGCTGTGAAGATTAGACTGGGTAACCTGCACTGAAGTAAAAGAATTCTAATAAGCTGCAACTGTAGATGCCACCGAAAGGGAATTATACTAACTAAACATGACAGTACTGTGTAGACAACATTAACCAGTACTGTTTTGTGAAAATATATCTCCTATATTTAATCAGGGCTGGCTTTCAGAAGAGATAAAGACGTAAAGAGAATATATGTTGGCAGAGACGAAAACCACACACCACACAGTAGATGAACAGGAAGATTTAGGTAATTAGTTACGATCTAAAAATTGTAAAACATTAAAAAGAGATTAGAAAAAGATAACCAAAATCAAAATAACATCTTAAAATGGAGGTATGTTTTTTTCCCTCATATGGGAAAAAACATCAATTAGCTCTGTATATGAAAATTGAACATTTCATTTTATGGCTACAGTTTACCCGAGTCAACAAACGACTAATAGATGAGGTATAGAGTAAAAAGAATATAGCAAGAATAACAAAGTAAAACTAAAAGGTTAAATTAAAAGCTGAAATTGCCAAAAGAGGAAATACATACTAGAAACAGCAAGTTTAAGAGCTGTTCTTTAGGAGCTTTCCTTTTCTCTCTTCCTAAACCCAGGTGGGGTGGACAGGAACAGACTGATTAATAATCAGGTGAACTGTAAGACTGGCTTAATGAAGAGAGGAATAAATGCAAATGTATAATAACTCAAAAAAGGACCAGTTAAATGAAAAACTGGAAACCCTGTGTGTATATGTAATATGTATGTACACTTATGCATTTCTATAATGTTTACATGTTACATATTTTTATATTCCATCTAAAAAGGGAATATCATATGCATGCCTATAAAAAGGTAGAGGCTCACACAAGTGTATTTCCTTGGTGACGGCTTTAAGAACATTAAAGAACAGATAATCTTCTATTCAATTAAAGTGGGTGATACTGACACAAAGAAAATAGAATTTATTGTCCTTTGAGAAAAAGGAAAATTCTAACTTAAAACTTGACTAAAGCTTTGTGCACACATATAATTCAAACATCAATCTCACTTTTGAATGAAAACCTGCAAAGGAAAATATTAATAAACAGAAGCTGTAAGTTATATAAAAATATCTTTAATACAATTTATTGAAAGATAAATTTTGAACTCTTTTGAAGGACGGTTTGGACAACTTTAAAATTACTTCACTCACACATGCTTGGATAAATCCACAGCCAGAATTTATCCCACAGATGTGCTTATTAATGACACGAAGGCACACATTCATAAACAAATAAGATGCCAAAATTACATGCATGAACCTATGTATGTTTTTTTAAAATCACAATGTATATTTTACAATAAGAAAATAATTTTTTTTAAATTCTTTTATGTAGCTTATTTATTTTTGAGACAGAGCACCAGTAGGGGAGGGGCAGACAGAGAGGGAGACACAGGATCTGAAACAGGCTCCAGGCTCTGAGCTGTCAGCACAGAACCTGATGAGGGGCTCGAACCCACGAACCACGAGATCATGAGCTGAGCTGAAGTCGGACGCTTAATCGACTGAGCCACCCAGGCACCCCAAGAAAATAAATTTTAAGGGGTGCCTGAGTGGCTCAGTCAGCTGTCTGACTTCGGTTCAGGTCATGATCTCACGGTTCGGGAGTTTGAGCCCCACACTAGCCTCTCTGCTATCAGCACAGAGCCTGCTTCAGATTCTCTGTGTTCCTCTCTCTCTCTCTCAAAAATAAAATAAACATTAAAAAAAAAAGTACCTTAATACTTAAAAAAAAAAAAAGAAAAGAAAAAAGAAAAGACAGACAAATTTAAAAAACCACAACAAATACAAATGACCAAACCCGAGCAGGTGGAGATTTCTGGATATTAAGATTATTCAATATTAGTAAACCAATTAATACAATTTTATTTGTATATTTAACTGCTCACTCAATACCTCACAGCTATATAGGCACCTCAGTTCAAAACTGAGCTCCTGCTCTTCCCAATTTTTAGCTGCTCAGTCCTTAATCTTTGGACTCATCTAAACTCCCTTCTTCTACTATACCCCATTATCTAATTGTGAAATCCTGTAGTCTCTATCTTCTAAATGTATCCAGAATCCGACTGCTTTATACCATCTCAACTGCGATCACCCTGATCTAAGTCAGTATCTGTTCTCATATGAAGTTTTTAATTTGATTTTTTTAAATGTTTGTTTATTTTTGATGCGGGTCGGGGGGAGTAGGGACAGAAAGGGAGGGAGACACGGATCTGAAGCTGCTCCAGGCTCTGAGCGGTCAGCACAGAGCCTGACACAGGGCTTGAACTCATGAACTGTGAGATCATGACCTGAGCCAAAGTCAGATGCTTAACTGGCTGAGCCACCCAGGCGCCCCTCTCATATGAATTTCTTAAATACCTTCTAACTGGTCTTCCTGCTTACCCCTCCTTCCAACGAATCAAAATAGAGTAGTAGGTGTAACCTTGGCTTACCAGTCCTCAGCTCAAAATGCTCCAGTGGCTTGTCATTTCATGAGGAATAAGAGCCAAAGTTCTTGCAACGGTGAACACAAAAGCTTTATACCATCTGTCACCTCTACCGCCTCTCTGACCTCATTTCCTTTTATTTCCTACTTCTCTCCTCACTCAGTTCCTCTGACTGCTTTGCTATTTCCTCAACAAGGCAGGCAAAATGCCAGATCACCGGCCTGTGCATTTGGCTCTTCTATTAGTTCCTTGGTCATTCCTCTCACCTCAGATCTTCTTAAAAATGGCTGTTATTTAGAAATATGTTAAGTGGAGAAAAAAAAAAGATTCTATTTTTGATTGTAACAATAAAAAAATACTCTGGACTAAGTTTGAAACTTGCAAACACAAAGCTTTTTTTAAATTTTTACTTATTTATTTTGAGAGAGCTCAAGTGGGGGAGGGGCAGAGAGAGGAGGGCAGAGGATTTGAAGCGGGCTCCACACTGGGCAGGCTGACAGCAGTGAGCCCGATGTGGGGCTTGAACTCACGAACTGCTAGATCACCATCTGAGCTGAAGTCAGATGCTCAATCAACTGAGCCACCGAGGCGCCCGGTAAACACAAAGCTTAATTTTGGAAGCTATTAATAATCTACAAATTAATCTATAATCTTAAACTCGGGTTTTGGTAGAGAAGGAGAAAAAGGCAGACAAGATTTAAACAAGCTTAAAACTGCAACTGAAAGAATATATACTTAAAGGGAAAAGTCCCCCAAAAATTTCTAATAAGCAAAGATAGAGGGGAGTGATTTGCCGTACCACGTATTAAAAGTATTTTAAAAGGAAAAGATGACCAATGGAAAACTGCTTTAAGGACACTTCCACAGTCTAGGGATCGCACAAGACTCCTAGAGAAAACATGCCTTCCTTTTAACCCTTGCCCCAGATGAGCTCACTGTCAAAGATTACAAATCATACAAAACAAAGACCGATGTGATGCAGTCAGCAGATGCAAAAATGGGGAGAATTTGTTCTCAACAAGCTAGAAATGGATTAACTTTTTTATTAAAAAATTTTTATGTCTTTATTTTATTTTGAGAGAGAGACAGAGAGCGAGCGAGGGAGGGGCAGAGATAGAGGGAGACACAGAATCCAAAGCAGGCTCCACGCTCTGAGCTGTCGGCACAGAGCCCGACACGGGGCTCGAACCCACAGACTATGAGATCAAGACCTGAGCTGAAGTCGGACACTTAACCAACTGAGCCAACCAGGCGCCCTGAGGATTAATTTTTTAAAAGTAATTTCCACGTCCCACATGGAGCTCCAACTCACAACCCTGAGATCAAGAGTTGCATACTCTACTGACTGAGCCAGGCAGGCACCCCTGGAAATGGAATTTAAAAGCAGTTTTAAAATAAGTATATTAAAGTTGTTCAAAGAGATAAAGGAAGGAATGAACATCATAAAAGAACAGGAAAGGATGGGTGGGGGGGGGAGGATGTTTTTAAAAGTAACCACAAACAAATTCTGAATGAAAAGCACACACTCAAGTAAAAGACCAAAATACAAAAAAAAAACCCAAACAACTGACAGGTTTGAGAGTAAACTAAATACAGCTGGAGAGAAAGCTGATGAACAGGAGGAACAGTCCCAGAAGGCTACAGAAAATAACACACAGCAAGACAGAGAGCTGGAAATGGAAGTATAAAAAGAAAGAGAGAATGAAAAGATCTACAACAATCTAATAGACATTCCATATTAAAAAAAGAGGAAAAGTTTAAAGAAATAATAATTTTCAAAACTCAGGACAGAGAAGAACGCTCAGAATGAGATGCAAACCAACACCCTAAGTGGCTAAACACTAATTCGCACATCTAAATATATCCCTTGATATTGTAAAACATAAAAACAAAACTGAAAGTAGGGAGTTGTGTCCAACTTCAACTCCGGTCAAGATCTTGTGGTTCGTGAGTTCGAGTCTCACATCAGGCTCTGTCTGTGCTGACAGCCTAGAGTCTGGAGGCTGCTTTGGATTCTGTGTCCCCCTTTCTTTCTGCCCCTCCCCGGCTTGCACTAGGTCGCTTGCTCTCTCAAAAATAAACATTAAAAAAAATTTTTAAAAATACATATATATACCTTCACACACAAAATAAAGACTGAGTTTACAACTCCTAGACCATTGTTGAAAGGCTACTAAAGGAAGTAGCTCAGCAGGAAGTACAGAGTGGGATATAAGAAGCCACCATGCACAAAGCAGCATGGCAAATGTGTTGGTAAATGTAAGTATGAATTTACAGATGACTGATTTGGGTGGGATTGAAATTCAAGGTAAAATTAAAGATAAAGATCAAGAAAAGATGAGAAAAGAAGGTGTGTTAAAAAGAGGCATTCTATGCACAGGGGATGGGCATTAAGGAGGGCACTTGTTGTTACATGTAAGTGATCAATCACTAAATTCTACTCCTGAAACCAATTACACTATATGTTAGCCAACCAGAATTTAAATAAAGACTTAAAACTAAATAAATACATACATACATAAATAGAGGAATTCTAAAGTCCTGTTCCAAAGTAGCAAGAAATGAAAAGATTCAAGTAACCCAACAGCAGAAAAGGCATAAAAACAAGGCAGAGAGAAGACTTAAAAAGCAAGTACTTACCAAGGTACCTATTTAAAGTAAAATCATTGCTAGAGACCAAAAGGAGAACAATATAATGATGAAAGGAAAGATGGCAAAGAAGAAATAACAACCATGAACCTGTATGTACCTAACCAGTCATCCTGGAACTATATGAATACATATGCGAAGAAGAAGAAAGGAGGAGGAGAAGGGGGAAGGGGGGGTAGGGAGGAATGGGAAGTAGGGAAATAAGTTGTTTAAAAGTATAAACTTGTATTTGAGTAGATAAAGAAGTCCTGGAGATCTAATACACAGTATAGTGATTATGGAGACAACAGTACTGTATTATAAACATCAAATGTGCTAAGAGACACCACAAGAAAGAAATGATAATTGTGTTACATGATGGAGATGTTAGCTAAGGCTACAACTGGCGGACACACTGCAAAATCAATGATCAAATCAACATGCTGTATACCTTAAACTTATACAATGTTACATATCAAATATATTTCAAAGACAAACAGCAGACCAAAGACACAAAAGATATGAACACAATGATTAAGCCCCAAATAGAAATTAATTTAGAGCCGCGAATTTAACAAACAGGTTATGGATATACTCACACCCAAACACTGTCTTTTATAAGGAAATGGACTCTACTAAAGAACTGAAATTAAGCCTACCAGCAGAGATCTTGAGAATATAACAGTGAATTAAAAAAAAAAAAAAAAAACCCAAGTCACAGAATATATAAACCATGATGGTATTTATGTACATTTTTTTATGAACATTAAACTAAACAATACATACTGCATTTTGCTCATGGATACATAGATGTGCAGTAAAAATCTAAGAACCTGAACTGGGAGCATTACATACCAAATTCATGGTAATGGTTACCTCTGGGGAAGGGAGCAGGTAGAGAAGATGATGATAGAAGATAAGAGAGACATTAATGTTTATTGTAATTTTCTTTTAAATATTAAAAAAAATCAAGATACTAATATTTAAGGTGGTATGTACGCAGATTTTTGTTATATCATTCTTTATACTTTACAGAATTAAAAAAAAAATAGGGAAGGAGGAAGTTATACCTGGTAAATTTTTCCATATTCAGGGAATTCAAATTCTTCACACAATAAATTCAGCGGTGCAGAAGAGCTCCAGAAAACTGGCAGTGGGAGTAAAATGTGGTCCAACTATTTCCAACTACAGCACAGGTATGCTAAGTATGAAAGTTGCTGAAACCCAGGAATTCAATTAGGAATAGCACCTTTCCAGATTTAAAATTGAGAAAAAGATTTAACCATCACGAGTAGCAGAGACAAGGCCCAATGGCCAGTGTACTGAGTAGAATAGTGCCCCTCCCCAGACCGCACCTCAATATTCATGCCCCAACCAGAACCACAGAACGTGATCTTACCTGTAAACAGGGTTTTGTGAATGTGATTAGTTTAACATGAAGTAATACTGAATTAGCCTTAAATCCAACTGCTGTCCTTAATAAGACGACTATGTGGGGGTGCCTGGGTGGCTCAGCGGGTTAAGTGTGCGACTCAATTTCAGCTCAGGTCATTATTTCACGGTTCACGGGATTGAGCCCCATGTCAGATTCTGCACTGACAGTGCGGAGCCTGCTTGAAATTTTCTCTCTCCCGCACTCTCTGCCTCTCCCCTACTCACACCCTCTCATTCACTCGCCCTCTTAAAATAAATTAAACATTAAAAAAAAAAAAAAGACGACGACGACGTGAAAACCAAAGACACAGACACACAGGGAAGATGACCGTGTAAAGACAAACTCAGAGACAGGAGATATGCTGCCACAAGCCCAGGAATGCTATGGACTGCTAGCAACCACTAGAAGCTGTAAGTGGCAAGAAAGGATTCTTCAGAGAGCCATCAGAGGCAGCAAGGGCTGCCACCTTGATTTCAAGCTTCTAGCTTCCGGAACTATGATAGGAAACAAATACACCCAGCTACTAAATTTTTCTAGTGATAAACACAAAGTATGGATAAATCAACTCATTTTTTAAGAGTAATAAAAGAAAGGAAAAAACCCTCAGTGTGGGGACTATGAGTAGAATACTGCAGAACATGGGAAAAGGAAACAAATCTGAGAAATCAAGAAAAAATATACCTCTGGAAAACTATTAAACAAGTTTGGTGAAACAACCAATTAATCAAACTTCCCACATCTTCAACAGAGTCAGAGATAACACAGCCTCTATGACATGGAAACAGAAAAGATGAAAGGGCAATAAGAGGACATAAAAAGGAAATATAAAATCTGAAAAGATAAAAGATAATCTTAACCACCCTTGGTAGAAGAATTAGAACCTACCTAAGAGGACCTATAGATCAGACTAATGATCTGGAGAATTAAAAGAGGACATGAGCAATAAACCTGTCTTTCTTCATTTACACTATGGGAGAAACGAAGAGATGAAAACAATGACAGAAACGTTAACAGCTAACATCTGAATACTTGTTATGTTCATCCAAACTAGGCCAGTCACCTCCCATATTTAATTTAATGATTACACTGAGGAGCAGGTAGTAAGAGCTAAACAAAAAGGAAAGAAAACAATAATACAGAGATAACTGGAATATTTCAGTTTGCAACTGTAAACTCAGGGGAACCAAAAACCAAAGCTATAATAGAAAATAACCTGATAGAGCGAGATAAAAAAAACCACAGCAATATCCATTGCAGTTTTGCAATGATGGAAATGTTCAATATTTGTGTGACTGAAAGATGGTAGCCGCAAGTCACATGTGACTACTGAACACGTGAAATCTGGCTGTGCCACATTTTTTATCTTCATTTTAAATACAGATGGCTAGAGTAGCTACCATCCTGGACAGCACAGAACGGAACTGGTTACCAATATAAAGGAATGAAAATAAGATCATTTGAACTCTATGCCGAAACAAAACAACAAATAATCACCCTCCCCCACCGCCAAAAGACAGTGAACAGCTTTAAGGGACAAAGGTTAGGAGCTAAGAACCTGAAACATGGTCAAACTTGTTCTAATCCTAAAGAACTATAAATTCAAATCAAGAACTCAACAAATGGGGGCATATTAAGGTATAAAGAGAACTATCCATGAACAATGAAATGTTTTAATCAAAATAAGCCTAAATAAGCCTTTAAAACCAGTTTTAAAACTGAATATAAAATGAAAAACTGTTTTCTGTTTAATAAAATCTCCATTAAAATCAGACTTTGAGATTTAAAAAAAAACCCACCTAAATCTGCTTTTATGATGTTTCAAAAAACATACAGAAAACAAATGCTAAAAGTAAATGGGTGAGAAAAATCACATACTGTATAACATTAGTACCAAAAATAGTAGAATGTAAGGCAAAAACTACTGGAGATAAAAGCCATAAGTCACTAAGATGATATGATTATATAGAACTCCATACTAGACACCAGTGACATTAAAACAAAAATCAATATAATAGACTACAAATACAAGCAGAAACTATAGAAACCTCACTTTAACCAAATGCTGTACAAATTAGTAATTAAATAACAAAAGGCTTAAAAAGAAAAACCATTTAGAATTTGGAAACTCAATTTGTAACCCTTGAGGAAAAAAACTCAGAAACTCAAAGGCAACTTACAAATAGCAAAAAGAACACTTCACACATCAAAGGCTATGGAATGCCATCCAAAAACTACACTCAGAAGAAAATTCAAAAAGTTAAGTGCTTTTATTATTACAGAAGAAAAGAACAGAAAACAAATTAACTAATAAGCATTTGAATAAAGGCAGAGAGGAGGGGGAAAAAATCAAGACCACAGGAAGAAGAAATTATCAGCAAAAAACCAATCTTTGAAATGACCAATAAAACAGGAAAACTGCTGACAAGATCAAGAAAGAGAAGACAAATATAATTAAGACTGAAAAATGGACATAACCACAGATAACAAGGATTTAAAAATTAAGAATGCTTTCTATAAAATTCTGTGAGGTAATTTGAAAAATATGATAGATGGACAACAGGTGCTGGTCTCAGATGGCTTTTGCCTTAAGTTCCAGCAAATTTTAAAGAACTCCCCAGAAAAATGCTTTAAAGTTTTTCAGAGCATAGAAAATGGTAAAGTGTCAAAATTCATTTTAAGAAGTTACTCTACATCAAAATTAGTAGTGAACTTCTAAAAGGAATGAAATGCCTCACTATGACAACCAACTATTTCTTAGCACTGTTCTGAAAGTATATCTAGTCAAGGAAAAGGAGTAAGAACTGTATAAAGAGGCATCACATTGTTTACTGGTGACAGCCTATCTAGAAAATTAAAACTAATCAACCAGAACACAGAGTTCACAGAAGTGTTCAATTACAAAAATCAACAGCACTTATAACACTAACAGAAATCATTTCCATCACAAAAATATCAAGAATGTAGGAAATATAGAAGAATTGAATGAAGATATAAAATATATACATCGAGAAATTTTATGTTCCCTTAATACTATAAATTATATTAATTCTCTCTGAAGGAATTTCCATTCAAAACTCAATGCGAAGCACATGGACAAATTCTAGTATCAAAGCTCTCTACTCATCATTCTCTGTTAATCATAGAGTATTAGTTCAAAGCACTGAAAAAATTCTTTTGGCCTGAGGACAGTTTACAAATAAAAATATCAGAGCTTCAACTTCTATGTATTTTATCTCAGTCTTTCAAAATTTATTTTGTGTTTTATAATGAACTACAATTTTCCATATGGCACTCTTGCTCCTTCCCAAAAGTTCAACTAGTACTGAAAAGTTAGGCCTCCAATATCTATTACAAGAAGCTGCTGTCATTAAAAAATGCATTTTATTTGATACCAAATTACTCCTTTTAATACAAATTCATAACCTTAGTTCTCTAGTTCTAAACCACAAATGCCATGACACTAGGACTTAAGAGAATGTCCTGAGATGTAATGTCCTGTTATGTCCTCAAGTGTGATACACGAGGAAGAAGTGGAGGACCACTTTAAAGAATCCAACTTTAAAATTTAACCCAGAGCAAATATTCCTATATAATTATCCTCCAACACAGACTATAAAATTCCAAAGTCACACAACACTGCCAAATCATCTGATAAGAAATGCTACCCCTATGTTTACAGCAGCATTATTTACAATAAATAGCCAAATTATGGAAGCAGCCCAAATGTCCATTGACAGAGAATGGATAAAGAAGTGGTAAGTACACACACCCACATGCACAATGGAATAATATTCAGTCATAAAAAAGAATGAAATCGTGCCATTTCCAACAACATGGATGGAGTTAGAGAGTATAATCCTAGTAAGTGAAATAAGTCAGAGAAAGACAAATACCGTATGATTTCACTCATATGTCGAATTTAAGAAACAAAACAGAGACACACCAAGAAACAGATTCTTAACCATAAACAATTGATGGCTATGCTACCAAAGGGGAGGTGGGTAGTGGAACGGGTGGAACAGGTGATAGGGTCAAGGAGGGCACTTGTCGTGCTGAGCGCTGGGTGACGTATGAACTGTTGCATCACTGTATCGTATACCTGAAACTAATATGACAATGTTAGCTATACTGGAATTAAAAAAAAATTGTATTGATCTCAAAAAAAGATTAAACAGAAATGCTATTAAGGCTAATCCAAAAATCTCAAGGCACGTTATTTTTTCTTTTATAATACTATCTGTACTGGGACACCTGAGTGGCTCAGTCGGTTAAGTGTCAAACTCTTAACGTTGGCTTAGGTCATGATCTCACCATTGTAAGATCGAGGGCTGCATTGGGCTCCATGCTAGGTGTAGAGCCTGCTTGGGATTCTCTCTCTCCTCTCTCTCTCTCGCCCCTCCCCTGCTCATGTGCGCAAGCTCTCTCAAAATAATAAGCATTAAAAAAAATATTATCTGTGCTATGATATACTTAATTTATAAAATAACTTGACCTAACAAAAGCAACCCTATATTGGTCCCACGTCTTTTAAAAGTTTTACTGATTTGAAATTTTGGTATATAGAAACTAATGTTTTAGACTGAGCTATAAATATTTACACCTCATAGAAGCAGCAGGACAGGAAATAAACATAGTGATAACATGTTATACAAATTTGTCACTTGAGTGTTTCTTCACTGGCCTAGCTAACTGCTCACATCTACCGTACCAGACCCCCAAAAGTGATGACATACATAATAAATAGCAATACAGGCACCTTGTTCTCATCTGTACTAATATTAAAATAAAATCATGAAAATAGGAAATACCTCCATGTTCTCCCCAGGCTTTACTGATTTCCATGGGAGAGAACTCCACTCTCCCAGTCTCAAAACTCTCTGTCCTCCCAACCTTGATATTCACTTTCAACACCCTAGTGATTCTTCCTTAGGATTAGTTTTGAAATCTATTACATCCTGAGAGCTTTGGAGCCTTCAGACTCTTATTTCCTCTAGGATTACTACTGTCACTAGTCTTTCTTTTCTTTTCTTTCTCTCTCTTTCTTTCTCTCTCTCTCTCTTTCTGACTCCAGTCTCTCTTATGGCCACTCTACTCCAAATATAAACTATCTGCACATTCATCTTATAAAAAATAGCTTATGACACTTCACTGCTCAAAACTCTAAAATCTAAAATCAACAGTTTGGTCATTTAAAGCCTTTCATTATTTACTGATAGGTCTCATTTCTGTTCATTTCCAACAAGTTCATCTTACTAAATCCTTTACTGTAGTCACTGAATTTAAGATACTACTGACATAAAAACAGCTGTTTAGGGGCTAAAAGAAATGCGCTACTACACTAAACATACATCTCAACTGTAAGATATATTGTAATTTCAGAAATGCTGGTAAAACTTGATAGAATAAAACCCCAGCTATGATTCAACTAACATGACTGTCCGCTAAAAGTGAACGAGTTCCCTAAAGTGAGTTTTATATTTGGTTCTAGAATACACTAGAGATAATTTAAAATATGTAGGTAAGCCAGTTAACACTGACATTAAACCTGTGTTTTTTACATTCTCTACTGGTAAATATACTAGTAACCATCTCTCCTGGGTAGGAAGGAACATGGTGGGAAGGGCAGTAACAACGGTGATTTGAGTTAATCCAGAAACACGTAGTTCCTGTTTTATTAAGATTCTCCTTTTTAAAAAAACTTTGGAAGCAAATCTTATTAAAATAAGTGTGAACTCAATGCTGTTTACCAATATCAGAAAATGGCTTATCTGTGACCTTCTTTGCTATCTAGGCTCTGTCATTAGAAAGTAAGCTCCATGGAAGGAAGCACTTTGGTCCTCAATGAAACCTAAAGAATACCTGGAACACAATGGGCACTCAACACAATGCTGAATAAATTTGCTTTGGCAAAGCCAGCACCTCAGGATGATGAAAGGAAAGATGCCTGCTCAACAGCAAATATCACTGAGCAAGGAGACACAAGGAGCAACCAAGACAGACAGAAAGGCTCTTGCCTCATTAATACTGGCAAAACTCCAGTATTTCTGCTATAACCAGCAAACAGTTTATTTCCTGAACTCTGTTACTTTTGTCTTATTTTCCATGTAGCTTACTTTTGCATGTCAGGATGACTGTGTTTTAGAAACTGACGCCGGGGAGAGTCTGGATGGCTCAGTCAGTTTAAACATCTGACTTCCGCTCACGTCATGATCTCACAGCTCAAGCCCCGCAACAGGCACTGTGCTGACAGCTAGGGCCTGCTTCGGATTCTGGGTCTCCCTCATTCTCTGCCCCTCCCCCGCTCATGCTCTATCTCTGTCTCTCTCTCAAAAATTACAAACACTAAAAAAAAAAAGGAAAGAAAAGAAAAGAAAAACTGGTGCTGGAATCAAAGGGTCTTCAGAATGCTTTGTATGTCTCTTCGCAAGTACGTTCGATTTTAGGTACGGACCAGAAGAAGCTACTGTCAAGAGCAACAAGAAAGGTTTGCTACCATACAGAGAAAAAGGAATCCAGGAGGCCGGCCACCCTACACCACAGAAAATTTTTTACAAAATCCCGAGATGTCATGACACAGTGGGACTAGCAAATTGCCCAGAGGAAGGACACTACCTTCCCTTGAGGTTTTGTTTTTGTTTGGTTGAGGTTTTTTTGTTGTTAAAAGCATAGAAACATGATAAAAAAAACTTTCTTACATTTGACAGCAATATACGGTTTTCTTGCTTTTTCAATATCAACTCTTTAACCTCTGAGAAAAAAAATTTTGATTTATAGGGCTAGTCATAAAAAATTGAGACCCAAATGTCAATGTAAGAAACTTGCCAAATACTTTCTCTTTTCTGGTATTTTGGTAATTCAGGCATTCTAAGGAACAGACATGAGAAAAATGGTACAATCTGATAGTTAATTTTTACTATACTTTCCTTAAAAACAAACAAAAAAGACCAAGGCAAGGTTATACAGTTCAACTGCACATTATAACAAACCAAACCAAGCACTGAAAATCCACTGTCTAAACAGTAATAGTTCTGACAATTCTCTCCCCTCTTCTTTGTCATTACTTTCCTCATCAACAAATATAATAGCTAGCTCTATCTTAAGATTGACCTTCAAATAAGCGATTTATCTGCTCTCCTTTACAGAAACATTCTTTGAGTTATCTAGAACGTTTCTCAATTGAAGCATTCAATTCTCTTTAATGCTCTGAACGTATCTCAACTCCTTGCCCCCTCCTTCTCTCCTGAACCCACTCCACTCCAAGCAGAATTTTGCTCTTCTCCCTGGAGTTAGCAAGGCTGCTCACCCAGATCTCGAACAATCCTAGCCCTCCATGCAAGATGATCAGTCTGCAGCCTTCCCGTGCTGGGCCTGTCTGCAGCAGCTCACACACCACCCCTCGGTTCCTCACGGACACACGGTCTTCATTTGCCTTCCATGCATCTTATTCTTTTTGGTTTCCTTCCTTTTCATCAGTCACTCCTTCCCCATCTCTTCCTTACCCTTGTAAGGCCTCAAGGCCCAATTCCATCCGAGCTCCCCAGCAGTCCCTATTTCCCTTTGTTGCATTTTTCTCCCTAGCACTTAACGCTATAGGACTTACCATTATCCTTAATTTATTATTTTCTGTCTCTACCCACTAGACTATTTCAGGAGGGCAAACATTTTTATCTGTTTTTGTTTAGGGCTGTATTCCCAGAGCACAGAACAGACCCAGCTCACTGTAGGAGCTCAATAATATTTGTTGAATGAGTGAACAACAAAGCACTAACAGTAACAGCCACTTTGTACCAGTAACTTAGCCAGACACTCCAATGAGCAAGTTACATACATTTCATTGAACCCTCAAACCACCCAAAGAGGTCACTGAGGCTTGGGGGGAAGGGATGGGTACAGGGAAGGGAGTAAGGAGGTGATAAACACGCTCCAAATCACAAATTAAGTGGCAGTGTCATGATTCAAACCCAAGTTTATCCTCTTTAAAGTTAATACTCTTAACCCTGCACGGTATTAATTTTACTGAAGTATTATTTCATTAGTTTTGGAATAAATCCAACTCTGCTATTTGAAGAGGCAGCAATCAAAAGTTTCCTACACTTGTGAACTGACCTCCATTCATTTAGTCACATCGGTTTAAAAATTTTAAGGGAGATTCTTATTAGAAAGGAAAGAATGCCATTTTCAGTGATAACAGGACAAGTAGGAAGCACATCACCCTCCTTCGAAGTGTTGATAGCAGCACTTAAACCTCTTCTCCCCCATTTCTATTAACAAATTCAAGTCCGTGGTTTCCAAATCTGGCTGAAGAACCATCTAGGAGTTTTTTGTTTTTCTGAAAACAAGGGTTCCAGGCCCAACTTCAAAACCCAGTATTTTGTCAAGCTCCCCAGGAAACTTGGGTGGTTAGCCAAGTTTGGAAAACACCAGTTAAATAAAGTTGGCAACAGATTAATAATACTATCTGAGCATCTGGCTCACTGTTTAACAATGGCCAAGTCTCATTGATACTGACCTTCCTGGAAAGAGGAACAACGCTGTTGGGTCGAACAAGCCTTCGTTTCTTACAGCTCAGTACTGGACGTGTTCGGGCTGCCACACAGGTGCCATCAGTTGATGAAGAAACTAGATTCAGTCTTTGCTTTTTTTGTAATTGTTCCTCAGCATCAGAGATGTCACCTGGAATGTGGTCTGCCAAGATAGGCTGAAGACTATACAAGGGGAAGGAAGAATATTCACTTCTCAGCAGACAAGGAAACAAAGCCTTTGATATTGGTTCAACCTCCTCTGCTTACACATGTTCACAGACACAAACAAGTTCTAGAGCAGATGCATGTCACTTCTTGATGCTGGTTTCTGCTCATCTAAGTGTGTGTGCGCGCGCGCGTGCAGTGTCTGTGCTTATCTTTAAGACCCTTGGTGGACAATAACATCATGTCTGAATAGTGCAAGTCAGTAAGTGACAAATTCAGGTTCCAAGTGATAAAGTTCTCTTCTACAAAAGAAACATGAATAAAGAAAATCTGTAGAAAACTGCAACTGGTAAGGATTAATCCTGCAAGGGTTAATAAGCTGCCTAAGAAATGGTTCTTCTATAAAATTCAACTTTTAGGGATTTGTACATATTGTTCACTTGTAGAGGGATTCCTTCAACTTTCATAAATACAGATTTACAAACACAGCCTTTAAGGATCTAATCTGTCCTAGAGTGAAAGATTTTATGTACACACTTCTTAAGAATTCTACCAAGACTAGGACCAACCATAACGACTCACAATAACTGTAGGACCTTTTCTTTTTTTTCCATGGTGAATTAATTTTAGGCTACAGTAAGTAAAAGGGAAATACATTAGCATGCTAGTTAAAATATACTTGCTACTATAAGATGTATGCACAGTATTATTAAGCAATAAGGTTTCTGACTTGAAACCAGGGTTAGTCCTGGCTAGGGATAACTAAGATTCCTAAATTCATCATTTACGAGCCTACTGAGGATAGGAAGTAGACACAAAACTTACGTGTTAATAACTCCATTGACAGGTCTCAAAGCTCCACATGATTTAGTAGACAATGACTCTGAATGACCAGAGGCACCATGGTTTTCCAGTGGCTGAGAAACAGACTCGATCTAAATAAGGAGAAGAAAAAAAATTCATTATAACATTTAACCAACAGTATCCAGACTGAAAAGCAGCACCATTTCATCACTTAAACGAAACATCTAAAATTTCTGATGATCATCCTAAAAAACAAAACTCCTATGAATGAGGAAAAAAGAAAATTAACTAAGAGAACCGGCTTTCGCTTTTGGGATGATCATCCTAAAAAACAAAACTCCTATGAATGAGGAAAAAAGAAAATTAACTAAGAGAACCGGCTTTCGCTTTGGGCAAGGTAAGGAACCAAAATATTTAACAGACTAATAGTAAGTGCATACTGAGGAGAAAATGACCTAATGATTCCATGGAATCATTTCTTACAAAAATCTGAAGAAAAAGCACATGTCATCAGTAATCGCATGACCTACAGATAACTACTGCTAATACTATTTTTTTCATGCCTACAGATACATACATACACACATACACATTTATTTAAATGCCATTAATCTTCAATGTGAATTTTATTGATTTTCTTAGAGGAAGCCACACTTTCCTTGGGGGCAATTCAGCCCCCAAATTAAAACTGAAGGCAACAGAGAAAACGTTATTTAGCACAGAAATGTGTGTCAAAGATAAAGCAGCACACAGCAAGCAGTCAAGAGCATGAACCTCAGAGAGAGAACGGGCCTAGGTTCTAGTCCCAGTCACACAAGGAGGCACTGAATGATCAGAGGACCATGGGGTATTCTATAATCACACTGCGATCCAAAAGCAGGGCATTCAGGAAACGAGGTTCATCATTCATTCCCAAATGTAAAGCGCTTAAAATATTAACCCCAATCCTCCAACAGCGTTCCATCTGGAAAAAGAAAAACACAACTCACAAGACACATAATTTTACTTGAAGCTTCTTAAATATCTTCACACTGCCTTAAGTAAAAGTAAACATTCTCTATCCTGCAGTCCAAAAGGCTGCAAAGACAGAGGGTAGAGACACATTAATAAACACTTTACAAATGTTAAACCCACATACCAATTTAAGCTTGATCACTACTACTGCAGTGGTTTACATCATTAGTATTTTCAGGAAACTAACTCGTGACTCACATATCTGTCTTCCAACGAGAAACTGTAAAAAGGATCAAAGAATTTAAAGGCTCTCCTATCCAGAAAGCAGGAGTTATTATTGAGCTTCTCTTGAATTTTATGTGGTGTTCAGATACACTCTGAGGGTACATGCATCCCACAGGCAGAAAAAAAAAGAGCAGAAAAGTTGCAGTGATAAAGAATTTCTGTTAATTCCCCTTCTCCCAAAGGCAGAGGTTCAGGGGGTTACCTTTTGAGAGTTAAAAGTAGCAAGGAGAGTTAGAAGTGATTTCTTCCCTGACTGAAAGAGCTAGGTATATAGGAAAGAATTCAACTTTTAATTCTTGGGCCAAAATAAATTACTTTTTGACTTTATATGAATTACTTCATGTTTCAAGCTCATCTCAATGATACTCAACACAGTCTTGCTTAAAATCACCAAAATACTGCTGGCCCATAAACAGTGTACCAGTCATTTCCATGAACTAGCAATATGGCCAGGAAAATCTGCTAAATTGGGAGTGGAACCTTCTGAAAATTCCACTTCCATTAAGTTACGTAGCGAGGCTTCCATTTCTGCATATATAAAACAGGACTATTAGTGCCTCACTTTCCTATGCCTCTATACTGAGGTTAAAAGAAAATATATACAATTATACAAAAATAATTTTGAATTATTTTTTAAGTTTGTATTTTATATATGTATGTATGTTTGTGTTTTTTATATGTATGGATATAAGTATGTTGCTTCTACCCTCAATGTGGGGCTTGAACTCATGACTCTAAGATTAAGAGTCACATGCTCTTCCAACTGAACCAGTGTGGCGCCCCAGAATTATTTACTTTGAAAAATTTCAATCAGCATAATGCCTAAATTTATATTTACCTACACCACTGAAAACAGGCACCTAGAATCTAATTGCAAAAAGTCATAAATTCTTATTATTCAACTTATTTATCCACAGTCCAATTTATCTTAATAGTCCTACTAATTAGTCATTAAAAAAAAAAAATACGGTAGAGCAAATATTTCCCAGCCAGTATCTACCCGTCTACCCTCCATCTCAAAACCCTTGGGCCAGGGCACCATTCACTGAACCCGGTGACTGTAAATCTTAAAAAAAAAAAAAAAAAAAAAAAAAAAAAAAAAAGTTGTTCTTGCTTAACCAATGGTAGGAAGATTATACCTTGGACTGTTTAAAAAGAAATAGCAATAGTTTACATTTTTAGCATACCTTTCTTCTGAGAAAGCATTTATCCTCTGACTTGTTATCACTATCACTCCACAAAGTAAGGAAAGGGTAAAAGAACAAGGCTTATTTTACAAATAGAAACAAATAATGAGGTCATCTGTCAAAAGCCACAGAAGCAATATTTCGCTAAAATAAACAAAAGAACTTCAATTTCAAATATTTACCCAGTAATTACCTCTCCTGGAAGAAAAAAGGATACATAAGAAAATATACTTGTTACCGGCTCGTTTGCACAAAAGAAATAAAGGAAAGGTAGTGAAGATGGCCACCTAAAGGAAGTGGGAACATGATGGAAAGAAAGGGAAAATGGGAACAAAGCAGAAGGAATGACGGTCTCTAATACAGCTTGGACTCTTAGAACTGTAGTAATGCTTCACATACTCAAAAAAGAATAATAAAGATCAACTATTGTGTTGGGAGAGAAAACGTGGAATACCACAGTATTAGAATAACTCTAAAGACATAACAAAAACGTAAGTGCATTACACAACAATTATGTATCACACTAAAAGCTTAAGGAAAAAAACTGAAGTATTAACTTTAGCAAATCGTATTTTGACTGCGAATTATAGGGCAAAAATATCGTACACAATACTGCACTCTGGTTAAATGTATTTTTCACAAAGGTATGAGACAGCAACTATGAAACGACTTTATGTGACAAAAATGAGTATCAATGAGGAAGGCTGTGGTGTTGAACCAGTATTAACATGAACTTACAGTTTTTAATACATGTACAGCTGGGTAAAAATAAACACCGATATACGTGTATGTATGCATGCTTTAGCATACATATATGTTCCCCAGCTTTCTGTTGGGAAGTCCTAGAAGCGATGATACCAAGTAGCAATGAGCACAACCTGTACTCAGATCTTGGTTTCTAAACACTCTTGTCCAATAAAAAGAACCAGGGCTGGAGCAGGTAAAATACAAGATGAGTTCAGAACATCCTGTGGTGTCTGAAAATGAATACGCAAATAAGAGCATGCTGAAAAGACCCAGGACACAATATGAAAGAGGACCGATACCAAAAATTGAGACAAGTGGAGCATGAATGAATCATAATAGTAACAGATTATAATCCATAAAATGAAATTAATATCCACGAACCCATTTCTGATATAAACAACTGAATGACGGAATCCATACATAAATAAATGAGGGAGAAAAGACAGCTCTTCCTAACAGAATTCCAATTAACAAATGTAGAAAAAAGAAAATCACCATTTAGTAAACACCACAGTAATAACTGCTGTGGGCAAAACCCACCGGGTGGATGATAAAATTGTGGAATAAAGTATAATGAGCAACAGAATATTGCATAGTAACTCCCTAGGAGATATATTCATTACAAAGGGAAAAATACTAACTTTACAGTGGAGAAGGCTGGTAGGCACCACCTTAACCAAGTGAAAAAAGGTATCACCACCACCATCATGTACCCCCAATACGGTGCACTGAGAAGGGCACAGAGAAGCACTTCTGCCGTGTTACTTATAAACACATAAGCTCTAATAATGAGAAAACATCAGGCGACTCTAATTGGAGGAATATTACACAAAATAACAGACCAGTATTTTTATTTTTTAAAAATTTTTATTAATGTTTTTTACTTATTTTTGAGAGACAGAGAGAGACAGCACGAGCAGGGGAGGGTCAGAGAGAGAGGGAGACACAGAATCTGAAGCAGGCTCCAGGCTCTGAGCTGTCAGCACAGAGCCTGACGCAGGGCTCGAACCCACGAACGGTGAGATCACGACCTGAGCCGAAGCTGGACGCTTAACCAACTGAGCCACCCAGGCGCCCCTGGACCAGTATTTTTGTATTAAGGCCATGAACAACAAAGACTGAGGAACAATCACAGACTAGAGGAGATTTAAAGAGACAGGAAAACTAAATGCAGTATAAGATTTTGAACCCTCCTTGAATCCTGAAAACAAACAAGGGGGGAAGGGGAAAAGGTAAAGGGGGGTGATGGTCTTGGTGGAGGTCACTTGTGGGGAAGAGCACTGGGTGTTATATGGAAACCAACCTGACAATAAACTATAAAGTTAAAAAAAAAAAAAAAGTTTACATCATAAAATATTTGCTATAAAATGAACCCTCCCCTCTCCCCTCAAAAAAACCAGCCAGAAAACAAGTGAAATTTGAATAAAATCTGAATAGTACTCTATCAATGTTAATTCCAAGTTTTGATCTTTGTACCATGGTAATGCAAGTTAACAACACTATGGGAAGCTGGGTAAAGGGTATGTGGAGATTGTGTGCTACTTTTGTAACTTTTCTGTAAGTTTAAAATAATTTTTTAAAAGTTTTAAGAACGGGGGCGCCTGGGTGACTCAGTCAGTTGAACGTCCGACTTTGGCTCAGGTCATGATCTCACATTTCGTGGGTTCGAGCCCCGCATCGGGCTCTGTGCTGGCAGCTCAGAGCCTGGAGCCTGCTTCAGATTCTGTGTCTCCCTCTCTCTCTGCCCCTCCCCGGCTCGTGCTGTCTCTCTCTGTCTCTCAAAAATAAATAAAAATGTTTAAAAAAATTAAAAAATAAAATAAAAAAACAAAGTTTTAATAACGAATGAAGAAAAGCTTATCCAGCATTAACCAACAAAGCAAATTTCATTCATACCTAAATGTGGCATCAGTCTACAGCTTCCTGTCACCTACAGGATGAAGTATACAGTTCACTAAGATAAACAGAAAATTCATCATGAATTGGCCCAATCATCCAACACTCCATGAAAGAGAAGCATCTGTAGTTCCTCTATCACGCAGGCTCTCTCAAACCTCTTTCATATCATATATGCAGTACCCCCTCCCTGTCAAAACTCATTCTTAACACCATCCGTCAGCAAATACACAAGGACTCAGTGCAAGTACAGTACATCCTTTTTTCCATTACCTTTCCTGAGCTCCCTTAGAAGTGAGAATTCTTCCCTTCTAGAGTCCCCTGTTAGATGCCTGTTGTACGACCGACCATGAAGCCCTCAAGGGAAGATGCCTGGTTATGCTAATTCGTGTTTCGTAGACACACAGCACAGTCTGGAACAGCAGCTTTTTACCAAGAGTTTATTATGGACCAAACACTGTTACAAGCACATTGTACTTCTCCAATAGTTAATTATCAAAAACTCTAAAGAAGCATCGAAACATTACCACTCTTACCTAAGACCCTTGAGGGCAGATGTGCTATGGAAATTTGTCCAGACTTTTAAAAAGTCATACACTGTATGTACTGGGTAAGTGCTCCAAAATTAAATATAAAGCCAAAGCCAAAGAGTGTAAACCCAAAAAGTGAATTGTAATGTAAACTATGGACCTTGGGTGATTGTGATATGTCAATGTAGGCTCATAAACTGTAACAAATGTACCACTTTGGTGGGGGTTATTGACAATGGAGACTACCCGAGGCAGGCCATGCGGGGGCAGGGGGTATATTAAGAAATCTCTATCTTCTGCTCAATTTTGCTATCAATCTTAAACTGTTCCCCCCAAATAGTCTTAGTTTTAAAAAATCAAATACATTAATATTTCTGCTTCAAAAGGTATGCATAATTAAAAATGTAAATCTCATCAAATATCAGTTCAGGTCAAATTTTGTCACCAGATGAGCTTGATGCAGACCTTAGGGAAAAACCACTTCTAGTTCTCATATATCTCTGGAGTTTGGAAATGCAGATAAGGGGACTTAGACCTGCAGGATTGTTCCTACTTTGCACAAGAAGGGAAGTGTGTGTGTTGGGGGTGGGGGGGGGGTGGTAGGTAGCATTCTATAAACGTCAGTCAGGTCAGGTTAGTAAGTGTTGTTTGGATCTTTTACATTCACGTTTGTTGTTTAGTAATTCTGTCAATTACTGAGTTACAAGTGTGAAAATTTTGAAATATAATTATGGATTTGTCTAATTTGCATATATTTTATGCTTCATGTATTTGAAGCATCCACCTTTATGACTCTCCTGTCTCCTTGATGAAATGACCCCATTATCTAAAATGCCCTTCTTTTCTCTGGTAACTCTCTCTTAAAATTCTATCTCTGGTGTTCCTGTCTTAAAAACTATTTTGCTAATATTAATACACACAGCAGCTTTCTTATGCTTACTGTTCATAAAGTGTATCTTCCCCTGTCCTTTTATTCCCCGTAGATCTGAGTTTCCAACTGGTATTATTTGCCTTCAACCTAAAGAAAGTTCTTTAATATTTCAGCGCACATACCCTGCCCACAGATTTCTCTCAACTTTATCTAAAAATGACTTCACCTTTATTTCTAAGGCTTTTTTTTTTTTTTTTTTTTTTTTTGGCCCTACTTGCTATTTTAATGATCCCATTCCATTGTTTTCTGTCCTCCACTGTTTCTGAAAAGAAATCACCAATCCTTATCAATGTTCACTTACATGGAATGCATCTTTTTTCCCCTCTGGCTACTTGCAAGATTTTCTTCAGCTTTCATTTTCACCAAGTGATATTTCTCCTGCTTACCATTTGAGTTTCTTCAATCTGTAAATTTATCTTTTCCATTCAAATATCCACCCATTGTTTCCTCAGCTCTACCCCCCACCTTCTGGACCTCTAACTATACATATTTACTGTTTCCCCAGCACTATGTTCATTTCTGAGCAGTTCTATGTTCAGTCTTTCTGTCTTCTGGTTGGATTAATTCCTACTGATCTGTTATGGGCACTGACCCTTTCTTGTTTAAGTTTTCAATCTGCTATTTAGTATACAAGTAAATTTTTTATTCAGATACTGTACTTTTCAATTCCACAATTTATGTTCCACAAGTTCCATGTGATTCTTTTTCTTAGTTTTTCCCTCTCTGCCGATATTTCCGTTTGCTATCTTTTACTTTAAATCTTCAAATATATTTCTATAATTTTTTAAAAATATCTTTATTTTTGAGAGAGAGAGAGAGAGAGAGAGTGAGTGAGTGTTGGGGAGGGACAGAGAGAGAGGGAGACAGGATCTAAAGCAGGCTCTCTGCTGTGTGAGCAGAGCCCAAGTGGGGCTTGAACCCATGAAACATGAGATCATGACCTGCGCCGAAGTCAGATGCTTAACTGATTGAGCCACCCAGGCATCCTTTCAAACCTATTTGTATTAGATGCTTTAAAATTTTTTATTTAATTCCAATATGAGCCATTTCAGGATCAGTTTCTATTATCTTCTCTCATGACTAACGAACACAGTTTCCTGTTTAAATTGTTATTATAGAAGATATTGTTTTTGATATGTTACTCTGAATTCGGTTAAATTTCCCAAAAGTATGTTAATTTTTGCTCTAGTAGGCAAAGTTCTAATTGGTTAGAAACCAGATGAACCTTGATTTTGTTAACTAGTTTCATGCTTTCACAGAAACCTTTCAGAGTTTATTTCGAATTTCTTAATCCTATGGTGGGTGAGTTCCTTAGTCCTGGGAAAGTCTAACTCCTAAAGCATGAGCCTTCTTTGGTTCCAGTGTAAGGCCCAAGTCAAGGTCATGTTGGAATTCAAACTCCAAATTCTGTTCTTTGCTGCAGTGGGCAGTGACTACATTCTCTACTCCGCTCTTTCAGCCTTGTACCAACTGCTGCTTTCTACTCTGCTCTTATCTAAACTCCACTGAACATGTGCAGATCAGGGGTTAAGTTAGCTGAAGGATGTGACAGTGATTTACACAGAATGTGGGAGTAAGCCCTCTGCCCCCATGAGTCCCTCTGTGCCACTATTTCCTCCCTCAGTTTCTAGCTATTTGGCAGCCATGACCTCCATCCTCTGACAATATGAAAACTAACGAGATGGTGGCTATGTAGTTGAGTTCTAAAAACCCTGTACCAAATGGACAGAGGAGGCCCTGTGAGAATATTTTGTCTGAAAGTTTGTTGACTTTCTTTGGTAATTTTTAAATGCATTCTTCCTACCTAGTAATAGGCATAGGTTCCAAGTTGGCTCTTTTCAATCATTAATTCTTAATTAGGGGAAAGGGGACTACTAATTATTCAAGAGAGGGAGTGGGAGGAGAAAGAAGGAAAGGGCATGTTTTAGAACAGCAGAGAACAACTCTCAATAGCTTTAGACAATCCCCCTTTCCAGGAACACACCCTTTTTGTTCAGAAGGCTTTTTATTTCCTATCAGAACTTATTAGTGCAGCAGTTGACTTTATCAGCACCTGCAGATGCAAAGCCAGAGGCCCTTTGTTTCTCTCTTCTGCCTACTCTTACCTTTCAAACTGCCTTTAGTTAGAAGTAGACTGAAGTTTGTTTGCTTTAAAGGGCATTTTTCTAGGAGTTCCTCCCTTCTTCTACCTCAGTACTCTGTGGTAGAAACACAAAACCCACTCCATCTCAGGGAACATTTCCTACTTGTCTCCATGCCTCAAAAAAGGCTCACTCATGCATCCATCCAGTCTCCAAAATAACTTAGCTTCTGCAATATCTGTACAGTGCTCATAACCAAAGCAGATTATATATTGGTTCTGTCAAGAAACACCCATTCAATTTGGAAATGAAGCAAAAAGATTAAAGTCCTTTCAGTGTAACACCTGAACATCATCTAACAAGTCCACCAAAGGGCCATAAGACTCTCGATGAATTACTTAACTTTGTATTACTTCCTATTTATACTGGATTAGGGTTTAGATGCCTTAAGGTGGATGTCTATTTTTTAGAACACTGAGAAGTTAAAATTGATCTGTGTCTAGTTGAAAACATAACTCCAAAGAATGGCTTTATTATTTTTACAAGATATTAGAAGTTTGTAGGCTACTGAGTAATCTTATTCTAGCACTCATCATTCGCACCGTCATCAGTAAGTTACACTATATTTTTTTGAGAACTTTGTCTAACTTCTTAAAACTGTATTTTGACAGTTAAAAAAATGGCTTTAGCTTTTTTTGTACATTTCAGAAATGAAAATACAAAACTGAACAACACAACAAAACAAAAACCTCTAATTATTTTTAAACCACAAGTCTTCAAAATTTTTTTTGAAGAGGAGGAGGAGTTTAAAAAAGGGGTGGGGCAACAAGTACTTTCATTTAGGAAAAAAAATTAATAAACAAAATGGAAAATAGGGTGGTTCGATATGAGTAGGAAAATTTACAGCTGCACCTGTCAAGTGTGACTTAAGAGTTTTTACAGCAAAACTGAAAAGACAAGGTATAAATCACTTTTCAAAAAAGAAGCTGGGTAACAAAAAGGCAAAATTAAATACTGCCTTTCTACAATGAAAAGCTTCTTGGCAATTAATGTTAATCACAGCTTTGCACATATTTGGCATTTTTTAAGTGGTTAAGGCCCTTGAAGTTGCTTAATGTCCTTTAAGGAATAAATGCTTTGCAGCCTACCCACCAATGCAATGAATGACGGAGATGTACTGCCTTCTGTCTGCCTTTATACTTCCATTAGAAAGACACTTTCTAAAGATTTTTCAGAAAACGTGTAATTCACAACAGAGGGAATGGGTTAATGTCTCCTTGAAGACATATAATGGCAATGTATACTCAGTTGTTTTCATAATTTTTATTTATTTTACTAAATCCAAGAAGCATTCTATTTATTGTACAAGGTAGAAACTACTGTGGCCAACACAATGAGGAACGATGAAGATCAGCTTGCCCTTCAAGAATCATACAATCTAATATTGAGCATATACATGCAAGTGAATGGTGGGTGCAAAAACGGTCAAGTCCCTAAGGGGTGAACACACACCCATATGTGAACATGTGTAAATACAACAACGAGAATCAGAAACACAGTGAGAGTCTGTCATGTCCTATCCTTCACAAGCAATGAAGTGAGAAAAACCTGACAAGAGACTGTCCAAAAGTTATTGGAGCCCCTAATATAAATATCTTTACAAAACTCACTTCCAAATCACATATACCTCAAATCTCAGGTTTCCTGTATCTCATACCGAGCACCAGCTGACCTTCCAACTTACTGTTTTTGTCTCAGACTTGTAACAATTTTTACCTTCGCTAAAGCAATCACTAAAACATTTTCATAAATCACTTAAAAAAAAATAATTCTAGGGGCGCCGGGGTGGCTCAGTTAAGCGTCCAACTTCAGCTCAGGTCATGATCTCACAGTTCGTGAGTTCAAGCCCTGTGCTGGGCTCTGTGCTGACAGCTCAGAGCCTGGAGCTTGCTTCAGATTCTGTGTCTCCCTCTCTCTCTGCCCCTCCCCTGCTTGTGCTCAGTCTTTCTCTCTCTCCCAAAAATAAACATCAAAAAAAATTAAAAAAAAATTCTACAGATAGCATATAATTAATTCACATTGTAGACTTGAGTACTGGCAAAATCTGGCCTTCTACTCTTTAAAACCACTTTCCAGTTAAGAATAATCTCTCAATGTCTTCACAATCATCCCTGGCTTTAACTTCTCTCATTAGGAAAGTTAGTTTCCATCGTATCACATGAAATCCTGCTAACAATGATAATAATAAAGGATAACAAGCTTTGTTGATTTGCAGAGGCAAAGAGACTAGCTGGTTTAACGCACAATTTATAGAGCCAGCACTCTAGCCTCCCAACAAACCAGTGTTGTGGGGCTTTAGAATTTCTAACAAATGACTTAAATCAAGAAATACTAATATTCATAAAAGCCAATGAGCTTCTGGGTCAGGCGGGGGATGAAAGAAACAAAAAAGAAATTAAGTTGGGTATTGAGAGAAATAGAAAAAAAGAATGAAATCATGGAAGAGGGAGACCTGAGCTCTTAGGCTCTACAGATACAGAAGATTACACAGAATGACAGCTTTATCCTCATTATAGAATTAAAGGGGGTAACTCAAGACAGAGCACTTTCAACAACATCCATGAGAGTTAAACCTCTAGTCGAATCTTTTCATTTTACAGTGGCCCAGAAAGGCTGTCTTTACTGGTCAAAGGTATGAGAGCCACGTGGTCTCCCGATTCTCAGGAATACTCCATGATGCCACACACTTGCTCTAGCTGTAATATCTTGAGTTAGGAACTACTTTTAAATTCAAGGTCAACTACATGGCCTGCAGGAGGGGACCTGTGCTGCTCTATTCAGAGAATTCAGACCTTGAAATGCCAAAGTGATAAAAAGGGATACAGTCCCCTTCCTTCAGCCAATGCCAGGATACCTGCTATAGAGAATGAACTGTATACTGACGCTACCCCCTGAATTCTCACTCATCTCCCCTTTTCTGTCTTTTATACTTACCAATTTATCATTCCCATGATCCGTCTTCACCTCAGAACTAAGTGGAAGAAAGAAGTCTGTTGGTGTATGCTCCGGGGGAGGTGCCTCCCCAAGAACTATCAACCCCTGCAGGACAGAGAGAAAAACAGCATTAAGTGAGTGGTATTAGAAGTCACAGATTTAATGAAGGAGCTACTATTACAAGGGTTGGGGCAGGGGACCGGTTTAGCAGAGGCCTCTTCCCGTCTTCTCCTATGTTTCTGAAACAAAATACACTACCAGAAGCTTTACTTTCCCAAGAGTTACTTCAACATAAAGCCTAGCAGTAAGTACCAATGAGTAAGGCCTAAGTCAGACCCAAGCTTCCCCTTTTCTCCACCTGAATGCTGTGACCTACACAGCTTGTTATCTTTAGTATCTTTTATTCACATCTTTCAGATCTGGAACCTTTATCAGAGTATGGTACTTTACACTGTATTACTATCTAGCCTATACTGTAAGAATACCAGCCAATGCAGTTTTTCTAGTTAACCTGATCACAGATGTAGCTTAAGCATTACCTTAAGTGCTACAAACATAACTGATAAGTAAGCCAACTATCTGAGCAGCCAAAACTACTACATGAAACAAAGGTGGAACAGTCCAGTGCCTATAATATATTACAAACCAAGAACTTAGAGACAAAACAAAAATCTGTTCCAAAGGCACCTGTTTCTCATATGCATAAAAATCACTCCAGATTGGGCTCCTGCTTTACTATTTCAAAATCAGATCTTACGTTCATCCCAGGAAATAAAAAATGAAAAAAGAAATTTAAAACGACTCCACAAATCCTATCCACAGTCAGTAAGGGCCCCGCTGGGTAAAGGAAGAAGTGAGCTTACTAAGAAAAACAAACAAAAAGCCACACACATGAATCTCCCCATGAACTCAAACAGAGGTACCCAAAATCAAGTTTTGATACTGTGTAATATAAAGACTAGGATGAAAATAACCAGGGCTTTATGTCTTTGGTTCTCCTTCTCTGATCCAGAAAATAAGGTCTGACTGATAAGAATCTCTTAAAGGTAATTTTGTATTAGAATCACCTGGGGAAACTCATCAAGCTATCTTGCCCAGCTTCAACATCAAATCTATTCAAGAGTCCCTGGGGTTAGGGCTGGGTATTTCTACAGTTTTAAAAAGCTCCAGTGGTTAAGTCCTAACTCGAGCTCTAAGTTGAAACACACTAGAGTTGTCCTGACTCAGCATCAGGGTACCCCAGTGAACATCCTAACATATAGATTTTAGGGCCTACAGATTTTGACTATCAATTTGAGCTCCTTAGCCTTTATGACACAAGCGCTTGTGCGCCAATGAACCACATGACCCATCCAGGGAGTCCTTTCTAACTAAAAAATCTCAATGAAACGGGATGCAAGAGATGAAATGGGGTAGGGAGAGGGCTGACATTAAGAAGGACGATGGAATTCTACCTCAGTTAAAAAAAAAAAACCCACAATTTAAAAAATAAATATAAAAAGTGTTACAACACCTCTCCACCGCCCCCACCGGCCCCGCCCAAAAGCAAGAGAAACACCTACCCATCCTGGTATGAGACTATGTATGACCCACCCACGTAGAAAATGAAGTAGAAGCTTCTCAGAAAAGGGGGGGAAAGATCATTAACCAATAATGAGCAAGAAACATCTGCCCTAGCAAAATGAAGTTTTTCTAGCTAAAAGAACTTCTGCTGCAAAGTACTTTGTCTCAGTCACAAACATAAAACAGATTTCATAAACGATTCGCAAAACAAAGCTATCTCGCACGCTACTGCCTTCTCAAAACACTGCATTCAACATTTTCCCTGCTTTTAAAAGCCCTGGTTACAGTTACCCAAATCTCTATCTCGAAGAAAATGTCTGAATGTATATGAGGCTGTTATCACTGAGAGGTGGGGGCTACAAAATAATTACGAGGTAAATAAATGCAGTTAAAGATTGTAATACTACCTTGTTCTTATGTCCTTTGTTCATACTGATTCTGGCCTTTAAAAAATATTTACCTATACAAAATGTCATTCATCCTATTTTTTTTAATGTTTATTTTTGAGATAGAGAGTGAACAGGGGAAGGGTAGAGAGAGGGAGGGAGACACAATCTGAATCAGGCTCCAGGCTCTAAGCTGTCAGCACAGAGCACGACGAGGGGCTCAAAGTCACAAGCTGCGAGATCATGACAGGAGTCGAAGTTGGATGCTTAACCAACTGAGCCATCCAGGTGCCCCTGTCATTCATCCTTTCAAAAAGCTTGCCAGATCCAAGTCCCATCTCCTTCCAAGAATATGTCCCTGGTTAACTGAGCCCTACTTGCTTTGTCTACATTACCAGAGCTCCTAAAGCACTGTGATTGTATCTTACATTCTGTGTGTTTGAATCTCATTTCCAGAGCAGAAACTTAGGCCACAATATTTATTTATTGTTGCCTCAATTTGTTGTTTTTGTTATTTCAGTTTATTTTGAGAGAGGGAGAGAGAACGTGAGTGGGGGAAGGGGAGAGGGAGAATCCCAAGCAGGATCCGTAATGTCAGCACAGAACCCTATGCGGGGGCTTGATCTCACATATAGTGAGATCATGACCTGAGCTGAAATCAGGAGTCAGACACTCAATTGACTGAGCCACCCAGGCGCCCCAATTTGTTGTTTATTAACTCATGTTAAGCTCTTAAAGACTTAGACAAAATACATATATATTTGAATCCCATATTCCCTAGCAGAATCATACACCAAGAAAGGAAATACGTAACAATTATTTTTTGAATTTTAGGTTAAAAGATTTTTTCTTTGAATAGGAAAATATTAAGTTTATACTAATTATAGCCAGAAACCTAAATAATCCAATTATCAGGTATAAAGTTACCCCTTCAATTTTTTTAAGTGAGAACTAACTGTAAGGAGTAACAGCCAATATTTTCCAAAGAGAAGACTTTTTCCTTAAACCCTAATTTCTTAAAATAAAATAAACACCTCTCTGAGAGACAACAAGGACACTCTCCTGAGACTTTATGAGACCTGGTAGGGCCCATTTATTCCCCCATCATTTTACAGACCCAGAGAGGACGCAGGTTGAAGGTCATGTTGACAGGCCACTCCATGGTAGAACTAGGGCTAATGGCTGGGTTAAACTACTCATTCATTCAAATCAAGCCATCAATTATCCATTTATCTACATTTTTTAGGTGCTGGGGATACAGGAAAGAAGGAGAGATCTATCCTTCCACCCCCATACCACCCGAACCCATCCCTCAACGTGCTTATTACATTCTAATACTGGGGAAGACAGACAATGAACAAAATGAGTAAGTAAATTTTATGTAGTACATTAGAATATGTTAAATGCTAAAGATAAAGGGGCAGTGTAAGGTATCGGTGGGAGTGGGCACCTCAGTGCCATTACAACAGACAAAGCAAACTGGCAGAGGCAAAGGTAAAAAGACTGGGAGAGTCTCCCCCATCCTTTATCACTGCTCCCCAAGTTAAAAACCAGGATCATGTCCAAGCTGCCCAGGCCTAGAAAACTCCCTACATAAGGATGAAAGGAATTGGGATGGGTCATAGTTGCATGCAGTCTTAATATATTCTTATAAATTATTCCTTTGTGGAAACACAAAGCTGTCCCGTATGGACAAAAAAAAAAAAAAAAAAAAAAAAAAAAAAAAAAGGGAGAAAAAAAATAATATGCACCAGAATTTACAAAGGAAGAAATGGTAGAAGGAATTATGCTAAACCTGATTACAAAACGGCAAAAGAAAGCAAGCAAAAAGGAAAGAATAGAAAAAACTTAAGTTGTAGACTTAGGTTAACTGCTTCTCTTTCACCAACTGTGTATAATACATGGAGTCAAACAAAGTACAAGGTTAAAAAACATCACCTCTTAATTTATAATACAGAATTAAGATGTAATTTCACATACTCGCTCCCTTTTTCATTCTGAGTAGGTCAATCTTCCTTACCTATCTTAAGATAAATCAGTGACCTCATTGTCAATCAGTTCCACAAGAAACATCCTGGGGTACTCAGAAAAGACAGAGCTGTCTTTTCCCCAGGGAACTTTTCCCCAGAGCTTCCCCAGGGAACAAGGTTACAATACCTTATAACCCCACTAAGATGGGAAGATAAACTGCTTAACATCACTTCTGAAGACAAAGGTATATTTCTAGGCTTCTGCTATTCCATTCAGCTCCTTTTCTATCCAGGAGCTTCAATGCTCTTCCACCTCTCATTCCCCAAAATATGGCCATTTTTAGTTAGCAACTGCTGTGTAATTTCACAGATCAGTCAAGGAAGAGATAAAAGAAAAATGATATATTTGAATTAGACACGGATATTGAAGACTGTGTTAAGAGAAAGAAAGTCTCCTTCAGCAACAGAACACATCTGGTCCCCTGTGCTTTTCCCCCTCAGTTTTATGTAGCAGGTATGAAATTTCAATAAATATGCTAGAGACAAATGATGAGAAAGCAAGAACAACAGAGTGTTAGAAAATGCAAGAGTCAGAAAACTAGCCCCAGGTTCAAATTTAGCTCTGCCTCTTACAAACTTGTAAGCTCTAAGATTTGCTCTGTACATTTAATAACATACATGAAGATACCTGTATACAGTACACATTCCAGGTACATACATTGTTTTCCTTTCTCTAAGGCATGTGAGTTTTTTTTTTTTTTTAAACAACCTCACTGAATATGAAAATTAAATACAATAGTTGGGGTGCCTGGGTGGCTCAGTTGGTTGAGCGTCTGACTCTTGAATTTGGCTCAAGTCATGATCCCAGGGTCATGGGATAGAGCCCCGCATCAGACTCTGTCCTGAGCCTGGAGCTTGCTGCAGATTCTACCCCTGCCGCCTCTCAAATTAAGGGGGGGTGGGGGGGGTGGGGAGTAAGTAGCAGAGTACAGAGAAGTCCTAAATACTATCCTTTCTCCAAAAAGCAAAAGGAATCATTACTCCCAAAAGAAACTCTCAAGACTCTCTAAATCTGGAAGTTGACATTTAACTTCTAACAGAACAGAAATTGGTACTCAACTAGTAGTTTTCAAATACTTTCTTTTTTGGAATATGTTACTTTAGGAAAATTAATGTTAACACGCTAGAAAGTAAATCTTTAAAAAGAAAAAGACTCACCCTCTTAATTTCCCAACCTAAGACAACCTATAGTTGACCACGAAACCTAGATTCATCTCGTGAAAAGGTCTGTACTACCCAGGCAATCCTGGCAAATCTTGGAGCAGGATGGGAAATGGAAACATCAGTCCAGTTTACTAAAACACAGGCAGTTAAAATACCTCCCACTTTAATAACTCAAAAAGTAGTCAAGCACTTGAAGCAACTGCTAACTTGAGCAACAGATGCTCACATCTCAGCTCTGGATTATAGGTTCACTTAACCATGAACAAACTGCTTACCTCTCTAACCCTCCACTGACTTACCTTTAAATTTGTAACAGTAATACACTTAGCACAGTGCCTGACACATAGTAAATGCCTGAAGACTTCTATTATTATAGAAGTGATGTGAAGACCAAATGCATGTCACTTTATCTTTGGGGTAAATTTCACTGCTTATATGTCATACAGGCTTGAATAGTATCCCTCCAAAATTTATACAACCCAGAACCTACAGATGTATCCTTATTTGGAAATAGGGTCTTTGTGATATAACTGAGTTAAAATGAATCCTTTAGTGTGGGCCCTAAATCCCAATATGACTGGTGTTCTTTTATGTTTTTTTGTTTTTTTTTTTTAATTTTTATTTTTGAGAGACAGAGAGAGACAGCGTGAGCAGGGGAGGGTCAGAGAGAGAGGGAGACACAGAATCTGAAGACAGGCTCCAGGCTCTGAGCTGTCAGCACAGAGCCCGACGCGGGGCTCGAACCCACGAACCGTGAGATCATGACCTGAGCCAAAGCCGGACGCTTAACCGACTGAGCCACCCAGGCGCCCCGACTGGTGTTCTTTTAAAAGGGAAGTGTAGACACAGACACAGAAGACAGCCACATGAGGACAGAGGCAGAAAGTGGAATGACGCAGCTATGAATGGAGGAACACCAAGAGATGCCAGCAGCCACCAGAAGCTTAGGAAGAGGCAAGGAAGACTCCTTCCCTAGAATCTTCAGAGGGAACATGGCCTTCCTGACACCTTGATCTCAGAATTCTAGCATGCGGAACTGTGAAAAAATACATTTGTGTTGTTTTAAGTTTACCACTCAATTTGTGCTTTGCTACAGCACCCATTTGTTTTAAACAGACATTGTATAAATACAGATATTTAGTAAAGCTATCAATTTTCTTGACATATTATTAGGATTATCATTAAACTTTTACTCTTCCTGTCACAATTTTGTAATGTGTATTCAGACTGCAAAGCAAGAAAATATAATTGTGAAGGCCTTATTTTGCAGATCATGAAAACTGAGGCTCAGAAAGGTTCAGTGACTTTTCTTCCCAAGTGTATAAAGCTATATGGTAGCAAAGAGAGCACTAGAACCAAGGAGTATCAAGCCCAAGCCTGGCATTTGGATAGTCAATATACGCACAAAACTCCAGAATAAATACTTCCCAGATATTCAGAAATAACTAAGACTTTTTTGAAAGCTAAAGATGTATACTATGGCATGCTTTATAATTTTAATGAAGGGCATAATTAAAATCATCACCATAAAAGGTAACAGAATATAGTCCTTAAAAATGTTTCCCCCAAAAACAAGAAGAACAATTCAGCGGAATTTTTGGATAAAAGCTTAGATGATGTATATGGGAGGCTGCAGACTTTTAGTTTAAACTCTCATCACTGTATCTTGTCAGCTGGTCATCCTTTAACTTTTGGCCTACTAATTAATTTAATGCATACAGTCTACAGTACAGCAATTCTCTGGAGGCTTTGACCAGCACCAGGGCAGGACAAAAAAAGTGTTGTGACACTTATTTTAGGAGCAGTTGACGCTTCGTCTAGATCAGCGTCCAGTCATTGGAGCTTGATCAACTACCACAAAACTACCACCGTATCACTATCAAAGATAAAACTTCTGAGAAGAATCAGGACTCTGCAGATAGGAGGACACAGAAAAATCAAAATCTTGTAAGAATGTAAAATAGATGAAAGGAGGATTTTTATTTATCACTGTGACCCCCTGTAACGAGAACAGTGCCTCGTACATGGTAGGCACTCACCCATTTGCTAAATGGATGGCTTCTCCCATGTACATTTATCCCTTGGTCACACCCAAACTGAGTAAGGGACTTTTTTCTAAATTGATTTTTAAGAAGAAAAACTACCACAGTATCACTATCAAAGAGAAAAGTTCTGTCATCCTTTGCAGACAGGAGGACACAGAAAAAACCAAAATCCCAAATGCCAATGTCTGATTTCACTGGAACAATCTTTCACAAAAAACCCGATTTTTCTTCAAGAAAGCAAGGAAAGCTTAGTGGTAAAACAGAACTGCATCAAAGTAAAAAATCAAGATGAAATCCTCAGTCAGCATCACTTTTCCATAAATATAACAAATATGGGTTTCATCAATGGCTTACGTTACATGTGTCTTTTTGTTTCCTATTAGCTCAAATATAGGAACTGTTTTGTTCTAAACACATGTTCAATTTAACATTAACTCACAGTGTTGTCTGCACTAAACTAAACAACATCAGGCCCTTAAACAAATTAAACCACTATAGCAGATCACATTAAACCATTCTCTTTGACACAGCTAAGAGTTACTGAGGGATGGGAAAAAAAGGGATGATAGTTTTTAAATGGGCTGAAAAAGACCAGACATTTATCTCTTACCTTATTAGCACGTATCTGCTTATAAATATCTGTTTGCTGCCGAATTCGATATTCCAAGTCAGAAACATGAGCCTGAAGCCAGTTCCAGCGGCTGACAATAGCTGCTCGGTCTGCAGCCCATCTCCATTCTGACCTGCGCCTCCTGAAAGGAAAAAAACGGAGTGAAATCCCAAAGCAGCAAGATTTACAGCAAATGGGAATGGGAGGGTTTTAACATCGAAAGGCTCTTATACCAACCGACTCTAATACCAAGAAAAAGGCAAGACTGTATGTATGTATGTGTGTGTGTGTGACTCAGAAGACATACATGGACGACACTTCCCAAAGTAACTACGTTAAACTGCCTTCTAGTATCCTGATCTGTGGACATTTCAGAGAAGAGATAGAAATATTCTCAGGAGACAGAAATTTCTCAGGAAATAGAGAAGTATTTTCTACTTTAACAGAAGCCATATATAAACAACAAAGATCACCTACACAGCAAATCCAAAAGACACCACAAATTATTAGCTAAGAATTCAGCGAAACTGTTAAGATCATCATACAAAAACTCGAAGTGTTGCTATGTGCCAACATGTAGAAAATATTCGTTTTAAAAAAGCACCATTCAGAACACCAATAAATGCTAACATTATACACAAAAGATCTTTAGAACAGTAAAAGAATTTAATGGAATACTGTTTATTTTTTATTAATTAGTATTATATCTATCAGTATGACTAAATCTCAACAATATGGAATGGAAAAACTGTAAGAGTCTTAAACTAAAAAGAATAAACATAAAATAAGAATTGTTACCAATACATAAATAGTAAGTATAAAAACTTGCATAGAATGAATACTCAATAATTATTCAGGATTAGGGTCCTGAGAAGAGGAATGGAGAAGTCAGATTTTAGCTCGAACTAGAACGTAACATTTGATTCTTCTTTAAAAACAGGGGCGCCTGGGTGGCTCAGCTGGTTAAGCATCCGACTTTGGCACAGGTCATGATCTCACGGTTTGTGGGTTTGAGCCCCACATCGGGCTCTGTGCTGACAGCCTAGAGTCTGAAGCCTTCTTAAGATACTGTGTCTCCCTCCCTCTCTCTCTCTTTCTGTCCCCCTAAAATAAACATTAAAAAAAAATTAAGAAGTCCAGGGGTACCCACAGCTGGGTGGCTTAGTTGGTTAAGTGTCCAACTCTTGATTTCAGCTCAGGTCATAATCTCACAGTGCTGAGACTGAGCCCCACAATGGCCTCTGTGCTGGGCGCGGATCGTGCTTTGGATTCTCTCTTTTTCCCCCCCTTAGCCCCCCAAAATAAATTAACATTTTTTAAAAATAAAATAAAAACAAAGTCTGGGGCACCTGGCTGACTCGTTTGGAAGAGCATCCAACTCTTGATCTCCGTGTTGTAAATTCAAGCCCCATGTTGGATGTACAGATTATTTTAAGAAATAAGCAACTTAAGGGGCGCCTGGGTGGCTCAGTCGGTTAAGAATTTGACTTCGGCTCAGGTCATGATCTCATGGTTCGTGGATTCGAGCCCCGAGTCGGGCTCTGTGCTGACAGCTCAGAGCCTGGAGCCAGCTTCGGATTCTGTGTCTCCCTCTCTCTCTCTCTGCCCCTCCCCCACTCATGCCTGTTTCTCTGTGTCTCAAAAATAAACATAAGAAAAATTTAAAAAAAAGAGGTAAATAACTTAAAACTTAAAACAAAAAGTCTGATAGGAATATGACATTTTAACATTCCTTAAAATTTTCTTTATGTTTATTATTTTTGAGAGAGACAGAGACAGAGAGCAAGCAGAGGGAGGCAGAGAAAGCGAGGGAGACACAGAATGGGAAGCAGGCTCCAGGCTCTGAGCTGTCAACACAGAGCCCGATGTGGGGCTCAGACCCAGAGACCACGAGATCATGACCTGAGGTGAAGTCGGCCACTTGACCAACTAAGTCACCCAGGCACCCCAAACATTCCTTAAATATTAAAGGGGGTATGTGGCACCTGGTATATTCTGTAATCAAAATATTTCATAATCTTCCACAAAATTCTTTTTCAACAAAGCAGCAGTCACACTGACCATAGTCCCACCTCCAGTCAGGATATACATAGTCACTACTAAAAATTTTTGTGGCTCTTAAGTGAACTTTCACAAAGTCTACTGATGGGATAAAAAAAACAGCATAATGTCAATAATAAAAGAGAATACATCGAACCATAGTAGGGTTAGAAACGAATTCTTTTGTTTTTTAAAAAATGTCTATTTCTATATATTATTTATATAAATAAATATATATTCTCTCTCTCGCTCTCTCTCAGTAAATTTATTTTACTCTGAGAGAGAGAGAGAGAGAGAGCGCGAGCACAAGGGGAGGGACAGAGAAAGGCCAGAGGATCCAAAGCACACTCTGTGCTGACAAGCAGACAACCTGCTGCAGGGCTGGAACTCACAAACCGCGAGATCATGACCTGAGCCAAAGTCGGATGCTTAACCAACTGAGCCACCCAGGTGTTCCAGAAATGAGTTAATTCTTAATTATACCATTATCATTAAGACCAAGGATAGAAATGGTATTTTATTAACTTTTATTTTATATGGTCCAAAAATAAGCCATTGAATGCCAACCACTGTCATAAAGTATTATCCAATTATTTCTCTTTCAGAAAGAAGGCATTTTATATTTACCTAATCTTGATGGGATCAGTAAAAGATGTAAAGATACTTTTTAAAAAAGCATTAATTATCTGGATTAATGTTGGCTGCAGGTCTAGTTCTAGCTCAAGTGCAGGGAAGAACCTCAAGAGGTAAAGTAAAACCACTTGAGGATCATTCCTGAACTATAAAACGTCCTCCCCTTTTCTAAAAGAGGCAAGGCTAGTTACCCTGCAGAGCCATTTTCCAACTCTCATTCCTCTACAAGGTTCCCACCCTTCCTATCCAGGAAAATCTCGTTTTTACAAGTCATTCATTCCCGAAGCTACCATAGCACCAAATGCCCATCTACCATATCACCACTGGGCTACTCCAATAACCTCCTCAGCTACTACTCCTAACATAAGTCACGCACTACTTTTCTTAAATAAAGAAAACTCAAACCTCAAACCTCATTTCTTCCATCAGTCTTATGTGTAAGGAACCATAGAGCTCCTGTGGCTTCTTTTCAAATCTTAAGTCGTCAAGAAAACAAAGTATAAGGGGGGTCAAATATTGTAAAAGAGCAAATCAAAGACAAAACGTGATTAATAAAACTAACACTACATCCATTTAATGCCAGTATATTCACAAATTTATTTTAACAACTGACAGTGGCTAGCCAAAACAAAACCCTAATGTTGAAAGCTAAAGCAAAAGAAAGAACCACTTCTTGGCCAATTTACAGCACTTCCTCCTTTGTCACTCTTGGTGGACAAAGAATCCTGGCAGTCTCTTCCAATGATCCTGAACTTATTAGCTCCTGAACTTAGCTTGTAAGCCTTCTCATGACAGTGGTCCAGGACACCAAGCATCTAAATTGGCAGAAAAGATGAAACCTATTTATCTCCGAATTTAGACACATCTTAACCAAAAGATTTCTTTTTTTCTTCCTTGTCTGATGTCAAAGAAGGCGGGGAGGAGAAATTAACCCTGACACTTTTAAATCTGTTTGAAAGTCTGAGAATATAAAAGGAAAAGACATTTCAGTTCATAAGAACTTTGATGAAATGTACTATTTTTCTTTGATATTAAGGAATAGCCCTTTTAAATTTTCCTAAGGTCAAAACTAACAAGCCTGCTATACAGGTATTTTTCTAAATATCAATAAAAGTGAGCCTCCTAGTAAGATTTTTTGGAAATTGGCTAATTAATTAAAGATAGGCAGCATTAAGGGAATACAGAAATTCCCAAATTATGAACAGGTTTCATTATACAAATACACTCGTCATATGACAATTTAGAACTGGAAGTGACTTTCAATAAGAAGTTGCCACAATATTGTAACGGTAATTAATGGAAAATGGAAAACCATACCCCAAACGTCCAAAAAGTATCTTGTGTTTAAAATACCAGCAATATGGGCAAAAGCTAAAAAACTATTAGCAAAGGTGAGAGAGATACATAGTTAACAAGTCGGAGGTAGCTATGAAGATGTTACCACACTCCAGTGATAGAGGAGAACATACAACATTACTGCAAGAATAAGATCTTCACATCTCTTTTTTTTCCCCATTACAGATACAACATGCCACAGAATCTCAGTTTACCAGAGATACAGATGGATTTTCTAATATTCAAAATGTAAATTTATTTTACTCTGATAATTTACAGATCAAAACCAAACACTGATTTAATATTAATTATACAGACTTCAAAGAAGAGTACAGAACTAAGGATGCAGAGTGATGACTATTTAATGAACTGGTTTTTAATGTAGTCCTTATGAATGATGAATAAAAAGATATGGATTCCAAAACAGATGAGTCTTTCAATTCTTTCTTGTTGCTTATTCTGTGCTAACAATTAGCGAAATAACTGTTTTAACTGTGTTATCTATGGACACTGGAATTTTTTTTAATGTTTATTTAAGTGGGGAGAGTGAGTGGGGGAGGGGGAGGAGGAGGGAGGGGGTAAGGAGGGAGGGCGGGGGGGGGAGAGAGAGGGAGGGAGGGAGGGAGGGTGGGGGAGAGAGCGGGAGGGCGAGCGAGCGACAGCGAGAGAGAGAATCCCAAGCAGGCTCCATGCTCAGTGCAGAGCCTGACGTGGGGATCGATACAACTGTGAGATCACAACCTGAGACTATATCAAGAGTTGGACGCTCAACTGACTGAGCCACCCAGGCACCCCCTAGAATGCCTCCTAATCTATTATTCTGCTGTGTGCTTTGCTCCAGTTTATATCAAAATATCTGTCTATATACACCAGACTACTGAGTGGGAATTCACTTTAACTCATATTTTGCCACTCGCTTTTATAAGCACTTTATTGGTAAATTTACTTTGTCTCCATGTGTTGTATAAAAAAATCTATTAAAATTTTACACTATAGATTGATTTTTGGTTACCTAAATGCAGGAAGATACAGTACCAGTATTTCCTTTGGTAATAGCACATGAATAATACATTTAATGTTGCCATCTATGTATCAGTATTTATTTGTATAAATATACATGCTGTATAAATAGAGTTCTTCTAATTTTTTAAATGTTTATTTTTGAAAGAGAGAATGCTAGAAGGGGAGGAGCAGAGAGAGAGGGAGACATAGAATCTGAAGCAGGCTCCAGGCTCCGAGCTGTCAGCACAGAGCCCAACGTGGAATGTTTATTTTTGAAAGAGAGAATGCTAGAAGGGGAGGAGCAGAGAGAGAGGGAGACATAGAATCTGAAGCAGGCTCCAGGCTCCGAGCTGTCAGCACAGAGCCCAACGTGGGGCTCGAACTCACGAGCTATGAGACCATGACCTGAGCCAAAGTCGGATTCTTAACCAACTGAGCCACCCAGGTGCCCCAAATAGATTTCTTTTTTTAGCTATGTGAATTTATACTTTACTGGTTCCTTTTAGCGGGTTAGAAGAATATTACCACATATTCAGAACTTAGGATGTTTTATAGGATCCAAGAATATAGAATATTTATGGTACTTACTTGAACAAAAAGTCATATCCTCTCAAAAAGCTCTTTTATTTATAAACACTATGAAACTACACAGTGGGAAAGCACTTGAAAATTTAGGGTTCAGCTTACATGTTGGCCAATGCAGAAAACAAAAAAAGTGATTTTTGTTTTTAACTTTTTAAAATCCTCTTTAATGGAAATGTTTCATTAGAAGAGGAGAAACAGATCTACACAGTGACTTTTATGTAAGATTTAACCTCTCAAATATGGCAACCAAGCTCCTCCTATTTTTATTACAAATTAGGAATTATACACTGAATCCTCAAAGGCATCAATGAAAAAACCTTTTCTATTGCACCATAAGAGGTAATGATCTTAACTCATAAGTGGTTACTAGTAACTTTGCTAAAATAAAGGCATTAAGGAATGTACTTTCTGCTAACACAGAAAAATAAGAATTTGCAATACTATGCCCTTTACTATACCCACTGCTAACTTACTGTCAATGAGTTCAACAAAAGAGGTTACTAATGTAACAACTCTTTCTATTTGATAAACCCTATCATCAATGCCTACAGCACTGCCAGAGACAGCAGGGAACAAATAGCAGTGGTAGATACTTCCTTTTTCTCAAAGATAAACTAAAGCAAAAGCTGACTTATCTACTTAAAAGTAACACTAAAGCTAGGCACTGAACCATGTCATACTTGACCTAGTACGGTCTTTAATGAAATCACCTAGTTCTAGTCCAAGATGGAAAATGTATAAATCCAGGAGAACAGTGCTCGTGGATGATACTTTTCCCTGATCCAGAATTTAAAACAATTTTTTCATTAAATAATAATGAATATGCTGCAAAGAACTGAATGGTGATAATTCCATCTTTCATTCTGACTTCATTTCTATTTCTAGTTCTTTCATTTTATGTAAAATAAGTTCTAGTAACAAATTAAAAGTAAAAATGACTGTCCACAGCAAGCTACTGTGTTCTATGTTCAAAAACTGGCACCTAAATTATTTCACAGAGTTATGTGCTACTTCCAAGAGTGCAAGAAAATCTAAGACACCTAGATTCTGAATCTCCAGGTTCTTTAGATGACTTATAAAACCAATAGAATCAAGTAAAACTGAGATCATTGCTGAACATGCAGAGCATACAGATGCTAGATTCACAGTATCCAGGGCAAGAGTCAGGGTCACAAGAATAGAAAATCTTGACATTAACCAAATTCTCAATTTTATTTACTTTATGTGAACCAAAACATGAAAACTGGTCTCTGGAAATAACAGCAACATCTGCCTGTTGGGAACGTGGCATTCATAAAATGATAAAATCCTAACTCCAAAGTACAATATATATATTAGAAAAGATTAAATAAACATAGCCTAGATTAAAAAAACATAGCCTTGGATTTCAATTCTGTATCGTAAAAGATACAAAAGAAGGGAAAAGAAGAGAAATAAAGAAATCTCAAAGAGGCAGACAAATACAGGAAATAGAGGTTTTCAGAGTTAGCAGTAGAATTCTGAGTTTTGAGTACCTGGCTTCAGAGTCACCTAAAGGAAGCTCCACTCTGAACAGCAAAACTACAGGTTCCCTTGAATAACACGGAGGTTAAGGATGCCAAAACTTAACTACTAACTGCCTTCTGCTGACCAGAAGTCTCACCGATAACAAAAGTCAATTAACAGATATTTTGTATGTTACGTGTATTATATACTGTATTCTTCCAATAAAACTAGAGAAAATATTAAGAAAACCAGAAGGAAGAGAAAATACATTCATAGTACTGTAGTTACAGAAAAAAAATCCATGTTGTTTCAAGGTTCAACTGTAGTTCATTAGAATGAACAGACCACTGTATTCAGCAACAACTTCAATGACATTACCCTCTGCCCAAATTTACAGAGATGGAATAAATAAAATACGGGGTGGGTAGGGGGGAGCCTACTGTCAAATATCTTTCATGTTTTAGCTGTAAAATAAAAAACTTAGATGAGAATGGGCTAAGAAACAGTTTGTATCTATCATTCGAACTAGTTATAACAGTTTTCTACAGAGGTTTGTAGTAGTAATCGGAAATAAATGTACCAGAGCCAATTCATCCTGATAAAGACTCTGAGGGTTGAATACTTAACCCTTTTGTCCTACTCCCTAAACCAGATTACCTCTGAAATTGAAAGGAGACTTGTATATTTTGGCAAATTATTTCAGCCAAACTATCAACCATCATGAACTCTTCCTCCTCCTCCCAATGCCATTTAATAAATATTAAAGCACCTATTATTTACTGCCAGGGATCGTACTAGGTGCTGGGGATACAGTAATAACAAACAAGAACTGTGGCTCATTAAGCTTAGAGTTTAACGGGCAAGACAAATATTAATAAACAAATAATCACGCAAAATGTTAAGAGATTATAACTATAACATCAGATCTAGAAGACTTCTCTGTGTTATAAACATTTAACCTAAGCTCCAAAGAATAAATCAGGACTTGGACAGGCAAACTTACTGTGGATGAAAGGTCTCAGGGGTGGTGGCAGGATATGGGGAGGTGCAGAAGACACTGGGGGCTGTGGTGTATCTTAAGAAGAAATAACACGTATACAGGATTGTGCAGCCGGAGCTCAGACAGTGAACAAAGGGAAGAATGCAGTGGAGGTGACGCTGGATATGGGTAGGTGGGGCCAGATCACAAAGAACTCTGTAATCCACGTTAATTTTATAAAACAGTATTAAGCAGTCTTGGTCTTGGCCTATGCGCTTACATTTATCTTGGACTCTTTTTAAATGAAAAATTTCATATACAAGTTAATGGATAATGAATTCCCATATAACCATCAACTAACTTCAAGAATTATTAACTCTTGGCCACTTCTATCTCATCTATAACATCTATCCCTCATCCCCATGAATTATGAAGTAATCCCCACTATCAGATCACTATATCTGTGTATATTTCCGTATGTAGCTCCAAAAGGTAAATTCACTTGAAATACAGGACACTACATACTATACTATATATACATGTACACACACTATATCATACCGTGTACCATCTATTTGTAGTGTAATACACTACATACTCTCATAATTTGAAAAATAGTAATTCCTTGATGTCAAATATCCTGGACTGTCTCAATTGGTTTATCCAAATCAAACACAAGATCCACACACTGCATCTGGTTAATGCACCTCAAATTTGTAACAGATTTCTTTTTCTCCTTGCAATTTATTTGCAGAAAATACAGAACCATCTGTCCTTTTAAAGGACAAAAAGTGGATTTTTCTGATTGTTACCCTTGTCACAAAGCTCACATTTTTTAACTTTATAAACTCAATCTTTAAACTACTTTTAGTTTGTTAGTGTTTATTTAGTGCAGATTAACAAATTATTTGTACTTTTGTACATTTATTTTTTACATGTTTAAGACTGAGATATGTGCTAAAACACACCCAACCTTTAAAGATTTAAGGTACTCCAAACTCTTCTCAATGCCCACTTCCCAGACTTTTTATTAATCATGGTAACATACACATAATATGTAATTCTGCCATTCTGCCATGCACAGTAAAAACAAAAAATGTAGTAATTCTTCAGCAGCCCTTCAGCAGCACTCAGGTACATCTGTTTGTCATACCCAATTTAAGTCTCCAACCTGAAAATACCCAGGTGCGTCTTTTATGCCTAAAACTCACCTTCCTCTGGGGAAGTTTTTCCTGGCAAACTTTAGCTCGGAATTCATTACTTTGTATTCTTCAAGCTTAGTGTGATCCTCTCGTTTTGTTATTTTATGTGTTCTGTATTTCCAAGTCATGACATGAAGACCTTAACTGGCCTTCAACTAGATTAGCCATGCCTCTTTATGGGCACTACCTACCACGTGGTTTTAACTGTAGATCAATTTTCAATGATTTCTGTCTGGATACGTGTAGTTTACAAATAAGAAATTCCAGGAAATCTAAAACATATGAGACTTATTTAGGCAGTGGCTTATCCTGCTTAATTTTCAAACTGTAAGAAACACACAAAAACCCAAAAAACCCCACCAAACTGAAGCTTGAAAGACCCAGAATGCCTTTGACACACTGAAGTATTCCAATGGAGAAAAACACAGCATGACACTGAAGGATGGACGTGGCTTGCAGCTCTTCTTGGCTGGCGGAAGGACTAGACAGAATCTGAGCGTGAAGAGTCAGAACAAAACACTGGCCTAGTTACTGTGTCTTTTTTAGAGAATAGGTCTCTGTTATGTTTCAAGAATAAAGCAAAATGACAAAGTTAATACTGAAAGACCCTCGGTTAGGTTATTCAAAACCGGCTACCCCAGAGTGGCTCCTCCAGAGTGAACTAATCAATTTTCTGTCTACTTTTCTGCCTACAGAGCTCTACCTTTTTAGAGTGGATTCCATTTTAGAACTTTTCAAAAATCAAACTGAGGTTAGAATATTCCTAAATAAACAGTCCCACTTGTTCAAAAGCCCATAAATTTAAGTATAAGAGGAGTTATTTTTTCATCTAGTCCACTCACCGAAGCAGGAGACTGAACAGGTGCATATTTTACAACTTAAAAGTACCTTATTGCAAGCAGCAGGGGACTTAGAAACTTCTCATAAACATCACAACAAAGACTGAAAGGAAAACAATCCTCTTATCTTCATCATTTCCCAACTCCCCAGCCCTGGGACTTAAAGTGGAGTGGAGGATGCCAGGCACTTCTTCCTTGGGGAAAACTTGCTTCTGGCGATCTCTAGAACAGTGAAAGAAATCTATGGATTCAGCCTCATAGAGTCACTATATAATAAGAGAACTCCTATAGGGTAATGTTTTCCTCCTCATTTTAAAACCAAAACACAGCTTGTTAGAAAGAATATAGTGTATGGAGTTAGTAAACGCTGAATTCCAAATCCTGGCTCTACCATTTAGCTAGCTAGCTATAATCACTGAGCCAGGTATGGAAATATGAAAGAGCCAAGATTCTTATCAATGCTCAATGTCCAGGAATGACGTTCCAACTTCAGTGTGTATCAGAACTATCTGAGAGTTAAAGTGAGTCCCAGAGACTTGCATGAAAAGAAGCCTCTTAGACAGTTCTTATGCAAGAAATGTGCAAGACCATACTTTCAGAAACACTACTCAGAGCTACTGAGGTTCAGGAATAAAAGGATTCATCTCGAAGAAAATGAAGTTGAATCAAATATCAATTGGTCCAGGCAAGATGGTGTGGACTCTTCTTCCAGCACATCCCTGCAAAAACACAACTATAAACCCTGGAAATAACAGAAGAGTCAATCAAAGAAAAGCTCTGAAAGGTGGAAAAAGGAAGAAACTGGTTAGGGACTTCAAGACTAGAACAACAGAGTGAGATGGCATTTAAAAAATCCCATTCAATCAAAGGTAACACTGGCCTAGGATTTCCTAACTTCCAGCCTAGCAACAAAAGTAGCCCAGAAAGGCTCATCCCTCCCCGGGATGGAATAAGAATACCCCCCACCATACCAGGCAAGCTCTGCAGCAACAGAAAAGGGGAATGATCAGGAGGTCAGCAAACAATACGAGGCCAGGGAAAAACACTATTACACTTCTCTCTTTACTTTTTACAACAAAGACTCATTATGTCTAATCTCTCTCCTCCCATTATCTCTTAAATCCAAATTCTCACCCCCACTACGCACTGAAACTGCTATTCAAGATCACCAATGACCTCCACTGCGCTAAATCCTATTCTCAGTCCTTATCACTCAAACTATCAGCAGCATCTAACACAGGTGATCACTCTCTCAGAATATTTTCTTCATTTGTCTTTCAAGACATAGTATTAACCTGATTTTTCTCTTGCCTTTTTGAATTATTTTTAAGACTCCAACTGCCCACACCTCTAAATCTTACTACACTCATTTCCTAGGGGATCTTATCAAGTATCATAGCTTTAAGTATGGTCTATATTTCTGACTCTCAAATTCTTATCTCTAGCCAGAACTGCTCTCCTGAATTGCAGATTCCTGGATACAACTGCCAACTCAACACCAGCATCTGAATGTCTAAGAAGCATCTCAATCTTACTATTCAAAACTGATACTCCCTCTTCCCCATCCTTTATACCATTTCAAACCTGCTTCAATTGGATTGATCTGTTTATGTAAAAAACAAAAACAAAAACAAAAACAAAAAACCACACACACACACCTTGGTGTTATCCTTAACTCTAAGCTCTTACCCCCTCTTCTCTCTCTCACAGACAGACACCTGCTCCTTACCCCAACACACACACACACACACACACACACACACACACACACACACCCAGTCCATCAGCAAATTTTACTGGAACCATCTTCAAAATATATCTAGTATTCACTAATAACTTTTTTGTCACTTCACCATCACTACTTTGGTCCAAACAGCCCAGATAATTGCCAAGAGCCTCCTAAATGGTCTGGCTCTCATCCTTGACCAAATTCAGGCTATTCAGTGTGAAGAGAGCAACTAGAAAGTTGTACAAAAGGATAAGTTAGAAGGTGCCACTCCTCTCACCAAAATCAATTCTAGTTACTTCCCATCTCTCAAAATGACCAAAGACCAAAAACCAAAAAACCTAAAAACTCCAAGTCCTTATAATGACCTGTATGGCCCCAAATGGTCATGCACCACCTACTACCACCCCTCCCCGCCAGCTCCCTGGTGTCATCTCCTACTCTCCTGGTTCATTCCACTTAGTCACTGCTTTTACTACTGTTTACTGAACTTGCCAGGTTAGCTATCAACTATAGGGCCTTTTAATTGCCATCCCCAAGCAGACATCCTCACTTTCTTCAGGTCTTTTCCTCACAAGTCACTTTAATGAAGGCTTTCCTTTATTGCCCGATCTTAAAATTGCAAGCCTTCACCCTTCCCCAAACACATAATTCTCTCTCCTTTCTATCCCTCCCACTAGAATCCCTTCTGGGAGAGACTTCTGTATACTATCACATCCCTGGTGTCTTGAACAATGCCTGGCATGGAGTAGGTAGTCAAATACTCGTTGAAAGGAAGGGAGGACAACAGGAAGGTGAAGAGGGGAGGAGAGAGGTTGGAACTATGGTCCTAACTTTTCCTTATTGTACATAAAAACCAAAGTAATCCTTGAGTGAAGCTAACCTGCTTTCTCATTTGGTGCCAACAGATCCCCATAAGCCACTGTGGCCTCTCTTGACCAAAGTGGGTGACAAAACAAAACACTCTCATTCCAAGCCTACCCAGATCAGGAACAAAATATCACAAAATGAAAACTGCCAGCAAGGTATACGATCCATATTAACACCAACCGTACACCACTTGAATGGATGCTTACTGAGGGTACTATAAATGTTCTAGATACTTTCACAAGTAAAACAAACTTCTCACATTTCAATTCCCACACTCTTTCAAATGATTTCCTAAAGAGTTAGCATCTTGAACTATAGGACATACATAATATACTTCAAAGTTTTCTTCCTTTTGAACATTCTTCCACATCAACTTGAAAATTATCTTGTTGGGTTCTTCTTTACCACATACTATATAAATCTATGCCCCACCCATCCCAGCTTCAAACCCTTAAGAATTAATTTTTAATGACCTAGTCAGCCCTCAGAGATCAAACCAGCTTGCAGTAAAGAATGACTGAAGGCACACGGGGTGCCTGGGTGGCTCAGTTGGTTAAGTATCCAACTTTGGCTGCGGTCATGATCTTGTGGTTCGTGGGTTTGAGTCCCGTGTCAAGGCTCTGTGCTGACAGCTCAGAGCAGGGACTTGCTTCAGATTCTGTGTCTCCCTCTCTCTCTATGCTCCTCTCCGCCTCCTCAAAAATAAATAAAAACATTAAAAAAAAATGACTGAAGGAACAAAGACATTTTCACTGTCCTAATAATTGAGAGATATCAGTAAGTAGTGCTAATGAGCACAATATATCTAGCATAGTAAGTGTTCAAGAAATGATAGATGCTGCTGCCCTTCCTAAATTCTGACTACCATACCCGGCTGAACTAAGCTACCACTAGTGCTCTGTGCCCTTCCATCTAATGACAAGCATTTGTTTTCACAAATGTGTATTCCTTAAACACACTTGAGAAACAGCAACTTGACACCAAGTACCTCCTGCATATGGAGGGCTGAAGAATGATGAGGGAAATAGATTCACAGACATTATCCTGTAGTGGTCCCTTGCTGGGGAAAAAAAAAAAAAAAGTGATGATACACTCACTCACCAATTCAGGATCATTGAAAAATAATCACAATAACTGTTCATCTTAACTCATTAAGAACCTGTTCTTCCAATACACTCTCTCACTCTCTCTCTCTCTCTCTCTCTCTCTCTCTCTCTCTCTCTCTCTCTCTCTCACACACACACACACACACAAAAAACAGAAAACAAACCTAAGCACACAGGAAAAATCTTTTATGTGCTCCTAGAATAATGGCAATACAGTTGTGTTAGAGTCTCTGATTTTCAACTGGTCTGAGAAAAAGCACAGTGATCACATAATAAGGAGCTCTTAAGTTTTACTTCATTTTACTGTTTCCTCTTAAGTAACAAATTATAAAAATCACAAATATGGTACTTACTATGTACAGAACACATTGCACATCACATATGTTAATGCATCTAACTTAAAGACTCTCTCAAATAGGTATTATCACCCCACTATACAATGAGGAATTTAAGGAAATTAACACAAAAAGGTGGGTGTAATTTGTCCAAACTCACACTGTTAAGAATCTGAAGAGCTTCTCAGTTGGTTAAGTGTCCAACTTTGGCTCAGGTCATGATCTCCTGGGTTCATGAGTTTGAGCCACTCATTGGGTTGTCTGCTGTCAGTAGAGCCCTCTTCATCCTCTGTCCCCACCACCTCTCGGCCCCTCCCTCGCCACTTTCCCTCTCTTTCACTCTCAAAAATAAATAAGCTTGAAAAAAAATAATCTCAAGAGCCAGGACATGACCTGGGCACTTAGGCCCAGAGTTCCTATTCTTAACAGCTGGAATGGTATAAACGTATCATTGCCAAATTAACTTTTACAGAAATTATGTCAAAAAGGGGGAGTGTGCTTAATTCACTAAGAAAAGGCTCTTGAACAAAATTCTTTCCCTTAGTTATAAGACACATACAAACTTTGTAAGTCTTAGCATCTTGATGAAGTCATGATGCCAAATCTAAATCTAAACCACTCGCTCAAAGTGTCAAATACTTTAAAACCAAAAGAAACCTCAAAGATTATCTCTAAGTATGTCAATTTTTTAAGTGGTCAAAGTGAGACCAAAATGGGTCCCAACAGAGTAAATGGCTTTCCTACAATCAAAGGTCAGTTTATTATCAGTCAAGCTCTTAAAGCAAAGTATCGGAAAAATATGCTCAGGAGAGTTTGGCATGCCAACATGAGATCAAAATTACATTCTGGGGGCACCTGGGTGGCTCAGTTGGTTAAGCATCTGACTTCAGCTCAGGTCATGATCTCACAGTTTGTGAGTTCGAGCCCCGCATGGGCTCTGCACTGACAGCTCAGAGCGTGGAACATGGTTCAGATTCTGTGTCTCCCTCTCTCTCTGCCCCTCCCCTGCTTGCTCTCTCTCTCTCTCAAAAGTACACATTAAAAAAAATTTTTTTTAATTACATTCTGATTTGGGTGCCTGGATGGCTCAGTCGATTAAGCATCCGACTTTGGCTCAGGTCATGATCCCACGGTTCATGAGTTTGAGCCACTCGTCAGGCTCTGTGCTGACAGCTTGGGGCCTGGAACCTGCTTCGGATTCAATGTCTCCCTCTCTCTCTACACCCCTCGACCCCCCACTCATGCTCTGTCTTTCTCTCAAAAATAAACAAACATTAAAAAATTTACATTCTGATTTTAAAAATTATTTTGGCTTAACTAATTGGCACCAGTAACTATGGCTGAAACGTCTCTTAAAAATTTAACTTTTTTACTAACTCAGAAATAAGACTACTTGATCGGTACCACCCTCTTTGACATTTCCCTCCTAATAAAAATACATAAAATTAAGACTAATGATCCATTCTTAGAAACAAGCAGGAACCACATGAATAATAGGAAAACACACACTGACCATCCAAACGGCAACATCAATACTGAACTAATAAAGAATTCCACTATTAAAGGAAGTCAAGCCCCCAATCTATTCCCATACTTGCGTGGCCCTCAAGACTCCTCAACTCCAAAACTGATCTCTGGGGTCCTTCTAGCTCTAAAATTCGACTTCATACTTCATCTTTGCTCCTAAGTGTCCTATTACAAACAGGAGACTCAACATTTTGTTTCCAGTTTAAGGCATGTTTGCATGTCCTGCAAACAAGGTGCCTACTAATTAATAACAAACCAAAATAATTGGTGTGTCAAAGTAAGCTTTGTCTCTTTAGTTAGCTTTTATGAAGCTACTTATCTTTATGCTAAAGAGCTCCTGCACTAGGAACTATGTATTTATTACTTTTACTGTTAAGAACCCTGAATCCAGAATTAGCTTAACCAGACCCTAAGTAACCCAACATCTAAAACTGAAACATCTACCTGAACCAAACTGGTTAAGTATCCAAAAAAAAAAAAAAAAAAAAAAAAAAAATCTTATTCTTACATATGAATTCTAAAGAGGGAATAAAAGATACTGATTTCCTAACTTGTAAAACTAAGGCTATATATAATGTTCTTAAGCGTGCCACTCTCAAGTTTCCCCTAGGAATACTACATTTTTGATAGTTTATAATAGTGCTTCCCCAGTTTAGTGATGACCACATGTTAACATTTATTACAATCTTGTAATCAAGAGAAAATGCCTCTAATATACCAATTCAATGATAATGCTTGATATGGATGTTTAAAAGGAAAGAGAATGGCGAACCATTTTTTAACTAGATAACAAAATGAAAACAATGTCCAATTAAGTTACTAGACTCTTGACTGACAGCTGACAACTTCGTGAGTAGATAACTAGCTACAGAAAAAAAAAAACCTTAATTCCTTAAATTCATCAGATAGCTTCTTCAACATTTTAACAGAAATGCTCATTTCTTCCCAGAAGGAGGTTATAAATTACATCACTTTGAAGATTCAGTCTGGATAAAACTTTAGAACAATTTTTTTTAATGGTCTCTCCTTTTAAAATTAGACACTCTCTAAAGGTGTGTCCAGGTAGAAAGAGGTCCATCTCATTAGAAATTTTTACTGAAGATCACAATTACGCTGTTGCAACATTTTTTAATAATACTTAGCTGTTTTTTTTATAAGGCAAGCAGAATTATTTTAAAGAACAAAAAGTATCTGCAACAGTTGCTTTCTTCCCTACTGCAGAAGAAGAAAAAGTATGAAGCCGTAGAGAGCAGCCAACAGTTCTAGATCAACCCTTCCACCCCAGCCATGAGGTGGAAGCTCATGAAAGCTAAACAGAAATCCTAGGAAAAATATACATTTGAGAGATGAAGGTAATTTTAGAGGCGTATTACATGATGGCATGGGCATATATAGTTTTTCAGACAACTATATGTGATTTCAAATTAAAGACAAGTATTTCACTAGGATATTACAAATGAGAAATAGTTTATTTGTAAGACATTTCCGCTCCCACCAAAAAGTGTGATCAAGCAATCCAAACATCTCTAGGGGAACCACCAGACAGGATAAGCAGAAATGCTATGGCAATTGCCAAACATGCACACACCTTTTAATGTTTCCCCAGGGATCACTAGGGTTATCATAGAGGATGGCCATAAAATGCTTAAGCTGTTCATAGACACCAGGCAAATGCCACAAAGTGCTGGAAAGTGGGTTATTCACCAGGCTATTCACCCATGTGATGAAGCAGGGAAAGAGCCTCCAGGGTTGAAAAATACAACAGAAACAGTCTGGTTCACTTCACATTTTCTGATTATGTGAATTTTAGAATTCACATTACTAATTACAGAACCAAAGAAGAAAAGAACAGAACTCCAAGAACAGAGTCTTTCACAGATAGGACAACTGATATGCCAAGACGTATGGTAAAGAACTAGAACCAACTTCCAACTGAGAGGACTTTGTACCACACAAAAATTAAACATCTAGTAATTTAGATTTTGTTAGGAAGAGCCCAGTTACATATATAGTAGTCCCCCATTATTTATGGGGGGTATGTTCCAAGACCTCCAGGGGATGCCTGAAACTTCAGATAGAACTAAACCCTATATACACTATGTTTTCCCTATACATATGTACCTATAATAAAGTTTAATTTATAAATTTGGTATAATAAGAGATTAACAGCAATAGCCAATAATAAAATAAAACAATTACAACTACATACTGTAATAAGTTATGTGAATGTGGTCACCTTCTCTCTCTCAAAATACTTACTGTACTGTACTCACCCTTCTTGTGATGTGAGATAATAAAATGCCTACATGATTAGATCAAGTGAAGTAAATGATGCAGCATTAGGCTACTACTGACCTTTTGGTGATATGTCAGGAGGATCGTCTGCTTCCAGACCTCAGGAAGTGAAATTGTGGATAAGGGGGGACTATGGCATTCCTCAAAGGAAATGCTGATAAAGTCGAATAACCCATTAAACTATTAGAATTTTTTCAGTTAAGGCACAAAACATTCAAAGTAGTTCAGGGAGAAATAGAACTCAATTCACTTTGTGTGACTCCTCTGTTCAGCCTCTACCAGTGACTCCCTTCACAGCGTAATATCAACTTTACCATTAAAGTCTTCATTAACAGTCCTCCAACTTCTATTCTCCAAGAGAGTTCAAGAAGTTTTCTAACAGTGAGTAAAAGTTCCATTATTTTCTTTCAAGACTTGGTACCCACACATTGTTTTTTAAAGTTTCTTTATTAGAGCGTGCAAGCAAGGGGGGCAGAGAGAGAAAGGATCCTAGGCAGGCTCTGCTGTCAGTGCAAACCATGAGATCACGACCTGAGCTGAAATCAAGAGTCAAAACGCTTAACCGACCGAGCCACCCAAGCGCCCCACCCCTACCCCAGGAATTATTTTACACAGAGAACAAACACAGGTCTATAAGCCTCTAAAATATTTTTTAATGGCAAACATCTCAATAATCAACAGGAATGCTGTAATGTCTGTCTCTCCCCCTTGAATGTGAGAGGGCCTATGATTGCTTGTTAATAAAATACGGTGGCAAGTGATGCCAGGGGACTTCCCAGGCCAGGTTATAAATGAACAGATAGATTCCACCCTTGTTTGCTAAAACACAGAGATGCCATGTGAGAGGTCGGACAATCCTGAGGCTGCTATGCAGGTGCATTTGGCCGGTGGGTCCCAGCTGAGCAAAGGACTCTAGGCTTCCCTAATGAGGTGCCACATGAGTGAAGATGCCATCTTGGAAGTGACCCTCTAGTTGACTACCAGCCTTTGAATCTTCTCCGGCTGAGCCCCTGACATCCTGAAACAGAAACAAGCCATTCCAACTGTTTCCTGAATTCTGACCCATAGAATCTATGACTATAAAATAAACCTTACCATTTAGTTTGAGGTATATTACTGAGCAGTAAAAATAACAGAAATAGTCATTATCCAATAAAGTTCAACATGTGCACACTTTACCACCCAGTATTCCCAGTAATTCTCTTCATGGATATACACCAAAAACAAAGCCCAAAGACCTTTAAGCACACATGTACCAGGAGGCATTTTCGAAATAAGGGCACTGAATGTTATTTATAAAATAACCCAAGGGAAAACCTAAACACACACCAAGAGGAGAATGAATAAATTACGGTATATTTGCTCAGTGGAACAATGAAAATGAACTACAAGTTAATGAAATAGCACAGATGAATTTTAGTAACATAATGTTGAAAATCCAGGTCCCATAAGACAACTTACAGTATACTCTCTTTTGTAAAGTTTAAGGCTAAGCAAGAGTAACCTAGAGATCCCTGGAGAAACTTTAAAAGTGGTGTGTACATGTTTTACCATTGCCTTAGAATCTTTGTTGGAAGGGCAGAAATGCCATTTGTTGTCTTCCTTAGAATTTTTTTAGGCAAAACAGATATATGATGCAACTAAAAAAGAAAAAAAGGAAAATGATAATCTAGGATAGAAAATGGGGGTGATCTTATAGATAAGTTCTTGGTATTAGCAGTCACTGACTTGGGCAGTAGTGTCACAGGTATATATTACTTTTGAAATAAAGCCATACATAGACCAACAATAGTGTCATGAGCCCAGAAGTCTAATTAGAAAGAAACAAATACATGGGAGCCTGGGTGGCTCAGCTGGTTAAGCATCCGACTTCAGCTCAGGTCATGATCTCGCGGTTCGTGAGTTCAAACCCTGCGTTGGGCTCTGTGCTGACGGCTCAGAACCTGGAGCCTGCTTTGGAATCTGTAACTCCCTCTCTTTTTGCTCCTACCCCGCTCACGATGTCTCTCAAAAAATAAATAAATGTTAAAAAAAAAAGAAAAAAGAAAGAAAGAAAGAAATACATATACACAGGTGTCCATAAAATAGGAGAACATGCTATGACAGAATGGGGGTTAGGGGCAGAAGTATCCACATTACCATTAAGTTAAGAAAAATACCTTTTAGTTTAAGCCAGCAGATATTGAAATCCAATATATACTCCCAATAATTTCCCTTTAGATACTCATGAAAATAAGAATGTTAGTTTCACAGAGCAAAAAACTAAGAATGCTAATTAATCTTTGAGTACCCAGAGAAATTTCAAATCATCAAAACTGAGAAGCAGCATTAAGGCAAAAAAGAAAGTAGGGACACGTAAGGAAAGATAGGTTTCCATTTCCAACCACTAAATTATATACAGAATCTTCAATAACCAAAGACAGTAAGGTGATCTACAGCCAACCGCTTCAGCAAACTTGGGGAAAAAAAAACTCATTTCTTTCCTTCATTAAATTTCAAATAATGAGAGTTAGACAAAAGCAGGTAGAAAATTATATTTGATATCCGAGGATATTCAGTTGGCAAAGAGAAGACGTTGAAGCTGATGACATGATGGGGAAGAGGTAATTCACAGTTTCTAAGCAAGGGAAGGACCACAGACTGCACCGGGTTATCCAGGAAGCAAAACTACTCACAATGAGAAGGCAATGTGACATAATTAGGCAGAACGTCCTTTCTCGGGCCAGCACATCTGAACACCATCAATATCAGGAAGTTGGCCAGAGACTATACTCAGTAACACATATGAAGTTGGAAACAGTCATTTAAAGCAACCAGGTCAAACACTGAGAGGAATCCATCAAGTTGTTTACTTGAAAACACCAGGACCTTTGCAAAGGCCTTTCCTTCTAGGCAATGTAATGGTCTATCTTAAAATCTCAAAAAAAAAAAAAAAAAAAAAAAAAGATTACAAAAGATACAATATATGCCCACAACTAAAATTCTTACATCCTTCCTCAAGTGTTTTTAATGGTCTTCCCTTCCTTTGTAAACACACACACACACAAAACCTAAAAACATTACAAAACATTCTTCCTCCAGGTCCTCAAGCTTAAAAACTTATTATTCCCAACTCCTCCCTTTCCCTCACAATTTAGTCTACCAGAAGCTTTGGTTCTATCTGCAAAATACAGTTAGCCTTTGAACATGGGGGGGGGGGGATAAGGGGAGCTAACCCTGAGCATTAGAACATCCATGTAGAACTTCTCGCTACCCCTAAACTTAACTACAAAGAGCCTGCAGGTGACCTGAAATCTTGCCGTTAACATAGTCAATTAACACATATTTTGTATGTAATATGTACTGTATACTGTATTCTTACAATAAAGCAAGAAAATGTTGTTAAGAAAATTAAATACACCTATAGTATTATACTGTATTTATTTTTTTAAAAAATCTGGATATAAGTGAATCTATACACTTCAAATCCATGTTGTCCCACGGTCAACATCTAATCTCAGATCACTCCTGATCACTTCAACCCAGTGATCATCTCTCACCTGGAAATGGCGTCAACCACCTGAGGAGTCCCTTCTTCCTCAGACCTACCTGTCATTCCTTTGACCTTCCCATGTAACCCAGAGTAGAAAGTTTCTTTTTTTTTTTCCTCTATAAAGTTCCTGGCTAGTTCACATCTCCTCTCATTTTCTGATTTAAACTGATGTGACCTGGAACACCTTTTTCTCCTAGCTACTAGCCTAGATATCCTAGATACTCCCTTATTTACCTGAGGTCACCTTATCAAAGAATCCTTCTTTGACAGACACAAATTAGTAAAGCTGCTGCTGTTATCACTACCCTCCCCCAACCCTGTTTTCTTTTCCACAGCACTCACCACCTAACATATTATGTGTTTACTGCCTCTGCTCCTCTAGCAAATGTTCCAAGAAGGTAGGAATTCTTGAATGTTTTATTTACAAATGTAGCCCCACAAACTTAATAGTCTCCTCATATGTGAGCATTCAGTAAATGTTTTAAGTGAATGAATACTGGTGGGTGGAGCTGAGAAAAGGAGTATCCTATATAAGTGGTTCTTGTGAATGTAACCATGTACATGTTTGGAGAGTCAGCCAAAAATCTTTATGTGGGGTTATGACAGATTTGATCTAATTCCAATTAAAATCCCAGTGAATTTTTTTTGAGGGAATTTGACAAAGACAGATGGATTTGACTAGACAGATTTAAAACTTCTGCAATTCAAAAAACATACAAATTAAAAGACAAATAAAAAGCTAGGAAAAACAATTTGCACTTACAAGTCAATTCAAAAAGATATAAGGCAAATGATTTCAGATTTGTTTGTATGAAAAATATAAATGGCCAATAAATACAAACCAAGGGTTAAACTATATTACTAAATCAAAGCAATTAAAAATTTAAGGGGGGGGGCACCTGGGTGGCTCAGTGGTCCAACTCTTGATTTTGGCTCAGGTTCTGATGTCACGGTTCGTAAGTTCGGGTCCCATGTCAGGCTCTGCATTGACAGTGTGGAGCCTGCCTGGGATTCCCGCCCCCCTAAATAAACTAAAATAAATAAATAAATAAATTAAGTAAGTAAGTAAGTAAGTAAGTTAAAGATGCCCTTTTCCCTATCAAAAGTCAAAGTCTTTAAAAATTTTATCTAATATCTGCTAGGTTTCAGGGAAACATTATTGACAAAAGAGCTGTTCAATTCTGGACAACAATATAACTCTTACCAAAACTTTAAAACTGTCCTTATCCCAAGACCAAAACAAATTTCCTAATCTAGAAATTCAACCTAAGATAATAATCTGTGCTATAAAGCAAGATTTACTTACAACGTTTTTTAAATTCCTACATAGAAGATCACAACTTAGGTCACATCGCTGAAGCTGATTTTATTTGGTTGGAGTTGGTTTTATTTGACCATAAGGGCTTCAAAATTTTTCAGTTTGTTGCCAGCACTTTAAAATCTCCTATACACAAAGACAAGATGATCTCAATGCTGGGTCTGCAAGTCTCTCAATGACTACTATTAGCTAAACAGTAGGTGGTCCCTTCAGATGTGGCATATGACTCACAGTTCAAAATCATCCCCATCCTAAAAATTTGATTCCTTTATATTATCTTACCAGAGTTGGAAACCCTACACCTATAAGTCAAACTCTGAGCCTGCAAGACTCCCTAAACACATATTGTTGGGCCCCACTCCCAGAGTTTCTGATATGGGGTCCCAGAATTTACATCTCTAACAAATTTCTAGGTGTAATGCTGCTGGTCCAGAGACTGCAATTTGAGAACCTTTATGAAGCTTCCTCACCAGAGCTAGAGAGGGACCCAGTCTCCTGTGAATTGGAGGGAGTGGGGGGAGTTAGTGAGGAGAGTGGGAGAGGTAGTGGCATAGAAAATCTGATGGATAATCTAACAACCACTGCCTATGGTCATTTTACCATCATTGCAATTATCATAGTACCACCTCCTTCCTTAATTATCAGAGGTGGAAAATCTGTTGCCCCATATCAAATTTAGTAATAATCCTAGATTAAATTCTTAGTCCTATTTTTTAAACCTACATTCTTCTTCATGGGTTTTATCTATCCTCCGAGTTTTAATTATCTCTTCTGCACTTCATGTATAAAACAATAGGGGTTGGGGTGCCTGGGTGGCTCAGTGGGCTGGGCATCCGACTCTTGATTTCAGTTCAGGTCATGATCTCGTGGTTCGTGAGTTAAGACCTGCACTGGGGCTCTGTGCTGACAGCGCAGAGCCTACTTGGGATTCTCTCTCTCCCCCTCGATCTGCCCCTCCCCTGTCTCAAATTAAATAAATAAAACAAACTTTTTAGAAGCAACAGGGCTTACAAATAGACTGTTGTATAAAATACCTTATAGCGGGGTGCCTGGGTGGCTCAGTTCATTAATCATCTGACTGTTGGTTTCGGCTCATGTCATGATCTCACAGTTCGTGGGTTTGAGCTCTGCACTGATGGTGCAGAGCCTGCTTGGGATTCTCGCTCTCTGCCCCTCCCCCCACTCATGCTCGCTCTCTCAATAAATAATAAATAAACTTAACTCCCAAAAAAATTTTTAATAAAATAAAATGCCTTATAGCTCCAATATTTTATGACCAACAAAAATGCGTATTACCAGCCCTAATGTTTTTGTTTCTTCTCCAGCTAGTCACTATATAGAGTAGCTACCAATTTGCTGAATGCTTCCTTTGTTCTGGGCATTGCTACACACTCAACATGAATTTCATCATTTAATCACTATAACCACCCTATTTGACAGTGCCTGCTATCCCCATATTGCAGATGGAGACTATGAGGCACCAAGAGATTAGGTCACTTACCCAAAGAACCAGACAGACCTACATCTGAACCCAGACAATCTGACCCCAGAGCCCTCAATTATAACCACTGCACTAAACTGCCTTTACCATCTGAAATGCAGCATCACCAACTTCCAAATGTCATCCCAAATCAGCTCTTCCTTTAAGTTTGTCAATATTCTCAATTTCCTACTCTGGCTCTCAGGTATGAAATCATAAAGTTCTTGACATAATTAAGTCCCATTACATTTCACACCTGTACTTTTTCTTTTTAATTCAATTAACCTAAAAGTCCTTTAGTCATTTCTTCCCTTGGTCTCTAAAATAACTAGTCCCTAAAATAACTCTGTCTCTAGTACTCCTCAGCCTCTGGGTCAAAGGCCAATTTAGGTAACAGGGAATTCAACTTAAGGTCTTTATTTATCTCTTGGACTCATTTTTCAATTTCTACACATAGACAAGACTTCTACTTAAACCAATACACACGAAGAACTTTCCTTATTTCTGAAGGGGAAGAGAGCGTACGGTATGGAGGCAGAAAGAAAACTTCAAGGACAATGTTCAACCTAAAAAAAGTATCCTTTCTAAGTATAAAGCTACAAGCTTTGAAAGCAAAACATTCAAACATCAAACCCCTCTTTCATGGACCCATTAACAGATTAAAAAGAATCCTTAAGTATACCTTAAATTTTATACAATTATTACATGTTATTATATGCCAATTACATTTCAATAAAGCTGGGAGGGGAAACTATTTTTACCACTGGGCCATCCCAATATAATAAACACCACCAACCCAGGTGAGTCCTGGAATTGTGGTTTTAGCCTGAATGAAAGCAATGCAATTTCCTAAAGTATATTTACATAAGCCACGCAGTTTCACACAATAGAACAGTCTACCACCATGATTCTGAAGCGTCCTATCTGGCGAGGGAGATACTAGCAACTACTTTTAAAGGTAGTCTAATAGGTGTGTATCTTAAACAGATAAAATATGAGAAAGGCAGCAGCTTAAAGAAGAAAGACCAGAGATACAACTAGACAACTAGAATCCAATCTTCACTCTGATGCTTATGTGTGATTCTAGGCAAGTTCCCACCTACTCTGACCCTCAGTTTCTTTTCTGAGAAACTACCTAACTTCAGAGTTGTGGTGATTTAATGAGATTATGTGTTTAATGGCCCTAGCATCAAAGTACAGGCACTGTAAGAACATTAATACCTTCCTTTCTTTTTTATCCTATCATCTAATGTGCTAAACGGGGATATTAAGATTACCAGTAATTTACTGTTTTGTTTCCTGTTTTTAAATGTTTTAATAAATTAGTTTTATAATAAAGTATTTGTAAATAAAATTTTCTTTTAAAAATTTTGCATCAGAAAAAAAGAAAAAACCCAAATGATTTAGTTTTATTTCTTAACATTTTTTCCTGGTTCCACAACACACAACATGCATAATTAACTCTCAACATAAATTAAATCTCTCGTCACAAAAAGCAACTTTCAGTAGAGACAAGCTATGTATCCTCAGTATTACCATGGTTTTTACCCACAACACAATGTCCTGAAAACTGAAAATCACTTACCTAAAAAGCAACATATTTCATATAAAAAACCTTGAAATTCTTGTAATGCTATTTCTCAATTATAGAAGGAACCAGACATTCCACTATAACAGCATTAATAACACTGTATGTCTTTCTGTGAGAAACACAAAACAAAAACATGTTAGTCCCTGCCTTTTAAGCTACAGCATTCAAAGTGATATCCAATTCACCCTAAACTCAGCCTCCACATAGGCAGGCATAAAGATGGAAAGTCAAGAACATGCCAGCTGTAATCCTTTGAAGGGATCATCAAGACTGTTCTATAAATCCTGGTAGAGATTTGTGTAGAGGAATGTGTAAATGACTGCAAACCAAGAGAAGGTGCAGATAAAAACAACAATGAAAAAAAAAAACAGTGAAATCATGTTTTTAAGCTGTTGCCACATATGATTCTCTTATTTCTCATATTATGTCACTTACTACTATTCAAAACAACTTTCTGAGCTGGAAGATACTGGTCATGTCCAGGACAAAAAAATTATGGCAAGAATGCTATGAAGAGAGGCAATCCTTATCTGGGCATCTAATTGGTATGAAATTATGTTAGAAACAGATCTGAATTAAGAGGGAAAGGTAATTTGATGTGCTACTGCAAAAGAGGAAAAAAGACAGGCCTTGGCAACAAACCAAAGACCAAGATCGGAAAAAGCATGATGGCATATATCAGCATGACTGTTTTATTTAAATTAAGAGGATTTACTTCTTTTTCTAATTGTCTATTTTTGAGAGAGAGAGAGAGAGAGAGAGAGAGAGAGAGCGCGAGCATGCAAGGAGCAAGAAGAGAGCATGAGGAGAGAGACAGAGAGGATTCGAAGCAGGCTCCTCCCTGACAGCAAGAGCCTGACGCAGGGCTCACTGACTGTGAGATCGTGACCTGAGCTGAAGTCAGACGCTTAACCAACTGAGCCACCCAGGCGCCCCATGAGAATTTACTTTTCAGAGTAGTTTTAGGTTTACAGAAAAACTGAGCAAAAAGTACGGAGTTCCCATCCTCCACTACAGTTTCCTTTATGATTAACATATCGCATTAGTGTAAGACATTCGTTGTTACTGATGAACCAATTGATACGTTATTAATTAGAGTCCATACTTTACATTAGGGTTCACTCTTTGTTTTGGGTTTTGACAACTGTATGACAGGTATCCACCATTACATTTTTAATATACGATACCAAATTCAAAGAGAGAAATGTTCTAGCATCTCAGTATCTTTATCACAGTACTATAAACGAAACTCATCAGCCCCCTGCCCTCACCTACTTTTCCCCACTCTTCCTTATCTTAGTAAGAACAACACTTTTCTACTACTGGCTGAGACTAAAAAGAACCTCTTCTTTCACAACCCACACATCTAAGCCCATCAGCAAATTCTACCTGTTTTGCTTTCAAAATATAACCAAAATCAAACATTACTTCTCACAAACTCTACCACCCTGAAAACCCTCACCTAAGTCACCATCCGTCTCCCTCACTAGAATATTAATGATAGTCCCCTACTTCTGACCACAGCAGACCATGTTTCTTTCAAACTTGGTCAGATCATGTCACTCTTCTACTCAAAGGTGACACTGGCTTTCCACCTTGGAGTAAAAACGCAGTTAAAAACTGAGTAAAAACTCAAGTAGGCTTTGCCTATGGGGCTTTTGCACCCGCTGATGCCCTTGTCCCGAATGCCTTCCCCACACCTCACACACGACTACCCTGTAATTAATGCTGCATCCCCCTCCTTCCCTGCACTCCTTATCCCTCCTGCCTGCTGTATTTTTTCTTCACAGAATTTATCACCATTTAACATAACATATATTTTACTTATTTATTATCCTGCTCCCCAACTAGAAAATAAGGGCATGGACTTTAATCTGTTTTGCTCTGCAGCAACTACAAAGTACCTGACCTTCAACAATAAGTAACGGGTCCCGAAAGTGATACCACTGAGTACTGGTAGGAGATTAAAACCAGAATATAGCCGCCAGCACCTACAGCCTAAAGAGACAAAGTCCCAATTATCGACAATTCGATGACTGATTCTGAAAATACAAAAGTTACTTGACTGTCTTATAGGCTTCAGAGATTTTTCTATTAGAAAAAATGTCCATGGTCTAAGAGGTTGGGCTTTTTTTGCCTTCACAGACCTTCCCCATCTACTTACTAGCCCCTTGCATAGTCACTAAACCAGAGAGAAAGAAATTCATGGGTAAGGGACACAAACATTCAGGCTGCTATAATAAAGACAAAGATGTATTTAGCCTTAAGTGCTTAAAGATAAACAAGCATTCACAGTGTGAAATATGAAACATTTCTAATCATATTCATAACAAAAATGCTGCAAGATTACCTGGCTGAGAAATATGGGGAAGGGATCTTCTATCAACTACAAGCACGGCTAGAAACAGCAAATTAATCCATCATAATCAAACAACTTATACGATATCAAGCTTTAATGCAAATAAAAGTACCTCTCCTAAATCTGGAGTTGTAGACTTCAAATACGTCTGCATATATAGGGGTACCACTCAAGGCCCTGAGAAGCAGGTGGCAAGAGTGGAGACAGCAGAACCATAAAATACTATATATACAGTAACACATCTCATTAATCTTTATTCTCTTCAAGACAGCTCATTCAGTGGAAATCTCTTATAAAATGGGCAGAATAAGAAAACCCTGCCCTTTAATACAATAAAACCAACTCTTACATAAGAATACCCTGACTAGGGGGCGCTGACTCTTGATTTTGGCTCAGGTCATGATTCAAGGGCAGTGGGATGGAGCCCGATGTTGGGCTCTGCACTGAGCATGGAACCTGTTTGGGATTCTCTCTCTCTCCCTCTGCCCTACTCCCTGGCTCACATGCACTCTCTCTCTCTTTAAAAAAAAAAAAAAAAAAAAAAAAAAGACTGCCCTGACTAACCCTGACTAGGAAAAGAGAAATTAAGGAACAAGGTAGTAAAACCAACACTTTCAGCCTTTCAGATCAATTTGTGTGATTGTTCAGTAGTATCAGATTTTTACCATCACCAATGTCTATTTCACTTCAGTTCCCAGCCTTTAAAATCTCAAAGGACAGAAAATGATGAGTATACTACATGATGCTAGCATTAGTAATTTTAAAAATAGCTGCCACTTATTGAAACCTGAAAGGCCTCATACTTGACACATACCATTTTTTAATCTTAAGAATAAATACTGTATTCCAAAGCTATTAGACACTAAGCAATTTGAACAGTCACCCAGTTAATCAATTACAGTAGGAATTCAAACTCAAGTATAACTCAAGTGTGCTTTCTAAAATATACCTCAGTAAAGCTGTTAAAAAAAAAAGTCTGCATTCTTTCCACTAGATCACACTGCTTTTCTTAAGTCAAAACTGAAATCCTTAGAACAGAAATAAAAAAGATATCTTTATATGGTTCTGGAAAATATCAAGGCGTTATCTGTCAGAATACTTTAGCAAACAAAATTAAAGGAAAAGAGGCTTAAAATCTGAAAATATTTACCTACTAAGAATTGCAATACTTTCTCCCAACTTTAAATAAAATTAATTTAGGCCTCAATTTTCCACAGTCCTTTCCTCCGAGATATAGGAGTACCCTAAAAACAAACACATAAATAACCCAGTTATTTATCTCCTTTGATTAATGAAAAAAAGTAATGTGAAAATGTTTCTGCTGGTACTAATCAACAAAAAATGCCCACCACAATATGGCATCTTTCCTTCAAAAACTGGTCATGGTCATTCCCCAACGTCTAAGTAATACATCCAACTGGGTCATCATGTTAATAAAGAAGAGAGGGAAGCCACAGGAAATTCAACAAGTAATTTATAACTGGCTCGTATTAGATTCACAGATTGGGTCTAGTAAGAGGTCAAGTGACATGATGGGATTATGGAAGCCAGCAACAACCATAATTAATTGTCTTTGACACAACACCATCACTTTCCTGTAAGAGAATTCAAAAATTATTTTTACTCTAAGGCTAAGAAGGCCAATCACAGCTCAAAGTAACCAGATTTTCTGAGAAGGAATTTAATTCTGTGTTCTTTGGAGAATCTTCCTTTTCCAATAATGGAGAAAAAAAAATTCATGTTATGAATCAAATTGTGAGAAAAAAGAAAATACAAAATGAGTTGTAAATCTATGCTCATCATCTTCAAAGCAGCATCAAATAATTAACAGTAAGAAAAAGTAAAATGCTGATGACTGAACATATAGCACCTCTCTCTCTATTCTCCATAGTAAGGCATCTTCCCAAGCCAGTTACTAGGTGGAGTACCTGACAAGAGAGAGAGAAAACTTCATACTTCACCCTTAACTGACTGTGAACTCTGAACACTGCAGAGGCCCCTGGGTGGCTCAGTCGGTTATGTGCCTGACTCTTGATTTCGGCTCAGGTCATGATCTCACCATTAGTGAGATGGAGCTCTGAGTCAGGCTCTGCAATGACATCACAGAGCCTGCCTGGGATTCTCTCCCCCCAAATAAACAAACATTAAACACACACACACACCACTGCAATACCTACATGAAGGACTTAAAAAAAAAAAAAAAAAAAAGGCAAGTCCTTCCCTAGTTCAACTAGGACCAAAGGTCCTGCATGATCTGGCTAGTGCTCATATCCTTAGCATCTTTAGGAACCACTCTCAAAACCTCTCCTTGCTAGTTTACGCTCTGGCCAAACTGGCAGAGTCCAAGGGAAAATTCCCTGGCAGCCTCTTTTCACAGAACTCTGTCGTTTGCTACAGTCATCATAATTATAATTCTAATCATCTAATTCAAGCATTTTTTAAAATGTCTATTATGTTTCAAGACACTTCTGTTATTGTGGTGAACAGGACAAAGTCCCTAATAGGAGGGAATTTATACTCCAGAGGTGGAGAAAGACAATATACTAGTAAGCAAAAGTGTGTGTGTGTGTGTGTGTGCACGTGCACGCGCACACACACACACACACACACACACATAAATGTCACTGTGATGTGAAGCTATTTATAACTGGTGGTCAAGAACAGCTCTTTAAAAAGTGGCAGGGTGGTTCTTCCATCTAGACACATAAACCTGTTATCTTCCTCTTTTTTTCTCTCTCTCTTCTCTCAACTCAGCAACATGAGCATGGATCCAGCTCAGCCCCAATGCCCGCCTTGCCCCAAAGCGCCTGATTCTAGGGATGCTTCTCCAATGCCTGAGATTTATGGGCCTCAAGAAAATTATGCATCCTTGCAAATGTCATCTGCTGAGACCCCCCACACGGAGACCGTCTCTCCTCTTCCTTCTTCCATGGATCTGCTTATTCAGGACAGCCCGGATTCTTCCACCAGTCCCAGAGTAAAAGTGCTACCCCACTTCTGCAGAGATCACAGTGAAGAAGGAAGATCCAACTCTGGGCAAGAAACAAGATCAGAACCTGTCTTCTCTCAGACCCAGCTATATGTACTCAATGATAGATTTCAGAGACAGAAATACCTCAGTCTCCAGCAGATGCAAGAACTTTCCAACATTCTGAACCTTAGCTATAATAAGCAGGTCAAGACCTGGTTCCAGAACCAGAGAATGAAATATAAGAGGTGGCAGAAAAACAACTGGCCAAAGAATCACAACAGTGCAACTCAGAACAGCTCTGTGACTCCAGAGTACCCAGGCTTCTATTCCTATCACCAGGGGTATCTGATGAACACTTCCGGAAACCTTCCAATATGGAGCAACCAGACCTGGAACGGCCAGTCGTGGGGCAACCAGACCTGGAACAGTCAGACCTGGTGCCCCCAAGCCTGGAACAGCCAGCTGCACGACTGTGGAGAGGAATTTCCGCAGCCCTAGATCCAGTTCCAGCAAAATTCCGTCAGCAATTTGCAGTCCATCCTAGAAACGGCTAGGGAAAGCCGCAGTGTCCTACAGCAAACCCCTAAGTATTTTGGTACCAGCAAATAATGGATTTCTTCCCAAATTACTCTGAACATACAGCCTGAAGATGCGAGACGATGAGTATATTAACCAATCTCCATTTGGGCGGTGGCTATATTACTTCTCCTAGGATTTGTCTGTTAGGGTCCTGTACCTCTGCCTTGATATTCTGTTTTTCATTATGTTTAGTCCATCAACCAAGGTGATATGAGAGGTCTGATCAAAGAGGATTCGATTCCATAGCTTTGGCTGCTATGCACAACATGCTAAAAGATGTTTCTGGCTATAGATAACTAGATATAATACTAATTTGGATATCGTTAAGCTCCAGAATTGAACCTCAAGAAAAGGAAGTAAACATAAAAAGACACGTGATAAAGGATTATTTGTATTTTCTGAGGTTGGGAGGCTTGTTAACAACCTCAGTTGTTAGGGAGGAGGGTTAAGTTATAATGTGCATCACTGATTTCCTCTGCCCTCCCCCCCTCCACTGGCTTAACTACAACTCCTAACTTGTTATTCCAGTAGTTGTTGAAAGTGGTTTTATATTTTAATGTATTGTGATAACAGAGCCAGTTTATCTGGTGGTTTATAGTTTTTTTTTAAGTACAAATAAATACCCGCTTTATCTTTTAAAAAAAAATAAAAAGTGGCAGGGTTCTGAACAGTATGAAGAACCAAACCAAGGTGACAGGAGACCTGCCCAAAAGATTTCCAGTCAGGGGCAGCTGGATGGCTCAGTCAGTTAAGCATCTGACTCTTCATTTTGGCTCAGGCCGTGATCTCACACTTTGAGTTTAAGCCCCACGTTGGGTTCTGTGCCGACCCCGCAAAGCCTGCTTTGAATTCTCTGTCCCCCTTTCTCACTGCCCCCCCTCCCTCTCAAAAATAAACATTAAAAAAAAAATTTCCTGACAGAGGGAAGAGTAAATGTACAGATGTGAGTGCACTAGAGTAAGAGTAAGAAGACCAGTGTTGTTGGAACACAGTGAGCTAATGGAAAAGTAGTAAGATGATAAAAAAGAGGTAAACCAAAGCAGATATAACTTAGATTGTGTAGATCCTTTGCAGCCCATGAAAAGGAGTTTGACTTTTAGTTTAAAGTATGATAGGAAGGCTTTGGAGAAATTTGAGCAGGGAAACAACATGCTACCATTTACATTTTTAAGCTCACTCTGGCTGTGGTGTGAACACTCCGTAGGTGATCAATGACAGAAGCAGGAAGACAAATTAGGAGGCTACTGAGGTTGTCTAGTCAAAAGAGAACAATAGCTTGGACTGTTTTGACAGCAATGGAAATGGGAAATTACATTCATAATGTAATCTGAAGGCGGGGCCAACAGGATTTACCAATGGATCAGAATGTGAGATGAAAGAAAAAATCTGTATCTGTGTCACCCTTATGAGAATGTATCTAACTACTATAAAAGCCGGGGCCATGTTCAACTTACTCAGGTCCTTCAACACAGGAACAATGTAGTATGTTCTAGTTGAATGATCTAACAAATGACCTATTACATTTCTCAAAAGAATAAAAATACAAGCATTTACTTTTGCTGGCAAACACAGGGGTAGTGTCAAGCATAGACATTAAGTACCTTAGGAGAAAAAAGAGAAGTTAAAGGATTCCCAAATAAAAGAAACTAGAGACCTGTTTCACTCAACTTGCAAAATCACCTCAAAGGAACACCTGTCCGAAAAAGGAGTATCTATGAAAACAGTTCATTTAGGGAAATGAATGACAGTAGCTGAACATTGCTTTTTTTGAGTTACAAGATTAGCTCCACCATCTGACATGATTATTTAAACTGACAAACTTGCTTCATATAGAGACCTAGAGGTCCTTGGAATCCCGTGATATCAGGAATCTGGTACATTAATCATAAATCAAAGCATGGTGATTTTTTTTTTTTTAAGAGACAAAATAAGCTTAGCAAGCAAACTCTGTTAAAGAGGAAAATGAAAATTATTTCTTAAATGACTCAAAGCCTACTCGTGTAGTTTGCAAATTATGGGACTAAATTTCTAGGATTTTAAATAAGATTCATATTTGACCTTCTTCACCTCCTCTGCAGGAGCTACTTAGGAGAGGGGGGGTGGGGAGCTATTTTCCCCCAAGAAATTTATTCAAGTCTTTAAAAAAATTTTTTTATGTTTATTTATTATTGAGACGGAAACAGAGCATGAGTGGGGGAGGGGCAGAGAGAGAGGGAGACACAGAATCTGAGCTGTCAGCACAGAGCCCCAATGCGGGGTTCGAACCCACAAACCATGAGATCATGACCTGAGCCAAAGTCGACGCTTAACCGACTGGCCACCCAGGCGCCCCAATTCAAGTCTTTAAAAACAGAACTTAAGGCAGTATTTCTCAATGCTGTCCATATATTAGAATTATCTGGGGAGGTATTAAAAGCATGAGTGTTGGAGACCCACCCCAGATAAATTAAAACTAATTTTAACTGGGGTTAGGGCCTGGACTTTTCCCTTAAATGCTTCCCAAGTAACTATTTAGCAGCTCAAGTTGTGAACCACCAACCTACAGCAATAAAGGTTAAAGTACAGTGTTATAAATAAATATTAAAGAAACTCAAACAACTTTTCTTTTTAATGTTTATTTTTGAGAGAGAGCAGAAGCGAGGGAAGAGCAGAGAGAGAAGGAGACAGAGGATTCAAAGAAGGCTCTGCAGAGACAGCAGAGAGCCCAATGTGGGGCTCAAACTCACAAACCATGAGATCACCACCTGAGCTGAATTGAGACACTTAACCAATTGAGCCACCCAGGCACCCCAAAACTCAACGTCTTCTGAGTCAACAAAGTTGAGCCCTCATATTAACATGTGGCTCACAAGGGGGCATTTTGGAAAGGCAGATAAAAGGACTTGACTTCGAATGGTAAATGGTTGTTTCATAAATACTCAAACAGCTCAGATTTAAGGACAGAACAAAATTGTTAACATTTTTATTCATTTTTTGAGAGACAGATAGTGAGTGGGGGAGGGGGACAGAGTGAGAGAGATACAGAATCTGAAGCAGGCTCCAGGCTCTGAGCTGTCAGCAGAAAGCCCGATGCGGGGCTCGAATCCACGAACCATGAGATCGTGACCTGAGCCAAAGTCAGCCACTTAACTGACTCAGCCACCCAGGCACCCCCAGAATTGTGAAAAATAAAAACCCCAGTTAACCCCATCCACATTTTCCAAGGCTTGCATTACTATATTACTACATCAACAACACTGGAGAGTGATTCTCTCACTGGAGAGAATCAAAGTTTTCTTCCTGAAAAGCTGCCTTAAATCTCTAAGAGCAATTACTGCTGTAAAACTAAAAAACATTTCCAGCCATCAAAACAAACAAATTTCTTTTTTTTAAATTTACTTTTATTTATTTTTTTAATTTGAGAGAGCAAATCTCCAGCAGGCTCCACGCTCAGTGCAGAGCCCTACTTGGGGCTCGATCCCACAACCCTGGTATCATGAACGGGGCCTAAATCAAGAGTCAGATGCTCAACCGACTGAGCCATCCAGGTGCACGGAAACAAATAAATTTAAGTCTATAGAGCATGAGGCGCCTGGGTGGCTCAGTCGGTTAAGCGTCCAACTTCGGCTAGGTCATGATCTCACAGTTCGTGGGTTAGGACTACGCATCAGGTTCTGTGCTGACGGCTGAGAACCTGGAGCCTGCTTCGGATTCTGTCTCCCTCTCTGCTCCTCCCAGGCTCTCATTCTCTCCCTCTCTCTCTCTCTCTGTCAAAAATAAGTAAACATTATAGAAAAAGAAACGAGAAAGAAATTCTATAGCGCACAAGAGAGCAAAGCAAAACCTTGGTTAATTAACTGATACACCTTTCCATCCTCCTGAACACCTGAAGAAGGCTGCCATAGTTTCTTTTTAATACACCCTAAAACCCTTGGTCTTAAAGCACAAGCTGATCTTTACCTCATAACAGATGATCAAAGTGATTTTTAAAGTTTATTTACTTATTTTGAGGGAGAAAATGAGTGTGAGTGTGTGTGTGTGTGTGTGTGTGGAGAGAGAGAGAGAGAGAGAGAGAGAGAGAGAGAGAGAAAGAGAGAGAGAGAATGAATCTCAAGCAGGCTCCACACTACTAGCACAGAGCCTGATATGGGGCTAGAACACACAAACTACGAGATCATTACTAGAGCTGAAATCAAGAGTCAGACACTTAACCAACTGGGCCACAAAGGTGCCCCTAATTTTTAAATAATCAGAGAACTGATTGATCCCTATCTACCATCAATGGTGAGAGAGAGAAGGATAAAGGACGGGAAACTGAATCTGGTTTCTACAATGATTTAGATCCTTCTACAATAAATTAATTGAATAGTCAAAATGACAGCTGAATACGAATTCAAATAAAGTAATGGAAGGACTTTAAGGCATAGTATTAGGTTAAAGGGGTCTACACCATTGTTCTTATTCATCCGGTTTCGAGAAAATTGAAACAGAAACAGGACCTTTCATTTCATGTTTATACTGAAAGTTCATCTAACCAATTAAGAATTTTCTCAGGGTGCTGGGGTGGCTCAGTTAAGCATCCGACTTTGGCTCAGATCATGACCTCGCAGTTTGTGAATTTGAGCCCCGCGTTGGGCTCTGTGCTGACAGTTCAGAATCTGGAGCCTGCTTCGGCTCTGTGTCTCCATCTCTCTCTGCCCCTCCCCTGCTCACGCTCTGTCTCTCTTTTTCAAAAATAAATAAATATTTTAAAAAATTAAAAGAATTTTCTCAATAAAATTATTTAACTAGCATTGTCTTATTTTAATTGTTCAAAAGCAGCAAGGTGGTAAGGAGCTTGAATGCCACAAGTACATGAATGTCATGAGTACACCCTATACATTAAACCTGAGTGCCTAACTGGTACCTGCCAAAATGATTACAATATCCATCATCTTCACCATCTGGACCATTACAATGTAAACAGCATTCTGCTGAGCACTGTACAAGGATCAAAAGACTGGGTCCGTATCTTCAAGAAGCTTATAAAGTTGAGGAGATAAGCAAGGTAGCAATGAAACACGTCTTAAGACTTACATCAGGAAGTACAAATAAAGTTCTGAATAGCAGGCCCAGCCTTGGAGTCTCAGAAACAGCAACAACAAAAAACTATTGGTAAGCCAAATAATTAAGAAGAAAAACTCTACGTGGGAAGCCCAAGTTAAAAGCCATTCATTTGGGTCAAGAGAAAGGTGGTTTGTGTCTATGCAAGCAGACCAGGGCAGTCTTAACTTTGCCATTTACTAGCTAGCTGTGTGAACTTCAACAATCTACCTAACCCTTTAAAAGAGGTCAATACTACCAATCACCATGAGAATCGAACAACGTGAACATATAAAGTGCTTTGTGTCATGCCTGGCACATAAGTCTCAAACTCTGGCTATTACCACCACTATTAGACAACAGTGCAATTGGAGGGCTGGCAGGATTATCTGATTATCAAGTCCAGTGGTTTTCATGGCTTGGATCCCAGACGAGCAGCAGCAGCATCACCTGGGAACGTTTTAAAATCCACATTCTAGGGCCCCACCTAAGACCTATTAAATCATAAACTCTGAATTTTGGGCCCAGCAATGTGTGTCTTAATAGTCTCCAGGTGATGGCGATGGCCACTAAAGTTGGGGGACCAATGCTCTAGACAAATCTCCTAATATTACACACAAAGAATTAAAAACCCAGAGATTAAGTGACTTGCCCAAAATAACAATAATGGAGAATATTTGTTTAGGGTCCATTATATGCCAGATACTATTCTGGGAACTTTGTATTTGTTATCTCAGGTTTTCCCCATAACCACCCAGCCAGGACAAGGCTTCCATTTTATAGAAGAAAAACTGAGGTCCAGAGGGGTAATTTGTTAAAGGTTACTCGATTATTATTCATCATTTGGTAAACCTAACATTTCATTTAAACCTAAGTATGTGATCCCCAAATCTTTACTAGAACTATTACTACCAACTGGTACAGAGAGCAGTACTGAAAAAACCCTAAGACTCCTTCAATCAAGGACATTAGTCTTTTTACACCACTTCCCCTGCAGTACTTTTACTATGAAACATAACCAGAAACTACTACTACTTTAAAAAGCAACTCTCAGAAGAGAGGTGGTAAACTGTTCTGCACTCTAACTAGGAAGAGAAGAACACAACATACTACAAAAATAGGTAAGAGACAGAAAGAAGCAGAATTCAGAGTGTGGAGAAATAGATATGGGATAGGTAATTTTGCAGACAGCTAAGTATAAAAAAAATTTGCTATTCAATCTTCCTGATCTAGGCTCTTGGGAATAGCGAGAAGTTTTATATAGTGAATTATCAGCTTACTAGGGTGGCTACAGATTTTTAAAAGCTCAATGAAAATAACAAGGTGTTTTTATTCTAAATTAACTGTAAGAATTTTTAATTGTAAGAATTTTAAGTAAACATATCTGGTGACTTAAATCCCACATTAATTTAACCAAGTAAAACATTATTTCTTCTGCAATCTCCCGTACCGTTTAAAAGGTACCAGAAGAAAAAAGAAAAACAAAATTCATCATTAATTTCTACCTTCTCTATTATCTTTATTCATACAATATGTACTGTTTGCCAACCTTGTGTTAAGCACTGAGCTACAGAGTAGGTAGTCAAGAAAGGCATCACTGGCAAATTTTAAGCTGTTTCCTGTGGAAGAGAGTAAGACAGCATGCTAAGTAAGAGCTGAGGAAAGGGTGTTACAGGAAACAGTAGGTGCAAGAACCCTTGAGTTAGGAAAGAATTTGATTGGTCCAAGAAAAAGAAGCTAGAGTATCAGCAGAAAATAGTAAGGGATGAGGCTGAAGAAACAATCAAGAATAAAACCAAGGGAAAAAAACTAGAAGGTCAAAACACTAATGACATTGAAGGCAAAACACAAGTGCAATTTAACTGCAATTATGGATCAAATTACACCAGCCAACACACAGTATTTCCTAGAATCTGTAACTTAAACAAAGCACTTAGTTTGTCGTGGTTACTTTTATTTTCTGGGATGGGGGCTGAGTCCCACAAACCAAACTTAAATACCGAAAAATCACATTCTTCAATTATTTCCAGATTAAAATACCTCTCCTGGGGGTGCCTGGGTGGCTCAGTCGGTTAAGCATCCAACTTCAGCTCAGGTCATGATCTCATGGTCTGTGGGTTCGAGCCCTGCGTCGGGCTCTGTGCTGACAGCTGAGAGCCTGGAGCCTGCTTCAGATTCTGCATCTCCTTCTCTCTCTGCCCCTCCTCCACTCGTGCGCGTGCGCTCTCTCTCTCTCTCTCTCTCATTCTCTCTCTCAACAGTAAATAAACAATAAAAAAATTTTTTTAAGTAAATAAAATACCTCTCCTGAACACTTGTTATTTGGGGTGGGGTTATGGCAGTGCTAGAGTACAGTGTAACACAGAAATAGAAAGCAGATGCTCCCTAGGAAGTGTGTCAAACCCTTCTCCAAAACATGCTTATCTCTTTTTCTGGGCTTCTGTTCACACTTATTCCCTTAGCTTACTTCTGTCCCCTGGCCTTCCTTCTTCCTTTTTTTACTCTGCTGATTTATTCTCTACCCAACCCTATCCTCTCTAATACCTAATAGTCAAAATACTATTTCATGCAAAGCATTCTCTGAACTATTTCCAGATATTCCAACCAGATATCTGCCCCTTTCTCTAAACCTTAGAAACTTATTACATTTTTTTAGAGTGCGTAGCTATTTCTGCCCTTTATTCATCATAGACAGTGTTATATACGTATATCCAATGTTGCATCCTCAAAATTGGACTAGAGCATATTATCCTCAGAGCCCAGGCGAAAATCTTTGTAATTTTTTGGCAGACACAGTATTTATTGGAGAAAAAGGAGAATTCACCCCTCTAGATATAAACAATTGTCCTAAAAGTTTTCAGTGTACACTTAAACAATTTGACAATGTGCCTTTCATCTTCCTGTTTTGAAAACTGATTTCACAAGAATGATTCATCCTTCAGTGGAAAAATCCAGAAGAAATGGTGGTTGAAGTGTGTTACAATCAGTTTCCCAGCCTCTCTAGCTGCCCTCAGAAGTAAACAGTGGCTCACTGCTGCTGAGACTAGTTAAGTGATCTGCCTTAGGTACAACAAGCTATCCAGGAACAGAATTCACATTTCCTCACTCCTGATTTAACTTCAGGAGAACACTGCTCCCTCTCACTTAAAATAAATGCCAGCCTTCAGTTCCCTAAATCAAGAACAAGCCTGATTATTTGGATACAGAGTCATCCAGAGGTTCAAAGATCTTTAAAAATACTATGTCCAATACAAAGATGAAGTAGTACTTTTCACCTGACCCAAAGGCCTCCCTCAATAGACAGCAAGAACTGGAGTCCAGGGATCATCACAGTAACCCACCGATATACTCAGAAGGTGAGGAGAACTCATGTAACAGAGATACAGGACTCACACAAATTTTACCTCTAAGCAGGTATCCTGTCACAGAATTCATTAAACCTATTCACATTCAACTACCCCCAGCTGTTTAAGAATCAATCCTAAAAGCACCAAAGTATTACCATTTAAAGTCTGTAATTTGGTATGAAGTCTTAAGTTTCTGAGAAAAAACTAGTGTCAATTCAGTAAAAGAGAAAGCAAGTAAAAGAAAAACTCTAAGTCTTTATTTGCTACTCACCCCCAAACCTAGAGCAATACATGGGACATCACTGGAACATAATGTCTATTTATTAAATAAGTGAAGGAAAATTATCTTCATCATTATTAAAGTGAACTCACAGTATTCTCATTATTTTCTGTCCCCTTAACGGCACTTGCCAAATATTTGGAACCAAGTTTAAAAATCTTTCACAGCTGGTGCCTGAGTGGCTCAGTTGGGTAAGTGTCCAACTCTTGGTTTCAACTCAGGTCATGATCTCATGGTCTGCAGATTTGAGCCCCTGACAGTGCGGAGCCTCCTTGGGATTCTCTCTCTCTCTCTCTCTCTCTCTCTCTCCTCTCTCTCTCTCCTCTCTCTCTCTCCTCTCTCTCTCTGTCCCTCCCCTCTCGTGCTCGCTCTCTCTCAAAATCCATAAATAAACTTTAAAAAAGCATCTTTCATAGCCCGAGGAATGTATAGTCTCTAACAAGCTTTAGATATTATGACAAACACACAAGTGCTTGCTCTCATCAAGTCCTAGATTCCAAGACACTTCTCAATTTCCATTGTTATTTTTTTTCTCTTTAACATTTATTTCTCCATCAGGATTCCTATACCCATTATATTCTTCCATCTATATGTGCACATGGTTTTGAAAGCATTCAATGAATTCCTTACTATGTATTAGCACAGAGAAAACCTAAGCTTTGGAGTAATACAACCGTGATTCTCGTTATTGCTTTTAACCAACAACTACTAACTCATGATGTCTAGTATTCATTTTTCCTATCTGTAAAAATGTGAAAGATTAATATATATATATATATACATAGTGTAGTGTCAGTAACATGCACTAAGTGAGTGTTGGTTTCCTTCCCACTTCCCTATCCTATAATAGCACCCATTGACTTTGTAAACTATCACTCCAACAGAAAACATTCTTAGAAAACAATGTCCTTAAAACACACACACACACACACACACACACACACACACACACACACACACACATTAAAGCACTTTTGGTCCTGGTCTAAGAGCCGCCATAATTATTTAAGTAAATCAGTATAATGAAGAATGATAAGAATGATTTTCTACTTTTTTACATTAAAAAACTTAATAAAATTTAAAAGTATTAAATAAATGAAAGTCAGCATTTCCTCTTCCTCTGTACCCATCCCATTACTTTCAGAAAGAGTCACTGTTAATACTCTGGTGTATACATATTTTTGTTACCAAAGTTCTGTTACAGATACTTGGAAAATAAAAATAGCAAAGAAAACATTACCTGTACAACTATCAAAATTTAAATAACAAATACATTTCCATTTTAAAATCATATGCATTTCCATCTCAAAACACATGATAGGGAAAGAATAGTTTCTATAATTAATGATGGTTAGACAACAGGGGGAAAAAAAAAAAAGGAATTCGGACCCCTACCTCACACCATATACAAAGTTAACACAAAATGGATCACAGGATTAAATTAAGAGCTAAAACTATAAAACTAGAAGGAAGCATAAGAGTAAATTCTGCATGTCCGTGGGTTACGCAATAAGGTCTCATGCTATGACACAAAAAGCAAAAGGAATAAAAGAAAAAAAGGCAAACTATGAACTTTAAAACTTCTGTGTAATGGACGTATCAGGAAAGTGAAAACCCAGAGAATAGGAGAAAATATCTGCAAATCTGACAAGAGATTTGTATTTGGAATATATATAAAAATCACACTTCAACAATTAAAAACAACAAATAACTAAGCCACTTTAAAAAATGGACTAAGGATATAAATAGGTATTTCTCCAATAATATACAAATGGATAAGCACCTGAGATATACAAATAGATCAATATCATTAGTCACTAGAGAAATGTCAATAAAACCACAATGAAAGACCACCTCACATCCACCAACATGGCTAAAAAGGCAAACAGTAATTGTTGGCAAGGATATGGAACTACTAGAACCCTTATCCATTGCTGGAGGGAATGTAAAATTGTACACCCTCTTTGGGAAAGTTTGTCAGTTCCTCAAAAATTACATGGAATTAATCACCATATGACCTAGCAATTCCATTTCAAAGTACATACCTGAGAAGTGAAAACAGGTCTACAAAAAACTTGTACATGAATGTTCCTAGCAACATTTTTCACAATAGCCAAAAGGTAGAAAGTCCAGCAATGGATGAATGAATAAACAAAATGTGGTACACCTATACACTGGGATATCATTTGGCCATAAAAAAGAAGGACATACTGACACTAAAGGCCACATATTGTGTGATTCCATTTACAGGGAATGTCTAGCATAGGCAAATCCAGAGGCAGAAAGGTTAGTGGTTGCAAGGGGCTGTGTGTGGAAAGGAAAAGATGGGGGGAATAACTGCTAATGGGTAGAGGGTTTCTTTTGGGGATGAGGAAAATGATCCGGAATTAGTGATGATAGCTGCAGAACCCTGTATATACACTGAAACACACTAAAGTATACACTTTAAAAAAATGAATGTTATGATAGTATAAATTATACCGCAATTTAAAAATAATAAAATTCTTGAGGCACCTGGGTGGTTCAGTCGGTTAAACGACCGACTTCGGCTCAGGTCATGATCTCACGGTTTTTGAGTTTGAGCCCCGAGTGGGGCTCTGTGCTGACAGCTCAGAGCCTGGAGCCTGCTTCAGATTCTGTCTTCCTCTCTCTCTGCCCCTCCCCCACTTGTGCTCTGTCTCTCAAAAGTAAATACATGTTAAAAAAAAAAATGGACTCTGTATCACATCACACCAAATGTGAACTGGTACCTGGCAACTTATGAAAATGCTGTAACACTAAAATCTTCCAGTTTATAAAAAAGAAGATTCTACAAAGATATTTCAAATAAATGGAAATGTAGCATGTTTTGTCGATAGTTTTTTCTTTTTTCAATCTGCTGTGCAACCATGAACACCATCCATCTCCAGAACTCTTTTCATCTCACACAACTAAAACTCTACACCCATTAAATAGCAGCTTTTGAGTCCCCCACTCTCTCCAAACCCTAGCAAACTTTATCTTCTTTCTGTAACTATGAGTTTGACTGCTTTAGTTACCTCATGTAAGTGGAATCATACCTGTCTTTTCGTAACAGGCTTATTTCACTTAGCATAATGAGGACATAATGTCCTCAAGGTTCATCCACGTTGTAATAGTGTCAAAACCTGGTTCTTTTTTAAGGATAAATAACATTCCATTTTATGTTTATGCCATATTTTGTTTATTTATCTGTTGAAGGACACTTCAGTTGCTTCTACTGACTTAATTTTTATGTGATCAATAAATATCTGGAGTAAATCAAATTATTAGGGAAAAACAAATTATGTGGATATTTCCACAACTCTGAATACACTTAAAGGCAATGAAGTATACTTAAAACAAGTGAATTATATGGTATATGAATTATATCAATAAAGTTAAAAGTATATATATATATATATAAAGACTCTTCTTCATATTAAATATGATGAAACACAGCCTAGCACCCAAATAATCAGTGTGAATTTTCCCAGCGCTGAAACACTGGAAATACCTGCTATCATTTTATAATGCTGCTTCCCGTCAGTATTCTGAACTGGATTAGGAATGAAAATCTTTAAACAAAGTGACCTAGCAAGACATTCCATTACAGAAGGGCCACTCGGGTGAACAAAAATCATCCAAAACTTCACCTTTCTCCATGAATACTAACAGTAAATTGTCTTGACAGTCAAATTATTTTGTAGTTTAAGAGAATGAAGAGCAACCACAGTCTCCACACTAGCAGTGACAGTAACCCACCAAAGTCATGGATTTCCATTAATTATATATTCTATCCCATTCCTTTCCTTCTGAATTTCAGATTCTGAAATAATTCAGATGAAACAAATAATACCCTTTCTTTGCTTCTCAAATCAATGGCTCTCAAAACCTGGCCTTGCAACAGAACCACCTGGGGGGCTTTCTTGTTAAAACACTGTTAAACCTCATCCCCAGTGTTTTACCTCATCCCCAGTGTTTTTAGTTAAGCAGACCTGACGTACTGTCTGAGAATTTGTATCCATAACCTAAGTCAGAAATTCCTAACCAGAATTTAAATTCCTGGGTCATGTTCATTCTGCTGCTATGGGGACCACACTTTAAGAACCACTGTTAAAGTTAAGTCTAAAGACAAATTTAAAGGTCTAGATATAATTGATAATATTAGTATGGTTTTATGGCACTTTAGTGTATATTTGGGATGGAAAGCAAAAGATTGAAAGTAGAAGGATTTTGCCTGTGTATTCTGTGGTATTTTTTTTTTTTAACACTTACTTATTTGAGAGAGTGTGAGAGAGCGAGTGGACACAAGAGGGAGAAAGGGCAGAGAGAGGGGGAGAGGCAGAATTCCAAGCAGGCTCCACTGTTGTCAGTACAGAGGCCAAAGCAGGTCCTGATCTCAAAAACTGTGAGATCATGACCTGAGCAAAAGTCAAGAGTTGGACGCTTAACTGACTGAGCCACTCAGGTGCCCCTTCTTTGGTATTTTTTTAAAAAACTGTTTACAGAGTTAAACCATGTAGATAGTTGAAAGAAGCTGAACCTCTCAAAATTTATAAAGATACAAGATAAGTAGCTTTCATTGGTATTTGTCCTAATAAAAAGATCTTATACACAGTAACAATTGATATAAACAGTTCTCAGGAGAAAAATATTTCAGAGAAAATCCAGGAGGAATGCAAAGGCCTACACATCAAGGGACACCAGTAATTTTGCACAGTTACGAGGTAAAATTACCTATTATTTTGAGTGTTACCACAGTGAACTAAATATTTGAAAAACTGTTTTTTTTAACTCCATGTCTTCTGCCTCTTCCTCTGTCCTAATACGTGCATACATTTGTGAGATTCTTCATCTTAAAACATCTATCTATTCCATTATGTCAGAACCCTGAGCAAAAAATGTTTCTATGCTTAAATGAAAGCATCCAAAATTCCTCTCAGGCCTTTTCACACCATCCACAATCACTCCTACCCAGAGGTTTCAAGTCACCTCCCCCTACTGCCTGCGCACAACTGAATAATGGCCACTGCAGCTCTGCGATCCAATCCAGCCATTAACATTAGTGTGCCATTCCAAGGATCAGTGCCACTGATCACTAACAACACATACATGAGCTAGGGAAAACAGAAGACACAGTCGGATGCCGTAAGAATTTTTTATTTACTGGCTAAAAGTGAGCTAGGTCAAGTAGGTGGGTTACTAGATGTGAAAGAGCAAAGCCTTGCAGTTTCTGGTCACATTTCACTTCCTAATAGATGGTTTAGATATCCATACTTGACTAAAATCTATCCCCGCCCCCCCACAGTGGGAATCTAAGCCAGCTCAATTTTCAAATTATAAAGCTACCTTTCAAAGATGAAAAGGTCTTAGACAAGGAACACCCCCATTTAAACTCAGAGGTTATCTCATGGAACAGGGTCCATACAGAAGTTCTGCCACAGAACTCTAGATTTAGATAAGAAAACAGTCCTTCTCTTCCTTCAAAGTTGTCTACACATCTAAGTCCAGTTCACTGAAGGGAGGAGAGAGTGAATGTATAAAGTAAATAAACGCTTCCAACCAATATCCTGAGTTCACAAAAGGTCTCTCACACTAAGCTCAAAATATTCCATTGGGCTACTAAAAACACTGGGTGAAAAATAAGAAAAAGAAAGCAATGTTCACCTTAGATTCCAAACAGTGGAATATAATTACACTATTGCTCTTTGTTGTTGTTTTAAATTACTGTACATGAGTGGCACAAAGAGTAAGCCTTAATAATCAAACATCACCTTCCAATCCTTCCCAGACCTTTATGGATTGACCATGTCAAGGATGGTCTATCATACCTAAGAATGCTTAAAAGAAACCGGCTATATTCAGACAGAAAACAAAAGCACATGGATTCATTAAGTGAAATAATTCAGGTTAAAAGTGTTTAATAAAATATCACAAGCTAGTCAACCGTCAGTCCATAGATAAATAATGCCTTTTATATATTTGAGCAGGTATCATGAGAAGACGTACTATGACAGAGAAGGAACAAAGCTAGTACCAACGCTGAAGTTACGGGGGGGGGGGGGGAATTTCCCATAGATGTGTAAAGGCTTTCCTTGTCCAAGGACGTAGCGGTCTCTATTCAAATCAAGTATGCACAATCTTTTTAGGAGAGTTACTATAAAGGGATATGAGTGAGTCTGTGCTACATTCATGATTTCAGTTGCTAGTCTGCCACTAACACTGACAAATTTAACTAGAATTAAGTTCCTCCATGTATAAGAGGAGGAGAGTAGTGCAGATACCAACCAAGGCCCCTTAAAATTCCTACCAAATCCCATGATTCTAAGATTACTTATAAAAAGAGGAAAATGAAACCATTTTCATTGGAGCACCGGAACGGGCAGGATCTAGTTTTCATGCCATAGAACTATACTACTTCAAAAGAAAACACTGGCTGTATTTTAAATAGGTATGGATAAATTTTACCAAAAAGCAATAATAGTACACACAAGTCTTAGAAAAAGGGAAATGTAAACAGACCACCATTAGTGCCTACTAGATGATAGGCAGTGATTTTCACTTATGCTATCCTGTTTTAACATTTTAACGATGTGCAAAATTACTATTAGGCCTTTCACAGATCGCATGAGAATTTAAATCGCCAAGATAGTTTTCATTTAAAATATCATTTATCCTGTCATTTACCCTTTCAACCTATTAGAGAGAGGAACAGGAGGAGACACGCATGTATACAATTATAAATTGCTTATCAAATGAATTACTTCCTATTACTTGGTACTTATCCTAGATTTTTTCAGTAGATAAAATATCAAATAAGAAACAATTATTTTTTAGTATTTAGTATTTTTATCTGCCAGCAATAAAAATTTCTAATGAAAGTAATGCTATTCATAAAAGCATTAAAAAGATACAAAAGGTTCAAAAATGCCCTTATAAAATAGATTATGTGAACATAAAGGAAACTGGACAATCCAAATTCGGGATGGCAATATATTCTTTTCAAATTAACATGTAGGTTTATTAATGCAACTTCAAAAGTCCCAACGGGATGTAATATAAATGTAAGTGGTTCTGAGACATTAGTTAGCTATTTGGGAAATAAGATAGAAAGGACTTATTTAGATCATAGCGTGCAACAATAAATGTTTTGATGAATTAAAGGGCTAATTTCTAAAAATAAAACCACTAAAAACATCTAGAAGAAAACAGGAAAAAATTCTCCTATTAATGCCTGGAAGAGATGAAGGATTTCCACTCTTTTAGGTTGAGCAAGAAAGCTCAAGAGAAAAGATCAAAAGACAAAAAAATTTTATTTTTTTAAAAAAGGCCTTAAAATTTTTTTAATGTTTATTTATTTTTGAGAGAGAGACACAGAGACAGAGGGCGAGTTGGGGAAGGGCAGAGAGAGAGGAAGACACAGAATCGGAAGTAGGCTCCAGACTCTGAGCTGTCAGCAGAGCCCGACGCAGGGCTTGAACCCACAAACCACGAGATCATGACCTGAGTCTAAGTCGGATGCTTAACTAACTGAGCTACCCAGGTGCCCCAAGACAAAAATTTTGAATATTTATAATTTGTATCTTATCTAAGCTTGTTTCCAATATTTTCAAGGAAGGATTAATACCTCCACTGTATCAAAGGATCATAAAAATGGACAAGACTCCTTTTAAAACATATCAGAATGTTCAATCTCACTAATAATTTTAAATGTAAATGTAAGTAAAGATGTTATTTTTCACCCATATGTTTACTGGCACACATTAAATGATCATTCTCCAAGTTAACTGGAGTCTGGTTAAACAAACAATCCCATATACTGCTGGTATAAATGAATACAACTGACAATGAATGAATTAACCTAAGAAGATATACATGCAGTCTTTTAAACTGTTCAAACCCTCTTCTGTAGATTCTGAGCACCTAAATAATACAAACAACAAGAACCTTAAGCACAAACAACAAATATTAGAAAAGTCTATCAACAGATAATAGTAAAGCATAATGTTTTATGTATGTAGTAAAGGAAACCTTTTATGCCTTCCTTTTTCATACTATGTTCAATCAAATGGATACCAAAATATTGCCAATTTTAAAAAATCCAACTCCATAAGGACACTGCAAAGACAAACACATTCATATAGCAATAGTAGACTCAAAAGTCCTCAAAGTCCATGAGACAAACTAAAATTATGGGACTTTCAGGTGAAATGGAAGGAAAAGCAAAAAGAAAAAGTAGGTTAAGAATACCTACAAAGAGTCAAATACCATATTATATGTTCATACATTAAAATTATCACAATTCTGTGAGTTAGGGTCTTTCCCAGAGGGAAAGATGGGAATACTTGAGGTCCAGAGTGGTTGAGTGATGTGCTGAGGACCACAGAAGTAGTAAAATGATGGAGCTGGAACTGAAGTCTGATTCCAAATCACATGCTCTTCACAGTACTCTAAATGAAGGGAATGTTTTCTACAGTGGCATCACATAACATCAAGTAACATTAGAGGTAAAACACTTCTGTTTCATATATCATAGGTTTCATCACTTGTTTCAAAACGGGTTGTTTTTTTACACAGGGTATTTATTACTTTGTCATCCGAGGAAAAGGCAGTAATTTTTTTTTAAATTAACCCAAGGAAGGATGAAATATAGATCATTTTCAAAGGTTTACTTTCCCAGTCCTTTCAAAATCTCTATTATTCTCAATACCAGATACAAATTATACAATTCTAGATTTCCCACGGTGTGCCAAAACTCTAGGGGATAATCAAGAATTGTTTGTCGAATGAATGAATGAAAAAATATTAATTTAAAATAGAACAAGAAATCCCAACTCTCCCCCATAAGTATAAGGACCTACAAAAACAAACTTCTGAAATACCAGCAGACTACTAACTGCATATTCAAACTTAAACCAAAGTTGAACCAACTCTGCCAATTTCTATGGCTCTCTAAATGAACTCAATACAAAAATACAAACTCAATCTCAGCATTCTTTCTAATCAATTATGAAAATAAAAATACTTAAGAGAAGGTTCTGTTGAAGCTTTATCAAGAGCCAAAAATCACAGGTGTAGGTTGCCTGTAAATGACAGTTTGTTTATGAAGAGCATCATCTACAAAGAGGCTGCCCCCACCCACTGAAAAATGTAGCTAGGGACATTACACAGCACAAAAAAATCCCAAAAATGAAATTAAGACCCTTTAGAACAGCCGGTTATAATTTTACTTTTACAGTCCCCTCCTTCAGAAAGGAATGATAATGACACTGCACTGAACTTTCTATGTGAGAAGACAGAATATTAAACCTTGTAGGCCAAATTTATTGCTAATGTATGTTTTTTTCTACACAGGACAGATCATGCTTCTAACACCCCAAAATTATTTAAAGTGGAAGGCACACAGTAAATAAAGAATAAAGTATCAAGATAAATACTAGTCTGTTTTAAAGTTCACTAGGAGTTGGATATTCTAAATTCAGTTTCCAATTCTTAACAGTGGAAACAAGGTCAAACTCTATTAGATGGTGGAAAGAGAGAATCTGGCTAAAAATAGATCTTTTAGGACTGACAGGTACTATACAAATTCCTTTTCCCATCCAAAAATCTGCATCTTATAGTCTGCTTTAAACCCACTCTACAGGGGAGTGATTATGTACCAAAATAAAGGTGTTTTCTAGCATGACTTAAGAGCACTGGTAAACTCAGTCAAGAGTCCACGTTCACATACTGTCATGTGCCAACTCACCCTCAGTGGGGCCCCCATCACTATTTCAAATACAGACACCACCATCTGGACTGTCCTATTTTTTAAGATTCTTCGGAAGACAACTCCAGTGATCTGTGCGACAAATTTTCTATTCCTACTTAACCAATTTGATAATGTAATTTCTGGAAACAGTTCTAAATTCCCCAGACCTCCATCATCAGGAATTGTGAAAAGATAATAGCTATCCAGAAAAGTATCTTCCTGAGGAACAGAGTTGTGCTATGCCAAAACACAGTCTTATTTTCAGGGCTAACCAATACTTAGGTCTGAATTTTCATGAAATAAATAGCTCATAAGAATTTTTTTTAATCAAAAAAGCATTAAGTTGTCAAGCTGGTATCGCTTTAGAATCTTCACCTGTTATGAACTACAAAACCAAACTATAAAACTTACCTAAAGTGTTCTAAAATAACATCATAAGCTCTAAGTGCAATGATGAGCATGGAGGTGCTCCGTCCACATTAGCTTTTCTAAAGCCTTTGCTCTCCATTCTGGATAGCTAAAAACATCTCCTAAAGAGCCAATTCTATGTGCCTCCCTATCAGCAATCCCCAGGAAGCACTCATTATTATGACACTGTGAAAAGCACTTTAAATGCATCATTCATCCACGAGCTTCTGAAAATACTACCACCTCACAGATCACAAAGTAACTAACCAGCTCAGTTGGTACATGCTGCTCTGACAGTCCAAGGCTCTTCTGCTTTCCTCTATACTGATCCTAAGTGTGAAATTGAAACACATCACATGCATTTGATAGGCCTAAGAGTCTTCACATCTAGATTATGTTTCTTCTTTTAAAAAGGTAAAAGATCCCATCAATTGACTAAAGATGTGTTGCCTCAAATTAGAACCTGGAAAAGCTACAGTACCTGGATGCAAAAATTATGAGCCAACTAAAAAACATGCTCAAAATGTAAGAGAAAAAAAAATCAGTTTGTGTTTTTTTCTATTACTGGTTTAAAATTCTAAACGTGTTTAAAGAGAGTGGAAAAACCTCAACTGATAAGATACTACATAACCATATTATCTTCTGCTTGACCAACGTAACAAATATACCAAAATGTTTATAAAAACCAGAAACTTTGGTCCTCATGGAAATAGGTTCGGGATAAAACTTAGTTGTTTTCCACATGAGGGAGTATCTGGTAATAGAAGTTTACACGACAGTGTTTTCTCCAAGTTTGGTACAGGATCACAAGTGTTACTTCTACCCATGAGGTAAAATCTTTGGCAGAAAAAGGCCTAGATATCTGTATTTCTTTAGTGCTGGGGTGATTCTACTGAACATTAAATTAAGAACCACCAGGGTACAAACTGAGGACAAGTTTAGGGTAAAAATAACCCTGGCCTTGGTAGCTGTACAACTTGAGCAATTACTTATCCTAAGCCCTGGTTTTCGCAATGATAAAACTGGGATGGTAGGGACAATTTTCCTACTTCATAGAAAAGTCCTAAGGCATTAAAGGAGATGGTTTATAGAAAGTACTTAGCATACAGTTTTGACACACAGTAAGTAATAAACAGGAGCAACAATGGTGGCAAACTTCCTATATTTATAAATATTTAATACTTTTAACATTAGCAAATAGCATACCAAGGCTTATACATTATTTTGTCATTTCACTCCTTCCCCTACAACTCCCAAAAGAAAGCAGCATTTGAAAAATGAGAGTCACAGGATTTGAAGGGGATGGGAAGGAGGGCACAAATCAGCATTCTTTCCTTTAAGAATAAGGACAACTGGAGAGTTTGGTCACATTTTAAGGGCTAAAAGCTAAACACCGTATACAATTTGTGTTTACATATATAATCATCACCTAGTTAGACCACGAGAAAAACCCACTCCTAATCATAACAGGAAGGAATTATATACTGATTATCAAAAGAAGGGAAAATTCATACTCCCAAAGATCAGAGCTCTGAACCAGTTATTTCACAAAAGGGTGTTTTTTTTTTTTAAGAGAACAGCACACAGAATGGCTTACAATTAAATCCTATTCTATCCCAAAACACCATCCTCAATCACATTTTCAAAAAAAAAACAAACCTAGAGTCTTGATAATCTAATCGATTGCCAAATTTAATAATCTTTCTCTGATCCATTCTCTCCTTTCTTTTTCTACTCCTAGGGCTATTCCAATTCTGGCTCTCATTTCATCTGACATGAAGGCATAGGTTTAGACCCTGGGCAGAGCAACAGTGCTCAACAAGATTTCTGCCTCCATCCCTGGGTTGGCAAACTTTTTCTGTATAGTGCCAGATGGTAAATATTTTCAGCTTTGCAGGCCGTAAGTCTCTGTCTCAAGTGCTCAATTCTGCCACTGTAGAACTAAAACAGCCATAAACAATATGCAAGTAAATTAGCATAGCTGTGTTCCAATGAAACTTTATTTACAAAAACTAACTACAGGCCCAACTGCTGATCTCTACTAATTCAACTAACAGTTTTCCCAAATTCTACCATAGATTATGTTATTTCTGATCAAAAGTCCCTTTCTTCAAAGAACTCAACATTTCTTAGCCTGATACACAAAGGCTTCCTCCAAATGGGTCTTTTCATTATCGATGGCTTTTTTCCCTTCTCTCCACCTACATTACAGACAAACTGATTTCCCTGGTGTGGTTCATAACACTTCCCCAATTCCAAGCTTCTACTCAATCTGTATACAGAACTGAAGACCTTTCTTTTCCTCCCTCTGGAACACCTACAACCTCCTTGCTCTCCTCACCCCAATCCAAATCTACTAAATCTTGTCTATCCCCCAAAGAAGTCCCCTACTCTTTACCAAAAATGTCTTTCTTAGCAGAACTTACATGGCACCTTATTTACCCTCTGTGACAATGACTGTTCTACCTCTTACACCATGGTGAATTATGTAAATATCTTAGCTCTCTTAAGATTGTGGACAGGATCTATTTATGACTCATCTGTGTATCTCCCATAGTACTTTATACTCAACAAATATTTTAAATAACAAATTACTGTTTTCAAAGAAAATATTCTTCAATTAAAATTCCTGACATAACACATAGCACCTTTAAGAGAATAAGCCTGAGGCCTTCTTGTTCTATATTAATAAAGCATATTGCATAAAAACGAATGACACCAGCTTAACAAATTATGCCTTCAAGAGAATAAGTCTCAATCTCATTATTCAGAAAGCAAAATGGTAAGTGGGAAGAGCATTAAGAGGACTGGATTCAAATCCTAGTTCTGCCATTGCTGAGTCTCTCCTTCCTCCCTGGTTAAATAGATTTTAACGCTACCTACACCTGGGGTAAAGACCAGATTAGGAATAACTATTAGCACACACCAAGCAGAGTAAATTATTATGTATTATGACTTTCGTATAAATTTAAAGACACCTAAGTTAACTGCAAGGTTCCTATTCTGTCCAGTAAACAATGTTGAACATCTTCTCTACTCAGCAATATGAAGAATAAAAGACATAGACGGTCCCCTGTTATAGAGAAATTCACTCTGGTAGTGATCCTTTCAAAGGTAAGTAACAACAACATACTGAGTGTTAACTTTCCAGCTAATTCTGAAAAGAATGAAGATTATTTTGAAATTATTTTAAGCATAAATCTAAACACTTAACAACTAGTTATAATCAAGTCCCTACCAAATTAAAATGCCAAGCTTCTTACAATGGCCTACAAGGTTTTCTAATTTCCTCTTCTACCGCTCATTCTACACCTGACTGTCGTGTGTGCCTGTGCCACCTGGGCTTTACTGCTGAAACTCCAACAAGCCAAGCTCAGTCCTACCTTAGGGTTGTTGCGCTTCTTCTCTTCAACAGCAATGCTCTTCCTCAAGGGCTTTACAAACTTCCCCTCTTCCTACATTTAGATCTCAGCACACACCTCACCTCCTCAGAGGCTTTCCCTGACCACCCTATTTAAAACAATCAGCCCCACAGAGCAACCATCACTTTCAATTTCCTTACGCTGTTTTACTTCTCATTATAGCAATTGTTAACTAGCCTTTGGTCATGTATTCATCATCCGTCTCTCACATTAGGGTAAAACTTCATGAAAAAAGCAATTTCTTATTAGCAGCTGTATCCCTAGCAACCAAAATAGTGTCTGGAACATACAGCATACTCGATACACATTTGTTATTTGTTAAATGAATTACATGTTTATGAGGGATGAGGAATATTCCTTCATCATCACAAATTACATAGCTTCTTAAAATCAACTGTTTCCAATTAAATCTAGCATGTCAAGGCTACCCCTAGGATGGAGGTTCTTAATTTGAAGCTTCAGAGAGTCATTATACCCACTTTTCTGGGAGGAAAGGTCTACAGCATTTCTTTAAAGAGTCCCTAATCACAGAAACATCCTAGGAACAATGATTCACAACTTTGGCTACACCATGGAATCTCCTGGGAGAATCTTAAAAATACAGATGCCTGGGTCCCACCCCAGAGATGATGTGTGTTACCTGGTCTGGGAATAGCATTAACATCAGGTTTGGGTGCCTTTTTTTTTTTCCCTAAGTTACCCAGGTGATTCTAGTAAACAGCAAAAACTGACAAAAATGCAACATGGAAGCAAAAGATATTTAAATGGATCAGATTTCTCAAGGCCACTTATACAAAGAAGAAAATAAAATTTAAAAACTAAGAATTCTGAAAGAATTAGCACCTCTGGCAAACTTATTAATATATAAGTGCATGAAAAGTTCTGTGTCATAGAAACATTTTACATAGAGTCATCTCTCTAACTCCACTTAAATACTAATCTGACACTGAGATTTCAGACTTTTACCCCCAGAACGTAAGTCACATTTTCCATTTAAAACACACTTATTTCATACAAAAGCTCATTTGTTAATAATACACCAGGTAAAACCTAAATACAGCAAAAGAATGACAAAATACTTTTTGATGACTAATCAAGGAGTACATTACAACCATGAAGAAGTCCTCAGTAGTTTTACTGCTAAAAACTTCTTTAAAGCAATGTATTTGTACCATTTAGCCTCCACTGTTATACAGGATGACACACAGTGGATTTAGGTGAAACTAATATTGACAACACACACAAAAGGAGAAAGGAGATGGGGAATTTCAGAGATTTGTTTAGATCATGCCAACAAGGATTTGAAAAGAGCAGGTGTCAGACAAGACACAGGTGGTACTTTTTTTTTTAAGTCGAATAAGCAAACATCAAGTAATGAGCCAATTCATCATTGTTACCACTACAAATTATTACAGGTTACTGGTTTTCATATCCCGAGTGGTTCCTTTTAGAAAATGTTTAACAAGATAAGACAGCAAAAAACCAAAATGCTAAATAGTTGTAGAATAATAAACCCAGCAATGCTAAGGTCCATAATGCCAAATAATTGTAAATGTTGGGATACCTAGAATCATCAAGGAACTTGTTCCACCTACCCTTCTTGTCTGGACTCTTGACTGTAGAGAGAGATCTGCTGAGACAGAAGCACCAGATCATGAGCCCACCTAATACAGAACATCACAAACCTGAACAACAGTTTTTAAATCTAAAGGCTTTGGGGAAGAAAGCCGGACTACTCCTAGCTATGAAGTCTCCCTGGCTTGACTTCTTAGTCATATTGGCGTACTCAGTTTTCCCTGTCCAGTAAGCCAAGTAAATTTAGTGAAAAATGCAATCAGAGACACATGCAGGTACATAACTCATCAGCCCATTTTAGTTGAAGAGACTGGGCTTGAAATGCAAAAAAAACATGGGTACATGCAAAACTATCAGAGTTGGAAAAATTTTTAATTTCCCTTCTACAACAATGGGCACAGGGGCAGCTTTAGCTTGCTATGTCATTTTACACTACAAAAAATAGTGTCCTCTTTTTATTAGTAACTTTCTCTTTTACCAAGAGCCTATGGAAAATAATGTCCTGGGATTAACTAGTGAATAGGTAAATGAAGCCATAGATACACATTCCCAAAATGTGGGCTAGAAACAAACACAAAGCAGTACAGGATATAAACTCCACTGGCTGCTTATAAAATGTTTCCACGTACAGGAGTCTCATGTAATAGGAACAGACCACCAGTATAGAGAAGGAGATGAAAACTACATCAAAGGGCCATCTAGAGATATAGGCATCGAAGACCACTGTGACCATCAAGTGATCAGGGTCATATATTCAGAAGCAGGTTACAAATTCTGAAAGCCTGCGATCCACTCACTCCTTTTAATTTGGTGAGACAAAATAAACAAAGAAAGGGGGTCCTGGGTGGCTCAGTGGGTTAAAACCAGCCGACTTCAGCTCAGGTCATGATCTCACTGCTCGTAGGTTCAAACCCAGTATCGGGCTCTGTGCTGACAGCTCAGCCTGCTTCAGATTCCGTGTCTCTCTCTCTCTGCTCCTCCCCTACCTGCTCTATCACTCTCTCTCAAAATTAAATAAACATTTAAAAATTAAAAAAAAAAAAAGAACAAAAAAAAAAAAAAAAAGAAAAGGGCTTTAAAGCGAGAACTCCTGGGGCACCTGGGTGGCTCAGTTGGTTAAGAGTCCAACTTCAGCTCAGGTCATGATCTCGCGCTTCGTGAGTTTGAGCCTTGCATCGGGCTCTGTGCTGACAGCTCAGAGCCTGGAGCCTGCTTGGGATTCTGTGTCTCCCTCTTTCTCTGCCCCTCCCCTGCTCACACTCAGTCTGTCTCTCTCAAAAATAAACATTAAAAGAAGTTTTAATAAAAAATAAAAAGTGCAGTGTGACTCATCACTGTCCATCTTCATTCACTGCAAAGCCCTAAACACTACCAGAACACAGTTTAAATATATTTTTTTAGGGCTGGTGGCAAATGTGAGGGTGGGATCAGAGGAAGGAGTAAACAATCAGAGCAGAAGTACTCCTATTATATGGTTTACAAGATGCCGTCTCAAGATTTGATCTCAGCTTTGGTTTCTTCATCTATGAAACAGATACAAAGCTTACTACATAACTAGAGAATATTATCAAAAGTGGAACAGCTATATAAAGAGCATTCCAGGCATCCAGGATAATAAGTGCCCTTTCCCTTCCAAAGAGAGATAAAGACTAATCCAGTGGATCTCAACTGAGGGTGATTTTCCTCCCAGGGCACATTATTTTGTCAGGAGACATGTGGCAATGTCTGGAGACACATTTTATAGTTACAGCTAAAGGGAGGGTGCTGATATTTAGTGGGGAGAGACCAGAGATTTTGTTATACATCCTACAATGCACAAGACAGCCCCCCCACAACAGAGAGCTACCTGACCAAAAATGTCAGTAGCGTCTGTGTTGGGAAACCCTACCCAAACAAATTCATTTCTGGAAAACCACACAAACATGGAAAAGAAGAGTAACAGAGTCTATACAGTTCCTACAATCTAGAAAGACATCTATTTTTGAAGGTAGTCTGAGAACAGCAATACTATCTTACGGCAGCTGTTATTCAAATGACAAATTAAAATGTCACAAATGTCAGGAAAAAAGCTTGTAAATGTCAGAAAAATAGTTTGTCCTCCAAGCGTTATTTTAAAATGCAGGTAGAGTGTCAATGAGAACCTATTAAATTCATTTTTCTAAAAAATAGTAATAACACTCAAGCTTGAAGTTAAACTGGCACACTCATCTATCAATGAGAGCAGAATAAAGGGAGACAACTCTTTCAGAAAGCAATCTGGGGTAAAAATAGCCATAAAAATGACGACATCCTTTGCCCTCAGAACCCAATTTAAAGGAAAGAACACAATGTGCAAAACTACTCATTGCATATTATAATTACAAAAAACCAACAATAATGTCCAACAATGCTCAAAATCTACACATTAAAAATCTAGATATAACTATTTATGTGTCAGACCCTGGAACAGGACATAGACATTTTACATATATTACTTCCTCTATCCTAACAAAAACCCCATAAGGTAAGTGTTTTAAATCCCATTTTACAGAAGAAACTAAGGTGCAAAGTTGACAGAACTAGCAAATCAGAGAGCCTAGATTCAAATCCAAGTGGAGCAGGCTCTAAAGTTTCACTCACCGTGCTACACTGAATGCAATGAGTAACTGAAGTAAAAATTTGATGGGAGTACTATGACTTTAGCAAAAACGGACTACTTCTTAGATACATACAAAATTTTACACCTAAAACGGAAACAAAGACTTTCCAAACACTCATAAAAAGTTTAACAACTGACCATGTAATAGGTCACAAAAACATAGCTCAAATTCCAAAAATCAGAAAGCATACAGGCCACATTCTTTGAAAACAATGCAAAAAACCCTAGAAATCAACAGTTTTTAAAAGTGTAGCAAAAAAGAAAAAAAAAACATGTAAAAATTTAACAACACATCTAAGTAATTCTGATCAAGAAAAACCAAAACTGCTCTATTTAGAAATGAACAATGAAAATATGACAGACCAAACTCTTAGAATTTGGCCAAAGAACTAACTCAGAGGAAATGCTGTAAACTTTTTTTTGTAAGAACCTCATTTATAAAGCAGAAGACTCTGTATCCAAGAAAAGAAAATAGAAGTGAAAGGGCAGACATAACAGAGTAAAGCAATACAAACAGATCTACGTGAGAAGATCCTAAGAGATTTCCAGGTAGAATTTTGTGGCAATAAATTTTAAAATCTAGGCAAAATGAGTGATTTTCTTTAAAAATGCTGCTGGAGTGCCTGGGTGGTTCAGTCAGCTAAGCATCCAACTCATGATCCTGATCAGCTGGGGTCACGATCTCACAGTTCATGAACTTGAGCCCCGCGTCTGGCTCTGTGATGACAGTGTGGAGCCTGCCTGGGGTTCTCTCTCACTATCTCTGCCCATCTCCTGCTGGTGCTCTCTCTCAAAACAAGTAAAACCTAAAAAAGAAATTGTTTTAATTAAAATATTGCCAAAATTGGGTCATGAAGGAAGAGATTAGAAAACCTTAAACCAATAACCATAGAAGTAATTTAAATGTCAGCAAAGAGCCATTCATAATTATAAAACGGCATCTGTGCTGTTCAGACATAGCAGAATGTTAGCAAAGAGATTAAATCCTTGTCAACTATTTCCAAGTGAAGAAAAAGACAGGAAATTTTACCAAATCAATTCATGAGCTTGCCATAACCACAGCCAGCCTAAAACTATCCTATAGGTCCTTCATGTTATAAAGATGGGGGAGGAAAATCAGTCCTGCATCCCCACAAAAGCATCTAAATTCCATCTGACATTTATTAAAATAATAATCCAAATCATCCAGATAATCAGTATCTGATAATGTTTAGCCTAAGAACCCTCCCCTGGAATGCAAACTCCAGAGAACAGAGATTTTTTTTTCTATTTTGTTCACTGCTCGTTCTCCAGTGCCTTGAAGAGCTACTGGCAAATAGTAAGCACTCAATAAACACAAAATCTAACAATAGAAAAGGAGAAAAAAAAAGTCACCATCTGTCATGCAGGTGATTGTCCATTTAGTAATATCAAACAGAAATAAGTCAAAGAATTGCTAAGAGTAGGAAAATTCAGTAAGGCAGCCAAACAACAAACATATAAAAACCAATAGTTTTCCCATGTATCAATAAGAAATTATCTCATTCTTAGTAGCATTAAAATCTGCAAAATATCTACAAATAATGTAACAGAAAATGTGCAAGGCCTATCGAAAGAAAAGTATGAATTTTCCTCTAGATATAAAGAACCTCAGTAGAGGAAAATATCACAACTTTAGGAAAGCCTTATGTTGTCAAGATGTCCTATCTTCATCCAAATTAACGTACAGTCACAAAACAGTCCTAAATCCAAATCCCAACATGATTTAAGGAAGCTGATAAACTGATTATAAAATTCATGTGGAAGAAGATAATGAGCAATAGTACCCTCACAAAATATATATATATATAATTTTAAATAGGAGAGTGCACTTACTCTATCAGTATTTAAAGCTATGGCAAATAGTAGATTTAGGGACAACTGGGCATCCATGAAGGGAGTGAGGAGGATTAAAATGTTACTTCAAACCATACACAAAAACAGATACAGAGAACAGACTGGCAGTTGCCAGGGGCAGAAGGCTGGGGGTGGGCAAAATGGGTGAAGAGAATCAAAGGTAAAAAACCTCCAGTTATAAAAACAAATAAATCATGGGGATACAATGTACAGCATGGCAAGTATAGCTAATAACACTGTGCTGTATATTTAAAAATTGCTAAGAGACTAAATCTTAAACGTTCTCATCACAAGTAAATAAAAAAATATTCTGTAACAACTTATGGTGATTGATATTAACTAGACTTACTGTGGTGATAATTTTGCAAAATATGCAAATAGTGGGGCACCTGGGTGGCTCAGCTGGTTAAGCATCTGACTCTTAATAAATAAATAAATGTTTAAAAGGGCAGCCTTTAAAAATATATATACAAGTACTGAATCATTATGTTGTATGTCTGAAACTAACATAATGTTGCATATGTTAATTACATCTCAATTAAAAAGAAAACCAATTTTAAGAGCTAAACATACAAGTTACATATAGTCACTCCTCTTAGGGAAACTTTTCTCCAACAAAAGGCCTTACACCCCAGATAACTTCATTCCATTTCTTTCCCTTCCCAAACACTGACATACGTCTCTTCTTGCCTCTCCTGGTTTCATCAATATTTTGCCAATTTTCTAGCATGAAAATCCAGTCATGTCACCAAATTTACTCAAGTTGTGTAATTAATGAAATGATTTAGAGTCAAGAACTCTAATACAACTTTGACTCTTAACCTAATAATCTTTAGCACCTTCATTTGATCTCTCTGTCCTTAGGTTTCTCATCTGTAAATGACAAATTTGTGCCTATTCCCACAGTAAGTTCTAAAATGATCTATATTTTATCAGTCTTGCATCTGTACCTATCTTTCCATTCTGTGTCCATCGCTCTGGTTCAAAAGACTTCTATTCACAGCTGGGCTACTTGCCTTTAAGTCTTACCCTGGCTCCAAACTATCCTATACTTCCAACTATATCCTATACTTCCTATACCTCCAACCCATCCACCCCACATCACTAGCAAAGATCTTTATGTGCAAACGATGCCATTCCGTGTTAGTGATTTTGCACTATTCTTGGGATAAAATTCAAATGCACCAGCTTTTGACCAAAACTTAATCCTCCAACTTCATCTTCTACTTTCTTGAAACTTTTAGGTCTAGCAGATAGCGCTCTTTCCTGTTACCCAACACAACATCTTCACCTGAGGTCCCTCATCCTTGGACCCGAAACATCCTATTTCCTCTTGGAAGCCTAAGTGTCATCTCCGATCAAATTAAAGTTCAACTCTCCTCAGGTTTTCTGATCCCCTTAGCCCACAGTAATCACTCCTTCCTCCTAAGTCTCAGCATTTGATGCCAGTACCATGTTATCTAATTACAAATTAAGGCATCCACTCCCTAACTTTAATGCTTCCTTTTCTATTTGAATGTGGGAGGAAAAAAACTCAAGTCATATAAATTATTCCTTGTATAATTGAAAGCAAGAACCAAGTTCTCAATTCTTAACTGTTGTCACCATTCCTTATTTGACTATCAGAGAAGTGTTTCTCTTGCCCTTTAGGGGCAAGGTTAATCTTGATGACATATTCTTGAAAGGCTAGTCTCCAAATAACTGAGTTATTTGATAAATAGTTATCTATTTAGTAATATTTTATTTAAATATATATTTATTAAATATAAATTTAATATGTATTTATTAATATATAAATATATTTATATATTAATGTACCTATTAATATATATAGTTATATATTTATTAAATATAAATATATTTATTTAGATATATTTCATTTAGTTATCTATTTAGATAAATAATATCTATTTAGATAGATAGTTATCTATTTAGAATAAACCATGGAAGTATAAATAATCTAACACTGCTTTGAACATTAATGGAAATAATAACCTCCTGCACCTAATAAAATGTAAAACCAAGAACAGTTGAGCCTTAAGCAACATGGGTTTGAACTCTGCAGATCCACTTATACACATATGTTTTTTTTTTCAGTAAATACAGTACAGTAGTATTAATGTACTTTCTCTTATTATTTCCCATAACATTTTCTTTTCTCTAGCTTACTTAATTAGCTTATTACTTAAATTACTAATTATTACTATTACTATATCAGCTTATTTATATAATACATTACTACATGCAAAATATGTGTTAACTGACTATTTATGTTGCCAGTAAGGTTTTCAGTCCACAGTAGGCTATTAGTAGTTAAGCCTTGGGGGAGTCAAAAGTTATATGTGGATTTTCAGCTACATAGGAGGTCAGCATCCCTAACCCCCCCCATACTGTTCAAGGATCAACTCTGTGTGTGTGTGTGTGGGGGGTGTATGTGATAGATATATATACACACATATATATATATAGAGAGATAGATATATATACACACTCATACATACACATCAATGTCTTGAATGTACACTTGCAAATACCAAAGTCACCTCACACTTTTCAAGTCTGAGACCTACTTACTTATCAAGTTATTATTAAGAACAAATTAAGAGAATTCTCAACTGCGAGGAAAATCATTGCACCAAGCAAACTTCCTGTAAATATAAAATTAGCCTTTCCACTTAAACTTCCAAGTCAACTTTCTTCTGTGAATGCTTGAATGTATTTGCATAAGAGATCAATTTCAAATACAGCTGGGTGGAAGCAAAATGAGTCTTAAGCAAGCCTCACTCTGTTTTCATCTTACAAAGAGAAGATTGGCCTGTCTTCCAGCCTTGTGAATAAAGATCTTACAAAATTCACTATGCAAAGGGTGTGCCCAAAGAATACTTGGTGGAAAAATCTGCTGGGGGAGTGCCAATTTAAAAAGAAAAACATTTTCACCCATTTGGAAATCTAGAGAAACAGTGGTTACAGCAACTCAGCTGAAAACTCAAGAAATGAAGAAAAAATTTTTTTAGAAAAAACCCAGATCTTTTCATCCTCAGAGTGAAATTTTATGAAAAACAACTAAATGAACCAATGAAAAAGTGAATGATGTTAACTTTTACGCACTAAAAAGCAGTAACTAAAATTCTGCCTTTGTTATTTGACAGGGTCAAAGGGCAACTGGTCTCTTACTCTATATAAATGAACTTTATAACCTGTAATTGTTTTCAATCAATTATTTCTGGGAAAGAAACAGGAATAAAAGAAAACTTTTGCTGTTTTGCTTTAAAAAGAACCAAAAATGAACAATTTTTTTATTGTTTTGCTTACTGTGGGGGGAGGGGAGAGACAGAGGATTGTTTTTCATTAGGGATATTTATTTCCAAAGCATAACACTATAAAAGCTTTATTCAGTGAAAAGGATACCCATCTGGTAAAGACCTCTGTCTTCACTCTCTCACCGTACCCCCATCCTCAGGGTCTATACTTTACTTTCAGATTTCTTCAATGCCGTAAGTGGAACACAATTAGGAAAAAAAGAAAAACACTACAGTTACCACAAGCAAACATACTGGCACCAGGCTGCCTCATGAGAGAGACAAGTGAGCAGACCACGGCAGCCCTGCCACCAACTCCCTGATGGGAGCCAGTGCAGACTCCCTATGGAAATATAGGCAACGAGCTCCCTGGAGATCATGTGGCCATTCAGCATACCTCTACAAGCTGGACGGTGACAAAAGTCTTTCCCATCCCAGTCTGAATCTCATCATTACAAACAAGTGACATTTTTCAAAAAGGTATAATTTAGACTAAGAGTGATGAACCTACGAAGATTAAAAGACAGAATTAAAATTAACGGTTCTCAGAAGTAGTCTAGAATTCTTTTTACTATACTGCTCCCTCTTTAGCATTAATCTCACAAATGCCAAGAAAAATAATAACCTCCAATTCACCCTTCAGGTTTTCTGGTGACTCTCAAATCAATAAACCTAAGATATTGAATGTTAATCATAAACTCCATACTCAGACATGGAAACAACAAAAACTCATAGAAGTTGGTGTAAAACCAATCAGGATATTCTTGAACTGCGATTTTATGCTTTTAACTTCCTATAAAAACCAGACTTACAAGAAAAAGAATTTTTGAGGAAAATACATGCTTACAATTCATTTAACAGCCCTAAGCACAATGCAAGACTAAAAGAAAAAGAACATAAAATACTTTCATATTTTAAAAGATTTCTTTTCCAGCAACTGGGGAAATAAGAGGATTTTTCCACATAGGTTGAAATATAAATTAAGTTGAAATATAAATCATCTCTTTAGAATGTCAAAAATATTTTTTACCCATTTGGTGGGAAAAATTATGAACTAGGTCACTTCTCTGGATTATTTATTATAGTAGGGGAAAACAACTTACCCTTCCCATCATCCCTCATGGTCAGTGCCATGCCCATCACTGTACTGTACAGTCAGAGAGGCATCTAAGGAGCTATATGCCTTCAGGTTGCTCCATTTCTCAAAACAGAATCTTCTTTCTGCTCCCTCCCAATCTTAGAAAAAAAATACTAGTAGAAAGAGCAGGAACAAAGAACTAGCTTTTATCGTCACTCAGGTAAATTATTTATCATGTCTACTGTCTTAGGCCTCAACCGTAAAATGGGGAGATCACCTTCACCATTTGAAGGTCTTAAATATTAAATAGGATACCAAACGTAAACCACCCAACATATAGAAAGTATGATCAATACACACTAATTCTCATTTCCTTTTCTTTTTTAAAAAGTCACTCCAGGAGTGCCTTGGCAGCTCAGTTAAGTGTCCAACTTCAAGCGTAGGTCATGATCTCATGGTCTGTGAGTTCGAACCCTGTGTCGGGTTCTTTGCTGACAGCTCAGAGCCTGTAGCCTGCTTTGGATTCTGTGTCTCCATCTCTCTCTGCCCCTCCTTCACCCATGTTCTGTCTCTTTCAAAAATGAACACACGTTAAAATAAATAAAATGTCACTCCAGCCACTTCCCGGAGGCTGTATCTGCCCTAGCACAATGCCCTTCCCCAACCCATCCAACTTCTATTCCATAAAAGAAATGAGTAACAGGTTATTGAAGGTTAACGGGTATATCTGGTTAAAATACAGACCATTTATTTACCTTTCCTCAAAGCTTATTACCAAATTACTTAATATTACTATAAAGTCTCCTGAATATAAAGTTAAATGCCATATTTTACCTTACGTTTGGTAGATTTCTTTTCATTGACTTAGTCTTAAGGGCAATTTGTTTCCACTAATACAGCTTAGTGTTTATGTCCAGGCTGTGGGTAAACAACCTAGATTAATACCTTGATTTCTTATTAGCTTTAAAGACATTAAGCGAGTTACTTAAACTTTTCATTCCTCGCGGAGTCTGTAAAGCTAATACCTGTATACCTCATTGTATTGTGAAGACTAAGTAAGTTAATGAGTATAAAGCACTTTTAACACTGACTACACCTCAGAATATTCAACCAAGCAAGGCTATTAATTTTTTCCTAATATGTTTCAACTCTGTTGTCTGATGAGCAAGGTAGGTTAAAAACGCGGTTTCCTAATTCAACCAAATCACTTTCTCCTGGGGCTCTGTGATCTCCCAAGTTTCAGACTAATTTAGTCCCAACGGTCTTAACCTCTGTCTTCCCCCAGTTTCTATATCTTCACAGGATGTGTCTCTCAAGTGCCAGAAGAACAAACTGGGAAAAAAAAAAGATTAAAGGGTGAGCAAAAAAAAAAAAAAAAGTCACTACACCTAGACGCTATCATTCAATCCCCTGGCTCATGTCCTCTATTCTATTAGACAAAGGTAAAACAAAAGAAAATGATTTAAAATAGAATATAACTCCTCCTTCCTAGTTGTCATTCCTCAAATCCTCACCCCGCCCAAAACCTTTTCTCCACAAATCCTCTTACCTGAGAGTTCTGAATATAATCTATACAGTTGCTACAATACTACTAAATAGGTTACCAGAGCAACCCACATTTATATTTTATCAACAACTTTTCTGTATACTCTGTTTGAGGAATAGACTCTCCAGACACTTTTATCAGATTGAAATGGACTCCAAAGCAACTTTGTTTACTATTTTGATTTTGATGCAAAACCTTCTTTATAATTAAACAAATATAAAATCAAACAGGCTAAAATGACCACAAAGCATTAATGGGAATCAAAATTACTAATATTTACTTTATGTACATTATATACTGCACACTTTAGTTAAAATTTTGAGAAATTCAGTGCTCTTTACATTGAATGTATGAGCATAGTTTTCCCAGATACACAATGGGAAACAGAAAAAAGACAATGAACTGATAGACATAAGAGGACATGACCTGAGGTATAAATTTCTGTCTAGCTTGCAAAATAATCCAGTCCATTTTGGTCTTTGCTTAGAGAGAGAGTAGAGAAACTAATTAGGCTACTATTCTTTTAGAGTAAAATGTGGCCCCAAGCTTTCCCTTTTCTAGTAAAATAATTTATCATGCATATGAAACCTAACAGGGTGCTCTGCAAATGACCATGAAACCTCTGGGCATACCCAATAAGCTGAAAAATGTTTAAATGAAAATTAGCTAGCGCCCACTGCATTCAGTAAGCCCCTCCAACTGTTCCTTCTCCACCTCAACAGAGTCCTCCAATCTAGTTACTCCTGCCAAAAATCTAGTCATCACTCATACCTCTTCCTCCTCTCTCAACATCCACTCATCACAACCAATCAATCACAAATCCTAGTCACCCTACCTCCAGCATCCAATCCTCTCACTCTTTGCTGACAAAGGCGGAGTCTACCATTCTCTTACCTGGTTTACCATGAACACCTGACTGGTTTCCCAAAGTCTACATCCACTTTACTCTTCACACAATTGAGGGGTCTTTAAAAAAATCCAGTGATGTCTAAACATCACCAGCTTCACAGTAACATTTTCAGTTAAGCGTTTTGACTCTTGGTTTCAGTTCAAGGTCACAATCTCATGGTTTGTGAGTTCAACGTTGGGTTCTGTGCCGAAGAGCAGAGCCTGCTTGGGATTCTCTCCCTGTCTGTCTACCCCTCCCCTGCTTGCTTACACGCACGCAAGCTCTCTCTCAAAATAAATACACTTAAAAAATGATTTTAAAAGTGAGATAACCAACAAAACCAGCTGTATGACCTAGCCTCTAGCTTAACTCTCTGGCCTCATTTCTCATTACTCTTCTTACACAGTGCTCTGTTTTTCAAAGTATCAAGCACCTCCCGTTCCCAAGGTCTTCGCATATGCTGATTCTTCAGTCTTGTAGCACTCCCCTTCTTCACCACCAATCAATTCTCATCATTCAGGTCTCAGCTTACATATTACTTCTTCAGTATCCTTGCTATGATATCCCTACCCATCTTCATTAGATGTTCCTGATATGCACCCTCATTGCCCTATGAACTTGATTTCCGTAGCACCCATAACTACTGCAAATGGATCATTAACTATGGGATTACTTAAACAATTATTTTCTCTTTCTAACGCATACTGTCCACAAGGGCAGGGCAAGGCTTGTGTCTTACTCACCACTATATATCCCTACCACGTAGCACCCTCAGCACATAATAGGCATTCAATACATCTCATAAATGAATTCATCAATTCCAAAGTCTCTGAATGTAACGCTCTGAGGTACAACTCTTCACTCTCTGTATATACAGGATTACCTGGCAGCCCCTTTCCAGGTGCTTTTTAACACTTGCTGGAACATGTAAAGGAAATACAGAAATGTTCATTTTTAAGGCACTAGTAAAGAACATGGACTTTCATGAGCTATTAGGGCTATTTTGCAAAATGTATTCTTACAGTCACCCACAGCTTGAAACCCCATCTATGATGATTCCTCTTTCACTGTCCCCATACATTCACCATTAAGTCCCACTAACTCTACTTCTGCATCATCTCTGCAATCATCTTCTTCCTTTTTATACTACATTTATCACTCTTGGCTATATTGCTAAGTCTCTAAAATATCCTCAGTCTAGCCAACAAAGCCCAATGCCTTTTACCCTCTTGTCCTCTCTCTATATGCTACGCCTTCTACTTGTACTGACCTACTTCAGTAGGCCACAACAAAAACAAAACTTCCTATCAAAATCCTAGCCACCCTTCAAGTCTCATTCTAATATCCTTTCTTTCCAGTTTCATCAACCAGCTGTGACCTCTTATTTCACTTATGTCATCAAACGTTTGCCTTATATTACATCAAAAAATGTGTGCCAGGCATTTTTCTAAGTATTCACCTTTGTCTTCTCATGCTCCATATCTAAACTGTAAACTTCTTGAGGATAAATCCATTTATTCACCTACCTCATCTCTTTCATCTTACACATTTGCTCATTCACTTAGTAAGTACTTATTACATGACTTTAGCACGATCATAAAGAGTACTTTCACTGAATTTTAGAGAATGAAAATACCAGTTACAAAGCAACAGAAAACCTTTGCAGCAACTATATCTGCGGCAAATGGATAGTCCTTAAATTCCTGTTGCCTAACTTCCTTCCGAATCACAAAAGAAACACCAAGAACAAACTCTATCTACATACTTAAGGGGGGGGGGGCGGGAGGGGATGGGGGAAAATAAAGGAGCTCCTATTTCTGACACTGAAGGTCATATGCAGACTAGCAGAAAAACAAGGGGCATTAAATCAATCAAAGATGTTCCACAAATAAAGTTTACTCCTCTCCGAGGCAACTTCTATAAAAACACAATGAAATTATTCCCATACATGTATCCCACAGAATAACGAATTCAGTAATCACCTTAATGGCCTATTTAAAACACACACAAACACAGACTAAGGCATTAAAAGAAGCAAAGCTAGGAGCACCTGGGTGGCTCAGTAGGTTGAGCATCCAACTTCAGCTCAGGTCATTATCTCACAGTGAGACTGAGCCCCGCATCAGGCTCACTGCTGTCAGCACAGGGCCCACTTCGGATCCTCTGTTTCCCTCTCTCTCTGCCCTTCTCCCACTTGTACTCTCTCTCAAAAGCGAATAAAGATTTAAAAAAATCAAAGCTGTAAATCACAAATCAAAAAGACTTTTTGTTTCAAGTTACACCAGTGACTTATAGGGAGGGACTTTTACTTCAGTTTCCCCAAATGCAAAAACAAACAGACAAAAACAGAAACAAACAGTGCTGAGAACAGCTCCATCCACCCATGTTATTTAAAGATAGAGTGGTCAGAATTCAAAACAGTGGAGCCTCAGAAATCATCTAGTCAATTTATTCGTTATTATTAAAGTAGCTAGATGATTAGCCCTATAGCTAGTTTATAGCAAAGAAGGGTTAGATATGACTTAGTTCTCCTGGCCAATACTACTCTCCATCATTCTGTGAAAGTATAATGAATAGAAAAAATAAGGACAAATCATGTTGACTATCACCTTTGGCAACATCACTTGTGTATGCTTAATAAAGTCAAATGGGAAACTGTAATACAAAGCATTCTAGCTAGTGTATCTAAAAAGCAAAACCTACAAACACACTAGCAATTCATTATACACAATAGAATGATTCCCACATATGTATCCCACACAGTAACAAATTCAGTAATCACTTTAATGGACTATTTAAAACACACACACACACACACACACACACACACACACACACACACACACACAGCTAAGGCCACCTGAGTGGCTTAGTAGTTTGAGCATTCAACTTTAGCTAAGGTCATTATCTCACGGTTTATTAACAATTTCAAGAGAATGAAATTCCCCGGAAGTAAAGAAAAGTCACTGCAATCAAGATAACCCAAAAATTCAAATAACTTCTTTAGTGTCACTAAACTGAGCATCTAGTTTATTTTTACCCAACCTTGATCGGAAACAGACTTCAGAAGGCTATCAAATAAAACATAGGTTACCATGAATTAAACCTGAAATAAAAGCATGAAAATAAAACAAGAACAAGGAGAACAAAATGAACCTAAGAATGAGGCTTGAAAAAAGGTGTAAGACCTACAAGCCTGGCTCTAACCTTCCAAAAGCCAGTAAGAAAATAGAAACCAAGTGAACAATGCAAATTATAGCATCCAGGTAACAGAAACAGACTTAAAAGCTTAGGAAAAAATACACTTAGTCTTGGTTGTGTTATCTTTCTCCCTGAGGTCCTTATAAAGAAGGCACTATGTAATATAAAGATACATGCAATATATGTAAAACAACACATATTTCAGTAGTCCTAATGAAATGTTTTATGGGATTATTTTTATAATGATCATGAAGATAAGCCTACAGTAACAGTTCAGAAAGAAAAAAGATATTTTTTTAGGAAAGTGGTTTACACAATTAATGTCCAGGTACCCAGAACACTGCTGACCTAAAAAGCATTTAACAGAATATCTGGGGGGAAATAAAAAAGTGTTTTCCTACCAGCAAGCATTTACTATGGAAGTTTATAACTACAAGGGCTAAGAAAATAAAAACCAAATTTAGCAAAATTTACTAGTCCAGGAGTTCATAACAAAATAGCAGAACAAAACTCTTAAAGAGAGGGTAGAACATAAAGAAAAATTAAAGTGGAAAAGAGTGTGCACACAAACACACATGCCCACTAACTGTAGTACATCCACGAGATAACTAATGCTTTTATTTCTACTTTTAAAGTTATGAATTAAAAATTAAGGTGTTTACTGAAACATATACCTTCCTTGCTAGTTCCTCCATCACGGAGATCATATTTAAATTCCTGCTCCTTCCACAGTGATGTTACTCAACAACAATGAAGGTCAAACCCAGTGTAGTGCAGGATTCCAAAGTAGTTATATATATCAAGACAGGAAGATACAGAAAACTTTTCAGGATGATTTTCCAAAAAGAACTTAAAAAGGTATAATACCAGTTTTAAAATAAATAAAATCAGTTAACCAAAAAAGTTAATCAATAAAAGAGGAAAGAACTTCTCTAAAATACCTCATCTGGCAATATAATTTGCTAACTGTGAAGTATAATATAATGATAAACATATAATTTGCCAAAAATTCAACATATAAAAATCATCCATTCTACTACTGCTAGCATGTGCCTATGATTTACAATGGATCACTGTTTTTCCTCTTGGAGGTAGGAAAGAAGAAAAAAACACAAACTCTTGGTGAAGGCTTGTCATTTTCACAGAACCATCCACTTGCAACTTAAACACCATCGTTTAAAAACAATTAATTTCAACAGCCTCATGTGCTAAATATTTTCATCATGGCTGCCTAGACTAAATCTAGCTAACTTTATCTCTGGCAGGAATATTTCGCAAAGGAGTGAAGTATTAAGCTACTGGGGAGCAGGGGTGGAGAGTTGAAATTAACCAGTTGGGTCAATCTCCTGCAGAGTTAACGAACTTCTTATTTTAGGACTCAAGAATTATAAATTATAAATGTGGTTAGGAGATTTGAGAAAAACTATTAAAATCACACACACACACACACAAACACAAAGAGGCTCCTAGGTGTCCAAAGAACTATTCCCTCACCTTTTTTTTTTTTTTTTTTTTTTTTTTTTTAAATCAAAGTAATGTCTCCATTCCCATTGTCTGGCCAATTGCTGCAAAGCTTTAAAATACTCAGAAGGTCAACCAACACCTGGCTAAACAGCAGCTTTAGGTGTCAATCTGGTGACCTGGTTCAACAAGAACTTTAAAGTACTTATTGGTGGTTTTAATTTAAATTCAATTATATCAAAATGAGCAAAAAGTTTACTTCATAGTACTTTCTTTCAGTGCCCCAATTTTCCTTTCTTTATATGATCGGATACATGGAAATTCAACTTTTTAAAGCAATGTTTAGTTGACTTAATTTGAAGAGGATTCAACTGATGCCAAAAAGTTTCCTAATGTGATCCCTTAGCTGCCCTTATATTTCACAACCTTCCAATCAACAAACCACTACATGATTAAGAATGCTCAGAATTAAGTAGGAAGTGAACAGACTAAGCCTAAACAGTCTTTTCAAACATTAGAAAGTTCTCTCTTAGGTATTTTGATTTCACTGAATTGAACAGTTTCCACAACATACCAAAAAGTTCTCTTAGGTATTTTGATTTCAATGAATTGAACAGTTTCCCACAACATTACCAAAACTTAGAAATGTTTTCAATACAAAGTATCCTGAAAACGATAAGCTTATAGATTCTAGACTTTTCCTCAAATACACAAAATAAGAACATAAAACTTAAAATGCTTCAACTAAAGTATTTATTTCATGAATTACTTTTAACACATAAAATATTCAACATTAACCAAGATTTTTTAAGGCAGTGGTTTATGCAACAAAGTCAGTGGGATAATGCCACAGATATCTGCAAGCTGATTTAAATTACTAATCCATTTAAGGAAAGATAACTATACTACAGCACTAGCTAGCCCCTGAAATATACCTGCTTTAGATCTGAATATAGAAGTGGACACCTGAGTACAATAAGCTAATAAAAGGTAACGAACTAGGTCTACAAAGAGGAAATTCAGCAAAATAATCCAGACTTTTCCCCTTGAAACAGAAACCAAAACTGCATATTCAGATACAGCACAGTTATCCATGTAAATAATATAAACAAAATCAAGAAAAAAGGAAATTTACTTATGCTGAAAGTATGGCTATCTCAGCAGTCTCCAGTGAAAATCTTGGTTACCTTTATACTACAGGTAAGGAAAAGCCAATTATTCCAACATATCCATCTATTTCAGCCTACTTTAGTAATCCAACCTTAGTAACATCCCTGGCCCAAAGAGGAAATGGAAGGAGTCAACTCTCCTGTCCCTCTTTTCCAACATCTCCTGTCCCTCTTTTCCAACATCTCATGATTCCCTCTCTTGTATGTCTAACACATATTTTAAGTAGATAACGGCAGACTGATTTATCTTTAAGGAGATATGCTATACTCCCTTGCATATCTGGAAGGAGCCAAATGCAGGAAGGAAGGGCATGAGTAAGGTACCTCTGGAGTCACCATGCCAATTTGGAGCGCCACCCAAAGCCTGTGTAGAATTTTTCTCAAAATAAGAGATTTAAAAAAAAAAACAGTAAGAACCTATCCCAAATATGTCCGTGCATTTAAACTTAGCTGAGAGAAAAATAAAATTCAAATGTGATAAAGATGGGCTCTTTTAGGAAGTAAATCAAGTTGTGAAAGTGGACTGTACTTGGAAGCAACCCATAAACAAAATACTCTGAAGAAACATTTTCTGATTATTAGCTTTTAACATGTAAGTAAATCTCAAGTATTAAAAGTGAAGACTGGGTACACTCTGCTGAAAGTTCAATTAAAAGCAACTATGGGGATCTGGCTGGTTCAGTCAGTAGAGCATGTGACTCCTGATCTCTCGGGCCTGAGTTCAAGCCCCACATTGGGGGGTGGAGTTTACGTTAAAAAAGAAATAAAAAATAAAAGCGACTATAAATTCCAGCGAAGTTAACTAGGTCAGCTGAACTTTTGTCCCCATTTAACCAGAAACAAGAGGATCTGAAATCAAACCATAGAAACCTATAAAAATATCCTACATACACTTTCAAAAGAAATCTAATTATCCACTCTGAAAGAGGTATATAGTTCTACAAATAGGAGGTCTTCTAGTTTTTTTTCTTAATAAACAAGGTTTACAGCAACACCAACACTATGCCACAAATATCTTTCTTTTCTCCACTAGCAGGTATATGCATCCACCTACTTAAAATTAGAAAAAAAGACAAATGGAACATAGGCACCTATATACAAAGAATCCCATTCTCCCCATGGTGGGAATTCACTGATTCTTTCTCTCTTGTCCCAACATGTCTCAAGAGTGACATTATGCACAGGTTTTACTCACAGGGGTACGTGGCGTTGCTCAGGATCAGCTCTGGTCAGTTCTTCCTCTTCAATATCAGACTCTCCTCCTGAACTACTGTCAGTGACATCTGAATCAAATGCTCGCTCACTGCACCTCAAGTTAGCTATACCACTAGCTGTAAATCTCTCTAATTCTTCTGAAATCGAATCGCTTTTCAGGAAATTGCTAAGTCCCTCTGAAGTGGTGGTCTCACTGGCAGCTTTTCTCAATGCAGCTTCAGCCTTTCGAGTCAGCATCAACTGGCTCCGGGGCCTCAAGGATTCCAAGTTTGGCAGTTTGCTCCAAGTCTTCTCTAAAAATCCACCCAGCTGATGCTGTATATGCCTCTCCACCTGCTTGGCTTGCACAACCTGTAAGCGCTTCTGTAACCTGCGGGCACGGCTCTCAATATCGGCCTGCCTCCGCAGTAAAGCTGTTATCCTTGTGTCAGAATCCAAAGCACTGAAAAGAATGGAAGACAGGGGAGACTTTTTATCCTCTAACTTGACACCCCCCAAGTTAGAACTGGAGTCTGTGCCAGGTGATAACCTACTGCTTCCTTGAAGTGCCGGCTGTTCCATGGAATTTACAGAAGATTTGTTTGCAGTGCTATTATTGCTAAATATAGTTGTGTGTTCTACATCAAGGCTTCTATGTGGAAGAGTGCAATTGGTCATACCCCCCTTCAAGTCCCCAGATTCAGATGCCACCACTTCACCCCCTTGAAGAGAAGATGAAGTGAGAGCTCGTTTTCCCCCATTGAGGGGATTGGAATTGTCATGATCAGAATGTGTTGAACTTTTAGTCAATTTCTTAGCCAACCCATTTACAGGTGCTTGTGGCAGAGCTGTCTGACCACTCGAATTCATGGTTCTAAGATTTTCTAAGGAAAACTCCAAAACTGGCTGTCTCCCCAACAGCTCAGCTCGGAGTTCATAGGACTGAGATAAGAGAGGATGAGATTTAAGGACTGTCTGCTTGCTGAAGACACCTTGCAATTTCAACGACTCCTTTGAGGGTACAGATGTTACATCGGAGCAGAGATAAGATGCCACCAATGGTTGCAGCTTTCCCAAGTCTTCCTTGGTAGGATTATTTCGGAAGTCTAAACTGGGATCCTCTGCGGCAATGGCTTTTCTTTTGGTTCCGTTGGCAGCAATAAGGATGTTGGCGTTGCCGTTATTTTCGGCACTGCCAGGGGACAAAGTGGAGGATGGGGGAGCCAGTTTGAACCGGATATGGTGTGCTTCAGCTGCTGCGTCAGTGAGAGCGGGCGCCATCGCAGCCATTCAGCACAGAGAGACAGGAAGTCCAGCCTCTCCCGGTGCTGAGGCCAGCTCCACGGCCCCTTACTGCCTCCCCAGAGAACAGACTAAAAGAGAAAGAAAAAAAGGAAGTTAGAAATATACGCACACTAGAAAACAACACACGTTTTTAATACAAACACCACCTGAGGCTATAATTCAAACTGCCTCCAGAAAGGAAAACACTCGGACTATTCTGGATACTCAAATATGGGGACGGGGGCGGGGCGGGGCGGGGGCGGGGACAGGGGCAGGGGGAGGACAGGGATGGGGGGGGGACAGGGACAGGACAAGCCCTGCACAGAGAAAGAATTCCACCCTTCTTTTTTCATCCCTTGTTACCACAGATTGAAAACAGCCAAAAGAGAAGTTCCATTCTGAAAGAATCAGATTGTTAAAGTGAAATCATCTGCATTTTAAAAAAATACTTTAGAACTTCTTGAAATTAGTGTATTTAAAACAAATGTATCAAACCAAACACTGGGCAATTAAACAGAGAAGAATTAGTAAGGAACTCCCCATTCCTACCAAAAAGCTTCTATACGCAATGTCATAGGTCTGCACATTTCTCCAGCCAGAGAATCCAGTGCTTACCAGCTTCTCACTTCTCTCAAAAACAGCTCATACCACAGGCTTAACTGTATCGTACCTGTATCACCAGTTTGTTTCATCAATTTTTTCTTTCACTGTCTTCAGTACAGCCCGCCTCTCAAATTAATTGCCCAATTTCTTTTTCTTTACCCCAGAATTTCTTAAAAGAAAAGTATAAATAGCTGCCTCTTCACGCTTTCTCTTATAATCTGGCTTCTAATCCTACTGCTCTGGCAAAGGGCACTAGTAATCTCATTAGCAAATCCAATGGTCAAGTCTCTGTTACCATTCTATAGAACTTCTCTGAAGCATTAGGCAGTGCTGACCACCCCATTCTTCTTGAAATGCTCTTTTCCTGATGTCCTTGACACCAGGTTCCCTTCCGCTGTCTCCTCTCTCAACTCACTTCCTTAGCAACAACCACTAGTACAGTGAGGCCTCCTAGTGCTCAGCTTACTGAGCTTCGCTGATCAACATTCCTACCTCTATGATCCTCAAGCACCCCGAAACTCAAAATTCACTCTTTTTCCAACACACTCCTCACCCTGTTTCAATATCTCCAATAATGGCATTGCTTTCATTTAGTCGCCTAAACTAAAAACCTCAGTCATTTGCCTCTTCTGTATTCCCTTTGACTTAATTGGTTTGAGAGCAAAAGGAAACTTATGTAAAGAACTAAACCAACTACTTTAAGTTTTTCCCCCCCAGTGTAGTTAACATACTGTGTTAGTTTCTGGTATACAATATAGTGATTCAACAATTCCATACATCACTCTGCTCATCATGATGGTTAACTCCTTAATCCCCATCATCTATTTACCCACCTCCCCTCTGGTTACCATTGGTTTATTCTTTATAGTTAAGAGTCTGTTTCTTGATTTGTCTCTTTTTCTTTTTCCCTTTGCCTGTTTGTCTCGTTTCTTCAATTCCACAGATGAGTGAAATCATATGGTATTTGTCTTTCTCTGACAGACTTACTTCACTTAACATTTATACTTTCTAGCTCCATGTTGTTGCAAATGACAAGACTTCATTCTTTTTTGTGGCTGAATAATATTCCATTATGCAAATATATGCCACACCTTCTTTATCCATTCATTAGTTGATGGACATTCGGGCTGCTTCTGTACCTTGGCTATTACAAATAATACTACCATAAACATAGAGGCTAAGCCAGCTATTTTTTTTTTAAATGTTTGTTTTATTTTTGAGAGACAGAGAGAGACAGAGCACAAGCAGGGGAGGGGCAGAGTGAGAAGGAGACACAGAATCAGAATCAGGCTCCAGGCTCCAAGCTGTCAGCACAGAGCCCGACACGGGGCTTGAACCCACAGACCGTGAGATCATGACCTGAGCCGAAGTCGGATGCTTAACTGACTGAGCCACCCAGGCACCCTTAAGCCAGCTATTCTTTTTTTGTTTTTTAATATTTTTACATTTATTTATTTTTGAGAGACAGAGCACAAGTGTGAGAGGGCCAGAGAGAGAAGGAGACACAGAATCCAAAGCAGGCTCCAGGCTCCGAACTGTCAGCACGGCTTATCAGCACAGAGCCTGACACGGGGCTCGAACCGACAAATTGCAAGATCATGACGTGAGCCGAAGTCGGACACTTAACCAACTGAGCCACCCAGGCGCCCCAAGCCAGCTGTTCTTAAAGCATGGTCTACAGACTTCTTAGGAGCTCAAAGACCATTTCAGGGGTCCACAAGATCAAAGCTATTTTTACATTAATACTAAAAGATTATTTGCTTTTCACTGCATTGAAGTTTGCAATGAGGGTGCAAAAATAAGGCCAAGCAAAACTGCTGGTACCTTCGCATAAATCAATGCAGAGGATTTATTGGTCAATGTATTCTCTATTCATTTACAGTTTAAAAAAGTCCATTCCACTTAAAGTCTTTGATATTACGAATCTTATTAAATCTCCAATCTTGAGAATTTTTTAAATACTGTGTGATAAAAGGAAAAGTACGCATAAAGCAACTTCTGCTGCTTTAAGTATGAGAAAAGGCACCTAATACAACTGAGTTGTGCAAGCTGAACTAGAAGCTTTTTTCACAGAACACCATTTTTACTTGGCAGAACTGACAAACTATGGTTTACTGAGACTTGAGTAGTTAGCAGATATTTTCTCAAAAATGAACAAAGCGAACCTGTCATTCCCAAGGAAAACCACTGATGTTTGCTGCCAATGATAAAATCTGAGTTTTCAAGCAAAATAAGTATTTTGAAAACTTGTATCTGCCACCATGAGCTTAAACATTCCCCCATACTTAAAAAGTTTGTTTCTGATTAAACAGATTACTGCTGATATGAATGAATGTTGAATTTTCAATACCACATAATAAAATGTATTGACATCCGGAAGATTTGTATAACTCAGTGCATGACCAAATGACCAATGTATGTTAGAAACCCATGCACAGCTAAAAGCAAATGCAACACAGACCGATGGATTTTAATGTAACAGAGTATGAAAAATTCACTGATGAGGTTTTAGGTTTCACACTGCAACTAACCTTTATGAAACTACTACTTGTCAAGTATGGGTGTAGCATCAAAGAATACCCACAGTTATCTGAAAAGGCTATTAAAATACTTCTCTATTTTCCAACTATCTGAGGGAGGCCAGATTTTCTTCATATGCTTCAACCAAAACAACTGATCACAAAACAATGTATGCAGACGCAGATACGAAAACGGTCTTCTCTTAAGCTGGATTATTAGAAGAATTACAAAAACATAAAACAATGCCATTCACTAAATTCTTCTGGTAAAAAGTTCTTTTTCATAATATGTAATGGGTTTGTTGTTTTAAAATGGATTAGTAAATAGTTATTTTTAAAATTTCTCAAAGTTTCTAATACAGCAACTATTGATAATAACCCAAGAAAGCTCTTTTGTGGTTCTCAACATTTTCTAAGAGTGAAAAGGGGCCTTGAGACCAAAAAATTTGTACATCACTGATCTAAAACAACCCTCTCCCCAGTCAAAAATAAAGAAGGGCAACTTCCAATTTGGTCAAACATTTTTATCTCTAGATCAATATCAACATAGGAAATTAGGCCCTACAGGAATACACTAAGATTCTTTACAGGATGACAATTCAAATTACAAATATTGAAATATTTAAGTAAATGACTGAGAAATACCATACACTTAAAGGTCAAATATATCTATTGCTCTTTATACTTGCCAAAAAGGTTCTTGTTCTAGGATTGTATTTTAATGAACATCCTATGAAATAACTAGATCTTCTAGGGCTTAGAGAGCTTTATCCTTATGGGCTTTTCTGGCATATGGCATTCTACGTGACACAAACTGTTCTATGTCCACTTTCCCTATTTCAAATTTTAAATTTAGTAGTAATTCCTAATACGGTATAAACAGTTGTGCTATAGACCAACTGGCAAACGAACCAATGTTTAAGTTATTTTTTCAAAATACACTGAGTTAGTTTTATAACATGCAAAGGATTTTCTCCCATAAACAAAATTCACTATCAGGTCTTTGCCATCAATTCCATCTCCTTCTCTTCTGAATTCATACCAATACATAGTTGATACTAGCAATGAAGGAAAGAACATGGTCAGTATAAGATGATCATCAGTACAACGTGTGAGAAGAGTAGCTGTGAGGAGTTGTAGCCTACTAACCCAGCGCTCTGCAGTAAGTATCAGCCATGGCAGGAAACCGCTTCCCTGTGGGGACCCAGGCAAGGACACAGATGTTACACAGCTTACACAAAACTTACTCAGGAAAACCCAGGCTCACCCAGCACACATAAAAAGGGTCATAATTAACATCACACCACAGAAGGTACTTAAGCAGTAAACATTCCAAGTTATTTTAGAATTATACAATTCCTTAAAGTTCACAACTTAAAAATCTGCTGGCTCAAATCCCATCTCTTTCAAGATTTCTCTGACCCTCTGAAAGTACATCTGTGGACTTGACATTAATCACGTACATCTCAAAGGCAAGAGTTTATTTTGTTTACAACTCTCTCCTTGGTCTCAATATCCCCACAGGATGCACTGCAAAGAGTAGTTACTAAAACAATCTTCTAAATAAGTAGAGAGGAGGAAAAGGAGAGAAGGGGAAAAAGCGATCCCTTCAGAAGGAATTCCATTCCTAACTCCTAAATCTTTATCTTTCTATAGCCAAACAATATTGTTTAAAAAAAAAAAAAAAAAAAAACACAAGATTGAAATCTTCATCCCTCCCTCTTTTCATTAACTTGAAATACTATGCTGAGATTCAATATTAGCCCCAAAGGCACTCACTTTGTAATTAAGGGGAACACGTCTGAGTTCATATACTGGCTCTACCCTCATTTAAGTTATTTAACTATGCTGTTCCTCAATTTCCCCATCTGCAAATGACACAGCCTACCTCACAAGACTGCTTGATGATTAAATGAAATGCTTTCAATTACTTACTTAGCCTAGTGCCTGACACAAAACACCCATTATTTGCACTATTATTATAACCTACAGACAAAAAGCAAATCTAAAGGGAATTTCAGCAAGACTTCTTAATGCACAGGAAAAATAGAAAGTAAGTAATTCCCTAAATCATTACTGTACCTGAGGACTCGTGCATGTAAAACTGGACATGGAAAATCTAGGTAGCAATCAATATTAGCTGTAACTGCCATAAACTACCAAAGCTTATAATTTTAATTTTTGCTGTATGTTCAGATTTACTTTAATTTAGATTTGCTTTTAATACTTTATGATGTTGCTCGCAATAAAAAGGTAAATCAAATGCCCAATAATTCACTTAAATTATGGAATAGCCATACAGTGGAATCCTATGCAACCATGAATACCAATGTAGAATAGTATTTCCTGACTTGAAAAACTGCTTGCTTCACTGTTAAAATGAAAAAATAAAAAGGTGTTACAAAAAAACAAAATGTATACTATGGCCTCATTTTTGTTTTTAAAAAGTAGATGGTAATAAGATTCTTTTGTCTTTTGTTTTCTAGTGTCTCCAGCATAAACATGTATTACTTGCATTAACAAAAGGAAAATAAGCAAAAAGAAAATAATGCAAATACTTTAAAGAGCCAAAAGTCTGAGTAAGGCAAAATGTCATGGTAGCTTTCTTAAATTTAACATACTGAGCAAATGTTGATTAAAGCAATGATTCCCATCCCACTTAAATCCCAAAAGCTTCACTCTTCAATAATTTAAAACAAAGACTGTCAAACTTAAGCAATTTTACAAAAACATAACAGCTTATGATAAATAACCTTTCTCCAAAGAATATAAAGTATTAAAAGCTATAATTAACTTATTAATCCTCAAAACAACCTGGGCGGGAGGTTCTGGGCTGGGATTAGAACTTCGAATTTACTAGTAGGGAGAGATATAAAGTTGTACTGTTCATTCATCATAAAGAAACCTAAAATATCCCAATTTTTAGTTCATCTAATAAATCACAATTTGACAAATAAATACAGATGGAATTAATGTACCTGCCATCACTGACATTAATTAAGATTCTGCAGTAAGTCTGAAGAGACCAAAAAAAGGGCCATGAAAGATTGAGTTAGTTATCAATGGTTTCCCTCCCAGTTCCAAGGACGCATTCTGGGGACTGGAAGATGTCAGAGGAGTTCAGCAGGCAAACACCTGGAGGAAAAGCATTCCTGATGGAAATTCACAATGCTCTTCATCAGACTGGACACTCAAAACGTTTGCCTTTACCAAACCAAACACACACTTTTCCCCCCATTACACCTATTAGTATCTTACAGAACATTGTTCTGAGAGATTAAGTTGGGATAAAGTTCAAATATGTGACCTTCAGGGTCTCTTCCTATGCTTATGACTCTTAGTCTAAATGGCAACACAGGTTCAAGGGAAAACTTCCATCTAACACAAGTAGCACTGGGGAAGCAAAAAATATACCCCTCGGGCAGTTTCTCAACCCCAACACTATTAATATCTTGCGCCAAATCTTGTGAGTGGGGGAAGGAGCCTCTCCTGTGAGTTGTAGGACATCTAGTAGCATCCCTGGCTCCACTCACTAAATGCCAGTAGCACCCTTCTACCAATTATGACACCTAAAAATGCCTCCAGACCTACCAAACGTCCCCTAGGGGAGCAAAATCACACCTCTCAATAGAAAACCACTGCCTAGATACAGACTTGACACATAAATTTAGATGTATTATTCCCAGAAAGCAAAACACATCCAGCTACTTAAAATACTGCAAGTCAGAACTAACTCCACACCTACAAATGAAAACCTTGCCTTTAGTCCTTGTAAATTCCCAAGACAGGACTCCAGATACACAAGGACAATCTAGCAGCATCCACCCTGCAAAAATGTAGAGACCCAAGGCAAGTGGGTTGGCCATTTGGCTGGCCAACAAGCCACACTTTCACTGGAAACAGAAGCACAAATCAGATGGGGAAGAAAAGTTTGCCCGTAATGTGGCTTCTACTAACCTCTTCTCCACCATTACCTCATTACTCTGCAATAAGGAAAGAAATAGGAGGAGGAAAAATGTTTAGCAAAGTGTCGTGATGTTGTCAAAATTTCAACTGAAACTTGAAAATTAGCTAAAATGTCATCATGCAAAAGGCTAAGGCAAGAGAATGGTAAATGTGGCATTCTGGTGAAAGAAAATGGCATGGGAAAAGGCAAGGCTGTGAGAAAACACAGGACATCCTGGGGGTTAAAAGAAACGATCAATTTGCTTGAAATATAAAGTATATTTTAACAGAGGAAACAGCATAGAAAAAAATGGAAAGGCATTCTGAAGCCAGATCATTAATGGGAAACCTTGAATAGTCAGCCCTCACTCAGACTTAAAGGCAACAGAATGTCATTAAAGATTTTTCAAATAGGGAGTGACATCAGAACTGTGCTTTAGAGACCAACTGGATAGGATGGACTGAAAGAAAGTAAAAAGGCAAAGACCATCGATGAAGTTACTGCAATAATCCAGACGGGATGCAACAAGGACCTCAGCTAAGGTGGTCACCACAGTAGAAACAGCAAAGCTTCCTCCAAGCTTAAATTCAGAAACTGAAAGGGGCTAAAGTCTGCAGAAGGGCCAAATAAATGACACAAACAGAAAATGTAAACGATCTTATCCCCTTCACGATAAAATCTTTCCATTTATTTCTCATAAAGCTATTCAGATTTCATATATCCTCTCTATTCCTAACATTATCAACCCAAACCCAGCCTGGGGCCTCATTAACTCTCACCTAAATTATCCTAACAGCTTCCTGATAGCCTTGGTCCTTCAATCTGGCCTTAGCTTTTTACCACCTCACTTCTCTACTCTCAAATAGCTCCTGTGCCTTTCTGAGGAGTCCAATTTCTCCAAAATGAAACATAACACAATATCACAGCAAGTGCATCAGGTGGAGTAGACCTAGACCTCCCCCAGATTCCCAACTCAATAATCTTTGCCTATGCTGTCACTTCTACCTAGAAGACCCTCCTAAATTTTAGGCCCAAAATTTAATTAAATTTTCAATACATGGCATTTTCACAAAAACTTTTCCAAGTTGTTCAGATTCCCACCACTTTCTTCCTACTTAAATTTAAGATGCACTTAAAGTCACCTTCATGCAATTCAAATAATCTGAATATTCCCCAATTGTCACTTTACAAATTCTATTTCCGCAATGGCATAGTTCTTAGCATCCTTCTGCATGCGCACTAACTTGATCTAAAGCTTGGAACACTGTAAGCACTTTACTGGGCTAGAGCGGTCAAAAGACTTGGTGAGGTAGGCCTTTAAGTATAAATAAGATTTTGCTATGCAGAGAAAGATGAGGAAATTCTAATCAAGAAACTAACAGAATCAAAACAATAGAAAAGAATCTGAGAGATGATCCACAGAAACAGTTGAATGAACCAAGTGGTACACGTACACCTTCTTAAGAGGAAGAATACAGCAAGTAGTGATCTGTAATGAGGTACTGAAACTACATAACAGGACACGCTGCAAAGTACTTCTTTTACACGGAAACAAATGTTTTGTTATAGAATACAATAGAGAGTAGGAGGCAAAATTTTTAAGATAAAACCCACTATTGTAGACTGTCCACCATCCCAGTCCCTAACATGTGCCCATGCCAACAGGGCTTCTTATAACTGAATACAGTTTATAATTACTAAGGGAAACAGCTCTGACTGAAGGACAGATTATTATGACTGCTGTTCACAAACATTAACTGACCTTTTATCATGTCATTGTGCTGCTGCATAATACATTGTGCTGCTGTATAATACATACGTTCTCATTTAATCCTCACAACAACGTTATAAAGCAAGTACTCTTACTCATTTTATAGATGAAGCTTGATGCTCAAAAGTTAAGTGTGTCCAAGATCACACAACTACTAAGCAGCAGAGGAAGGATTACAACTCAAATCTTTAGTTCTAAACCCTATGCTTTTAACTAGTATCCTAAGTAGTTTAAGGCTAGATTTAAACTGGAAGGGCCTTGGGGAGCCTGGGTGGCTCAGTCGGTTAAGCAGCTGACTTCAGCTCACGTCAGGATTTCACGGTTCGTGGGTTCGAGCGCAGTGTCAGGCCTGTGCAGATGGCTCGGGGCCTGGAACCTCCTTCAGATTCTGTGTCTCCCTCTCTCTGCCCCTTCCCTGTTCGCATGTTCATTCTGTCTGTCTGTCTGTCTGTCTCTCTCTCTCTCAGAAAGAAACATTTTTAAAATATTTATAAACTGTAAGGGCCTTAACTGCTGGACACTAGACTTCAAATTTTATTTCATCTTTAGAAGAAAGTCAGTGAGGGAATACCAAATGAATCTCTCCAATAAACGTTTTACAAAAATGCCTACAACATTCAAGTGATTGCACTAAGTGCCTACAAGGAAGACAAGGGCCACTTAAGACAGACACTACTACGTGATCAGGGAATCCCAGGAGATGTTCAGGGACCCTCACACAAGCTGAGTCAGTAGGGTCATAAAAGGCTTCCCACAGGAGACGTCTACGTTGATACCTAAGAACTAGAGTCCAGCATCACTCGTACAGCTACTTCAAGCATCCCACATACAAACCCATTATTATCTCCCCCAATACCAAATCCAAAACCAATTCTTGCCCCTCAACATGCCCCATGTCGGTGTATCCTGTTTTCAACTGCTGATTTACCATCTAGCATAGATATCTCATTTAAACATATACTAAGGCCAGATACAAACAACAGAAAGACTACTAGAGTAGTTTCACTAATGCCGAAGATAAGAGAATAGAAAGTACGTGCACAGGTAAGCCCAGATGATAAAGCACTATGTCTTGCCTAAAAGGATCAAGGAGGGCTTCCAGAGAGAGAGAGGACATTCTTAGCGAATTTTGAAGGCTAAATAGGGAGGGTTCAATAGATAGAATGACAGGCACATTCATTCCATCCTTAATGCCACTGCCTTAGTTTAGAGCCTCATTATGTACTACAGCAATTCAGGCAGTAATAATCTCCCAACTGTTCTTTCTTCCTGTCTCAGCAAGCCTTCAATCTAGCACCCACTACCAAATGATTATTATTAGAAAGGAAGGAGAAAGAGAACATAAATCTGACTATGCTGTGCTCCTCTTAAAAATCCTGCACTGGCTCTAGGGTAAGGATGAGTCCAAACTCTCCACACAAGATATACCTGGGCCCTTTTTCATACTCAGCCTCATCTCCAACCTGTCCCCACTCCAAACACCTGAATCTTACTTATAGTTCCAGGCTCTTTCCATACCCTTGCACCTTTGCTCACACTACTCTTTCTTTTCAAGGTTCAGCTCCAAGAGATCACACGTTCTTTCAAGTATTCACAATTCATTTCAGGTTGAGTTACGGGTCCCTTCCTCTCTAGGGTCTTATCTGCCCTCCGATGATACCCTGGACTATAGTTCATAATATAAACTCCCCATCTTGCCATCTTGTCTGTCCCCTCCTTCCCTATATTAGATACTTCTTTAAAAAGGAGGGGGGGTGAGTAGGGAAGGGTTATGGTTTGTTTTGTCTTTAACCCCTACAGGTAGTCCCCATGCCTGGTAGAAAGTAAACCAATACATGTTAGTTAACCTAACACTGTTACGTTGAATGCATCATATGGAGAACCATTATGAAGTTAATGGAGATGTCTGGTCATAAGGTGATAACAACCTAACAAGAAGCAGGCATCAACTGAATCTAGGACAGACTTCATCTACCTCAAGTTCCAGTTATTTACAATGCCAAGCACCTGCACTCAGACTAGCAAACTTTTTAGCTGTACTTTTTAAACTATTAAATTTGGTTACATAAGCCTTTTGAAAGCAGTATCTATCAAAAATTTTAATGCAATTATCCAAACATTAACCTAGTAACTGCAATTCTAGGAACCTATCCAACAGAAATATTCTCATAAAGAAATATGCATAATTCTTTCACTGAAAATTGTTAATACAAAAAAAAAAACCCCTATACTTAAAAAGGAACACTAGAATACTACGCACCTATTTAAAAAAAGAGAACTGTATATGTTGATTTGAAAAACCTCTATGATATACATCAACATGAAAAAAAAAAGCCACATAACAAGTATAATCCCATTTATGTTAAAAATTATACAAACAGATGGGGCGCCTGGGCAGCTCATTCTAAAGTTAGGGGTCCGACTTTGGCTCAGGTCACAATCTGGTGGTTCCTGAGTTCGAGCCCTGCATTGGGCTCTATGCAGACAGTTCAGAGCCTGGAACCTGCTTCAGATTCTCCGTCTCCCTCTCTTGCTGCCCCACCCCCTCTCAAAAATAAACACTAAAAAAATTTTTTTAACTACATACACAGAAAATTGTTTTGAAAAATGACTATGTATCAAAATAATGGAGTTTATCCTACTTCTATCATATCACTTGAATTTAAATTTCCTACCAATCTAGTTCACAAAAGAGGAGAAAATGTACTTTTATCTCATCTCTAACAAATTCTAGTAAACACAAGTGATTGTGTACAGTCCCAAAACCAGACATAGCTTGAAGGGTACAAGCAATTCAAAAACAAACAATTTAGGGAGGGGGCAGTCCTTGACCAAATTCCAAGCATCTCATTGAAACCTACCTTATCCCTTAAGAATTCTAAATTAATGATAAAAAAATAACTTTTTCAATGCCAGAGAAATGTTAGAAATTAATACTAACCATCCTTCTTTCATTCCCTTGGGAGGCCAGAAGAAACACTAAGAGGTAAGCAGTAAATCAGTAACTGCAAAAAACAGCAGTCCAATTTTTTTAATACATGCTTAAGGTCTCCAAACATCCTCAATTCTCCATGGTAGGATATGAACAGTTTAATGAAACTTCCCTGACAGTTCAACTTAATCAACCAGTATTTCCACAAAGCCTCTCTACTACCAAACATCAGTAACTAAACTAATTAATTAGCTTTCACCTCCAACCCTTCACAACCTCCCATGGAGGTGCTAATATGCAGTCACAAAGGCCAAATACCAAGTAGCAACAGAAAGCCTAGATTATCAGTTTTTAGCAATTTTTGGTGTAACATCCTAACAACAAAATTGTTATTCATCTTTTTTATTCCTCAACACTTCCTCTCCAACTGAATTTAACCAAGTCTGACCTTAAGCTGCTCCCTTTTTATAAAGAAATTAAAAGGTAAGGGACTCCATTAAATTTGATGCTACTTAAAAACAACTTTTTCCAAACAAGGGCAGAATATACTGTACTTAAAATTCAGAATGAGATCTCATTTGGGATTCCTATTCAAGTAACAAGAACCAGAGTTTTTGATAACATTTAGATAAAACTGCACTGAATTTACCACCACCTTACATTTCCTGATTCTCAAAAGCTTGAGGGGCAACTGTAATTCCAAAAACCTTAGGACTAGGGAAAAAAAAAAAAGGGCAAGTTTACAATCAACAATAAAATATAAAGCTAAATAATTCTCAACTAAATAACTCTCTAGGAGGGTTAGGCATTCAAATGTTAAATTTTATGGAGCTATCTTACAATCTGGGAAAAACAAGACTTACAAGAAGGTAACATTTATTAAATAGCTATTATTTGCCAGACACTGCTACCCAACAACAAAACAAGAATTTAAAATTACCCCAACCTTGAAAGACCTCTTTGAATAAAAGTTTAAAATCTTCATACACAGTATTTGTTTCTCTTTCAAACTACCCATGCTTGCTTGTTTTTCATTCACGAATATGAGCTGAGTTCTCTACACTGAAGTTGGTTTCCTCATACTCTGCGTTTTAGCTCTACCTTTTCATCTTATCAAAGAGATGAAAAAGTTTAACACATAAAGTAACTACTTCAGTTCTTTTTGGACAATCACACCAACTGGCTTATCTTCCTCTATACATTTTACCCCACATTGTAAAAGACAGGCTACAGTGGCGTAAGAACAAATGATAACTGAACAACTAACTAACGGTGACCCTTCTACAACATAATGTCTTTCCTATGACACACAATCTGCAAGCAACACCCAAAGACCTTCTTGTGGCCTTCAAAAGTTGGGGACCTCTAGTAGAGTGGAATATTTGTCTTTTCTACTTCATATTGTCTTTTCTAAGCATTATTGCGGTTCACTGAGTTTTGATGTCACATTCCAAGGAATAGAAGTACTGATGAAAGAGTCTTATTTTGGGTTACAAATTATTACACTCAGGTAGGAGTCTTTCTTGCACAACTTTTAGTATGCCCAGAGACTACTAAGCATTTATTAAGATAGAAACTATAATTCAAACATGGATCTTCAAAAGCAACATGAAGATTCAAAAACCAATTCGAATTTAGATTTCCAAAGAGTAGTTAAAGACCTATTTTAGGAAAAGGATTGACATAGTACACAGGCCAGGTGTATGAGACCGTTTTATTTGAGACACCTGCACTGTACTCCTTCATAAAGTGATCAAATAATAGGGCACTAAAGTAAAATACGCTTCCTGAGACCTGGAACAGTCTAACCAATCAAGGAAGAAACTTACTCACAATAGACAAAGAGGGTAGAGAAAAGGTGCCTTAAAACTCTAAATAAACCACTCAACGATGTGATTTGTTTTTGTTCTGGGGCAGTCCACCAAAGACCACATATTTAGTCTGCACTATTCCCTCCTTTCCAAACTCAAGGAAGAGATCCTCTGGGGGGAAAAAAATTGTATTAATTAATTTTTTAAAATCTCTATCTCTCTCCAGGAAGGAAATCACTTAGTTTCTGTGTCTTAATGGCCTCACCAAGAAGAAAAAGTAACCTCTCAAAACCCCCCAAGGAAGCTAAATATGAGAGGAGTAAGCATTTACTCTTTCTAAACTGTTTAGAAAATCCAATATGGACTAACATGTTTTTCATATCTTACAATTGCTTTCCCAGTATAACAAGGCAACCTTTCCTCCCCTCAACGTTAAATGCCTTCTCCAACCAGCATCGCCACACATAATGGCCCTATGTTTACAGATTACATAATTCAGGTTATGTTAAACAGAACAAATCTAAAACTTGTTTTTCATTTTAAAATACAATTAAAATCTGTGGTCAACCCAATAAAATGGAGAGGATGTACGGACACTGGTTATAAAGTAGCCTTACTAGAAAAGGAAGAGTATTTTGGCAGTGTTTGAAGAAGGAAAAAAAATGGGGAGTATTTTTCCTTTCTTCTCACCTTGATAAAAGCTCAAAAGTGAACTAGTAAGGCTTACTCATTTTCCAGCTTCCAGAATTTTCCTCAACACGATAATGATAAGTCTAACAATCAAAGAACGCTCTGCAGGTTTAACCATAGAAATAACGTGTGTGGGCAAGAATAAAGAAAATCAGACAAAGATTTAACATCTCACTCTGGTAAAGCACAAAAGTCAAATACTAATGTTCTGAATAAGGCTGTCAGGAAAGATGCAAGGACAACACTTCTAAAAACTTCATTCAACAGATTCATGTTAAGTGAAAGGACCAAAAACCCTACCCTACCACAAAGCTCTATCATTACTTAATTGATCACTCAACTATCTACATACACAAATAAAAAATACTTATTTTATATAAATACAGTAGTCCTAAGAAACCAACCATCTTCCCCAAAATACAGAGGTTAAAGAATCTTTGTCACATGTAATGTTTCCCTCCAAGTAGTGCATACTTGAGAAATAAAAAGTTAACCACCTCAAATCACGAGATCACTAACAAATAACATCAAATATGAGAAAGGTCAAAGAAACTGCATACTTTGTTGGATAAACATAGCGGAAATTGAAATTCTTTGGGTGAGGACAGTTACCCCACATATAATACATTTTTTAAATTCCCAAGGGATGAGCATTTTTACCTTGCCTTATTTTTAGAACTACACATCACACACTGTACATATCACATGACATGATGTAACTGTTAGCAAAGAAAATGGCCCAAACAATTGAAAATATACATTAAGAGGAAATAAATCAATGCATACCTAAGAATCACTACCTTTCATATTTACCTTTATTTTTTAAGAGGTTTCCTAACTCACAACAGACTTTTTTATTAACTGGGAAAGTAGTAACCTATGTAGAAACAAGAGAAAAATGTAGTTGATATTTTACAAAATAGGAATTTACCCGATTATTGGGAACACTGATATGAAGAAACAGATAATAGAACAGTCTTCCAAATCTCAAGAATTAAAAGCAAAAATTCTCTGGATCAAAAACGCAACAGAAACATAAGGCAAAAAACAATAATTAACCAAAAGTATTCCATGTTGTGAGGAGAAAAGAAAAGTAGTTTTAACTGACAATGCCGGCAGACAACTGCAGATTTCTAAATTGTTGAGCCAGTTTATTAGAAAAGGAACCAAGTATATGGTATAGAAGGGGGGAGGGGAAAAACACACCCACTTAAGCCTTTGTAAACAGTGGTGGAAGCTTGGAAAAATCAAAACTACAGACTATTTTGAGAAGTGTAAAAGATATTCCAATGTACTACTGTCCATACTTGAAAGTGCTTCAGAGACAAAGTTCAGTAACAATCTATAACTATATCATGATTATGCAAGGCGAAGATTATGTAATTTTATCATTTATTATAAATGTTGTCCTACTCTCAAACTAAAACAATTAAAACGTTTTGATCTCTCCAATGGGGAGGGGGTAGGTTCTTCTGAGCTTCCGTTTAAAAATATAAACACACACCCCAAAACAAACAAAAAAACACAATGATTGCTAGCCACGTGACAAAGGAGATGGCAACACTAGGATTGTGAATGGAGGGGAGGGAGGCGAGGCAGGACGACTAGGGAGATTTCTCGGAACTTTGGGGACCTCTGGATTCGGGTCTCTCGACCCTTCAGGTACCAAACTCTAGTCCTACAAGTTGTATTGTTAACATTCTCAAATATAGTCTTATTAACAGGTCACGAAAAATGCTCTAGTGACCTCCAGAATAAAGAGGGGAAAATCAGAGGAGGAAAGAGAGCAATTTAAAGTGGCGCCATCATGTCACCCCTTCTCCCCTAAGGCAATCAATAAGCAATAGTTAAGTAACGTGTTTCTCCAAAATACCACACCGGGAGCCCGACAATGGAAAACAAAAGGATTTTTAAGTAAGACATGAAGTTAAGGTTGTTTATCGTATGGAAAACAATCAAACTATTTGCTGAAGAATCAAAAGACAGTCAGCCGGAAAACAGGCCCCCCAAACTCACTTAAAAGCAAATAAATGTCTCTTCCTCTTTAGTTTTTTTTTTTTTTAAACAAACGCCCGCCTGAGAGAGACTAGATCTGAAAACGTAAGTGACCTCAATATGTAGACAACAAAAATAATAAATAAATGAAACAAATAACCATCTCACGACAATCAGAGTTGTGATATACACCGTGCACCGCGCAAGATGTGTGTTACGAGCAGAAAAAGGCCTTCTGCAGTCAGGAGAAGTTCAAGCCAAGAGCCAGAGTTTGTTTGGGGTTTTTTTTACGGGAATAAATCGTGTTCTTAAGGCCGCATTTTTAAATAGAACGCCAAAGGAAAAGCTGGCGAACGAGGCGGCAGCTGGTGGAGAAGGGCCCCCGCACACCCCCGCCCTTGGGGCGACTCCCAGCCCCGGACCCGCAGCGGGGAAGCCCGGAGAGGCCATTTAAAGTTCCGGGGATTTTTCCTGCCCTGCCCTGCCTTTCTAGTTACAACTAACAAAGAGAGAGAAATGGGAGCCACAGGGAGAGCGAGGAGAAGGAGAAAGGGCAGCGGGAGGAGGAGGAGGAGAGGAGCAGAAGCAGCAGCACCTACCACGTGATGGAGGAGCGTTGCCCGGGCGGATTCAGCCCCACAAAATGGGCGCAGTTTGCAAACAGCCCCCGGCCTGGGCGCCGAGGGCCAGCGGCGGCAGGCGGGGGCGCGCGGCGGCGGCTCCGGCCCGGGCCCGCCGCTCTCCTCCCCCCCGGCGCCCGGAGCCGCCCTGACTTTCCGGGCGGGGGGGGGGCGAGGCGAAGGGGGAGGGGAAGGCGGCGGCGGCGGGGAGCGGCCGCTTTTTCTTCTCTTTCGGGCCCCTTCTCCGGCCTTCCTCGGCTCCGGCGGGGCCTGGGCACGGTCGGGGACCGCAGCCCGGCGGGGAGGACAGGCGGGCGGGGGCAGAGGGTGAAGCCGCCCCCCCGCCCCGCACAAACAAGCGCCGCCGTCTGCAGCCCGAGCCCGCACCCCGGCCGCCACCCCCGCACGCCTCTTCCCGGCCGGGGAGCGCGCTCCGGCCGCCCCCCGCGCCGCCGCGGTGAGACGAGTCGGCTTCGCTACGGTGCTCGGTTCTCCCGCCGGCTCGGCGAGCGGTGGCGGCGGTGGCGGCGGCACTGGGAAAATGGCGGCCGAGCTCCTTTTCCCTCCCCCCCTTTAATCTGAAGCGGAGGGAGAATGGAGCGAGCGAGCGAGCGGGCGAGCGCCGGGGACACGGGGAGGAGGGACAGCAGCGCCTCCGCCGGCTGCGGCTGCGGCGGCGGCGGGCCGCTCCGCCCCGGCGCGCCGCCAGGGGGCGCCCGCCGCGCCACCCCCGCGGGCCGCCAGGAGGCGCGGCCGCCGCCGCCTCAGTCATGGCTCCTTGCCGCGGCCGCTGTTTCTGAACCTCCGTCTGCGGAGGCCGCGGCGCCGGGACCCAGCTGCTCCCAGACGTGCGGCCACAGCACGGGGCACCGCGGCAGGCGGGAGCGGGTCCTCGCTCAGGCCGAGGTGAGGCTAACCTGAGGCGCTGACGCCGTCACATTCCCTCCGCGCCGGGGCTGGCGGGGCCGCGCGCCGGCTATGAGGGGGCAAGGCGGGCAGGCGCGGCGGAGCAAGAGGACGTGAGCGAGGAACTGTTTGCACTGTGTAGTAAACAGGCTAATGCAGTCGGTGCCACACTATTCCAGGGTTAAACGCGCGCTGAGTCGGGAAGGAAGCTCCCTGACCAGTGAAGCGCTTTCTGCCGCCCTTTGTCCTAGCCGACTGCCTCGGCACACTGCAGCACGCCCGGGCACTAGCCCCAGCGCAGCGCTCCGCAGCCGCCAGGGTGGGAAGGAGAGAGGGGGGAGGGGGGGGGGAAGCGCACGTCGTCATTGCGCAGGCGCAGGCCAGGGCCCGCGCCGGGCCAGCCCGGGAAGGGACAGCCGGGAGCTAGAGGGGAAGTGATAGCCCACCCGCGCCGGGCCCGCTGGGAACTGTAGTTTTCGTTAAGAAGCACGCGTCTTGTTTTGGGTGTCATGGTTTGGCAGATCCGCCAAAGGAGGCAAATGGCATTACACAATGAGTATTTATGCTTCCTGTCGCCACCAAAAGGAAGTTCACTGCTATGCTAAAAGTTTAACAAAGAACTCCACAGAGAAACCAAATCTCACAACAAAAAGCAAACTTCCCACTTTTCCTACCAGAGTTGGTTTAAAGTGGTGGCACTTTATCATTTCTTATGACCAGTTTGTCGGTACAGTATTTTATTCGTTTCCCAAAACAGGGCCTTACAGTAATGGAACCTTTTCTAGATTTTTAAAAAAGTTAAGCAATATAACGCAAAGTGTCACATTTACACAAAGTATAATTCCATCATTCTTTAAAACCAAAGAAAAAGTTGCCAAAAGATTCAGTGGTTTGAGATTTTAAAACGGAACTCTAGGAGTCATCAGAATTTGCTTTAAATGAAGAAAAAAATGATTCCAACAATTAAATCATCAAATTCAGCAAGACAGGAAGGGTATGCTCTACTATGAAAAAGGAAGATAAGAAATGCTCAATAGTGTTTTGTGGCTCACCAGAACCAATATCCGGTGGTATGCTCACTTCTGCTAGCCAAAAAAACACCCTCACAGTTTTAGTCCTCCCACAGAGTTACTCACCAGCTCCTATAGCATCTACACCTGCATGTCAGTGAGCTCCCATTTATACTCTTAAAATCACACTATCAATTATAGTCATGGTTCTCAAATATCAAAAGCAAGGAGCTAAAAATGAAGTCACAGGGTCAAATTACACAAAGAATAAACTAATATAGGTGTACCATCCAAAAGAGATGCTAGTTTTGGCTTTTTATAATCCTGGGAAAGAAAATTTAGTTGATTAAAAAAATGTATACACGTATCTTCATATAAATAGTAATTCCATAAAATATAGCAGAAAGGTGTTAAACACAGACCAACAGATGGCGAACTAGAGTCCTAATCTAAGGATTCTGAAATCTAAATGAGCCGAATGAAAAACACCAAATAAGGCAAAGCTCCTTCCAATGTATACTTAAAAATATTATGTTCAAAGACACCCACCACAACATAATTAATCTTACTTCTGATTAGTCAGTGGACTGCCAAGTCTCAAAACTCAGCTGTGAGATTTAATAAGGCCCCCAAATAATGAAGACTGGGAAATACTTTTATTCAGTGGATTAGGAAAAAGGTGGAAATGCTCATTTTAAAACATGCATTTTGGGGAAAAATGAATTTCAACTTTTCCCAGTCTTTCATTGCTTAGCCCAAGAGCCAGGAGTTCACAGTGTTTATGGCATTTAAATCGGTCAACAGGTTTTACATTCTTACCTCAAACAAGATGTCTTTTCGCTAAAGCACCAATTTTTACAAATAAGAACTTTCAAAGGTAAGCCACTAAAATGCAAAGCTCTTCTTTAGACAGTGCTAAACATGACACCTCAAACTGCTACAGTCACCCTACAGATGCCACAATCCTCATCAAAGGGGGCAGAATGGAGAGCTGTCAAGAACTTCTCAGCATTAAGCCATTATATCAAATAATCCTGACCTCTGCCAAGACTACTGGACTTCCAGCTACATGAGAACAATGTAACAACAAACATTTCTCTACTGTTTCAGCCAATTTTTTACTGTTTTGAGCCAAAACCAGTTAGGTTTTCTATACCTGAAGTCAAAAAAATCCTAATTAATTTCTCATATTTTAGAGTGTCTATATTAGATTATTCATAGTTATATAAAACCTTATTCCTCAGAAAAGTCCTTCCCTTCTATACATACCTCTGTACCCATCCATGTCTTTATCTATATGTTCTTTCTGCCTAGAAAAAGAGGACCATCCCTCCTCACAACCATTCCTTGTTCACTGTTCTCCCCACAACCCACTGCCACTTACTTTTCCTTCAAGATATGTTCCACCACTCCACCATTTCATTTACATACTTTATTTCACAATAAGGTAGATAATTGGCAATGTAATACCTTGATCCTGGTTAAATGCTCTCTGTAATTCGTTTGAGGTTATTTTCATCTATCAGTGTTACCTCCAAAGCTGGCCTGAAAGCCCTACAAGGCAGGAACTATGGCTATTCCAACTTCAGATTTATAACTCTCACCTGTACAATAAACATATCCCAAGAAGGCACTCTCTAATAACTTCCCCGCCATATATCTCTTAACAACCCAGATATCCATAAACAGAACATTCTATCACAAATTCAGTACTTCATATGTCCAAACTAATCTCAGAAACACAAGGGATTATTTTGTTTTGCACTTTAAAAAGATGTATTAAAACTCAAGAGCAAGTCCAAAAGCCTAAACCATTTAGTTTCAAAAGAACAGGGACCCAGTTTCTGTTATTTATCATAGCCTCATGACATCCCAGGGACCTAGTCCAGAGCCTTGCAAGAGGAGGCACTTTATAAGAATTTGCTGAATAAATGAAGAAAGGTATAAAGCAGTAACTAAGAATATAGGATCCAGCGGTAGCCTTAGATTTTACCTGCCTCCTTGACTTATCAGCTGTGTTACTTTGGGCAAAGTACTAAACCTATAAGCCCCAGTTTCTGCTCTGTAAAAAGGAGATAGTAGTGCCTACCTCATAAATTTAACTATTATTGTTATTAGTTAACTAATGAAGTTATTTTCCCAAGCTCGGTTAATTGAAAAGGTTAAAATATGAGATAAGCTCAGCACCTCTTCCCTAATTCAAACTTCAAATCCCTATCTACACACTCCAACGTTTTCATTCATAAACTCAGATAACACTATCCATAAAAATACTTTGAGCTCCCTGAAAACATATTCTAATTCTGAAAAATAGTTACATTCATAAATCCAAAACCACATAAAAAGGTAAAGTGTATTTATTCAACAGAAATTTAGTGAGTACCTATTAAGCTCAAGACCCTATTCCAGACGTCACAGAAATGAACATATCAATCTATTTAAGACAACATTAAAATTATATCATGAAAGGAACATCTTTAAACTGAAATTGGTGCATGCTGTCAGGTTAATATGTAATCAGTTAAATATTACGTAGAAAGCCAGGATGGATGAACTGAGCCAAGAGTAAGAAATTTAAATCAAAGAATTTTCAGGTGGAAGGAATATGGAGAAGGTCATCTAGTTAAACCTCCAACTTTTATTAGCGGGAAAATGAGGTGAGGCCAAGAGAGAACAGTTAAGATTCTACCCTAAGCCCCACAGCAGAAGGACACGATGGGATCAGAGGTCAGTCTCCAATTCTCACTTCCCCACTACGTCATCTGCCTTCCAGAGTTAACATCCTCCCAACAGAACATGCTACTTACTTGACAAATAAGAACTATAAATGTGACAAAGGTATTAAACACAAACAATACTACCTATTTCACAGTTTCACAAGTATCAAGATTTAGCCAAATGTAAGTAAAAGAAAATCCTCACACCGATTACAATAACTGTAAGGCTCAGAAATCAAGATTTTTTTTCATTAAATGGAGGTCTCAACTGATTCAAAATATATATTATATACTCAGTCCAGTAGCAACAAACTTTCAGTAAGATTAAACAACTTAAGGCATGTGAAAAACTTTTTTAAGTGGCAAAGTAGTATAAGAATGCATGGCATTTCTTAGTTGCAATCCCACCTAAAAATAAGATAAATTTCTTCTACATACTAGAAATACAGACTCTCAAATTTACATAAAGATATTACCTTACCATTTCACCACAGAAGTGATCCAATGACTTACTGAGAAGCAAAACTAATCTGAGGCAGCCTCATGACTTACTTGTGTTAGTAATAACAATAACTAAAGTTACAGGTTAACTCTGAAAGCACTCCTAAATCTAGAAATACTTTTGGGATAATTCAGAAGATAGCAACTAAATACAACTGTACCACTTAAAGAAACAAGTCCGGTTCTTTCACGCCATCAGCTACATTAGGATCTAACACCAAAGACTGATGGTTTTCTCCGTGGTACCAGATTTGAAAGTAGCAACACAAGCACTGGCTTCTAATGCATGCAGTTTAACAAGGACTTTATTCTCAAGTTGTCAAACAAAAAACTATACTGATTATTTAGGTAGATTTTAATTCATTCTACTGCTTTAAATTTTAGTATAGAACATTTAAAAATTCTCAAATAATTAGAATTAACCAAAAATTTCACTGACCAAACATAACAGAAGGAGTGTTCCAATATTCTGACTTTGCAGATAAGGCAATGTCAAATGAAGCACTCTGTCTAGGACCTAAACACTGTTTCAGATAATAAACTTGAATGTCAGAATTTGCCCAAAATTTCCCAAGAAACTGCCTGGCTTCTTTTCTAAATGAAGCATAGAAGAAAACATGCAGAACTTCAAGGCAGCCATGAGCAGCCAACTGTGGAGGGCCTGGTTAAGAGAGTCAGAGGGGAAAAAAATGTTCAAAGAGAAAAGGAGGCAACAGGTGCACAAGGCCAATGTCACTTAAAAAATTTTTAAGTCCGGGGAGTTTGAGTGGCTCTGTCAGTTGAATGACAGACTCATGATTTCGGCTCAGGTCATGATCTCATGGTTGTGGGATTGAGCCCCAATTCAGGCTCCGCACTGGGCATGGAGACTGCGATTCATTCTCTCTCTTTCTCTCTCTCTCTCTCTCTCTCTCTCTCTCTCTCTCCCCCCCACCCCTCCCCCACTCATGCACAGGCTCTCTCAAAAAAAAAAAAAAAACACAAACAAACAAAACAACAACTTTAAGTTGGTTGCTGAGTCCACAGTTAAGATGCAACTTCTAAAATGGCAGAGCAAACCTAGGGATTTTGCTGTTCCCTCCACTGGAAAGGCACACCATTCTTGAAAGGGAACATACCTTTTTAATCCACTAATTCCTGGATTCTTGACCTGGGTTTTCATGTATACTACGAAGCACACTGCTATAAACCGAGGCGTAACTGAAGCCAATGAATTATCAGGAGAGACACCTTGCCGGAGTGTCAATTTCATCAGATTGTAGTAAAACTGCATACACTTTTGTTAAAATAAACACAAATATATTACAGAGCAAAATGCCAAATTCTCATTTTTTTTTTCAAGATAAAGGAGTCTTCAGAGAAATGTTTCTTTTGTGAGAAGTTGCTCTGGACAACCCTGGACCGAGGGTAAGTTAAAGAAAGCAGGAGAAACAATGCTTTAGACCATTTACCGATAAATATGCATCCCAAAAAATCCTGAACATAATCCCTCTATAAAGATAATATAACTTGGAGAGATCTTATATAAAAATTGTTGTGGATGCAATATTACAAATGAGACCATAAGCTACTAGAACATGACTAGAATTCAGGAAATGCTAAAGTCCTTGTCTTATCTCTGTCACTCATTTACTAAGAAATCAAATATAATCTCCTTAACAATAATCTTTTCTCATTTCTGATTTAGACAAAAATAACAGAATACAATATTCAGTATTTTCAGCCATATTCCAATTTAATCCCCACAATCAAATTTAGACACAAACTTATCTAACAAAGCTTGTCCCGAATGAACTAACTTCAACTAGCAGAACAAACAAATTAAATTAAAAAAATAAAACTGCTAAATGAAAATGTAACTTCTAGGGAGACTTGGGTGGCTCAGTCAGTTAAGCATCCAACTTCAGCTCAGGTCATGATTGGTTCATGAGTTCGAGCCCCACACTGGGCTCTCTGCTGTCAGCGCAAAATAAATAAAAATAAATTTTTTTAAATTTTTATTTATTTTGAAAGAGAGAGAAAGTGCATGTGCTAGCCTGAGCAGGAGGATGAGCAGAAAGAGAAGAGAGAGTACTCCAAGCAGGTTCCACATGCTGTCAGCACAGAGCCTGACATGGGGTTCAAACTCACAAACTGTGAGATCATCACCTGAGCCAAAATCAAGAGTTGGATGCTCAACCAACTGAGCCACCCAGGTGCCCCTAAAATAAACATTTCTTTTAAAAAGTGTATCCTCTGTGGTATAAAGAAGAAAAAAAACTTTCTGTGTAGGGGAGGGGATAAAACTCACATTTCCTATGATAACTGTACTGACAACACCAAGATGTGATCTTGCTGGTAATATTTAGCCTAAGTCATTAAATTTTTATGACAACAGTAATACTAGTGTTCCTGCCTTCAATGACTTTCTTTTTCAGTAAAACTGGATATCCCCTTAAAGCCCTAACATTCATTTCCATTGATTCATAAACATTTATTGAGTGTCTACTGAATGCCAATCACTGTAGTACCTCTGGAAAAACAATACTAAGTCACATCATAAGTTATGTGGTAGCCAAGAAATATTCCTTCTATTCACTGACATTTTAAATGGTTTGAAATTCAAAGCTAAGAAATCATAAGAGAGTAATTAGCAAAATTTAGTGCTTTATGCTTCCAACTCCATTCTCTTGTGATCCCCTTTGTGAAGCTTGCCTAAACCACCCCAAGTATGCAAAATTAGGTATTGTTTATGGTATAACCAGAATGAGGTAACAAAGTACCCCAAAGCGAAACCAAGAGAAGTTAAGGGAACCAAGAAGGAGGCAAGGATCTAAAGTAGTGGACTCAGAACCTCTACCCTGAATGTCTCAAGATAGGCAAAGGTCTAGAAGAGGAAAATTTGTGACCTAATCCAATTGTACTTAATTCTGCATCCCCCTTTTCATTCCCAAATATTTGTGGTTGCCCTGGAGGGATGCTTTTAGGTCTCTTCTGACTGCCATGGATTCAATATCACATCATTTCTTACACATTAGTTATGCTAATTATCCTCTCCATTCAGAAATTAGGCAATTAGAATTTGCTACTGCTAAATGAATGTCCAAAGTTAAGCCACAATTATTTCAAGATGAAGTCAAGAACACATCTCAACTCATATGATAAAGCTGTTATTATCCTGATACCTAAAGCAGAGAAAGCCATAAAAAGAAAAACAAACAAAACCAAAAAAACAAAAACCACACTTCAGACCAATATCCCTTATGGATAACACTAGCAAAACACTAGCAAATGAATCCAGCAACATATAAACAGGACAGTATACCTTTGCTAAGTGTGACTAATCCTAGGAATTCAAGGTTGGTTTATTACCTAAAAGTCAATTAATGTAATATATTATACTAATAAAGGATTAAAACCACATGATCACTCAGCTGATGCAGAAAAAGCATGTGACAAAATCCAATACCCTTGCATGGTAAAAACACACAAGAAATCAGGAATCGAAGAAAACTTCCTCAACCTGACAAAAGGTATCTATGAAAAAAACCACACCTAAGATCACAGTTAATGGAGAAAGACTGAATACTTTCTAAGGTCAAGAACAAAACAGGGATGTCAGCTCTCACCACTTTTATTCAACATTGTATGGAGATTTTAGCCAGGGCAATTAGGCAAGAAAAAGAAATAAAAAGCATTCAAGTAACAAAGGAAAAGTAAAATTAATCTATTTGTACATAACATATTATTGTATACTAAAAAACCTTAAGTAACCCACAAATAAACTATTAGAACTAAAAAACAACTCCATCAATATTATAGGATATAAGATCACTCACTATACAAATATCAATTGTATTTCAATACACTAACAATGAACAATCTGAAAATGAAATAAAAATTCATCTATAATAGCATCAAAAAGAATAAAATACTTAGAAATAAATTTAATGAAAGTATAAAATTTACACTCTGAAAATGACAAAAATTGTCAAAATAAATGAAAAAAGTTCTAATTGAGTGGAAAGACATCCCATGTTCATGGATTGGAAGATATAATATTATTAAGATGGCAATTACCAACTAAACTGATCTACAGATTCAATTCAATCCCAGAATATCCAAAATAATCTTGAAAATGAAGAACGAAGTTGGAGGACTCACACTTCCTGATTTCAAAATCTAACTCAATGCCACAGAAATCAAGACAGTGTGGTACCAGCATAAGGACAGACATATAGATCAATGAAATATTGTTGAGAGATAAAAAGTAAGACTTCACATTCACAATTGATTTTTGATAAGAGTGCCACAATAATTCAAAATGGAATAGGGGGATAGTCTCTTCAGCAAACAATACAGGGATAACTGGATATTCACATGCAGTGGAATGAAGCTGGACCCCTATCTCACATCTTACACAAAAATTAACTTAAAATGGATCATAGACCTAAATTTAAGAGCTAAAATCATAAAATTCCTACAAGAAAACAAGAGTAAAATCTTCATTTTTAGATACACCACCAAAGTACATGTGACAAGAAAAAAACATGTAGTTTGGACTTCATGAGAATTATACATATTGTGCATTAAAGGACCCCATCAAGAAAGTGAAAACATAACCCACAGAATGGGAGACAACATTCGAAAATCATATGTGACAAAGGACTTCTTTCCAGAATGTATGAATAAATCTTATAACTCAATAATAAAAAGACAATCCAGTTTTTAAAAAGGGCAGGGACGCCTAGGTGGCTCAGTCAGTTAAGCATCTGACTGACTCCTGATTTCAGCTCAGGTTGTGGTCTCACCATTACTGAGTTTGAGCCCCATGTGGGGCTTTGTGCTAGCAATGCAAAGCCTGCTAAGGATTCTCTCTCTCTGCCCCTCCAAATAAATAAACTTTGGAAAAAAAAAAAAGGAGGGGGGGCAAAAGTTTTGACAGACATTTCTCCAGAGATATACAAATAGCTAATAAACACATGAAAACATCTCATTATCATTAGTCATCAAGAAAATGAATTCAAAGCCATGAGATACTACTTCACATCTACTAGCGTGGCTATAATCAAAATGATGGACAGTTAAAAATGTTGACCAGGCAGGTGCCTGGGTGGCTCAGTCAGTTAAGCATCTGACTTCAGCTCAGGTCATGATCTCACAGTCCGTGAGTTCAAGCCCCGCATCGGGCTCTGTGCTGACAGCTCAGAGCCTGGAGTCTGCTTCCGATTCTGTGTCTCCCTCTCTCTCTCTCTCTCTGCCCTTCCCCCGTTTGTGTGTGTGCGCGTGCTCTCTCTCTCTCTCACAAAAATAAATAAATAAACCTAAAAAAAATGTTGACAAGAATGTGAAGAAGAAATTTGTGGGTGTGAATGTAAGAGGGTATATCTACCTTGGAAAACAGTTTGGTGGTTCCTCAAAAGTTAAACAGAGTTACCATATAACGTGGCAATTCTACTCCTAGGTATATACCCAAAAGAGGTGTCCAAACAAAAACTTATACAATAATGTTTATAGCAGCATTATTCATAATGGCCAAAAGATAGAAACAACCCAAAAGTCCACCAATCAATTAACAAATAAGCAAAATGGGGCATATTCATACAATGGAATATTATGTAGTCATGAAAAGGAAAAAAGTAAAGTACTGATCTATGCTACCACATAGATGAACCTTGAAAACATGCTAAGTGAAAGAAGCCAGTCACAAAAGAACACATACTGTATGATTTTATTTATATAAATGTCCAGTATAGGCAAATTACAGACACAGAAAGTAGATTAGTGATTGTCAGGAGCTGAGGGACAAATGGAAACAGGGAGTGACTGCTAATAAGATATAGGGTTTCTTTTTGGGGAGTTGTAAGTGTTCTAAAATTAGAACTGTGCATCTGTGACAGATGCACAACCATGTAAACAACTGTACATTTTAAATGGGTAAATTTTATATGTGAAATGTCTTTTAATAAAGCTGTAAAAACAAAAATGGATGGAGCCAAAATAACACTTAATTTCTAAACAGTTTCACTTTCCCAAAAAAAAGTTGAACCACTTGCAAAAATGTCAAGAAAAGGCAAGCCATAATTATTTTATTCCCCTTAAGAGCACCAATTTGCCTTCATGTTACACTTGCAAACTCATTACCAGTAATATACATAAGCAAAAATGAGGTTCCCATCAAACTTGACTTACTCTAAATTATATGAGAATGAGATGAGGAAGACCCAACATGTCAGCAATACAATCAGTCATCTATGGGAAGATACAAACTAGAACATCAGTGAGTGAAGGGTTTAAAGAACACAAAATCCTATTACTGGAAAGGGTGTCTTCAATGAGGTAGGATTGGAACGTATTAGTATTTTAAAAGCTCAAAACAAAAGCAATGATATTATACTTTGCCCTAAGAAGCAAGGCTTCCATACATGGGTAGTTCAAGAAGAAAAAAATGGGCACTGTCATCCCTAGCGCTATTTGGAATATAGGGAAGATACCCTGATCCACAGATACAGGATTTGAGAGGAAGAGTATATGCTGAACAGGAAAGTATGCTCATCAGTCAACTCATTTCCAAGCCAGATTATTTGTTTTTCTCCCCCATAAATCAACAATTCTTTTTTGTTTGCATATGCTCCGATATGAATGTGTTTATTAGCATATAAGTCTATCCCTAGTAATCGTCAGAGTGATAAAATTAATGAACTGGCATTCAAGTTCTAGCTCTGCCGCTAGGTACCTATGTGACTTTGGGGAAATGGTAACACCGCTCTCTTCCGTGATGTAGAAAACAACAGAGCTAGACTCATTAAATCAAGATTTCTTATTTTTTTAAATTCTTTTTTGATGTTCATTTATCTTTGAAAGAGAGAGACAGAATATGAGTGGGGGAGGGGCAGAGAGAGAGAGATGGAGACAGAATCCCAAGCAGGCTCCAGGGTCTAGGCTGTTAGCACAGAGCCCAATGCGGGGCTCAAACTCACAAATCGCGAGATCATGCCTAAGCCGAAGTCTGATGCTCAACCGACTGAGCCACCCAGGCATCCCAAAGCAAGATTTCTTTTTAACTCTAATGCTCAATGATTTAGAAACCTGAAAACGACAACAATAACAATAATGTGCGTTTCAACAATCTATGTGTTTAACAACACAAAACTTCTTTGGGAGGGAACTGATAGAAAATTTTAAGTAATACAATAATGCTTTCTCAAAAATAATTAGAACCTACAATATATACAAATAACAGAACTTGGTTCTAAATTAGAATCAGAAACTGACATATTATGATGCACTAGTAACAGAGATACAAAACACACTTAACTAACATTCCATAGAGGGAAAATTTTAAATGTTTATATGAATACATTCACCTCCTTGCCTCCTCTTCTTTCTGCCCACCCCCTTCTATCCTAAACACATTCATTAAAAAATGTGCTTATCAAAAAAATATATGGTTGGGCCTGGGTGGCTCAGTCGGTTAAGGCTCTGACTTTGGCTCAGGTCATGATCTCACGTTCATGGGTTCGAGCCCTGCGTCGGGCTCTGTGCTGACAGCTCAGAGCCTGGAGCCTGCTTCGGATTCTGTGTCTCCCTCGCTCTCTCTCTGCCCCTCCCCCTCTCATGCTCTGTTTCTCTCTGTCTCAAAAATAAATAAAACACTAAAAAAAAGTTTAAAAAGAAAAATAAATCTTTAAAAAAATATATATATATGTGGTTACCTAATTTTAGGCAAAAAAAATATAGACTTTATGTTTAAGAAGCAAATGCATAATACAAAACAAAAAGATGGACTTTACAATACTGTCCTGAATGCAAGGGATTAAAAAATCAGGAGGTCAACCCAAATTTTTTAGAAATGTTTACATTTTAAATTGCTAACTAGTTTGGGGGTGGGGGAGGGGAGAAAAGGGGAGAAAAATGGTAGAAGGGAAAAACAACAACTTTACTCAGAATAGAACAACAAAAAAGGAAGAAAAGCAACAAAAGATGATAAATTGTAGCTGAGCAGGAGCACGAAGACATACATAGGCAAAACAAAACCTTGCAAGAAAATGAAAAGCCACAAAGAGGTGGTTTAAATATATAAAAAACGAGAAGCCAAATAAAGACTGAATGGGTCACTTGATAAATAAATAGGTTATAAACAGTGAAAAGAAAGACAGCTAATAATTTTAATTTGCTTCAGTATTTACTAAGGAAGTTATGAGGGGAAAAAACCCTCTTTCTAAATTACTCTTTAAGGCATATAAATAACTGAGAGTGAATCAAATTCATCATTAAAAAAAAAAAATGCTTCCAAACTAACATATCAGATATTAGGTAGTCATGGAATCCCAAAGTATCCTCTGCATTTTAAAACAATGTAAGTATAAAATTATAAAACTGCGGGGAAGAACTTAACTGGCCAATAGTCATGAGAGGAGTGACCTCCTGTAAGCCCCAGAAAGATGGGATCCAGACCTCTTTCCCTTATCAACATTTATCCACCCCTTGCTCAACTCCTGGCATACTTAGGCACTCAAAATATATTTGCAAAACAAAAATGAACAGAAACATGCCATCAATATAACTCCCATGTACTCAAGAGAAGGGCACTGGCTGCGAGCTTCAAATTGGCCAAACTGGCAAATCTCTAACAGAAGATTAGACCAGAAGACGTATCAGCATGAATAAGCTTCTGAGGAAAAGACATCATAGCTTCTAAAAGAGGAAATCACACCATACCAGTCTACCCAAATTCTCGGAGAAGAAAGTCAGTATGTGAATATAATTCATGTGGGCTTTTATAAGAGTCTTGTGGTGAGGCACCTCCCCAAATGAATAAGCACAAGACTGATATTAGGTAGCATTTTTGGAAATGCTATATTTGCTATTTTAATGAATTATATTAAAGACATGTAGAAAATTCCCCATTTTGCAGATGGAATGGTGAGCTCCCTGATAGTGAAATAATACAGAGCTGGAAAAATAAGGGAACTGAGAGATGGAAAGGATTTTTAAGTGTATCAAATGAGAAACATTTGCAAAAACTAGAGATTTATTTTCGGCTTGGAGAATACTTTGGCAAGCATGAAAGTTGTCTAAGTATCTAAAAGATTTGTCCAGCAGAAGAGAAACTAGAGCTGCAGTTCCTGTGTAGACAAAATTAGGCCCAAAGTGGAAATTGCAGAGGGGGCACATTTCAACTCAACATAAGGTCAAGTTTTCTAACCATCAGACCTAACTAAAAAGGTGATTCTTACCCTGAATTACCTCTAAGAGCCCAGTGAGACAGAGGAAGCTAAAATATCACAGACAAGAAAATGGCAGGTATTATTACAGCACGGACAAATGGAAAGTAAGCCATCTACAGGAAAAAAACCTAAGTTGTCCCCAAAGAATTCATGGCTTCCAGTCAAAAAAAGTGAATTTTTGAGTAATTCTAGAATGTTCCCCTAAAGACACTCCAATGTTCTGTGCAAAGGTGAGGGAAGGGGAGGAGGGGGGTCAAGGAAAAGACTAAAAACAGAACATATTTTCCTGTCTTTCTAGCAAATAATAATTTGGCTATATCTGAAATGTAGTTCTGACTGGTTACCATAAATCCAGAAAGGCAAAGCAATGCTAACAAGGACCCAACGAAGTGTAAATGGAATGACTAAGAGGTTGAAGGAAGTTTCAACAAAGATTACACCTTAAAATCAATCATCTTCAACTGAGAAACAGGAAAGCCAAGGGCACTACAATCAAAATCAGAAAATGTATCAATATAGCAAATATACTGATTTATTCACCAGATCTCAGTACAATATATTAAGCTTTTAAACTTCAAAAGGTAGTCTTTTTTTCTACAATAGATAAAAAGAAATGTGTGGAATGTTATCACCAAGAGGTATTTAGAATTAAGAATACTCAAGAAGTGCATAAATGTATGTATATTAAGTCCATTTTGGGGTCTTACAGGACACAAGTGATAACTTAGGTGAGGCCCAAAGTCTCTGGGGTTAATGGTTTATAAGGTAACAATGCCTCACCTCAAAACATCTCTTGGCTGATGACCTCTGTCTAACAGACTCAGTGAGATTTGTTGCTATAGTTCTTTCATTCTTTTATTTATGTATATGGGTGTTTTCATATCTTTATCTTTTATATATTTAGAATCCCTATATATCTCTGTATCTTCAATTTTTCATTTGTCACATACTCAACATTCTAAGACATCAAAAGTTCTTCAAAAATACTGTTTTATGGCTGTATAATCATCCATCCTTAAATATGCCATAATATACCGATTAATCTCACTGCTCATTCAAGTTTAGTCTCAGTTCTCACTAGTATAAATAACGCTATGATGAATATTTGGAGACTACCCCCGTACTACCTTTGACAACACAGTTCAACTGCCGGTTTGATAGGTTAAAAAAAAAAATTCTATGGGGCACCTGGCTGGCTCAGTGAATAGAGCTTGTGGCTCTGGTCTTGGGGGTAGAGTTACTCAAAAAAAAAAAAAAAGAGAAAAAAAAAGTGTATCATTTTAATTTGCATTCCTTTACTTCAGAATAAATATGTTTCTCGTATGCCTCTTGGCAGCTGTATTTCTTCCTTGTGAACTCTGACTAGTTCTTTGTCAGTAAGGCTTTTCTTACTTTCTTTTGGTGTAACAAACTTTGAAAACCAGTGATGTAGTCACGTATCAGTGACTTTGGCTCCCCCTGCTGGCCAAAAAATTACTACATGATCAAAACCTAGGTAAAAATAAACCACAGACTACAGGTACAGTTGAACAACAGTTCAACCCTTGAACCCTTGAACAACAGTTTGAGGTTTGTGAATCCATTTATACATAGATTGCCTTCAATAAATATATTGGAAAAATTTTGGAAATTTTTGACAATTGAAAAAAACTGGCAGATGAACCACATAGTCTAGAAATATCAAAAAATAAATAAAATGTTAGGTATATCATGAATGTATAAAATGTATATAGATACTAGTCTATTTTACCACAACCACAAAATATATACAAACTATAAAACTTAAAATTTATTAAAACTTACACAAACACACTGTACATTATCTTTTCATTTTTGATGTCTACTGTTAGTAATATATATAACACCTACGATATTTTGTCACATAAGACAATATTTACATAGATACTAACAGACACATGATTCATCTTATAAATAGACAACGTAAACTGACAATATGGATACAGTACTGTAAATGTATTTTCTCTTATGATCTTCTTGATAACATTTTCCCTAGCTTACCTTATTCTAAGAATGCAGTACAGAATACATGTAACATAGAAAATACATGTTAATCAACTGTTCATTACGTTACTCGTAAGGCTCCAGTCAACAGTAGGCTATTTTTTTTTTAACAGTAGGCTATTAGTAAACTATGGAGGAGTCAAAAGTTGTATGTGGATCTTTGACTGCACAGGGTCGGCACCCCTAACCCCTGCATTGTTCAAGAGTCAAATGTATAAGCTCATCCATATTCTGGATTGTTGCTAAAAACACAATTTTTATACAGCGATAAAAGAGTATATGTCTAAACTCAACAGAGCACTGATGAAAAAGGAACACCTGACCACTAATAAAGAATTCTAATCCGTTCACTACCAAATATACTACCTAGTTGGAACATCACAAGCCTAAATAATACTCATTTCCCTATACTTTATTCTAATAACATGAAAACATTCTAGTTACCAGGTGACACTGGTTTGCCAGTAAATCTCTTTTTCAAAAGCAAAACTAAAAGAAACAAAAACACCTATGTCCCATTCAATGGAAATGTAAAACAAAAACTTCCTGTAATTCTATTCCAAGCTACTCGGCTGCTCACACTGAACAAGTTGGGTGCTACAGTTCCAAAGGGTAAGGCCAGGACTGGCGAATGGATGTGACTAACTCAGCTTTTTGACCGATACCCTCCTAAAGAAGTACTTCAATGGGGCAATGTAGTCCTTAGACTACCTGTTCAACATACACTCTCCAAGTGCCAACATGGCAAGCTGGGATAGTAAAAGCCAAGACACAAGCCCTACTCTCAACGGGCCTGGAAGGCTAAATGGGTGTAAGAAGCAAACCTGCAATCACCGTACAACAGAAGAAGTGCCAGCTATGTGCGCACACACCCAAAGGCAATGCATGGGGACACAGGAAGCTCTCAGTGTCAGCTACTACTGTTGTTACTGTTATTATCGTCACTGTTATTAAAGAACTCAAAGAACTAAGCTTCTCCAACAGGGCAGAAGTCGCTTTAAACAGAAGCAACTGCTGATGTGAGGGCCCAGGGGCAAAGGAGCAATAAGATGCATGGAAGGAACTGCAAACAACTCAGCACCGTTGAGTGCAGGGGGCTCAGAAAGGAGAGAGATGATCTGGCAAGGGCCAGATCACCAGGGCCTGGATGCTTGGCAAAAGCATTTGAATTCCACCTAGAAAGCCAGGTAAGCTGAGGGAGGAGGAATATGATCAGATGATGAGATCGATATTTTATAAGGATCACACTGGCAGCAACTTGGAAGACAGAAGGCAGTCAAGTAGAATGATAAGGTGACAGAGGTCATGCAGGCAAAGGGTGACAAAGGTCTGCACTCAGGAGAGAGAAGTGGAGGAGACTAAGAAAACATTATGAGCTAGGATCTCAAGAACATGGTGACCATTATGCCACAAAAAGGAATCCTGACTTGAGTGCGTGGGTGAGTGATGGTACTACTCATGGGGACACAAAGATGGGAAGAGGTTGGACTAACGGGAGTAGTTGATTACGTCTTTTTTTTTTTTTTTTTTTTTTAAGTAGGCTCCACACCCAGCGAGAGCCCAATGCAGGGCTTGAACTCACAACCCTGAGATCAAGACCTGAGTTGAGATCAAGACCTGAGTTGAGATCAAGAGTCCGATGCTTAACTCAGTGAGCCACTCAGATGCCCATGATTAGGTCATTTTGAAATGAACATGGGGCAGCCAAGTAGAGATATCCAGGAGGCATCTGCATGTATGGGATCAGAGATAAGAAGACCCTTTAGAGCTAGAAAAAACACATTTGCAAATCATCAGTATATGGATGGTGAATAAGACAAAAACTGCTCATAAAATGTCCCCTAGGAAATGCATAAGGTAAGAGGAGAGAAGGCCAAGCTAAGTCCAATGGTGATGTGAAAGAGGAAAAAAGTCCACAAAGAAAACAGAGTAGCGAGAGATGACAATGATGCAGACAGAGCCCGAACTCACATCATTTGTACTTTACTATGTGTCAAGCACCCCTCCATGTGCTTTCCATGTATTAACTCATTTGCTCCTCACAACAGTCCTCTGAGGGAGGTGCTATTGTTTTTATTATCTTTCCCATTTCTCAGATGAGGTAACTGAGGCATAGACACATTAAATAATTTTTCCAAGGGGATACAGTAAGTGGAAGAGCTGAGATCTGAATCTAGGATTCTGGATCCAGAGTCCAGGTTCTGTATCACTCTTCTACACTGCTTCTCAGAAATGAAGACAAGAGGCCAAGAGGGACCACCACCACAACCAGGGGGAATGATCCACAGTGTCAGAGACTACGAGGAGGCCTCAGAAGATGGCAAAAAGGGATCCTCTGAAATTGGCAACAGGGATGAACATGTAAGGGAACTCACAGGTAGAATCTAGCCAAGAGCCAATGGTTGTAGTGTAGGGTTTTGTGTTCTTAAAAAGTAAAAGAGACTTGAATGTATCTAAAAGCTGGAGAACAAGAGCCAACGGGCATGGGAGGTTGAAAACTGGTTGGGAAAAGAGACAACTGATGGCCAGAGGTCCCTACAAGGAGGAAGAAAATAGCTCAAGAGGCCAGCGGGGTGGGTCTAGCATGGGAAGAGGCAAAGACAGACATAGGGGACAGTGGACCCAAGAGGGTTTCTTCCCTAACAGGCTTTGTGTGCTCTCTGACCCAAGAGACAAAGTCACTGGGGGAAGGGTGATTTCCTTTATAAGCAAGGCAGCTGTTCAACTTCCAAAGAAGCCCCCCCCCAGTAAGATGCTTTCAGAATTATAATGTTAATTAAAATGTTTTCTTTGATTCTTTTACCCCTGTTTCCACTGTCATCTGGCTGTCTCACTTATCAAATTACAATCTAGGCTGCAAACATTTCACAAGATGATTTCTAAGGAAGAAAAAAATCCAGCAAAAACTTAAATCACTAGACTGTCCAGAATAAAAGGAAAATTTTTAAAAAGATAATATTTTTCAATTTCTTCAAATCAAGTACCTGCATATATTTTTTTGAGCTTCCAGAATTACGATGGCTACTCTTTGTCCTCTAGATCAAACCAGTCAACAAGGCCCAGCACTGCTCTCCTACCCTTTACCTGACTTTTCTCCTCGACTCCAGCCCCTACCTCTGGTGGTCTGCCTCGGCCTCATCAGCACTCTCTCTGGCCTAGATGAATGGCCCTTCCTCCCACAGTCCAAACAATTACCCAACACTAGGAACTCCTTCTCTTCAGGGTAGGGAGATAGGAGAAAGAATTTAGGAACTAGCCTCTAATGACAACTCACAAAGCAATTTCATAACACGTATTTATCCAGAACGGTCCCAGAGCACCGTAAAAATCTGATGAAAGCAATGGATGCTTCCTCTCCATAAAATGCACAAAAGCAAAACCACATCATTTTACATCAGGCTGCCAAAAAATTGTCACTCTTCATATGTTTTATCTATAGAAAAGTCCTTTCAGCTCTCACTGAAGATCTGTTTACTTCACCTTGGCAAATAATTTGTACAAGCTTAGTTTGCCAGTATCCTAGCCTACTACAGAAAGAAAGCAATACAATAGTGGGGAGAGCTGCTGGAGGCTGGGACAAGGACAATAAATGCCTGACACTAAGGTAGGAGGTCATGAAGGTAGATGATAACAGACAAAAGAATACAGAAAATAACCCAAGAGTGGGATGCCCCACTGGCTAAGTCAGAAGAGCATGCAACTCCAGATCTCAGGGTCATGAGTTCAAGCCCCATGTTGGGTGTAGAGATTACTTAAACTAAAGAACAAAATTAAATTTAAAAAAGAATAACCCAAGAGTATGTAATACATACACACTAGTCCACTTACACAGTATATTTTTTGGTCTCTAAAGGCACATTATATTTTAGCCCAGTAAAGAAACTGCTAGGCATAGTGAGGAGGTTTCATAATTCTGGATTATTAAAAGATATAATTTTGTTCAAGGTGCTTCCTTTAAGGAGACAGGGAAGCATGTAATACCTTTAGAAAAATCTTCACCTCAATGCTAACTTTTTAAGTCTTAACACTAGAAGTTTCAGAAGGAAACCATCAAACAAAGGTGCATACAGGTCAGTGAAAGGTAAGGTTTCAAAACAAAACAGAAAGGTCAGCAGCAGCTAGATCATCAGAGGTCTATATTCTACGTTTAAAAGTTTGAACTTTACCCTAATGGCAAATAGGAAAGGAATGGAAGCAGGACTAACCAAATCAGTCAGGCTGCCAGGAGGAACTTCCTCGAGGTCTTGCTATCTCTGGGGGAACCCACACTGTCTACCCAAAAATGACCGTGTGGAGCCAAATGTTAGAGGATAACTATGTCAGCTTCTTCAAATGGGGCATCTGATTGTATAGAAAACACACAGTGAGGGGGCTGTTAATTCCACATTACTGGGTATCCTTAGCTCCCAAACACCTAGAGACAGACACATGGGCCTAATTCTTACATTAAGGAAATCCCAAATATCAATTTCCACAAAGGATAAGACATGGAGAGCAAGACTGTAATCTTGACCTTAATTTTTCAAATCAGAATTTTACTGAGAGTTAAAAAAATAATAATCTAACCTTGTAAAATTTTGATTTTATATAAATCTAAAGTTTCAATGGTAACAAAAATCTATACATAATAAAGATAAATCCATGAGAAGCCTAAGGAAATAATCTACTTCTTTAAATCATGTTCCCAATTTGCACCAAAATTTTCATTTCCTATGTATAAGTGTTGAGGGTCTGAGGGTCTGTCACCCATGATGAGTGACGTAAGTCTGTGGAGCTGACAAGGCTACTGGATGTTGTAATGGGTTGAACTGTGTCCCCCCAAAAGAGATTTTGGACTCCTGATGTCCACTACAGCAAAGCTGGAGATAGGGTCTTTATAGAAGTGATCAAGTTAAAATGAAGTCATTGGGGTGGGCCTTAATCCAGTATGATTGTTATCCTTTTTAAAAGGAGAAATTTTAAACACAAAGACATGCACACAGGGAGAACTCTGTGTAAGGACTGAAGTCATGTGGCCACAAGCCAAGGAACTACCTACCAGAAGCTAGAAGAGGCCTGAACAGATCCTGCCCTAGCACCTTCAGAGCCTGCATGTCCCTGCTCCTAGACTTCTGTCCTCCAGAACTGAGACACAGTACATTTCTGTTGTTTAAGCCACTCAACTTGTGGCACTTTGTTACGGCAGCCCTAGCAAACAGATGTCATGAAGAAAATTAGCAGCTCATGTTTAGTGAGCACATACCAAGTGTTATTCTAAGCATTTTTGCAACAGCAAACTCTTAGTTCTTCTAAGATCCTGAAGTCCGCCCTAGGATCTAGATACTCTGATTATACCCTTTATACAGATGAGGACACCAAGGCTCTAAGAGGTAAAGGAACTTGCTTGCCCAACATTAGCGAGAGCCCCCACTCTTACCACCAGGCTACAAGGAACTATTATTAATAATAATTATTGTAATAACAGTAGTAGTTCACTAAGCCAGATACCATGGCCTTTACAGCTATGATTTACACAACAATGCTGTGAAGCAAATGTTACTATTATTTCCAATACAAAGAAAGACTCTGAATCTCAGAGAGATTAAGAAATTGCCTAAGATCACACAGCCACGAACATGATAGTGTATCTAACTGCTAACATGAGGGAGTAAAGAATGAAAATCTTTTTACTAAAACTTCAAGAGCAAAAGTAAAATCTTTAAATGCCTGACCTTCCAAGTCAATACTAGAAATATACATCTATACACTAAAAATTCTTCAAGATCTCAGAAGAACTGTGTGTCCTAGATGGCAGTATCCTTTGTGTATATATCCCTTTAGCTACTGTTCAAGGGCCATCTGCTCTCTCAGCTGTGGCCCTGGCTGTTTCTCTGACTTCCAGACACAGGATGAGAAGAGATGTAAGAACTGAGAAACTTATGGTTTTTTGAAGGATTTTGTAAATTTTGTATTAAATTTTTTTATTTTGACACAAATATCAGAAAGTATAAAAAATATAATACAGTAAGAAATCTCTTTCTCACCCTGTGCTCTACCGCCCAGTTCCTAGACTTAACAGGTAACCAAAATCACCATTTTGTTTATTCTTCTAAAGTTCTTTTAAGTGCTTATACACCAAGCCAATACAAATTTTCTTTTCTCCTTTTTTTTCCCCTCCGAAGCACATAAAGGGGAATATAGCACACATACTGTTCTGCATCTTGCTTTGATCACTTAACTATGTATCTTGGAGACCTTTCCATATCATATTGAGTTACATTTTAATTCCACCCTTTGGTCAAGAATACTTTTTACTTGCTTCCATCATAGTTCAATCCAGCACACAAGGCATCCAGCAGTCTGTAAAGCTACCTGAGGCAGTGATGGTAGCACCATTACACACGCCAGGGCCCATAGCTCTTCTACCAGCCCCTCATCTTGTCTTTGCTCTTTTCTCCAAATGCCCACTTCTCCTCCCCCTCCTCTCCATTCCTTTCCCATCTCACCCAAGTCCCAACCCTGACAACTAGACCTAGGAACGTCAAACGTCATCCATAGTGCTTAGTCATGGCTAGCAATGAAAAAGCTGTAGATCCCTGATATATATAAAGAGGTAAGTAATCTCCATGGGAATTTCTTTCTTTCTTTTTTTTAATGTTTATTTGTCTTTGAGAGAGACAGAGACAGAGCGCAAGTGGGGGAGAGGCAGAAAGAGAGGGACACACAGAATCCGAAGCGGGCTCCAGGCTCCGAGGTGTCAGCACAGAGTCTGACATGGGGCTCGAACCCATGAGCCATAAGATTATGACCTGAGCCAAAGTCAAATGCCCAAGTGACTGAACCACCCAGATGCCCCCCCTTTTTTTTAGTTTTATTTAAGTTTTTTTAAGTTTATTTATTTGGAGAGACAGAGCATGTGCACGAGAGAGAGAGAGAGAGAGAGAGAGAAAGAGAGAGAGAATCCCAAGCAGACTCCAGGCTATCAGCGCAGAGCCTGATTCAGGACTTGATCCCACGGTGAGATCACGACCTGAGCTGAAATTGAGTCGGTCACCCAACTGACTGAGCCCACCAGGCACCAATCCATAGTAATTTCTAATTAACAACAGTGCCTTAACCACCTTGAGAAGTTTTTGTTTGGCATTCTTTTCCTTTTGTTATCTTTCCTTTGGTACTTTGGTTTGTGAAAAGGGTGCCTACTGGCGCTATTTTCTAAATGCATGGAGGGGCTCCTGGGTAGCTCAGTTGGTTAAGCATCCTTTGGCTCAGGTCATGATCTCACGGTTCATGAGTTCAGGCCTCAAGTCCAGCTCTGTGTCTGACAGCTCAGAGCCTGGAGCCTGCTTCAGATTCTGTGTCTCCTTCTCTCTCTGCCCCTCCCCCACTCATGCTCTGTTTCTGTCTCAATAATAAATAAAAAAACATTTTAAAAATTTTTTAAAAATAAATGCATGGAAACAAGCACGTACTCAAGTCTAACATGTAAGTAATGCCTAATAGAACTAGAGTTCATTCTGAAATAAGAGAATCAGAAACAAAGTGTATGAGCTAGAAGAAATGAACATTTTGGCTCCAAAGTATACATTTTAATTAGCCCACTTTTTTTTTTCCTTAAAAATAAGCAGCTTTTAACCTGAAAATATATCTCAGAAACATCTTAAAGACATTCACAACAAAAAAGAGAGTTGTGTCTCCCTTTTTATATTTAAATTTCTATCCTTCATCCTCTTCTTCCCAAAAAGGTGCCCTTTTTTTCATGCCCAGATCAAACACTACAGTTTTCAAGGTGGTGTGTTTTTGTTTTGTTTACTTTTAAGTGATAAAAGGAACAGGAGAATGTTAGCAAATAAATTTGTTTAGACTCAAAAGAGGTCTTCCAGTGATCAAAGGACAGTGGGGAACATAAAATTAAGGCAGCCACATAGTAGGTAACAGGTGGTAACTCACAGAGCATGGAACACTGACTTCCACTCTGTTTGCCTGTCATGCCAGAGGCCTTGGTACAACTTCAGGGGTTGCTGTGGGACTATACTGTTAACATGCCAGGTTCAGAGATTTAGAGTTAAAATCTTAAACATCCTCTACATCTTCAAAAGCAGGTCTCTATGTACCAAAGAGCTTAGTTACAACTAAGGGGACCGTAAAATAAACTCTGATATATTGGGTCTCAATTTCCTTAGGTTTCTAGAGAACTGGTACCCATTCATAGCCCCTCGCCTACTTCCTGAAGATAACAGGGGCCATCAGGTCCTAGCACTAAACGCTAGGTGCCAAAGAAAAATACTCTTGTACGAGGTCCTCCAATTCTCATGGGTTTAGGACTGCTGGCTGGATTCCCCATGCCACCCCTCCAACTCAACAAGGATCCAACAAAAGCAGCCAGAATATAAATGAAGAAGAGAATTCAGTCTACACTGACATAAAGATTTCCCACAATCTAAATATTTAGATTACACAGACTGCATTATTTTCTTATTTATTTGCTGCATTAACTTGGAATTCCACAGGGCAGACCACTACACAAGAGTCTTAACTACACTAGGATCTAGCTCCAAAGGAAGGCAACCTGTGCCACCTGGTAAAGCTGGCAGAGGGTATCCATCATTCCTTATCTTTCTCTCTCCATCATTCTTCCCATTGTCCTCCCTACATATGTCCTAAGCTTTACCTTCTGTTTAGTCCTAATGCAAAGTCCTTTGGCCATCTATGTACAAGAGATGAGAAGGAACCAAGAGACTGGAGGACCACCATTACCAATGAGGGCTTTTTCATCTCAAGATCATCTGGCCACACTGCTCAACAAGTTTATCCTGTGAGATGAAACTTGGCACAAAGTGCTACCCGTTTGAGAAAAATAGTGTAAATCTGAATGCACAGGACTAGGGGCAGAGTACGCATAAACCAACAGGTCTTAACCCTCCAACAGAGTACACATAAACCAACAGGTCTTAGAAGTTCTCATCTACTTACTATAGGAAGTTTCAGAGTAAACAAATGGTTAATGACACATCTTTTGTAACACATGAATCAGCTACAGATTTGCAACAGTGGGACACACCCTAGCACCTATGACTCTAAAGTACCTGTTTGAAAGTGGACCTGGATGTTTGATTGTCAGTCCATCCTACTGAGATTGGAACAGAATTTTTACAACTGGGTGGGCTGTCATGATTTAAAGTTAAAAAGTAAACACATCATTATAATGGAAGTTAATCTGAGAACTTCACCAATACTTTCAACACCAATAACCAAGAACAGTAGCCAAAATAAGGGGTAACTAATCCAGTCCTAGAAGCACACACAATAGGAGTTCTGGAAGGGAAAGGAGTGTCAGACAAGAGGGCTGAAGAACGGCAAATTCAAGGATTTTAGAACATTCTCAGTTCCAAAGAAAAAAATACAATGAGAACTTAAATTTTTAAAACAACACATCTTACCTTGAGAGACATCCAAAGAGCAGTCATAGTGTCAGGAGAGTTCAGACAATACTCAGAAATGAGCAAGAAGGAAATCTCTGTAATCCCTCAGCCACCAAGTATGAGCAGGTAGGAAGATTTTTTGTTTCAAGAAGGTATCTGAAAGAGAGGACTTTCAGTGAGACTAAAAACTAATCAAGAAGCAAACAGTTTAGGCTATCTGGACAGAAATTCGAAGTACTATTTGCCTCACCATCCTTAAAAGATGTACAAAACACAATCCCCTTAGAGTATGTATATATCCATCTATATGTAGAAATGCATTTTATTTTACATAAAATGTGGATTAAATGTGTAACATACTTTAGATAACATAAAATTGCTTATCAAATAAATAATCAGAAAACCAAAAACCCAGATGAAGAAAATCCAGGGTACTTCAAAAACACTATCGAAAAGTGATTTGTTAATTGACCATCTAAAAAGACCCTTGCCACATTTAATTTTGTTCAATAAATTAAAACCTCTATGATCATTCTGATGGCCCTAAATTCTATTAAATTTAAGTTTCAGAGCCCACTCTACATGAAAAAGAAAAATCTATTCTTGACTGAAGTGCTCCCAGCAAATAAAAGACCCTTCTTTCCTAGATATCTTTAAAAGCAGACCAAACAACTTAATTTTGAGGACGGGAAGGAGGCAAGTTTACATGGAGGAAGGAGGATCGATTAAATGACCTCTTGTCGGATCCTTGTTCAAGTTCTAGGCCTGGATGAAAATTCCAGCTTAACCAGTTACTGCTTCGCTTAAAATGGAGGCTTGCCCGAGCAGGGACCAAAAAACAGCACCTCCACCCCGCAAAAATAAATTTTGTAAAATCAAAGACTACAGTACCCTCATTTTTAAGAAAAACTAAAAATAAAAACCTCTGGAGTGGATTTGTTCTTGCTATGCGCTTGTCACTTCTGCTTCGAAGACTTGGCATCACTTTCCTCACCGCTCATCGGATTTGGGGGGTCCGGGGCGGGGGGAGGAGTTTGACTCTTGACCCAAGTCTCAGGAGGGTTTAACAGCCCCTCCACGATCCCCACCGCAAAAGCCAAGGGGAGAAGAGAAAGAGGAGAGCCCGAGTTCCCACCCCTCCCCCCACCTTGGACCCTAGTCCCAAACCTAGCCCCCCCCCCACCTTCCCGCTGAGGGGCGACTCCTTCTGCCCCATCCCCATTGTTAGGGTGGGGGCGAGTGGGGGAGTGGGCTCAGGCCAGGGGCGCTAGCGGCCGTTACCCCGGCTTGCTTCAGGAGGGGCGGCCCGCGGGATGCAGCTTCCCTTCCTCTCCGCGTCGGTCCGTCCCACCTCGGCTCGGCCTGGCGCCCCGGGCTCTGCTCGGCGCCCCCGGCCGCGGGCCCGTCCCCGGCCCGCCTCCGAGCAGCCAGGTCCCCCCTGCCCCTCGGCCCGCAGCCCACGGCCCAGGCCTGCGGGTGGGCGCGGGCCGGGGGTCCCAGTGCCCCACACACGCGTCCCCCCAGCCCAGCCGCTTCCAGGGCCCTCGGCGGCGCCCGTTCCCCGGGCCCTTCGGCCCCCTGCCTTCCGACCGGGCCGCCCCCTCAAACTCCCGCAGTCGGGGCCGCCTCCCCTTCCCCACCATCACCCCTACCGACTCGTGCCCCCACCCCCCCAGGCACCAGTGCCAACGGCGGCTCCCCCGGCCCCGGACCTACCTGCACGGCTCAACCAAGCCTAGAAGTGGGGGCGGGGAAATCTTCCGCCCTCCTCTGTCTCCCATTGGCCCTTCCGGGGCACATAGCGAGCGCCATTGGCTGATAGAGGATGTCCGTCAGAGCGCTGGGGCGGGACAGAGCGGGGAGAGGGATGCTGGTGCCTCGGTGTCTCCGTCTCTGTGTATCTCGCTGTCTCTGTCTCTGTCTCGGCTCTTGGAAATGAGAGACATTTGGACAAGAGGACAGGAAGGGGGCCCGAGGCGGGAGGAATAGAAATAGGAATCCTGACAGAGCTTCCCACCAGTCTGCCACTCCAAACCCCTACCTAAGTGCCCTGTAGATCCTCTTCTCCATCACCCCCAACCCCGGCCCCTCACCCCTGTAGGTTCTTCATCCAGGAAGCGACGCGATGAAAACTCGAGGCCGGAAGGCCACAGGGGGAGATTTTATATATGTACATAAAATATACACATACCAATACTTATATATAAAGTCAACCACATATATGGTCACGAGGGCCTGGAGGGAAAAGGGCACTCATCTTAAAGACAGGGAAGGACTTGAGATAAAGCCAAAAATAAGAAGGAATCAAAAATCACTCTAGGAGCCAGTAACAGTGGTTTCCTCCTGGGAGGGAATCTGAGCGCCTAGGAGACCAGGTGGGAGGAAGACTTAACGTTTCACTGCGTATCCTTTTGTATCTTCTGATTTTTGTACCATTCACAAAAGATTCCAGGGTTTTTTTTTTTAAATCAATTGATTTACACTTTTAAATAATTATCAGGTCACAAAACCAGGAGGACAGACAAAGATGGTCGTCCAGGCAAAGTGGGACAACATGCAGATGTGGAGAGGAATCTTAGTTTTTAATATGTTCCTTCCAGATATTGGTGATAAAAGCAAGTGGAGCTGTCCCAGAGGCAGCTGGGGTTATGAACTGGGAGAGAGTGGACAATCTGGACTAGAGGAGATTTCCAGTTCTCCACCTAAATATGGTGATCGATGACATGCTAAAGGATAAACTCCCCAAAGAAGCATTAAAAAAAAACCCACAGTTAAAGTCAGGAAGATGAGAAGAAACAGGCGATCAGTGAGTTAAGAAAAACAATACATGTTGAAAAATAAGGGAAGGAGGATCTCTGGAAAAGTAGAATAATAGAACCGGGAGAGCCTCACCAGGCTTGAGCCTCACTTCAGGGACCCTCTTTAGGCTCATTCAGAAGAAAAGCCAAGAAAACACCTGTAAAGCAGAGTTCTTAACTTTTTCAAACAGCGGAGGCTTTGGACAGTCTGATGAAACATATGGACCCCTTCTCAAAATACTTTGAATGCATAAGAAAAATACCTACAAATTCAAAGGAAACCAATTATATTAAAACACAATTTTCAAAATATTTTTAGAAGTGTGATATAGTAATATATGTGCTTTACATTAATGTATTAAATAATAAGATCTAATGGCAGGCATAATCACCACCATAATTTTGAGGCAGTAGATGAGCATAAATAATATTTCAAGATATTTGCAACAACTATCATAAAAGAGGACAATATCTGCAATTTCTGTTAACGACAAGATCACAGGTACTGCTAATACTGCTTGACTTGTTGTCTTCACTCAGAGTTGAAGGTACTGCTAATTTTCATTAGACCTTAGCAAATAAAGGCATATTACTTTTCCTTATCAAAGTTCAAAAATTTCCTATTCTGTGGACCACAGGTTAAAAAACGATCCCCTAAAGAAATCATCCTTCCCACCCTCCACACAGCCACGTAGGAATGTGACTCTGCCTTCACCCCTTGTCTCTGTCTCTGTCTTCCCCATTCCCACTTGCTCCAAGCACTCTCTCTGACTGCTCACAGATGTCTAATGTCCCTGTGACACAAAGAACAAGAGGTTCTGAATGACACTGGGAAGAAAGGTACATACATCTTGTTTTTCCTCAAAGAAAAAAGAGAAAGTTATGAGGTATGTTGCAGATGTGACAAGATGGTGAAAAGGATCCCGGGATGGGGTGTCATTCATTCCCAAGAGGGAAAACACATTATAAACAAAAAATATCTGTATCAGCTTCAAAAAACTGTTTCCCTGCGTTGATGAATTCTGCTTAAATCAGCCCTAGAAAACATCTTCAATCCAGCTCCTTATTTCATATATCTGTAAAGTGACGGGGGAAAATAGTACCTACCTCCTATGGTTTGATGAGCATTAAATTAGTTAATACACATAATGGATGTAAAATAGTGTCTGACACACGCTAAATACTCAATTTTTAACTATTATTATTATTATTATTATTATATTATACTTAGCATCTTGTAAACCAGGTCATTCCATGAAAATTTCTGGTATGATCATTTGTATTAATGTCATGTATAATAGCAAATTAAAAGCAATAAGGGGTTAACCCAGAACACTTGTTTTTCATTTAAATTCTTCAAAATTAGAATGCTCACTACTTCCAGTTACATTTTTGTTCCTCTAGTGGAGGAAAAACCTCAGTGCCTCTTTAAAAGGATTGTCAACTCAGAAAAATATTCTGGCTACTCGTATTACAAAGGGCTAATGTCCATAATTCTGTATCTAAAGACATTCCACAAATCAATAAATAAATAAAGCATACACTGCTAGTGAGAATGTAAACTAGTACAGCCACTTTGGAAGACCGACATAATCTAAGAAAGTTTAAGATACGCATACACGAACCCAGCAGTCCCACTACTAGATATATTATATAGATATAGATATATTATAAGGAAATGCAGAATTTTACATGTTAGAATAATGGTACAAGAATATTCATAGCAGCACTATTCCTCAGTGCCCCAGACTAGAAACATCCCAAATGTCTACAAAGCATAAAATGTTTAAATCGTGGTATATATGTGCAATGAAATTAATAAACTATGATTATGTTCAATCACATGAATAAATTCTTACAAAGATAATACTGAACACATACGAAATAGCAAGATACAAAACATATATATATATAGTATGATTCCATTTATATAAAGTTCAAAAGCAGGCAAGACTAAACTATATTGTTGAGGGATGCATATGCAGGTGGTACAATTGTAAAAGGAAGTGAATACAATAAAAGTCAGGAAGGCCAGTAGGGGGCAGTGGGAGTTTTGTTTGATTGGGAGTGGGGGTTGTTCTCAGGGGTTGGCAATGTTCTACTTTTTGATCAGGTAACAGGATAAAACAAGTACTTGCTCTAAAACTATTTGTTAAAATGTACAAAAAAAGTTTTATATAGTTTTCTGTATGTATGTTACATTTCACAGTGGAAGTATTTTTAAAAACAGCCTCTCTTTAGTAAAATGGACAAAACGGGGCACCTGTTTTGTGGGTGGCTCAGTCCATTAAGTGACCGATTCTTGGTTTCAGCTCGGGTCATGATCTCACCAGTTGTGAGCAAGGGACTCCACGATGGTGGCGGGGAGCCTGCTTGGGATTCTCTCTCTCCCTCTCTCTCTCTGTCCCTTCCTTGTTCATGAGCATGCATTCTCTCAAAATAAATAAACTTTAAAGAAAAAGAAAAACGGACAAAGGATATGACAGAAATTTCACAAAGAGGAAAATAGTAATGGCGCTGAAACTAGAGACGTTCGCCTTCTCTAAAAAGCTCCACTACGTTCATCTAACAGGTCGTTGAGATCAACAACATTTGCTAGCACATTGTGTTGGCAGTGGAGGAGGAAATAGCTATTTCATATATCACTGGAGAAAATGTAAGTTGTTTCAATATCTACAGAGGGCAATTAGGCAATAGACATCAAAATGATAAATGCAAATACCCTTAATCCTATTTATTAATAGGATTAATAAATTAATCCTATTAATAGGATTAATTAATAGTTAATCCTAACTATTGGGGTATTTAGTACCCCAATAGTTATTGAGCACCTACTATGGAACAGGCACTGTTTTATGCTCTAGAATTTAACTTACTGATATATTTTCCGAAAAGTTTGTAAAATTGGGGCTGTTCATTTCATTCTTATCATGAAGTGGTTTATGAGGAGGAAGGTTTGAATCTCAACCTGAGACTATAATTACAGTTATATCAGGGCACATTAAATAAAATGAAAAAAAGCATAACAAATATTATACAGATAATCTGTATAAACATGGTTATCAGTTTGTTTTTAATTGTTTGTAATAACAAAAGACGAAGAAAATAAAAGCTAAGGGCACATCACTATAGGACTGATTCAATAAATCATTGATCATGGGACCTGAGCAAGCATACACACACACTCTGCTGATGCCATTTTGAAACTCCTAACAATTTTACTTTTGGACTTGGGTTTTGTATGAGAAGTATGATGGGGCAATGAAGCAAATGCATGAGCAGAGAAGATAGGCACAATTAGGTGTCACCATTCCTTGCCACCCCATTCACAAGTAGCATTGGTGATGCCCCATGAACACAGAATTCTGGTTGGCCCATGATATACAGGAGCTCGGCAAAACTCAAAGTGAGTGCGAGCTAAGTGTGTTACGTGGATGACTGAATACGCCCTGAGAGGCTATGCTTTCTGTTCAAACTAGAAACTTGCTTCAGACCCAGAAAGAAGATAGTGGCATTCTAAGAAACGCAAAAAACCAAGGACACGTTATCATATCTTTTCTTACTAGTGTTACATCTCTGTACGAGCCCATCACTCATGCTAGATGACATCGCAAATGAAAAACACCATGACAAGTCAAGACAGAGACCATGAAAGAAATGAAAAGGCTTTCTATTTTAGCACCTTGAATGGTATCTCTTTCCTGCTTTTTGAATAAAGGGACCCACGTTTCCATTTTGCGTTGGGTTCCTCAAATTAGGTAGCTGGTCCTGTCCATTGCTTACTAATTCTGTGACATTGGCCAAGTTATTTAAAACACTCGGTGCCTCGGGTACCATTTCTGCAAAATGGGAATAATAATCATACCTATCTTATAGCATTGTTGAGAGGATTAAATATGTTAAATATGCTAATTAAAGACAATTAGAAAAGTGTTTAGCTTTTACACAAGTATTAAATGTTATTGTTATTGCTGTCTTTCTATTATCAAATATACAATAGAATAGTATCCAGCCATTAAAAATTTAAAAAAAGGAAGTCTACCTACATGTCCTGATAGGGCGTTATCTCTGAAATATATTAAGTGAGAAAACAAAAAAGGCATATAAACAATGTTTATGGCATGATTCCATTTGTGGAAGAAAGAGGAAAAAACGTATTTACATATATACTTGTATACACTTAACACATGTTCCTGGAGGGGCACCTGGGTGGCTTAGTCAGTTAAGTGTCCAACTTTGGCTCAGGTCATGATCTCATGGTTCATGAGTTCGAGCCCCGCATCTAGCTCTGTGCTGACAACGCAGAGCCTGGAACCTGTTTCAGATTCTGTGTCTCCTTCCCTCTCTGACCCTCCCCCACCTGTGCTCTCTTTCTCTCTCTCTCAAAAATAAGTAAACATTAAAAAAAAGAAAAAAAGAAAGCATCTTTAAGAAAATAAAAAATAAAAAAATAAAACATGTTCCTGGAAGGATACACCGTTAATAACACTGGTTGCTTCCAAGGAGAGGAAAAAAAGTAGCTGGAAGATGAGGAAAGAGGAGAACTTTTCTCTCCTTAAACTTTTGAACCATGTCAATGAATCACTTATTCAAAAAATAAATTAACTTAAACATTCTAAATGTCTTCTGTATTTTATTTTGCATAAAGCACTGCCAGGCACAGAAGCACAATTAAATGAATAATTGCGGGATGAAATATTTCTTAAAAATTTAAAAGGGATTGGGACACCTGGGTGGCTCAGTCAGTTGAGTGTGTCAGACTTCGGCTCAGGTCATGATCTCGCGGTTCACGAGTTCGAGCCTTGTCAGGCTCTGTGCTGACAGCTCAGGGCCTGGAGCCTGTTTCTGATTCTTTGTCTCCCTCTCTCTCTGCCCCTCCCCCACTTGCACTCTGTCTCTCTCTCTCAAAAATAAATAAACATTAATAATTTTTTTTTAAAAATGTAAAAAGGGTAAGATCAGTTAAAGCTCTTTTCTTCTAAATCAGGCACATAGGTATCTAATGTGGCATTCCAAAGTAAGACCAGGAGGGTTTTTTTTTGTTTTTTGTTTTTTAATGTTTATTTATTTCTTTTGAGAGAGAAAGTGCACCGGCAGGATAGGGGCAAAGAGGAGAGACAGCATCCCAAGTAGGCTTCATGCCATCAGTGCAGACCTGGACGTGGGGCTCGAACTCACAAACCATGAGATCATGACCTGAGCCAAGATCAAGAGTCAGACGCTTAACCAACTGAGCCACCCAGGCGCCCCAAGAACAGGAGTTTAAATTCTAAACCACAGTATCTAAAGTAAACTTGGGCTTTCCGTCCTTTTTTTTTTTTTTTTAAGTTTTTATACACAGAATGCTGGATGGCATTTTAGAGAGCTACTAGAGAAAATCTTTGTGACTAGGCAGAGCAGGTAAGGTTAAGGAGCCTGTGCTAGTCCCAGATTGGCTTGTTTGGCACTCAACTGGGTTAACTTCCCCCGCCAGGTACTGTGCTCGAGGAGCTACAGTGAGTGGGAAAATCGAATTTCATCCTTACCGAGTAATGACACTACTCTGTTTGGAGAAGTAGGGTAATGGAGGTTCCGGTGACCATGGGTGCATATCTCAGGGAAGCAAGCAAATTCTGTCCCCAGGTTTTACTAACCTGACAATCACCTTTTGATCTTATGACATAATAATAATGGCTCATGTTTTCTAGTCAAAGATGACACACCTGAACCATTATCAAAAACACCCGTTCCTTGGGGTGCCTGGGTGACTCAGCAAGCTGAGCATCTGACTCTTGGTTTCAGTTCAAGTCATGATGTCGTGGTTCATGAGTTTGAGTCCGGCTCTGTGTTGATAGCATGGAGTCTGCTTGGGACTCTGTCTTCCCCTCTCTCTGCCCCTCCCCCCCCCACCTGTGCACGCACTCTCTTTCTCCTTCTCTCTCTCTCTCTCTCTCTCTCTCTCTCAAAATAAACACACTTTAAAAAAATTTATATAAAAAAAGACCTGTTCCTTAAGTTTGGTGGATCCATTCACCTGCATCTGTGGGCCTCACTGTGATCAGTCAGTCTGTCAGTGTCAGGAGCCGGTATGTAATTTGGGGCCACGTAACTCGGGGTCATGTAACTCACTAACAGTTCAATTCTAAACCAGTGCTTTTACCATGAAGGATCGGAGGCAAATATTTTTTACAGTAATCTCTACACCCAACATGGGGCTTGAACCTATAATCCCAAGATCAAGAGTTGCATGCTCTACTGACTGAGCCAGCCAGGTGCCCCTGAGGCAAATATTTAATTACTGTATGCCTCAGTTTTCTAAATACTAATACCCACCTCCTAGGGTTGTTGTGCAGATTAACACAGATACAGTCTGGTACGTAGGAGGTGCTCAACATAGGCTGACTGATGCCGCTGACGTTCAGGCATTAGGACTCTGGCCATCTGAATTAAAATATAAGAGATGAGATCCTGAGTTGAACGTACTGCCCCTGTGTCCATTCATTTGTATTGATTTTCTTTTACAATATCATTTTGTCACTTCCTTTCATTCCCCCGTCATCAACTTAGTTAAGCGATCTTTCGGCAGAGCTATTCAGCAGGGCTGGAGTAAAATGCAAGTAGGTGGAGTATACATTGACTCTTTTATTCCTAAGTAATAGCACAGGTCTCTGGGTTCTGCCTCATGATTCCCTCAGTAGCTGACTGCTGCCTGCTTTTAACAGTTAGGTTCTCTGTCCATCTCAACCTCAGTAGCCATTACGAACATCATTACTGAGGACCAGCGACGTGCCAGGCACTGCCAAGGCCCTGAAATGCAGTGATAAGATGGGGCCCTGCCTTCAAAGTTTACACAGAGGCAGGGAAAGACAGACAAGAATAGGCGAAGCCCCTGGAATGGGCTACGGGCTGAGATAAAGGGCACTGTCGGGGGTGAAGTGGGAGAGGGGACAGCACAGGGGGAATGGCATGTGCAAAGAGAGACAGCACCCGCTTTCCAGAAATTGATAGTTCAGCATGGCGGAAGCATGGCATTTGGAAAAGGAAACCAGAAGACATGAATTTGGATTCGTGGTTCTCAAACTTGAATGTGCATAAAACCATCCATGTGAAAACATCCTCCTGGGCTTCATCCCTGGAGATTCTGATTTCGTTGGTTGGAGAGAGGCTCTCTCTCTCTCTCTCTCTCTCTCTCTGTCTTCCCCTCTGCCCCTCTCCCCAACTTTCTCTCTTAAAAATAAACAAGCAAACAAGTAAGTAAATAAGTAAAAGATTAGTAAATATGCTAAAAGAGATAAAGGGAAATATCACCCCTATGATACAGAAAAAAATAAGAAAAAAAAAGCTTTAATAAAATAAGCAATATGTTAGGTATAAAGAATTAATAATTAAAATAGAACACACAATAGATTTGAAAAGTAGCATAATGGACACAGCTAGAAAACATATTAGGGAATTGAAGGGCAAAAGAAAGAATATCCTACATTCTTTATATATATATAAGAGATATATAAGAGATTATAATATCTCTTAAGTGATCCACTACATTTTGGATACTACATTTTTGCAATTTGATTAGAATTATTTCCTACAGGAAATAAAAAGAAAGATGGGCACCTGGGTGGATCAATCGGTTAAGTGTCTGACTTCAGCTCACGTCCTGATCTCACGGTTCGTGGGTTCAAGTCCCGCATCGGACTACGTGCTGACAGCTCAGAGCCTGGAGCCTGCTTCAGATTCTGTGTCTCCCTCTCTGCCCCTCTCCTGCTCACGCTCTGTCTCTGTCTCTGTCTCTCTCTCAAAAGTAAATAAACATTAAAAATTAAAAAAAAAAAAGTTGAGGCTGAGGAAAGGTGAGGCATGGATGTTAACCCCAGTCAGGATGATAGAAAGGAAGATTCAAAGATGCCCAAAAAATCACAATGAAGGGGTGGCTGGAAGGTTGATAGAGGAAGGAATCAAGGTAGGGAACAGGGTCTCAAAGCTAGACAATATAAGCCTCAAAAGGAAGAGATTGTACATGAAGGTAGAGGAGCGAAGACACAGGGCAGCCATGAGGAGCTGCAAGACTTCTACGCTCCTTTCCACAGGATTCTTTCCACGCACACAAACTTCATACTCCACTAAGCATCTTCTCTAGAGACAATCTCCTGTAATGAGTAGAATTTTGGTTTTGTTCTTTTTTGTGTGTTTACACATATGTGCTAATCACAAGATCTTGATCTGTGTTTTTTCATTCCTTTTACTGTTCTTTAACTTGCATGGAAGAGAAATATGAGGCAGGGAATAAAATGTGGCTTCCTACCACTGTGACAATCAAATACCCCTATATTTTTAAAAAGATTTTATTTTTAAGGCATCTCCACACCCAATGTGGGACTCAAACTCATGACCCTGAGATCGAGAGTCACGTGCTCTACCAACTGAGCCAGCCAGGTGCCCCAAATACCCCGTATTTTCAACAGTCCATGTTTTAGGTATCCAGTGCCTTTGTTAAAAGCATGTATTATATAATATGTCCTGAAGATTTGGTTTGCATGTATGGTTATTATTTTATAATATCTCTTAAGTGATCCACTACATTTTGGATACTACATTTTTGCAATTTGATTAGAAACTCTGGAGTTCCAGGGACACCTGGGTGGCTCAGTTGGTTAAGTATCTGGCTTTGGCTCAGGTCATGATCTTGCCATTCCTGAGTTTGAGCCCTGCATCGGGCTCTATGCTGACAGCTCAGATTCTGTGTCTCCCTCTCTCTCTCTGCCCCTCTCCCCCCACCCCTCAAAAATAAATAAACATTAAGAAAATTTTCTTAATTAAAGAAAAAAAGAAACTCAGAGTTCCCAAAGGTCAATCTTTTGTGTCTCTCTCATCATAAAACTTCTATCACTATTCAGTAGCTAGGGGAGCCTAGGCCAGTCCGAGAAATAAGTTTTTAGTATATTATGATTTATATTTTCCTCCAAGGTATTGTCTTTTTAGAAAAAACATTCATTCAAAATATAACATGTATACAGAAAAATATTGTATGTACCGCTGAACATTGATAGAGCAAACACCTGTCTGACCAACATTAATATTAGCACCACGAAAAGCTGTTGGACTGTCTTTTGGGTCACAATATTGACCCTACTCCGGAGAGGACTATTCTCCCATCTTCTATTGTATTTTTCTTACTTTTTAAAAAGACTTGTATCAACATATATACATTCCTAAACATAGTTTGTTTTTGTCTTTTAATATGGTCATATAAATAGACTAATGTGTGTTGCAGGGTGATGTCGAAAAGACCACCAAATGCAGAATTGGAGCCAGGCAAGATTTTATTTACCGCAGGGCCAAACCTGGTCTCCTGGTCTTAAGGAGAAAAGCGCAGAGAATGGCCCCGAACACCGTTGCAGTGACATTATATAGACATTCACAGCATTCCAGGATAGCCAATTACATTGTAATACACAGCCGCTAGTTTTGGCGGGAACCTATCAAGTTAAAGTTCTTTGTTCTTTAAGATGACCAATCATAGTTAGGCAGTGACAGAGAAATTTTTGTTTGGGGGCTTGGCCTTGGTCAGATCTTAGCAACCAGATGCATTTTGCAACCAGTTATCCATTACATGCCATACATGGGTTAACCCATTACATTCCATAAGTAGGTTAACCCTTTACATTCCATAAGCTGACCTATTACATTCCCCACTGCTGTTAGTTATTCAAACCTTTGAATAACCTTATTCTGGCATTTGGGCTAGTGGGACGTATTGGCCACGTAATACTGTAAGCTTTATAGATCCTAATTTTTGATTTATGAACTGAAGTAGTAGTTCTATCAAACAGGGTTCTATAGTTATAATTAGAAAGAGAATGATGAAGGGTCCCACAAGGGCACTTAGGAGAGTTACTAGCCAAGGGGACCAGGAAAATAGGGATTCGTCAGATTCGTACCAATTTTCATTATTTTGTCTGTTTTTCTCTTCCAATCATTGTCTGATCTGGCTCAAGCTCTGCTTGATGATTCCTGAATTATTGACATAAAAGCAACATTGTTCTCCAAGAGCTATACAAAGCCCTCCCTGCTGTAGAAATAACAGGTTTAAACCCCTTCTATTTTGGAGTACCACCTCGGCTAAAGAGTTTACAGATTCAGATCCTTCTAGATCTCCTAGGGTAAGATTGGGATTTCGCCCCCAGGTACAATGGCCCTTGATCTAGCTGTCGCTTAGGTTTCTGACTCGGTCTTCCCCTGCTCCCAAAGGGACTGGGGCACCTATCCCTATATAGTAGGGAGGCCTAGGGTCCAAACATAGCCAACAATCCCGTGTTATGTTGGGGTTGGTAGCATTTAAAACCTGAAGGTATAATATGAAGCTTGAAAAGGTGTCCGTCTCCTTTAAACTCGGTCCGTTCCTTGCAGGGAATGGAGATACCATCCTGGCAGTGGAGGTGGACGGACGGGCCTTGAATTCAGCTGATGGCTGGGTTGGGGGCTTGGGAAACAGTTTTCCAGGGTCAAGGAGAGGGTTAATTACAGGACTTGGCCCTATGGGAGCTTTAGGGGCGATTCCTCAAGCTTCTGCTGTGCGTAGAGCAGCCAGCTTCCAGGGTGTGGCTGGAGATCTCGGGAGCCAGTGTCTTTTTGAGGGTCAGTTTAAGCAGGTGGACTGGATCTGGATCACTTCACCAGGTTGAGGGTTCTTCTGAGTTGGCCTGCTTGACTCCAGAGTGATGCCTGAAACTTTCGTAAGGGCTAAATGTTTATTTAGTTGTATACGTGAAGTCCATCTCTAAGTTGTCTAATTTAGGCAAACAACAAACATTTAAAGACAATCAGAACTAGAATTTAACATTTACAGTAGTGCGTTGTTGAAACATAGTTTTTCTCTCTAAAAAATTACCCCATTTCCAGAGATAGCCAAATTGAGACTAATGTGGAACAAGCCCAGTCTTAACAATCCTGGCCTAATTATTTACATAAGCTCAGCAGGAATCGTGACTGTTAATGAGGATCTTTTAAAGTTTGCTTTGCTGGGACCTTTTATAAGGAATCTCCAGGTTGAACTTGTAGTAGCCTCTTCAGGCCAGAAGCTGAGCCAAGTACCTGCCATCAGACAGGCCTGCAATACCTGTTGAATTGGGCAAATTCCTCTTCACGAGGTCCCCAAGATATGCTGAGGTTCCTGCACCTGCCAGGAAGTGACCTTCTTTATTCACCTGGGGAGGCTGCTGGGAACTCTGTAAGCAAGGTAGCTGGCCAACATTTCCAAGTGGCTTTATGGCTTGGTGTTTCATAAAGTCAACCTTAGTTCCTTAAAGCTGTCTGGTCCTAGCTGAGTCTTTGTATGACTCTCGAATATGACATTCCAGTAAAAACCTTGGTAAAATAACCAGTATTTCCAATGGTGTCCTGCTACAAAATGAACAGATTCTTATTGAACTTATGCAAACAACTGTAATTGCCATGAAAGAAAGAATACTTCCTGGGAGTTTTTGAATTTCAGATGGTTTAGGTAGAGAGAAAAGATAAATGCTTCAGTTTACAAACAAATCCTTTATGAGATTTCTGTATATCAGAGATATCTTAGGAGAAAGTTTCCTTAATCTGGATAAGCAAACATTAGAGAACCAGCAATATTTCCAACAGGAGTCACAAAACTATAATTTTTTCTCAGTTCATTTAGTCCCATGTTTCTAATTCTTGTTTAGTTTGAATGCAGCTTTTTAGTTCTGGAAATTTTTACCCATTTTAGTATGAATCTTAAAGACGTCAAATACTTGTATTTGTCTTAAAAGTCCTTTTATAAATCTCTTTGAAGAAGAAACACGGTTTGTGACAAAATCTCAGAAATGGACATTGTTAAAGATCTGACGAGAGTTCATTATGACACAATTGACAAAGAAATTGTTATTTCTGTGACACATAACACTTTAAGTAGTCAGAATATTAAATAATGACCTTATACCAAAAGATTAAAACTTTAGGAGTTGCATATATATTTGAGCAGTTGCAGCATTTACCCATGTAATACAACCTAAGGTTTATCATTGTACAACAGTGCTTTTCCAAGTACTTTGGCATCCTAAATAAAAGGCCCTAATTGGTCAAAAGACTTCTTTACCATTTAAATACTGGAAGTTTGTTAAACCCTTAGGAGTTATAAACCACATCCTAAATAGAATTACAGATCATTACAAATCTTAAAATTTTATTTATTTAACCAAAGTGACAATAAAAGATCCCAAAGGCGAATGCATAGCATTATATAGTTAGCAAAACCTAACTCCTTCAACATTGATTGTTTCAACGAAGCAGTCAAAGATTTGACAAAGATGAAACCCAACGCTTTGGTTTTCTTAGCAGACAAAAGAGAAAACCTTTGTTTACATTGTCTTATCAAGAGCAGATCAACAATCCAAGAAAATTTTGTCTTTTGAACAGAGAGAAAAGCAGAGTTTCAGCCTTATACTTTTAAAATTCCATCTCAACATTAGTCTTATCCTGAGCACACATAAGATTTCTTTTCAATGATTTTCATTTTCACAAACTTTTTACAACTTTTCTTTTGCCTTTAAACTTTGTCCCAAAGCCATTTTTCTCCAACCAACCAGTCTCATTGAAGACAAAATTACTTTCTTTTACTCTCAACAAAAATGCATTTCCATTTCTTATAACAATTACCCATGAAAACTGAGACAGACATAATTAGTCATCACTTTAAGTCATTCATTCTCCCAAGCCAACAGACTTAAATCAATTTAAACATTGAGTAAGTTTTACTTGAGCCCACGTAAGACACTTTGCTTCCCATAGTTAATTTCGACCTGGAAAGCTTCCAGGGGGAAATCTGACTTCTGTGGTTTTTTGCTGCAACACCTAGGACAGAGGGAGGAACTGATGTGGCCTGAGGCCTTGAGGAGTCAGTTATGCAGGCCGCCTTTTGTCGACCCAGGTGGTACAGAAAAGGAGTGGGGGAAGGGAGGGCAAAAGAGGGGAGACGCCAGCAGGAGGCAGAGAAAGAAATTTCCCAGTTTTTAATTTTTTTCAGCTCAGATAGAGGAGCAGACTTCAGGTTTCTTTTGTTTTGTTTTAACCAGCAAAATTAGGCAGTCCATGTCAGTCCGGAGAAGACCGGGAATTTCCCCGAAACAAAATTTGCTTCGGCAGCTGCGTGGGAATGTTTCCTTCAAGTCTCCGTCCCGAGGAAGACTAACCACAGTTGGCTCCAATTACAGCCGTTAACCTGGGAAATGAATGAGAGAGAAGCCCTCACATGTACTAGGCAGAGGAGCAGAGAGAGTTAGCGTCCCCTTCAGTCTCATTTTATTTGAGCCAGACCAATAAGGTCTCCTTCTCTGCACAGTCCCAACCCCAGAGTGTTCCCGTGAGGCGGTGTCGCAAAGACAGACAAGGGGTAGTGGTGACCCCTCTAATGAGGAGACCAGTCAGATGCTCGTCTGGCCGTGTCCGGAAGGAACTTAGGTGATGCTGAGCCGAAGCGGTCTCAGCTTTGTGACTTACGATCGGAAACTAGTCCGATGCCGCCACAGACTGTATGCCGTTCACCACGGAATCGCGGACGGGCCCACTCAGACTCCGTGGGGTTTTTGGGACCTTAAGGGTGCCCCCCCGTGGAGCCACAGAATCGAACTCGGCAGGCAATCCAGACCGGGTCGCACATTCACACTCACATACACACCAGAAATTATTACATTTCCTCCCATAGGATTTCTACAGATAAGACCAAAAATAACTACAATGACAACAGGACAAACAGGTACAAAAGTGGCCACAAAACAAGTTTGCAGGTTTACTGAAGGGACCGACCAATGTCTCGGTGTGGCCATGGGGTGGGAAGAAGTGCTGCGTCCAGCCTTCCCCTCAATCCCCTAGACAAAAGCACATGTGCGTTCAAAATTTAGATGATAACTGGCTTACCTCCGGAGGTTTAGACAGGTGACTCTCACAGATTATTGGCGCCGTTTTTTCAGGGTGGCAGGAAAGACAGGAGTGTCTCCACGGCTTCCCAAAACCTAGATATCCATGAAGTGCACTTTGCTCCTTGCCCTCGGAGGTGGGAGGAGGCGGCAATGAGGCATACCACACCCAAGTTGGTGCAGAAACGGGAGGGAGAGAGGAAGGCAAAAGAGGCAAGGTTAAGATTATAGCAGCCCTCTGGGGGCCAGTCAACCCCAGAGAATGTCGGCCAGCCCAGCTGGCAGTGTGTCCGCAGCCAGGATGGCTTTAGGTTAAAGCCATAGTTCTTTCCTCTTTTCCTGAAACCAGAGAAGTTATTTAATATGCATTCAAGACGGGAACAAGGCTTAGACGGGGATTGACCCACGACGGGGTTAAAACAGGGGGTCACACCAGAGATAACAATGGGTTAACAAGAAACCTTCAACAGGACACACAGAACAGAACAAATGGTCGGGGTGATCAAGCCCAACCCAGGCAGCCCAAAAGTCCAAATCGTCCGGAGACCCAGCTGACTTAAGGACCCAGATGGTGAGCGGGGACGTCTCCTCCAAACACCGGCGCTAGGGGGAAGTAAGTCATGTCCAGCCTTCCGTCCAAGCTACAGAACAGATCTGGCCAGCAGAACAGAAAACAGAAATTGGCGCTGCCTCGCTTACCTTACTTAAGCCGAGTCTGAGGACGGAAGGCTGAGGCCGAGGAACGTCTCTCGGGGGCTCCCCTCTAGCTATTCCGCCTCAGCCTCCAAATTTCGGGTGGTTGTTAAGATCTCAGTGGAACCTCCAAATGTTGCAGGGTGATGTCGAAAAGACCACCAAACGCCGAATTAGAGCGAGGCAAGATTTTATTTACCGCCGGGCCAACCCTGGTCTCCTAGTCTTGAGAAAAGTGCAGAGAATGGCCCGGAACAACGGTTGCAGGAGATTATATAGACAGTCACAGCATTCCAGGATAGCCAATTACACTGTAATACACAGACGCTAGTTTTGGCGGGAACCTATCAAGGTAAAGATCTTTGTTCTTTAAAATGACCAATCATAATCAGGCAGTGACTCAGGGAAATATTTTGTTTGGGGGCTTGGCCTTGGTGGGATCTTAGCAACCCGGAGCGTTTTGCAACAAGTTATCCATTACATTCCATAGGTGGGTTAATCCATTACACTCCATAAGCTGACCTATTACAATGTGCATCATTTTAACATTTTATCTTGAAATATTTATCAGAAAGTTGAAAACTCATACAAAGAATTTCCATCTGTTTTTTGAGATTCTTCAAATGTTAACATTTTACAACATTCACTTTATAATTTTCTTTCTCTCTCTGTGCATACACGTGCATGCAAAGATTTTTTTCAGAACTGTTTGAGAATAAATTGCAGACATAATGTCCCTTTACCCTTAAATACTTGTATTTTCCAACAATAAGTCTGTTGTCTTATTTTATAGTTATCAAAATCAAAAAATTAACATTGACACATTATTTAATCTACGAACCTTATTCGAATTTTGCTAATTGCTTCACTTATGTACTGTGTAGGAAAAGAACATTAAAAAAAAATTCTGGACCAGGATCTGAGCCAGTATCACCCACTGCATTTACTCGTCCATTAGTCTCCTTTTATCTGGAACACTTCTTTAGTCTGTCTTGGTCTTTCATAAATAACTTTGAAACTTTTGAAGCTTACGGGTTCCTTAGTATGCATAATGTCCCTCAATATGAGTGTCTTGGGGCGCCTGGCTGGCTCAGTCAGAAGAGCATGCAACTCTTGATCTCAAGGGTGGTGAGTTTGAGCCTCACGTTGGGTGGAGAGATTACTTAAAAATAAAATGTCTTTTTAAAAAATGAGTTTGTCTTGTATTTCCTCATGATTAGATTCAGGTTATGCATGTTGGGTGGGGATATCCTATCCGGAAGTGATGCCATGTACTTCCCCATGCGTCCTATCCGGAAGCACGTAACAGCTACTTGTCCCATTACAGAGATGAATTTTGATCATGTGGTTAAAGGTAATATCTCCCAAGATTCTCCACTATAAAGTTATTAAATTTTTTCTTATTTTAAGAGAGAGCGAGCATGTGTATGCAAGCAAGCAGGGGAGGGGTAGAGAGAGAGGGAAAGAATCCCAAGCAGGCTCTGAGCTGTCAGTGCAGAGCCTAACATGGGGCTTGAACCCCTGAACTGAGAGATCATGACCTGAGTTGCAACCAAGAGTCAGTCACTTAACTGATTGAGCCATCCAGGTACCCCTAAAAGTTATCAATTTTGAAGGGAAAAATACTAAGTGTGATGTACTCTGAGACTATGTATGTATTTGGTTTTTTATTCAAATTTCTGCTAATTAGTTTTAGCGTTCAGTGATCATTCTGGCCCCAAACAATTATTAGTATGGTGGTCGCCAAATAGTGATATGTATTGTTTTCTTTTTTCAATTCTTTTTTTCTTTTTTTTCAAATGTTTATTCAAATGTTATTATTTTTGAGAAAGTTGGGGGGGGGGGCAGAGAAAGAGGGAGAGAGAGAATCCCAGGCGGGCTCTGTGCACAGAGCCCAACCTGAGGCTCAAACCCATGAACAGTGAGATCATGACCTGAGCTGAAATCAAAAGTCTGATGCTTAACAGACTGAGCCAAACAGGCACCCCTAAAGCACATTTTAATTTGGACCAACCACATTCTAAGTACTCAATAGCCACATGTAGCTAGTGGCTGCCATATTCAACAGCTCAGCCCTAGACACATGTATTCTTATGTGCACCAGGATCTATGTACAAAATGTTCATTAGAGAAAAATGTTTTCAATTGACTAAAATTGTAAACACTCCAAATGTCCACCAACAATAGAATGATAAATAAATGATGGCATAATTCAGACAGTGGAATGGTATAAACTAGAATTAGACACAAAAAGATGAATCTTACAAACAAGAAAAGAAACAAAACGATACAGGAGGTGGGGGGATGGGCAAAGTGAGTGAAGGGGAGTGGGAGGTGCAGGCTTCCAGTTATGGACTGAATAAGCCACAGGGATGAAAGGCACAGCATAAGGAATAATGTGAATGATACTGTACTAGCAGTTGTATGGTGACAGATGGTGGCTACACTTGTGGTGAGTGCAGCATAATGTCTAAACTTGTTGAATCACTATGTTGTACACCTGAAACTACTGTAACATTATGTGTCAACTATACTTAAATTAAAAACAATTTTCTTAAAGAATTGTAAAAAGAGGGGCACCTAGTTGAGTGTCTGATTCTCGATTTCGATTTCGGCTCGGGTCACGATCTCATGGTTCATGGGTTCTAGCCCCACATCGGGGCTGATGCGCTGACAGTGCGGAGCCTGCTTGGGTTTCTCTCTCTCCTTCTTTCTCTGCCCCTTCCTCTCCCTCCTCATACAACTCCTGGTCTCGGCTCAGATCATGATCACAGGGTCATGGGATTGAGCCCCAAATGGGGACCCTGCTTGAGGTTCTTTCTCCCTCTGCCCCTCTCCCCAAGGCTAGCTCTCTCTCTAAAATTAAAAAAAAGAAAGAAAGAAAGAAAACAATGTGCTTTAGGAGAGTTTATTGCAAATATGTAGGATATTTCAACATCTAAAATTCTAGCAATGTTATTTACCACAGTAACAGATTAAAGAATAAAAATAACAGGATTTTAAAAAACCTTTTTATCTGGAAATAATTTCAAACTTTCAAAATGTTGCAAAACTACAAATAGTACAGGGGCACCTGGCTGGCTCAGTCAGTGGAGCATGCTACTCTTGATCTCAGAGTAGTGAGTTCGAGTCCCACATTGGGTGTAGAGCTTACTTAAAAAAATATATATATAGATATATGTGTGTGTGTATATGCATACACACACATATATGTGTATGTATATATGTGTGTGTATATATATTTGTGTATATATATGTGTGTGTGTATATATATATACACACATAGATATATGCATCTGGGTGGCTCAGTTGGTTAAGCATCCAGCTCTTGATTTCAGCTCAGGTCATGATCTCGTGGTTCATGGGTTCGACCCTCCTGTCAGGCTCCACACTGGCAGCATGGAAACTGCTTGGGATCCCCTCTCTTTGCCCCTCCCCTGCTCATGCTCTTTCTCTCTCAAAATCAACAAACTTAAAAAAAATATGTATAGTACAAAAAACACCCTTTTCCCAGATGCACCTATTGTTAATATGTGCCTTCTTTGCTCTCCTTTTGTCTCTCTCTCTACACACAGGCAGGCACACATACATACATATATGCTTATATATGCTTGGGTCTATAGATTTAATTATATCTGTTTATATATATAATTATATGTATGTATATATATTCTTTTTTCTGAGACTTCTAGGGCTAAATTATAAGTATCATGGCCTGTATTTACCACCTAAATACTTCAGTGTATATTTCCTAAAAATAGGGATATCCTCTTATATAACAAAAGTTCATAAATTTATAATACTTTATTCTGTCATACATATTTTTTTCTTTCTTTACATATTTTTTTCTTAAGTTTTATTTAAGTACTCTCTACACCCAACATGCAGCTTGAACTCATGACCCCAAGATCAAGAATGCTCTTCCAACTAAGCCAGCCAGACGCCCCACCATACATATTTTGAATTTGTCATTTGACCTCATGACATTCTTTAGAGTTAATTTTTCCTCTCCAGGCCAGGATCCAGTCTAGGGCCAGGTATTCCATTTAGTTGTCATGCTTTTTTTTTTTTTAATACCATTGACTATATTCCTTATCCTGTACTTTTAATCCTTGTGACCTATTCATTTCATGACAAGCCTGTACCTTTCAGTCCCCTTCACCCCATTTTGCCCATTCCCCACTCCCCCTCCCCTCTGGCAACCGCAAGTCTGTTCTCTGTATTTATGAGCCTGTTTCTGCAAGTTTAATGGCCTTTAATTTGGAACATTTCCACAGACATATTTTATGACATTAACATTCTTGAAGAGTGTCTTCCCCTACCCCTCATGCTTTATTCTGTTTTTTTTTTTTAATTTTTAAACATTTATTTATTATTGAGAAACAGAGAGAGACAGAGCATGGACAGGGGAGGGGCAGAGAGTAGGGGAGACACAGAATCCAAAGCAGGCTCCAGGCTCTGAGCTGTCAGCACAGAGCCTGATGCGGGGCTCGAACCCACAAACTGTGAGATCATGACCTGAGCTGAAGTCTGGCGCTTACCTGACTCAGCCACCCAGGCGCCCCAGTTCTGTTTTTTAATCAACAACACAAGAAACAAAAGGTGTTGGCAAGCATGTGGACAAAGGGGAACCCTCTTGCACTGTCAGTGGGAATGCAGACTAGTGCAGCCACTCCGGAAAACAGTATGGACGGTCCCCAAAAAATGTTTTCTAAAATAGCATATGCCTTATTTTGCATTTTGTCCAGTGTTTCCTTCGTTTAAATTAAGGTTATGCAGTCTTGGCAGGAATACTGTGTAGGTGATGTTGTGTTTCTCTCAGGCTACTACACCTGGAGGCACACATTATCCAGCTGTCCTTCACTGGATACAATTTTGACTATCCAATTTCTCCACTGCTGAGTCTTCTTTTTTCTTTGCAATTAATAAGCTGCGTGGGGGGGGGGGAGAACAATGTAAAACCATGCAAATACAGTGCTTGACATCAAAATTCCTCTCTAGATTTATCATCCATGGATGATTCTTGCCTCATTCAATCATTACTATCATTGTTATAGGACGAGACTAGCACACACTCTGTATTTACCAGGCACTGCCACCAGTGGGTCTGAAGGCAGAGCATGGAGCCGCAAAGATTATCCTCAAACCTTAATGTCGAATGAAATTTGCCCCATTAGCATTTGGACTTGCTTTGGACCACTCATTCTTTTCTTTTTTTCCTATTTCTCCCTCTTGGAGGGAGAACATCTAATCTTCTCTCTCTTATCATTGTATTTTGGAAGCATATAACTTGTTTGGTTTAACAGGTTCATAACTGGAGAGGAATTTGCCTCAGGATAGATGAACTGATTTAGATGATAATTAGATGAGACTTTGGATTTTAGACTTTTGAGTTGATATGGGAATAAGACTTTTGAGCTGTTTGAGATGCCCTTCATGTATTTTGCATGTCAGAAGGGCATGAATTTTGGGGGGCAAGAAGAATGCGATGGGTTGAATGCTTATGTCCTCCCCAAATCCATAGGTTGAAATCCTAATTCCCTAATGGGATGGTTTTAGGAGATGCGGCCCTGGGAGGCAATTAGGTCAGGAGGGTGGAGGCCTCATGAACGGGATTAGTGCCATTATGAAAGAGGTCCCAGAGAACTCTCTCACTCCTTTAGCCACGTGAGGACATATCTAGACAACCACCATATATGAATGAGAAAGCAGGCCCTTGTTTGACACCGAATCTTTTGGCACCTTGATCTTGAATTTCACAGCCTGCAGAACTGTGGGAATGTTGTCTGAACTATCTGGTTTTGTTACAGTAGCCTGAACACCCTCCTTTTCTCTCCTTCCTTTCAAGCGCTTCCTTTTGTGAAGACAAGCAGATAGATGTATATTTTTATTTCCCTTTTTGTTCTTACATAAAAAGTAACACAATCTTTTGCACTTTACTTTCACTTAATAACATCCGAAAATCATTCCATAACAGTTCATAGAGCTCTCTCATTCTTTTTTTTTTTTTTTTTTAGAACCTGTTTGATGCAAGGAAACTACATCTTTGTATTCGTGTCTCTCTGATCATTTAGTAACTTTTGGATTGTAAGGCAGTTAAAAGAGATTCCAAACGGCTGTTACACAGTTGTATATGAAAATTCAAAAGCAGAGTGACAAAGGTGTGTGTGCTGCCCATTCAAATACCACAGGCAGGCAGCGTTGCTATAGGTGACCTCATTCTCCCAGACAAGCAGCTTCCTTGGTAAAGTTTCAAACACTCCAGAGCAGTCTTCTCTCAATTTATGTGGTAGTTGCATTCCTGGAAGATTCGGTGAGTGTGGAAACTCTCAGAGCTGCTTCTGCTACTTTGGAGCAGAGAGACCCAGAAAGGCAGCTTCTGCCACCATTCTCTTTTGTACAGCTGCGTAGTACTCCAGTGTGTAGCAATTCATGCAACCAGCCTGCCGTGCTTGGGCATTTAGAGAGTCCCTGATATTTTGCAATTACAAACAACCCTGTGATAACTAAAATCACACACATGTATTTTTTTTGAGGTGTATCTTCAGGGTAAGTTCCTATTAGTGGGATCGCTGGGTTGAAGACTCGATGTATATGAACTTTGTTGCAGACTGCCAATTTCCTCTTCTTAACAGTTGTCATTTTGCATTCCCATCATCCATGTAGGAGAGTAAGTTTTCCCACCACTTGGCCAATGACGTTTATTGTCAAGTTCTGAATTTTTGTCCAACTATTGGATGAGAAATTGTACCTCAATGTAGGTTTTTAAGTTTTTTAAAAAATTTTTATTCGAGTATAGCAGACACACACAGAATTCCATTAGTTTCAGGTGTACAACACAGTGATTCCACATCTCAGTGTAGACATTCTTGTTTTGTTAAAAGTAAATTCTGCACCCAACGTGGGGCTCAAACTCAAGACCCTAAGATCAAGTCATCAAGTCGTATGCTCCCTGGACTGAGCCAGCCAGGAGCCTCTCAATGTAATTTTAATTTGCGTTTTCTCTTATTGAGTTAAAGCGAACAACTTTATAGGGTTAACAGCCATTTTTAAATCTTTTTGAGAATTGTCTGTTCCTGTCCTCTCTCAAATGTTTTTATACGAGTATTAGCCCTTTATTGGTGATATATGACCAAATATTTCTTCCCTGTCATTTGTATTTTGTCATGCAGGTTTTTAGTATAGTCAAATTCATCATTTTTTTTTTCTGATTTAGGGTGGCTTTTCACTTTCTCAGATGCTTTTATTTCTAATTTTTATTTTTTAAAGTTTATTTATTTTGAGAGTCTGTGTGTGCGAGAGAGAGAGAGAGCGCGCGCGCGCGCGCGCGCATGCATGGGGGAGGGGCAGAGAAAGAGGGAGAGAGAATCTCAAGCAGGCTCTATGCTGATGGGGGCTTGAACCCACAAATTCTGAGATCATGACCTGAACTGAAATCCAGAGTTGGTTGCTGAACTGATGGAACCACCCAGGCCCCTCTCTCAGATGCTTTTAAGTTTTTACATTTAAAAAAAAAAACATTTATTTATTTTTAAGAGAGAGACAGAGTGTGGGTGGGGTAGGGGCAGTGAGAAAGCAAGACAAAGAATCTGAAGCAGGCTCTAGGCTCTGAGTTGTCAGCAGAGCCTGAGGCGGGGCTCAAACTCATGAACCATGAGATCATGACCTGAGCCAAGGTCGGACGCTCAAGATTGGACTGAGCCATCCACGTGTCCCCAGATGCTTCTAAAAGGATACGTCATTTCTTTAGCTTTGTGGTGGTTTGCTGGGAGACTTTTCACCAGCAGAAAGCCTTTAACAGATTAATTTATTTTTTGAGAGCGAGCAAGTACACGGGAGGTGGGGAGAGGGTCAGTGGGAGAGAAAGAGACAAAGAATCCTAAGCAGGCTCCACGCTCAGTGTAGAGACCGATACTGGGCTCAATCCCATGACCCTGGAATCATGACCTGAGCCGAGATCAAGAGCTAGATGCTCAACCGACTGAGCCACCCAGGTGCCCCCAGAAAGGCTTTAGTAATTTACATTTTCTGACTTTTTGCAACAGTTTTGTAGCACATGGATGGCTATACCCTATTCCAAACAATTTCATGGACAGAATTCTTAGTTTCAGAGCCCTCATCTGTCAGCTCCACCCTCTTTCGTGCAGTTTAGGAATTTTGCAAGAAAGGTTGATGGGCTTTCCTCCTCTTTTCTGTTAGTCTTACATTTGCCCCTGCTTTCACTGTTCACTACTGATTCTCCCCAGAAACACGGCTTCTACGAGGCTGCCGCTCCCGGCCCCACACACTTTCAAACCTTTCCAGAAAGCGAGGACTGTGATCTACCAAGCGCCAAACTGTGGTATTTTGCAGTTTCCTTTCTCCCCTGTAGATTGTGTCTGTGCTTCCTCTAAGTCCACTACTCCCTTCTGCTCTGTCCCATGGGGTGATTTAACCTCCTTCCTCATGCTATGGTAATAGCAGGATCCCCTACGGGAACTCACCCCGTCCCCCCCCCCCCTTACAGGAAATTTGAAGTTACAGTCTTCTAGTAATGAAGGCATGAACCCTGTCTAGTTTTTATGTGCTCTACTTGATCTGACAGTTGTTTTGGCAGAGTTGGGGGCAGATTTGCAATGAGGCTACTGCCATTGCTTTCCAACCCCGGAAGTCTCAACATGCTTGACAGATACATTTCAGGACCTAGTCATGATGAAAACCATTGAAAACTAGCAATGGAAAGGTTATCTTAATTGAGTAGCAGTGGTTACAAATGGTAGTTGAAGTGGGGGTTGAGTGTTAGGATTGACAATGAGATTAGCAAAGGGGACATAGTACATAATAGTGGCTTGCGATTTTATCACGGAGTTGAAAGTTTGAGAAAATTAAGAAGCATTTTCTTAAACATTGGGAGCAAGACAGTCAGTGCTTGCTATTATGGCTGCTATTGCTTAAAATAATATTGGTGATCCTGGCAATAGCAGTTAAAAAAAGAAATGAGGTAGGGTATAAAAGAATAAAGAGGAATTAACATCATTGTTTGAAGATAGTATAATCTTAAATCAAAACCCTACAAACTCTTAGGTAAGAAAGTTTCGTAAGTTGAATACAAGATCAATGGTCAAAAAGCAGTAATTCCTTTACAGCAGTGTAGCAGGGGCTCGTGGCTGTTGAATCAACAGCCATTCCCCCTTCTTTGCTAACAAAATCTGTGTACAACCCAGAAGATAAATCATGATTTATTTAAAGCAGTCATGGCAAACCCATTCCCTTTTACCAGATTCTAAATTTACCAGCATCCCCTGCAGCCAGGAATGATCCTGTGACCCAGTCCTGGCCAGTAATACGTAAGCAGAAATGTGCCATGTTGTTCCCAGGAGTTTCCACTTTTTGCAAATATTCTGGCTTCTTGAAGCTTTGGTTTTCCTCGCACATCAAGCAGATAATATGTGCCTTACCTTTTAGGATTGTAAAGATGAAGTGAGATTATTCTCATTTCAAAGTGATCCATAAATGCTAACTAAAAAGCAAGAGAATGCTAGTGTTATTCAAGATATTCAAATGATTATGGGCACAGATGTAGCATTGGTGTAAATGCTACAAACTGGCAACAAGTTTAAGGAGTGCCATTATATACAAAGAAATCCCTTTACCCAACCAAGTCTTATTATTAAAAAAACTAAGAACTGGGGCAGCTGGGTAGCTCAGTCAGTTGAACATCTGACTCTTCGTTTCGGCTCAGGTCATGATTTCATGGTTTGTGAGTTCGAGCCCTGCACAGGGCTCTGGGCTGATGGCATGGAGCTTGCTTGGGATTCTCTCTCTCCCTCTGCCCCTCCCTTGTTTTCTCTCTCAAAATAAGTACTTAAAAAAAATAAAAACAAAGAACTGATGAATTTTTCTTCTTGTATAGCACCTTGTCCAGTGATTTAACTTATGAAACATTGAGAAGAATCTAGCACCACAGAAAACATGCTATTTGAGTAATATACAGATGGTGATGCCAATACAGCTAGAAGTTCTAGATCAGGGGTTGCAAAGTATAGAATATCAGGTTATAAATACAGTATAATTTATACAACATATATGTTAATATATATATACACACAAACACAGAAAGTAAGTATTAATGGCTTGCAGGCCATGGAGACTCTGTGCACCTATTCAACTGTCACTGACGTGAGAAAGCAGTCATGGACATGTAAACAAATGGCTATAGCTACAGTATTAATAAAATCAAACGGGCAATGGGCCAACTTGGCCTGTAGGCCACAGCCAGTCCCTGTCCTAGACTCAAAGTTTACTGTTCTACAGTGAACTTTTCTCACAGGATCATGTCTTGGGATCAACCCCATCAATTTTCCATACCATCATCTGCCGTATATTTGTCCAGTGTGACCAAAGCACTTCCACGGTGACTTAGCACATCTGATCCCCAGTTCTCCATGAGCTAAGAAGAGCAGAGCTGATCTTCTTTGTATCGATCAGAAAAAGGTTTAAGTGTGACTCGTTCCAAGGTCACAGAGCTACTGAGAGGCAAAATCCGCATTTCCTAGTTATCAGTTTAGTGCTTTTAAAAAATACATGATTAGGAACCTCAAGTCTACCTCATTGTTCTTCTTAGCTTCCACTGTACTCCCTTATTCAAACTCCAGCGAAGCCGTATATGCATTTTCAAGACCTTGAATTTTCTCAGCTATAGCTTTTAGCCCCAAACTGAAAATTCTATTTTGAGGATACCAAGTATAAAAAGAATGCTTGGGGGCACCTGGGTGGCTCAGTCGGTTGAGCGTCCGACTTCAGCTCAGGTCATGACCTCACGGTTCGTGGGTTCGAGCCCCACATCGGGCTCTGTGCTCAGCGCTCAGAGCCTGGAGCCTGCTTCAGAGTCTGTGTCTCTTTCTCTCTCTGCCCCTCCCCTCTTCATGCTCTGTCTCTCAAAAATAAATAAATGTTAAAAAAAAAAAAAAAAGGATGCTTGTGATAAGGAGGGGAAATTGGTAATAAAAAATTAACATTTTTTTTCTAGTTTAAAGCAAATTCTAGTCATTCAAGGAGGAATAACAAGCTTTTAATTTCAGTGTGAGAGGAAAAACGAGAGAGGCAGGATACAGATCGAGGCGCCTTCAAAGGACTATGCGCATGATAGATTTAGCATCTAAATACTGACATTTTCTCTGTAAAACCCGAATGGTTAGGATACTCTTTAGTAGACGATTAAAAATACTAGAGAGGACACCGAACAGTCAAAATTAGACATGATTTGAAACTTCCAGAGGAAGTCCATATGCTAATGCCAAAGTGTCCAGCTCTATCATCTCATAGCTGAACCTGTTTTCTCTTTTGTAAAATGGAGTGATGCCTGCTTTATAGGATTGAAGACTGAAAACGCTGCATACAGATCAAGTCACACAGTGTATATGGCAAGCTTTCATTAAATGTGGCTATTTAGCAAAGTTTGCACTTAGAAAGAAAAATAAAACCTATACTGAACCATTAATTAGCAGCTGAACAAGCCAAAGACTGCTTCCTGTCTACACTCCTGGTTATCCCTGTCCAGCTGACGGTAAGTGGCAGGTCCTGGGGAAGATGACGGTCTTGTTCCCACTGATCTGCCTGATCCCACTTCACGTGTTTTCTCTATTGCTACCCCCTCTTCCAGTCTGAACAAGGCCATTCAGCTCTACATTTGATCCAAGATAATCAGACCAGAGTGAAATTTAGTTTCTATGTTCTATTTCTCTAGAATTTTCTTTCTTGATTTTTTAAATAGATCCTGAATGGAACAAAAAAGCTTTGTGTCCCTTTTAAATAAATTTCATAAGTCCTAGGATTAAAGAACAAGCAGGTGACTTGCCAGGAAGCAGCTGCTGGCAAAGGGCTTCTGTTGTTTGAAAAAATATATATATTCTAAAAATTACCACATTTTTGTCACAGTGTTTATTTTGAAATTCCAAATACTAAAAAAGGATGTGAGTTAAAAAAAAAGTATATGTATGTATTAGAAAAGGGTGTAAGTTTAAAAAAAAAAATTAGAGAAAAACTGTCCTAGACTTGTGTGGAATGTAAAACTTAATTTTTCACTATTTTGCTGTGCCTTACAATAAAAATACAGACAGCACAGCTCTTATATATCTTCAACAACTTGATTATAAATTGCTTTCAAAAGTAATTTATTTGGATTTTCTGTATCCTTTAATGAATTGTAAATATATTAACAGAAAAGGCTTTCCCCGCCCCGCCCCCCCCTGTACAATTTCTAAAATAAGTCAGGAAAAGCAAAAAAAAAACAAACAAACAAAAAAAAGACACAAAATTACATTGTTTCAATGCAAATAGAACACACCCGTCACACCCACACTTGCATTTCCCCAGGTTTTCACAAAACGGGTCACTATTTCTCAGTGAACACCCACACTATACTCTGGCTAATCAGAGACTTCCAAACTTTTTCTTCAAAAAGAGCATTTTTAATAGACTAAATACTGGTTATCACTGAGTTTTTGTTTAAGGTACAACAGCAGCATGGTTCAAATGTAACTTGCAGTTCTTGGAAAAAACAAAAATTTTAAAATAATGAAATACAGAAAAAGCTGGGACCACCTTTCATTATTTTGAGTACCAATGTTCGCTTGAAAAAATATTTCCAACCTTTTAAAATCCCAGAGTTGAGAGCTATTTCCAAGGGGGAAAAATATCCAATGCCACAACACAACTTCTGAACAAAAGTGTGTGTGTATGCATGTGTGTGTGTGTACACGTATACACGTATGTGTGTGAAAAGCTTAAAGAGATAAAAAGGATGTTAAAGTTCTTAGATTTTAAATCTCCTTCAAAATAACTTCTGAAATTTCAAATATTTTGCTTGATCAAAATGTGTGTCCTTTTCTGGTCTATCAATCCTCATTCCAGGCAAAAGTAAAAAAAAAAAAAAAAGCAAGCAAGCCAGAAACAGTTATTAAACAGTTATTAGTTGGGAATAAGACTTCAAATACCTAAATGTTTTGAAAGTAGGTGTGAGGAAAATGAAATCAGGCTAAGCTTGGGCTGAGTGTCCCTAGGCCAGCCACTGCCATGGTGTACCTTCCACAACTATCTTTTTATGCTTGGTCTCAAAATAAGTACCAGAAAGGCTCTCACCTCTGGCACAGGACATAAATTCCTACTACAAAAAAGATAATTATACATCAGCAAATTATGTTCTGAGCTTAGCTTTCTCCAGGGTTTGTAATAGAGCTCAGGTTGAAGCTTTCTATGAAATTCTGTATTTGATACTGTTATAGAGCTGGCTTATGATTTGCCAATTAAAAAAATAAAAGTATAAAATTAAATACTACAGAACTAATGAATAAAATGGAATATTTGTTAGAATCCAAGTGCTAGCCTTTGGGAATTTTTAACGATATTCATTTACTCCCAAACTTTCCTTTTTCTTATAAATTATTTTTTTAAGCAGCACATATTACATAGATTTAGGTAGGAGATTTTGTTAAATACCTCTCTGGCACCGATTACCTAATCTAAGACTCTGACTTGAATTAATTTATAATGGTATCTAATCCACATTCAAATGAGATTAATAGTAAATGACAGAAAGTTACTGAGTCTACAGGCTAAAATTCTCTTCACATCTTCTGTAGTCCACCTTATTTTCACAACTTGACTAACAAGTACAGGTAACCAGTAGATAAATTTGTCCTTCATCAAAGAATCCAAAATAATAACCGTAGGCCTGTCATTCATAAGAAACTATAATTTGTTATATTCTGACATTGGCACTTAAAAAAATGTTAACAACTAAAGTTTCTCTAAAAATTTCAATACATTACAATAAAGGAGATACACAATTTAAGACTTTAAATCTGTTACTGTGAAATTCCAATAATTCCCATTTTATTATGCATAATTAGATCTTTAAAATTGTGGCCATTCCCCAAAGACACCAACCTATATTCTGACACACTCAGGAGAGAACTCATCTCCTTCATAAGAATGTTCCCCTCCCCCCCCAGCTAAAAATTTCTAATATCCTAAACCCAATCACTCTTGGTAAACGTTTTGGTGACTCACACTACTGAAAATAATTTGAAGCAGAGAGCTGAAAAGAATGGAAATGACCTCGACCAAAGGTAACTACACATTCTTGCACCCTGCTTAAACACTTAGAAAAGTCAAAGGGATACTTTCTTGAACAAATATAGATTCAAGGTTATGGTACAATTTTGATTGTATTAAGGCTTTGCTATCATGATCTCTTTTAAGTCTCTCCACGTTAGTGTTCTCATTTTGATTCTTATGGTGAACTTAAATGGTTACTAAGGGCCTTGTTTTGGCTTTTCAGTGGGCAAACACTCTATCATCTCTGAATGTTAAAGGTGATCCCACAGAGTTCAAAGAGAAGAGGCAATATGGTAAAGGAATAACTTTAAAGTCTGCAATACCAGGACAATGATCAACACTCTGAAGCAAGATGAATAAATTAAAATTCTTGGTTAGACATTAAAGCATTCTTGCCAAGAATAAGTGTACACTGTATGGAGGGATATTTGATTCCTACACATGAGTCCCAATATGCCCATTACATCTGTTTATGGGAGACACTGCAAGTTTAAGGTAATTTACATTCCTTGGCAATCAAGTTACTCTGTTATAGGCAATGTCTTTTATTGTTCCATCTGGCACTTGCTAACACCATTCTTGAAGAACCTAGAAATGAAGGTCAGTCACTCTGTTAATCAGGAACAGAACCAAATGAAAACAAATTGTAAAACGACCAAGAAATTCTGGTTCATCACTATTTTCCATATCTAACGGTTCCTTCAAGATAAAACGTTAACTCTTCCTTCCATGATAGCTTCCAACAAAGGGAGATTAAAGAAAAAAAAAAAAAAAGAAAAGAAAGTTCCCCATCTCACCCCCCTAAATTGTCGTTCATACTGGTGAAAGAGCCAGTCTTGTTAGCAGCTAAATATTGCACTGCCTTTCATTCTGTGTACAGTCAGGGTCCAGTGACAGTGGCACACTCATGGTCTAAGTAAGTGATGGATGATGACACTGCCGGCTCAAGAGTGAAGACTCAGTATATGGAGGGACAAGAAACATGTCAGCACTAGTCACACATCCAGTTGCAAAAGTCTGATTTCCAGAAGTTAAAACTCATCACTTTCAGCTGCATGAAGCTGTGTGTCGTCCGCGTCTGTCATGCTGCTCTCCTGGGAGTCATCTGTTCCCACTTTAAAAATAAAACAAAAGTCTACAGTAAGGTGTCTGATGAGTATTTCTTGTCGGTTCATGAAAACAAGGGAAACTATTCTACGTTGACATGAGATTTTAAACTAAGGCCCTTAAAGGTCCTGACATCCTTCCATCAAATGCAGTTCAGATTCCTTATTTTACAGCATGTCTGAGAAGACTGGTTCACTGCATTTAACCTTTAAGAGTTTTAACTATTAAAGCTACCTCTCCCTAATGAATTCCTTATTCCAACACTAGGAATTAGAACTGGTTCTCTGGGACATTAAAAAAAGACTGACATTCCCTCTAACTGTTGACTCCACTTTGGGAACAGTCCCCGCTAGTCCACAGAAATACAGAATATAACTCTCAGTTTAAAAAGGGTTATTGGGATTATAGGAATTTTAATTTTAATTAAAGCCTTTTGCCAAGTTTTCTGGAACAAAGCCATCTTAGTTTGCCTCATCAGAAGTTTCTCAATTCTATTAAAAAATACTATTCTTAAAAAAAGTTTATTTACTTATTTTGAGAGAGAACACATGCACAAGAGTAGGGGAGGGCCACAGAGAGGGGGAGAGAAAGAATCCCAAGCAGTTCTGTGCTGTCAGCACGGAGCCTGATGTGGGGCTCAATCTCATAAACCGTAAGATCATGACCTGAGCCAAAACTAAGAGATGCCTAACTGACTGAGCCACCCAGGTGCCCATAAAAAATACTATTACATTCGGACTTAGTTCTCACTAGTTATTTTAAGATATATACTCAATTTAGGGATAGAGTATTTACTACTGCCTTAAACGACTTCTTTGTTCTCTCCTCTTTTCTTGACCCTTCAATTTATATATGTACATATATATATAGCTGTATTTTTGGATTATGAATTTGCCAGAGCTTTATAGAATTTGAATAGTTACTGCAGATCTGTTAATACTTTAAAATGTGCACAAACTAAGGCCCTTGGGTGGCTTACTCGGTTAAATATTCGACTTCGGCTCAAGTCATGATCTCAAGGTTCATGAGTTAAAGCCCTGCATCAGGCTTTGTACTAACAGCTCAGAGCATGAAGCCTGCTTCGGATTCTGTGTCTCCCTCTGTCTCTGCCCCTCCCCTGTTCATGCTCTTTCTCTGTCTCTCAAAAATAAACAAACATTAAAAAAATTTAAAAAATAGATTTTAAAAAATGTGCACAAATTTATTTTTAATTTACTTACCACTTATAATGTCTTCATCTGTCACATCTATCATCCTGCCCATCCCACCCTGAATTCCTAAGAAGCAGGTAAGGCAGGCATTAGTTACATATTTAAACTTAAACTGAGGTCCAGGTAAAAATCTGCCATGAATTTGTCAAAGTCACACAACAAATCAGGTTCAAAACTGAGATTAGTTACCTGACCCCATTAAGTACTTTGTTAATATACTGCCCTATTTAATTTCTCTAAAATTCCATTTGGTATAAATATATCATGGTTAGAAAAATAAATTAGGGGCGCCTGGGTGGCTCAGTTGGTTTAGTGTCTGACTCTTGATTTTAGCTCAGGTCATGATCTCAGGGTTGTGAGACTGAGCCCTGTGTTGGGCTCAGCATGAAGTATGCAGTCAACTTGGGATTCTTCCTCTCTCTCTGACCCTCCCTCACTTGTTCTATCTCAAATAAACTTAAAAAAAAAAAAAGAAAGAAAAAGAAAATTAAAAAGCAGCCCACAAATTCATATGCAAAAGGTAGTTTTCTGAATACTCAACACTTGAAAAAAATGTTTATTCTGTGTCATAAAGAACTATCTGTTCTGCTTTGCCTAACTCTGAGGTGATATTTTACTAACTCTCTGGTTTGATACACATAGAAATCTAATTCATATGGATGATACTCACTGATCTGTTCTTCTTGGGTTATTGGCTCCTCGTCATCTGGAAGGTAGCGCTTGTCAATTGCCTCTTTAATCTGGTTATTGGCTCCTTTAGGATCTAAATCCATAGCCCAAGAGAAATTCATCAGGGCGAGGTGCGTTTGACCTAACTTCTTGTAAACCTAAAAATAAACAGCAGCACTACATTTTTCATTAAGTTGTGAGCTTCAATGATAAAATCCTAAACATTAATAATTTAAATAGGCTTCTAATTTACATGCTGTAAACCCATTCTGATGAGTAGGTCATTTTCATCCTACAGAAGAACTCAGACTAACTTTTGAGTTCCCTTTAATAGATTATATTATTATTATTATAGATATTTTCAGAATTCCTTGCCTCTGTCTCTCCAATAGTGAGTTTCCAATAAATCATATTCTGATTGGATCAATGACAAATGAAAAAATGGACTATAAGCTGCTTGATTAGCAATTTTTTTACACTGATTCTAAAGGTTGTTATATCAACCCTTAACACCTGTCCACCCTTCTCAGCTACCTTAACCAGTTGGCATTTAGGGGCCCAGTCTGTAAAGTCCTGACTAGTCCGGCCTTGGAAATCTTGGAAGTCATTTCTTCTAATTAAGACAACACAGAGCCATTAATTTTCTTTTTTCGAGGGGACGCCTATGTATTTTATGGATAACTGGAAGCTAAGAGCTTTCCAAGATGTAGTCTCAGTTATGAAGTCATGACTGGCCACCAGCTGCAAGTGCTAATATGCTTCCAAAACCATAGTATGGTTAGGATCTAGGATGTATGTTCTTGCTCCTTCATCAGGATATCATCTTCTTAAATGTTTAACTAACTCCGTTCTTCATTCCCAGAGCATTTAGTTCAGAGATCTAGTTGAATCTGCTCAACAGATGTTGCATAATATGCATAATATTTCTTCTTCAGAAGTTAATATTTGTTATGAAAGTCGCAGTTTAGGACCATGGCCCCGATCTTTACCTTTCCTATTAAGAAGTAAACGAGGGATTCTTTGGGAACAATTTGTTTCAATTCTTCAAGTTCTTGTAAAGCAGACTGAAAAAAGCAAAGAAAAACAGAGTAGCAAAATTTTACAAAGTTCTAACTAAACAAGTGTTTTTATTTGATTTCCCAAATCATCTTAACTAAAGCTTACTAGATCTTTATCAATGCACTTCCTTATTGCGTTAATTCTTGTCGTGAAAAAAAAAAAGGCATCAAAAATATTTATGACAACGGAACTAAGAAATGGCAGGAATTCACCAGAGTACACCGAGAACACACACACATGCAGGTGGTGACAATGCCTGCTTTGATCAACATTTTATACACAATAACACTGCTCCATTACGCTGTGTGTAAAAGTGCTTTTAAAACTAAGTTGCAGAACAAAATAATTCTGAAGTTTTGTTAATAGACCTTTTCCCTGATTCAAGCACTAAGCTTTGAATACCAACCTGCTATTTTTAACTAATGAGGAAGAGTCTACAATTTAACCCTCTGAGTTAAGTCAAAACTGTCTAGAAATCTTTTGACCATTGCTAAAGGGTTGGGGGAAATTGAGAGTAAGGACAGAGAAAGAGATACGTATTTAAAAGAAAGACATGATGATCAAAAATAAAACTGGGTCACCAACTGAGATACTGCCTGCTTTTCACCTAGCAAATGGAAAAAATTAAAATAACCTGATACATAAAGTTACCACGACTGAGGGGAAGCAGGCATTCTCATCACTGAAGGTGGAAAGGTGAACTGATGCAAAGCCCATTTGTGAACACTATTTAGCAGTATCTATTAAGTTAAAAACTGCATGTAACCATTAATTCAGCAATCCTGCTGCTAGGAATACATCCCAGGGACATATTTAAAAAAGTTCATTACATCAGTTTTGTAAGAACATTCAATTCAACATGTTACTGCAAATCATTAGAAGCAATGAAGGTATGTCTAATCATAGCCTAGTTAAATTATGGTCCATCTCTATGGAACACTACATTTGTAGGTGCTCATATCGAGGTTAAAAAAAAAAGATGCAGTGAAGTATGTACAATACTATTTCTTTTGTAACAAAACATACATATGACACACAAATAGTTATGTGGGTATTCGCATAAAAAACACTTTATAAATACATTTATGTGAGCATAAATATAAGTTTCCTTTTTTTCTGGCAGAAATCAATACCTATATGCCCCTAATCAAGGTAAGAGTGGCTTACCTTTGGGGACAGGATGATTGAAGTAAAGGGGGAGGGAAGACCTTTTATTTTTTCCTTGGTAGCTGTCTCTATTTTTCGAATTTTCTAACAAATATTATACTTTATTTCTCTTTAATGTCCACAGAGATTATCTACTCTTCTTTTCTATACCTCTTTGTAGTAAAACAAAATCTAAAGTTAGGTTAAAAAAAAAGATAAACACCAAATATCTATCCACAGAAATTTAAAAAAAATCAAATTACAGGACAATATGTGTAATTGTATCAACTTCTTATTTTGTCACAACAAATTACCACAGTTTTGACGGCTTAAAATAAGACGATTTTTTTTTATCTTACAGTCTGTGCATTAGAAATCCAATTTGAATCTCACTGGGCTAAAATCAAGGGGTCTTTCTTTCTGAAGGTTATCTGTTTCCCTGCCTTTCTCCCCAGCCTTTCTAAAGGCTGCCCGCATTTTTTGCCTTGAAGCCTCTTTCCTCCACCTTCAAAGGCAACAAAGCTGGTCTGAGTCCTTCTCATGCTGCTTCTTTCTGACCACAGGTGGCAAAGATCCTTAATTTTTAAGATCCATGTGATTAGACTGGGCCCACCTGAATAACACAGAGTGCTCTCCCCAACTCAAGGTCCACATCCTTAATCACATCTGCCGTGTAAGGTAACATATTCACGGTAACCAAGGATTAGGGCCTGGACATCCTTGAGGGGTCATTACTCTGCCGACCACAGTAGTGTAAGCCTACTTTATTAGGGACAATTAAAAATACGTAAATAATGAGAAAAAGATCTAGAGAAGTGTGTTCTGAGTTGTTACAATGCTCCTCCCTTAGAGGGTCAGCTTATGAGGCACATTCAACCTTGTATTTTTTTTATACTTTCATATTATTGAGTTTTTTTTAGCAACAGGCCTATTACTTTCATAAAAAGCCCCCACAAAGATATAAGGACTAAAGCAGTGATCAAAGATAGTGGGCTAGCAAATGTATCAAAGGATTACAGAATTTAGGTAACATAAGGGGATTTATTCATTGAATGGTATAAGACTTTAGTTTTATTTCTCTGAAGAGGGTAGAAAGGAACCAATATTACTTCACAGTTATAAAAAAGTTTAATACAGTTTAATACAGTCCCACCCCACCCTCCCTTCACCTGAGGCCAAATGTAATTTCCTGGCTTTTGTAAAATTTTTACTGGCATTATCTAAAATAAAACATTTATATAAAATCTTCTTGGGGAAAGTAGTGTGAAAGTAGCTGCGTGGTAGATTCCATGGGTTCATTACCATACTATAGTGATGTCTGAAACCGTCTGCAATAAAAAGAATTGAAAAAAGAGTAAAGGCAAGCAAACACTCTCTCTCTCGGGAGTGTGCCTATTTGTTTAAAAGGCTGTGTTTTTTATACAAGTAGGTAGAGGGCTCTGGTGTATTCTGAACAGTTTGCCGTCTTCCTAATTGCTGGCAATCCATGAGAAATAAACTCAAAGGACCGCCAGGCTCAACGGGTCTGAGAATCACACCCGCCTGTCTAGGAACGGAAGCTTTATTACATAGTCTACGAGGCAGACAGTTCTCTTTTCCTTCCATATTAGTAAATATTATAAAACATACATGGCATAAAGTCTCAAGGTAAAAGATCTGTGGTCGTGGATATTAGTTACCTACAGTCACGGTTATACCTGTCAGACATTACTGACAGGGACTGATGAAGCCTGTACCACAATGAAGAAGCCTGGGACTGACTTTTAATACTGCAAAGAAGCAGTTCTCACACTTGTTGCTTCTCCAGACCTCTTTATACTCTTAAAGTTTATTGAGGAACCCAAACAATTTTTGTTAATGTGGGTTATAGCTATCCATACTTACCATATCAGAAGTTAAAACTTGCACAGTTTTAAAAATATTTACCCATTAATTTAAAAGTAACAATAAAGTCATTACTTATTAACATAGATAATATCGTTTTAATGAAAAATAACTTTTTCAGAATAATAAGGCAGTAAGAATAATGGCATTGGTTAATATTTTTGCAAATCTCTGGTTAATAGAAAATAGCTGGCCTCTCTTATCTGCTTCTGCATTCAATCTGTTATGTCGTGTAGCTTTTGGAAAATTCTGCTGTACATTTGTGAGAATAAGAGTGAAAAAGGCAAATGACATCTAAATATTATTATGAAGATAGTTTTGACCTTGTTGACTTTTGAGGACCTCCAGATGTTCTCAGATCATACTTTGAGAATCACTGCTTTAAAGAAATCTTACTCAGAACCACGCACCCCAATCCTTCTCTGCTATACCACACATAGTTCAGAATTGACAGCTTTTCTTTTGTAACTGCGCACTGTAATTGTTATAAAAATTTCATGCATCTATCCTACCTCCCCACCTCGATAATCTAATTACAAAGACTCATTGAGAAATAGTGTATAACATAGTATCAGAGTTCTCATCTTTGCCCTAAAAAGACTTAAGACTTCCCACACATTAAATGGGGTGATACAAGCAATGCTTTCGCCACAGAGAGGTTGAGGTGGCCCTCTTAACACACCACTGGATTTTCATTTTGGAGTCAAGACATTCTGGCAGCAATCAGTAACTTTAAAAAAAAATTTTTTTTTAATGCTTTATTTATTTTTGAGAAAGAGACAGCATGAGCACGGGAGGGAGGGTCAGAGAGAGAGGGAGACACAGAATCTGAAGACAGGCTCCAGGCTCTGAGCTAGCGGACAGCACAGAGCCTGACGCGGGGCTCGAACCCAAGAACACGAGATCATGACCTGAGCCGAAGCCGGACACTCAACCGACTGAGCCACCCAGGCGCCCCAGCAATCAGTAACTTTTACTCATGCCCCTTTTTACATTATTTTAATATAGATATATTGGAGATACCCATGAATCAAAGTAGGTCTTATAATTTAGCCAAACCCTAAGCTGGTACTCAAAAATGGCTATGACTTTGTAACTTGAACAATGGGTCAGATTAGAACTTGGGCTTCTTGAAGCAAGTGCAGGGCTGACTTAAATGGCATAATACCTGATAGGTGTGCTGGCATTAAAATGGCTTTAAGAATAGGTAATTGAATAAAATCCTTCAACTGAAGAATCTGACCCCACATCTAAAGGGGTTACAGGGGTGCCTGGTGGCTCAGCTGGTTAAGCGGCTGACTCTTGGTTTTGGCTCAGGTCATGGTCTCATGGCTCGTGTGGGGCTCTGTGTTGAGAGTGTGGAGCCCGCTTGGGATTCTTCCTCCCTCCTTCCCCCCCCCCCCCCACCGTCCTTCCCCTGCTGTCTCTCAAAATAAACAAATAAACCTAAAAAAAAAAATAAAGAGGTACAATGAAGCAAAAACATGAAAACAAATGATGAGTTACAATAATAGTACCTCAAAGAACAAGTTAAAAGTTGAAAAGTGTTGGGGAACCTGGGTGGCTCAGTCGGTTAAGCATCCGACTTCAGCTCAGGTCATGATCTCCCGGTTTGTGGGTTCGAGCCCCGCGTTGGACTCTGTGCTGATACCTCAGAGCCTGGAGCCTGCTTCAGATTCTGTGTCTCCCCTTCTCTCTGCCCTTCCCCTGCTCATGCTCTGTCTCTGTCTCTTAATAATAAATAAATATTTTTTAAAAAAGTTGAAAAGTGTTTATTAGATCTTCTTTTTCCTTTTTTTTTTTTTGAGAGTGTGTGTGCACGTGGTGCAAGTGGGGGAGGGGCCAAGGGAGAGAGAGAATCTTAAGCAGACTCTATGCCCAGCGCAGAGCCTAACAACAGCTAGATCTTACGACTGTGAGATTGTGACCTGAGCGGAAATCAACAGTTGGGCACTTAACCAACTGAGGCACCCAGGTGTCCTGAAAAGTTGTTTATTAGATTTAAAAGAAGCTTTTATAAAAGAACCAAAACAGTAAGGACTAGACCTCCACTTCTTTGATAAAGAAAAACAGAGTAAGATTAGGGGAATCACTGAATAAATAACAACAAAGATGGTTGATCCCTTATATATCTTTATTAGTCTGGAAATGTTAAGAGCTTATTATTGGTTTTGTATTTTTCAGTTTCAGCAAATGTCAATGTGTTCTGGAAGACCGGATTTCTTGGGAGAGTCTACTGAAATGGATTATTTGGCCCAAGATTTTCTGTGCACTTAAATTTTGGGGTTTTTTTGTTTGGTAAGTTTTTACTCTTTTTAGAAAGAAGAGCCTAAATTTATTAGAAAAGTAACCTGAACTTTCAGTCAACACTTTGGAGTCATGGTTTATGATTCAGTAAATGATCATAAAAATATGTCACTTTATGCCTCTTTTCTCTTTCTCAATTTTCCTTATCTTTTTTTCTCAATATATATATGTATGTATATACATATATATTATACTTATATACATATATATATACATATATATTATATATACATATATACTATATATACATATATATTATATATACATATATATATATTTTTTAGGCTACAGTTCCATAATATGGAAAACAGAGTGAGAATTAAAGAGAGAAACACATCAGACTAGACCGAGTATCCTTGTTCTAAGCTTTCATAACTCCCTATACCTTTTTTCCTTTATATACTCAACATGTACTCTTTTTGTGATTATTTGATTAATGTCTGTTGTCCCTCTGGAAGGGTACTAGGTGGTGAGTTTTTCAAAGACAGGAAATGTGATTGCTTTGCTTCTGCCACTTTATCCCTAGCTCCCGACATGGAATAGGTAGGTACTCAGTACATATTTGTTGGATTATGCGCAAACATTCATTTGTCACCTGCTCAGATATATTAGTCTTAGAGGATGGTTTAGATTTGACCTTTAAGATAACTCCCTGATGGAAAAACTGCTATTCTATATATGGAATCTTTACAAGGGATAATGACATATTCCTAAACATCCACACACTCATCCTACCTATCAGTATTTCATGAAGAAATAAAAATCACAAAAGAAAATAAAATAGCTTTTGAAAATGAGAAAATAAACTATCAGAGATGAAAAAGTATAAATAACTTTTGGCCTATTAAAAGGGGCAAAACTTGAGCAATAAAGTGATGAAAACCATTAAAATATATATCTTACCTTATATTTTTCATTTGCAAATAAAACTGAGGCTCTGTGAAATTTGCATAGAGGGTTCTTGGGATCGATAACAATGGCTTTGTTTAGGGTATCCAAAGCCTTCTCAGATTTTTTCAGTGCATGCTGAACCTGTAAGAAGTAAAGACCACATTAATGTTTCCTTTTGATATTTATGAAGAAAGGTGAGAACCAAATACTGTGGCTCAAAACCAACACAGAAAGAATGAAACTACTGGGGCCCCTGGCTGGCTCAGTTGGTAGAGCATGTGACTCGATCTCGGGGTTGTGAGCTGGAGCCCCACACAGAGATTACTTAAAAAAAGAAAAAGATAATAAAACTACTAAAGTTGTATGGTCTAACTGCATTTTCCACAGGGTTAAGTGGATTCAATAATTAATCAATTAATTTATAATTAACCTATAAATAGAATATCTCTAAAGTCTCTTCCAATTCTATCTAGTTCAACTGCATCACTTTCAAGATGAGAATACTGAAGCCCAGAACGCTAGATAATTTGCTCTGGGATCAGAACCTAAGTCCTCCGGCACCCAATCTACCATTATGTACCCATAATGATAATCCATAATGATAATTCAACCTTTAGAGCAGATATTCACTCACTTTTAAGTCTAAAAGACAAGAAAAACCCTGGTTTCCCCTTCACAAGAAAATCTACACTATTTAGCTAAATAATACATTTCAATAGATTTATTATGGTCTTTTAAATATTAGGCTTTTTTTTAAAATGTTTGTTTATTTTTGAGAGACAGACCATGAGCAGAGAGAGGGAGACACAGAACCCAAAGCAGGCTCCAGGCTCTGAGTTGTCAACACAGAGTCTGATGCGGGGCTCGAACTCATGAACGGTTAGATCATGACCTGAGCAAACTTGGACGCTTAACACACTCAGCCACCAAGGTGGCCCAATATTAGGTTTTTCAAAACTAGGTTCAAAAGACCCCTAGAGGATTCGGCTTTAAACCCTTACCAATCCTGTTTCACTTAGGACAATTACACTTCTACTTATTTTAGGAATTTATTTTAAAAATAATTCTTCCGCTTTATATATTTTAAAACCATTGATCTTTAATACTGGAAGTAAATATTTTAAATAACTTAAACCTCCTCCCCTCAAAAACCCAAGCGTCACTATTCATTCATGTGCACATTCTGTTATGCTGTGTTCTTCCATGGACGAACTGTATGTTAAGAAGAAAGTGTAGTGAATGGATGTGACTGTGTAACTTTAACAAATACCACTATAACAATAATGTGAGAGTAGGTACTGCCAAAATCTGGTTGCTAAATTCATCTACATAATGATCTTTACAAAACGTTATTACTACATGTGGGCAAATAATCTGCCCACAGAACTGAAATCCTAAACTCTAGTTCTCTAATAGAGAAAAGCATACTCTATTACCCGAAAGCTTCTTCAAATAAATCACACAAAATTTTAAAACAATCTGTTCCACAATCACTTTAAAAGAAAGTCTACTTGGGGCTCTTGGGTGGCTCAGTTGGTTAAACATCCGACTCTTGGTTTCGGCTCAGGTTATGATCTCACAGTTGGTGAGTTCGAGCCCCACATTGGGGGCTCTGCTCTGTGCTAGCACTGCGGAGCCTGCTTGGGATTCTCTGTGTCCCTCTCTCTCTGCCCCTCCCTTGCTTGTGCTCTCTCTCTCTCGCTCAGAATAAATAATAAATAAACAAAAAAAAAAAAGAAGAAGAAAGCCTACTTTATTTCTTTTTAAGTTTATTTTTATTTATTTTTGAGACAGAACAAGCAGCGGAGGGGCAGAGAGAGAGACAGAATCCTAAGCAGGCTCCATTCTGTCACCGCAGAACCTGATGCGGGGGCTCGATCTCATGAACCGTGAGATCACGACCTGAGCCAAAGTCAAGAGTAGGACACTCAACTGACTGAGCCATCCAGGTGCCCCAAGAAAGCCTACTTTAAAAGATGTCCAATTTCACTAAAAGATATCAAGAGATACTCAAGTTTGATTTGCTTAAGTGATGAAATAAAATTTTTTTGTCGATATATTTTGCATAGTGTCCAACTAAAAAATAAGTTACCATGGCAATTAAAAAGAACCATAGAGAACTACAATTCTTCTCCCAAAATTAAAAGTGAAATTTCAAACTAACATAATTTCCTCACATTGTATGCCCATCCGCAAGCTCACTGAGAGAAAGAGGAGGGAAAAGAGGAAGGAGCTGGGTAAAAGGCAAGAACAAAAACTTCTGGTACCACACTTAAGAGAGAAAGTAGTACGAGATTTCAGAAAGCAAACAGACTTTTTCTCCTATCAAAGTATAACTTAGTTAAAACACTTAAAATCAAAGAAGCCCATAAAAATGGTGACCCAAAAACTGACTCAATGGAATTAGAAAAATTATCTAACATCATGCATGGATTTGAATCATTTTTAGTATCCTATCCTAGAAACATTCTACAAATTTTAAGATTAAAGAAATTAAGTCTATGTTCTGATTTTTAAAAGGTATCTTTCAGGGTTCTTGGATGGCTCAGTTGGTTAAGTGTCAGACTTCGGCTCAGGTCACGATCTCACAGCTTGTTACTTCGAGCCCTGCGTCGGGCTCTGTACTGACAGCCCAGAGTCTGGATCCTGCTTCAGATTCTGTGTCTCCCTCTCTCTGCCCCTCCCCTGCTCATGCTCTGTCTCTCTCAAAAATAAACATTAAAAAAAAAAGATCTCTTTCTAAAACAATCTTCATGACTTTAACAGGTACATGTTAAGGGGTAGTATCAAAGCCTATTGTGCATTTTTTGACCTTTGTTTTTTTTTTTAAAGGAAGATAGTAAAAGCCAGACTCCTTTAGGGCTTCAAACTGTGCATACAGAAGACCAGAGTGCAGCGAACACAATGTTCAGTCCCATAGTCAGGATGCGGCCTCTCCTCTCCATTCTGCCAGACACTGCACCTTTCCAGCAAGTGTCACCGGCGAGCCAATACTTGGTACTTTCCACCATGTGTTCTTCTACCTGCAGCACCAAACTAACTGGTTATGGAGTTTTTTAGACAACTGATCAACTCCTAATTTGCTCAGTTATTTGAAAGCTCTGTGTAGAGTTCATCAAATTGGTAAGCTTTTTTGCCTTTATCATTTTTCTACTTATTCCACTGAGTCAGTTTTTGTGATCAGCTGTTATCAGATCAAACAGGTCACGTAGAGAGAGGAGAGCACAAGTATTTTGGGGAATGTTGCCTGGTTTGTTAACAAAATATTGGAAAAAAATTATTTCAGTATCTTTCAGATTTCATAAAGTCAGTGTATAGAATGCCTACTAAAAGGCTGTAAAATACTAAAATCTTCCATCAAGCAACGTGTAAAAAAGTATATTGAGCCTATAAATTGTTCTGCAACTAGACTTCACTGTCATCTCAGTGTAGCCCTTTTTCTTTTCTTTTTTTTTTTTTGAGCGAGAAGCACTCGCTATCAGGGAGAGGGGCAGAGAGAATCCCAAGCAGCCTCCCCACGTCAGTGCAGAGCCCAAAGCCAGGCTTGAATCCACTAACTGTGAGATCATGACCTAAGCCGAGATCAAGAGTCGGACGCTTAACTGACTGAGCCACCCAGGTGTCCTCATCTTAATGTGTTTTTTGCATGTGCAAACACACACACATATATACATATATGTGTATGTGATTATGTGATCTATGCTATACAAATTATGGGAAGGGGCAGGTTTGGAGTATATATCCCATAATTCTTTCATGGGAATAGTTAGCAGTGTTTACACAGCAGCACTTATCTCAGGCTTTTATTGGGTGCTGTTGCTTGCTATATATGAAGAGAAATGTGTCAAACAAGTTTGAAGTTTAGTGTGTTCTGAAGAAGGGTGTGAACAATAGTGTTCTGGGCTTTAGGAATGCTTTTCACTTTCAGTCCTTGTAACTCAGCTGTTTAGGAGCTAAAAGCAATCCAAATAATATGAGCATTATCTCCTATTAGAAGTAACGTTTTTAAGTTTTCACGGCACATTATGATTGTTAAACGTCTCTCAGTTTCAACAGTACATGGGAGTCTCATGAACTTCCTGAAGTGTCTATAGTATCTGTTAGTCATGCTGATTAAGTGTGGCATGAACAAAGTATTTTATTGCACAGAGTTAACAAACAGCATGCTGCCTGACAAGGCTACTGCTGTTTTATTACAACATTACCTCTTGTTTTTATAAAATGTACCAAGATTTAATGGATAACTTTATTTTACAAGTAAAAAAAAGTTTCTTAAAAAAACTGGTGATCCACATCGCCTTTTAAGAATTTTAAGTAGGGGGCGCCTGGGTGGCTTAGTCCATTAAGCATCCAACTTCGGCTCAGGTCATGATCTCAAGTTCATGGGTTTGAGCCCCGCGTCGGGATCTGTGCTGACAGCTCAGAGCCTGGAGCCTGCTTTGGATTCTGTGTCTTCCTCTTTCTGCCCCTCCCCTGTTCACGCTCTGTCTCTCTCTCAAAAAAAAAAAAAAAAAAAAAAAAAAAACAAACGGACAAAACAAAAAAAAAAAACATAAACATTAAAAAAAGTTAAAAAAAAGAATTTTAATTAGTTCTGGGGTGCGTGGGTGGCTCAGTCCGTTAAGCATCTGACTTCTCTCATTTTGGCTCAGGTCACGAGCACATGGTTTCCAGGGTTCGGGAGCCCTATCCAGCTCTGCACCCTGACTGCACAAAGCCTGCTCGGGATTCTCTGTCCCTTCCCTATTAATGCTCTCTCTCAAAATACATACATAAACTTAAATGGACTTGCCCAAGGAATGAGGGTACTCCAGTGATTTCTCTTTATGCCACAGAAAAAGGTGGTATTTTTGGCTATAAAATAATCCACGATAGTGTCCCAGGAATGTGAAAAAAAAAAATAACAAAAAAGTCCTAATTTTCACCATAGTAATTAAGTCAATAACCAACACATTTCAAAAGGGAGATTAATTGAGAAATATTTAGAAAGCTACTTACTACTCCAATGTGGCAAAGTAAAACTGAACTTTGAGGGTTGATATCAAGTGCTTTCTGGAAATGCATTTCTGCAAGGCTGAATTTTTCTTGCTTGTAATAAATCATTCCTAAACCATACCTGAAAGTATAAAATAAAATATAAATTTAGGGATATGAACTTCTGGCTGCTAATTTAGTTCAACTTAATAAAAGGGTGTATATGGAATCTGGCATTTTAATAAACGAAAGAAAAATACTGGTGGTGTCAGAGAAGGCAAAAACTATCAATCATGATAAAAAATCATCAAAGCATTTTAGACAAATCCCTTTTATACGTAAAAACAATAAATCAAATTCAATCAATCAATCAAACAGAACTTTGATGATGAGGAAAAAAGAAACTACATCCTTAAACCCATCATTATGATCTAGATATAACAGCTCATTTTCACTGAGTGGCTAATGATGTGTGCCAATTAACTTTGTTAAATTCTTTATGTGCATTATCTCATTTAATCCTAGGAGGAAACTGAGATAGGTACTGTTATCACTCATATTTTCAAGTAAGGAAACTGAGTTTTAGAGAAATTAAATAACTTGCCTACATTTATACAGCTAATAAGGATTTTTTGTTTTTTGGTTTGTTTGTTTTTTTTTTAAAGGTTTACTTGTTTTTGAGAGAGAGCACTGGAGCAAGCAGAGGAGGGGCAGAGAGGGAGACACAGAATCCAAAGCAGGCTCCAGGCTCTGAGTCATCAGCACAGAGCCTGACACGGGGCTCAAATTCACAAGCTGTGAGATCATGACCTAGGCCGAAGTCTGATGCTTAACCACTGAGCTACCCAGGCGCCCCTATACAGCTAATAAGGATTCTAATCAGAGCCTTCCTTTATGATTACAAACTCTAAACTCCTAATAATGCTACTTCCATATTCTCGGTGCAAATGCATGTATATCATTGTAATTACAGACGCATAGATTCATGTTCTGTTTCCCCTCTCCTCGCTTACTGTATCAAAAGTATACTCCTATAGACTTCAAAATTATAAACTTTCAAGGCTATGTAATAGTATATTAAGTTGATATATGTGTATTTCTTCCAATTTTCAAAACATCAAAGGAATGTAATGTGACTAATTTACATTAAGAAGACCTCTCTTGGGCACTACCAGATAATGATAATGGAGAATAAGCACCGAATGAAGAAAAAAGCACAGTATGTTTTTTAATATTTGACTGGCTTTGCTTACCATTATCGTTGTGTTAGGGGTGAAGAAAAGGTATAAAAAGCTCTGTGCTAACAATGGTGATGGTAGAATAACAAAAGAACTATTTACTGTGGAGTTGGAATAATACGTTTCCTTAGTGTTTAGTTAGATACATAAAGTTACCTGAAAACCTCAACATTTAAACTCTTCCTGTGAAAGCATACCAATCTGAATATTTTTTCCTAACTGAAACAATTATTTTCATAACAATTTTTGATACAGCATAGGTTTTTTTAGAGCACAATTATTGCAATATAGGGCAGACCCAAACATTTAAAAAACACAAGTCCGATTAAGAACTGAATTATTAAAATATGACAGAGTGCTTTATGTGAAGACAATGCAGTATCAGTAAGCCTGACCGCTTACTATGTCAGCAGAAGCTAGCACTGGTCAGGCCATCTTTCAGATAATGTGCCTACTTAGAAATGAGATATACTCCATTAAAAAACATATATACACAAAAAAAAAAAGTTTTAGTAACATAGTGATTCATATTTAGTGACAGAATGAAAATGTAACTGCTATAATGATTACTTCAAAAGATAAAAAAACATGTCTGACATAAAAACTGTAGCAGAGTTATATATCACTATTATACTTCATTATTTAAATTAAGTCAAGAAAAATAGAATGTCAGCAGTAGATTCAGCATTGAGGCAGAAATAAGAACTTTTTTTTTTTTTTTAAGAAATGCCTTCTTAGTTTATTAACTATGTGAGCCAGGTAGTAACTTCCTAAACAGAGACAGTACTCAATAAACTGGAACACTAAATTCTAAATAAACCCAGTGAAATGATCTAGTATCTAATAAACTAGAACACAGCCAGAGAGCAACAATTAGTGGGAGAGTTTTCAATGTTTACTTTCTATGATCCAATAGGTGATTATACTAGGCCTCTCCATTTCCCCAGTTACTATCCTTTTTCCCCCTAACTTTAAACAAATTTTTATTACACAAAGGTGTCACATAATTGGATACTTCTCTACTTTGTGCACAATTATTCTTACTCTCCATAGAAAGGCTGCTTCTTAACTTTTCATCTGGTGATGGCAAGCACTAAAATCCTGATTTTAACAGAACAGTGGTAAAAGTGCCTCAGTGATTTACGTTGAATGCAGTATATTGGTGCATGGCTCTTGCATTCAGTTATCAGGAATGCAGAAATGTCTTTTTATTCAAAAATACAAAATAAAGTATCTATAGGCATGGAAAATGACAGCAGTAAACCATTATATGTTGTCAACTGAAACCAGTAACTGATGGTTATAGTGATTTTCTTAGACATCAGCCAGCCTCTTCTTCAGTCATTTCCTTCAACCGACTTGTCTGAAGTTACTGTTGAGGAGCACTGCCTTGAGGTTCCTCTCACAGTTCATTAATAATGGCAAAGCACTATTCTAGGAATTAGAACATGCTACCTCCCATACCACCTCCCATTCCACCCATTCTGCCATTCCAGGGTCCTCTTTCTTAGGAATGTCGGTGACTACAACTTCTGCTTTCGTTAACAGAGAGGTCACTCCAACAGCATCCAATAAAGCAGTTCTTACAACCTTAAGTTGGATCAATGATTCCCTTTTCTACCATATTCACAAAATCTCTGAGCACAGCATTGTAACCAACTTGAGGAACTCTTCATAATTTGCTCAACTATCAATGATCCTTCAACACCTGCATTCTTAGCAATGGTCACTGCAAGAATTTTGTGTGTTCTCTTAATGACTTCTATACCAATTTTTTTAATCTTCATTAGCTGGAGTTATTGGATCCAAGGCTGGAATGTACCAAAGCAGGGCACAACCCCCTCCCAGAACAATGCCTTCTTCAACAGCAGCTTGTACAGCATTGAGAGCATCTGTAACTCTTTCTTTTCATTCACTTCAACATCACTTCTGCCACCAACCTTCAGCACAGCTACTACTCCCATCTGAGAGTTTTGCCAGATGTTCATTCAGCTTTTCCTTTTCATATTAACGAGCTGTGATACCTAACTGCTCAGTGATTTCTTGTCACCTTTTCCTTTTAAGAGCATGGCATCATCTTAGGTCCCAACGACCTCTCCACCTTTTCCTAAGTCGTGAGGCTGAACATCTTCAAGATTTAGAGTCAGCCCTTCTCTGAACACTGCACCACCAGTAGCAACAGCCATATCTTTAAGCTGGTTCTCTCTTCTGTCACCAAAACTGAAGCTTTGACAGCTACAGCCTGAAGACCAACTTCTAGCCTGATATTCAAAATGAGTGCATTCAGAGCTTCTCCATCAACATCATCAGCAATTATGACCAAGGGCTTACAGTGAGCATTGGCAATTTCAAGAGCAGGTACAATGGACTGGATACTAGAAATTTTCCTTTCACTCAACACAATATAGGCATCTTAGAATTCACTTATCTGCCCTTTTGATGTATTAATAAAGTATGGAGAAATACAACCTCAATCAAACTTCATGCCTTCAAAAATTTCTAATTCATCATTCAGTGTTTTTCCATCCTTTACTGTGATGACACTCTTTCTTCCAACCCTTTTCATTGCATCAGAAATGATGTTGCCAATTTCTTTGTTTCCATTTGTAGAAATGGTGGCAACCTGAGCAATTTCCTCAGGGACTGTCCCAGGTTTAGACTGCTTCTTAAGTTCAGCAGTTACAGCGTCAACAGCTAACATCACTCCTCTTCTGATTTCCACTAGATTAGCACCGTTGCTAATCCTCTCGAAGCCCTCCTTGGTGGTAGAGCATGCCAGGACGGAAGCAGTAGTGCCGCCATCTCCAGCCTCATCATTTGTTACTGTCAACGTCTTGAACAAGTTTAGCATCAATATTTTTATACTTATCTTTTAAGTCAAGTAACTTTGCAATGGTCACACCATCTTTTGTTACTCTGGGACTGCCCCAGCTCTGTTCAATAATCGCTGTTTTTCCCTTTGGCCCCATAGTAACAGCTACAGCATTGGCTAAAAGGTCTACAAGCTTAAAGCATTAAGGTTGGGCATCGGCACCAAATTACACATCTTTGGCATAGGGCCAAGTGAGATGAGGAGCCAGTGCCCTGGACAGTGGCCTAATTTGGCGAAGGACTGCAGATAATCCGAGCATTTCTGTGGGGCAGCGCCAGGGCGTGCAGGCGATGAGGCGGGCTGTCAGAGGTGAGTGAGGGACAGAGTGCACAGCACACACGGCAAAGAGCCCGTGTCCCCTCCCTCCCAATCAGTTTCTATCCTAATCACGATGTCAGTGTTCTAAGAAAAAAGAAACAAATCAAGTAACGAAATCAATTATTTTCAAAAAGTTGGTAGGAGAAAAGGTTGCAACTGTGGAGTATAAGGATCTGGTATTCCATCATCATTAGTTAATTTAAGAGTTTCTTAAAGGTATACATTTCACATAAAAAACATATGGTTGCTACTTAGCAACCAGTATGTACTATTCTTAAGTATTAAGTTCATGACAATAAAGAGATTTCTAACAAGAAAAATTACTAAGGATCAGTCCTATCAGTAGGACATTGTCTTTGCACTTCATTAGCACTTACCATGCATTATAATGTCTCGGATTGACTCTGATAGCATTTCGAAAACAAGCTAGTGCTTTGTCTAATTCTTCAGTTAACACAAACTCGTGCCCTAATAGAGTATAGGCATAAGCATAATTTGGATCCACCTGGATAGCTCTCTGGAAGAATTTAATTGCAATATCATGTTCCCGTTGCAAACTGAAACAGTTCCCCGCAGCACACCAGGCCTTTAAAAAAATGGAAAAATATAAATGTATAGTTAAAATTTTGCTTCAATTTTTCTAACAAAACCAAATTTATGACTAAAATCAAGACTTTTTAATAGATATGGTGGACCTTCATTAAGAATTTCATACTAGTGAATTTGTCTACTTGCTAAAATTTACAGTATTTGTTAAATCAAAATCAACACCAGGAGTATGTTAGTGGTCACTGTGGACCCAACATATGAGTGGTCCAACAGGCGCAGTCTCAGATGAGGTCAAAAAAGGCAACTCTAGGCTTCCCTGTTTCACCTCTCCTACTGAGATGACCAAAGGACAGCGAGTATAGGGGCAGCGCAGTGCAAACAACTCTGGCACTGGGGCCCGGTGGCCAGAGATGGACTCCCAACTCTGGCACCTGCTTGTAGGGTGGCCTCAGGCAAATCAACTTAATATACTTCTGAACCTCATTTTCTCTTTTATAAAATAAAGAAAATAGAAATCTACCAGGATGGGTTGTTTTTACAATTTAATATAATCTGGGGCACCTGGGTGGCTCAGTCAGTTGGTTAAGCATCCGCTTCTTGGTTTCAGCTAAGGTCATGATCTCATGTGAGATCAGGCCCTGAGTCCAGCTTTGTGCTGTGCTGACAGCCAGCTTGGGATTCTCTTTTTCTCTCCCTCTCTCTCTGCCCCTCCCTGACTTGCACTCCTCTGTCTCTTTCTCTCAAAAATAAATAAACCTAAAAAAAAAAAAAAAATATATATATATATATATATATATATATACACACACACACACATATAACCTGTGTGAGGTGTGTGTCCCGGAAGCAATGGTTTAGTCTTTGCTAACTCAGTACTTACAGAAACTACTGAATATAATTATCAAGAATAATGAAAATGAATGTTTTTTTGTAATGTTTTTATTTATTTTTGAGAGAGAGAGAGAGAGAGAGACAGAGAATGAACAGGGCAGGGGCAGAAAGAGAGAGGGAGATGTGGAATCTGAGGTAGGCTCTAGGCTCCGAGCTGTCAGCAGAGAGCCCGATGAGGGGCTTGAACTCATGAACTGCGAGATCATGACCAGAGCTGAAGTCGGATGCTTAAGTGACTGAGCCACCAAGGCACCCTGAGAATTGAATGTTTTTACATTTTTTAATTATTATTTTTAATGTTTATTTATTTTTGAGAGAGAAACAGAGCGCAGTCAGGGGAGGGGCAGAGACAGAGGGAGACACGGAATCTGAAGCAGGCTCTAGGCTCTGAGCTGTCAGCACAGAGCACGACACGGGCTCAAACTCTCGAGCCGTGAGATCATGACCTGAGCCAAAGTCAGATGCTCAACCCACTGAACCACACAGGTGCCCTGAATGTTTTTAATTCTAAGCTTAAACATGTTACGAAAGTACCACTATTTTTGACATGCAAGGAAATAGAACTGTTACAGGACTGGAGCATTTAAATGAATGAACTGTGCCTATGTCTTAAAATGACAATAAAAAACACTTCTTTTTAAATTTAAATTAGCACTTTTTCCAATCTACATTATTTCTGCTTAATGAACGCTAATTTTGCTGACAACAGCAATTGTAACATAGCCACAGCTTGATTAGTCTTGACTTTCTCTTCTCTGAATCCCTCTCTGCCTCTAGAGAAGGATGCAAAATTAAGTGCAGATGATGCTAAATGGTGTCTGAAATATTTGCTTCATCCCCATGTGTTAAAGGTGATCAAAAGACAACTATATAAGCCCAGTGTTTCAGTTAATGTACCTCTGGTGAATTTTTATCCATGTCTGTTAAGTCTTTCGAAAGAACTGAAAGAGCAACATCTTTCTGAAGATGCCAAAGTGTTGTAGAGTAGATCTCCATGCCTTCAACTCTGTAATTCTCAATCCTTCTAACCTCTGAGAATATTCTTTCAGCCTGAAATTTAAAAAAAAAAAGTTAAGGGTAAAACAAGTTGATACAATTTACATACATACAGGGAAAATACTGGGTATTGTTCTCATAAGACCTAAATGCTACCTTGTTTTACAGCGATAGTGAATTAGTGATAACACAAGGCCAAATTGAACAGCTTTGATGGTAGGTCAAACCAGACATACACAAGTCATGGTAAGAAGGTAAGAACATGAACTGTGAAAAGAAATCTATGTTTCCACCAAAAAGAGGAGAAAACTATACAAAATTACAATTTACAAAGGATGAGTCAATTGTTTTATTCACAAAACACACATTTCCAAATTTTAATAATGGCTTTACAGAGTAACTCAGGAGGGGTGAGAGAATAATGACTTCCGTAACACAAAACTACTTTTGCATTGACTTCTTTTAAGAGGCTGAGTTGAAAACGTTAGGGGAAGGGGCACCTGGGTGGCTCAGTCGGTTAAGTGTCTGACTACAGCTCAGGTCATGATCTTGCGGTTTGTGCTGACAGCTCAGAGCCTGGAGCCTGCTTCAGATTCTGTGTCTCCCTCTCTCTCTGCCCTCCCCCGCTTGTGCTCTGTCTCTCTTGGTGTCTCAAAAATAAAAATATTAAAAAATTTTTTTTGAAGAATAAAAAATATTAGACCTGATCTTAATGAAATGAAGATGGCAGAAAATAAGAAAATAGCATTTATAAAACTAGGAACTCTAAGAAATGGCCATACACTATCTACGATTAGCTTAATGATTTGTAACTTCCCTGAAATCCCTTAAAAGTTATATGGGTAAGTTTTTCAAACTGGCATCGGTTACAAGATAGACCTAACCACAAGTCAAACACAGGTTCTGCAAATCTTTTGGTTTTAAATTTTTCAGGATCTGTTGATTCCTCTGAAAAGTGACTGTGGCATAGACAACAACAACAACAACAACAACAACAAAAAGAAAGAAAAAGAAAAAGGAAAAGGAAAAAAACCTCATGAAATTAAGTTGAAACAAAGGCTTCTGTTAAGTATCTGTGTCACTGCCCTATATAGTTAGAGGAAAACAATAAAAATTATGTATTTTAAAGTACCTGTGAAATAAAAATCAGAAATAATTTTGAAAAGGGCTTGTCAAACACAGCTCTTGGTTATGTACCAGTAAAGGATCATTATCCAAACATGGAACTTCTGACAATGAGCAAGGCTATCTGTCTACAACACTTCTTTCTTTACCACACAAAAATACACGAGGTGGTATCTTCTGTATTTATGATCTACCTGGAAGAACAAACACTCCACCCTCAGGTCTTTGCATGGTTTGTGAAGGGAGGAGTGATCTTCCTCTGAGCACACTTTTTAGAAAATAGCAGCATACATTACTGCCCTGTGATCTTACCATGCTTCAATTTTTTACTTCCTATGACCTACTGTTACCTGTCCTTATAGATTTCTTGGCTTACAACCTGTCTCTCTTACTAGAATGCATGCTTTATAAAGGCAAGCAATTATTTGTCTAGCTGTATTAGAGTCTAGAAGAGTCTAGGACATAACATGCACAGAATAAATAGAATTGAAAGTAAAGAGAGCAAAAGTAACTTTACTATAAACTTTAAATAATTTGTATTAGAGAAATTTTACTAATATATAGGTTTCTTAAAGTTTTTTTTAAATTTTTTAAGTTTAGGGGTGAGGAGAGAAGATGCTCGCAAGATAAACTGGAGAGGAAATTTAAATTGGAAATTAAAATTTTCTTTGGCTTTATATTAATAATCTTCTCCTTTTCTGGTATAAACAGATAATGTAAGCAATGAATGTAATTAAAAGGGTAAAAGTCTTGTGTAGGACATTGTGTCCTCGATTATAAAATTTTCTTCATAGCACTTTTCAAGTTTATAAACATTAAATGCTAAAAATTCATCCCAGTAGAAACTCTGCATATAGTAGAAAAAAGTTTGATTATAAACATCTATTACATGGTAATATATATTTTCAGATCCAACTGAGTAGTGTACAAATATCCACATAAGAATATATGGATGACTTGGACTCTCTACAAATCTATTTCTTTTTTTGTTTGTTTTGTTTAATTTTATTTTTGAGAGAGAGAGGGACAGAGAGAGAGAATGAGCAGGGGAGGGGCAAGACAGATGCAGACAGAATCTCAAGCAGGCTCCAGGCTCCGAGCTGTCAATACACAGCCTGATGAGGGGCTTGAACCCATAAGCAGTGAGATCATGACCTGAGCCGAAGTCAGACACTTAACTGACTGAGCCACCCAGGTTCCCCTCTACAATCTATTTGAAGCAATCCCCCCCAAATTTAAATTGCTCACCCCTTAAACACAAGGAAAAAACTGTCTATTTATAAATTACAAATGCTCAGAAAATATAAAGACATTACATAATAAACATTGACCTTTTAGATCTGCTGTCTCAAACACAGGCATCTTAATTAAATTATTTCTTACCTGCATGTACTCTGAAAGTTCAAAATAGGCCCTTCCAATTTGGCACAGTACCCAACCAGTATTGTAGTGGTGAGAAGGTAGGTGGCTCAAGATATATATAGCTTCTCTGCAGTTGTACGAGCACAGAGCTAAATAACCTTTCCCCATTTCACGAAGAAGGCTCATCAAACCTTCTAGGAGAAAACAATATAGTAAACAAAGAAGAAAAACACAGTAAAACAGTTTGGTTTTCTAGAAAGGCTAATTACAAACTAATTTATTAAAAATTCCAACATCTATCTGGAAAAAATGGAAGGTACTTTAATAAGCATAAAAAAATTTACTTAAAGTAAGTGAATAAAATAAAATACAAAGGAGACATTAAGCATTTACAACAGACCTGCTGCTGCTTTCTGCAGATTAAATGCCTGGATCTGAGGCGTGATTGTGGAGATTTTCCCTTCAGAAATGATGGAAGAGTCCAATTTTGTAATTTCTAGACTATCATTTAAGTTAGGTTGAGTTATTCCTCCTTTATTAGTTTTACTTTTAGTTTTTCTGTTTGGGATTTTAGGTGGAAACTTCATTTTTAACTTTTTGCTATTCTCCTGTAAAAAAGAGGAAAATCCACACTTGTTAAACTCATGGATTTTAGACTTCCCAATCCTTTCTCAGGTATTAGACACAAAATAAGTGTACAGTCTTGACTGGTCTATATTTTTCTCAGAAAAGATTTATAAATCAAAAATTTTCAATTAATTTCAAATGCAGCAATTCTGAAAATAAATTGTATTAATGAATTAGTGTGTAAGGTAAATCAGCATTAAGTGTTTGTTGCTCTTTTCTGAAAGTGTATCAGTTTCATTTATTATTTAAAAATAAGAAAATGAATGCAATACTACCTAATTGTCTCAGAGTATTACAGCTAATAAGTCATAAAATTGTTGATTTGTTCATGTCAGCGTTAAAAATTGTCCATATTTGTCAATGGACCAAGAAAACTTACCAAGGGCCTAAAGAGGCCCTCCAATTGTGCAAAGAAAACACACAACATGTGTTATAATATCTGACATAACCATAGTACACCACGAAATCCAGAAAACCAGAAGTGGTTTAATACTATCAACTAAGCTACAGATCTTATTTGGATTTCATCAATTTTTACATGTACTTTTTTTTTTTTTGGTGTGGTAAGTCTAGGAAATTTAATCACATGTATGATTTGTGTAATCAACCAGGACAACAAGGATACAGGACTGTTCGACCATTACACAGATTTCTTTGGGTTATACCCCAGTAGTCACATTGCCCCCCAAGTCCTAACTCCTAAAAACCACTGATCTGTTTCCCATCATAATAATTTTGTCTTTTGAACAATGTTTTATAATATTTACTGAAGGACCAAGAAAATTTACAAACGTTATAGACAGCTTTCCAAATCAAAAAAACATTAAAAAATATTTTAAATAGTCTCTGAATTTATTCATTAGAGATGGAATCATCAATGAACTGAAATTTAAGAGAGGGATATGTTAAGGAAATGTGACAGACAGAAATCTTTAAATTACCTTGGTTGTAGAGCTGTCACTAGTAAAGAGTCGTGAACTTCTTCGAGGCAGTGCGTTTGGGGGAGATGTGATAGTGGGGCTCAATACCTGAGGTGTTGTACTAAAAAAAATGATAAAAAGCAGACATTTACAAAAACCCCAGCTATGACCATTAACTATTGTTTAGATTCAGATGTATTACAAAATATTCATTTATGTTTGCACTCTAGTTTGATCAGTCTGTTTATCATTCCTCTATGAAAACTCAGGATTTAAAAACTATGGTACCATAAAATGATAAAGATTATAAGACTAGTCCTCACTCTATCTGAAATTGCTAATTTGAACTTAATCCACATAAAAATTCTGGGTCAATAAATGATAAACACATCTATAAACGAATTCTCTCTAGCCCTCATTTGCAACTATACCAAGTTAGAGAAAAAAGATAGTTGGATATGGACAGTCTAAACGTGGATTATCTGCCAATAAATAAATACCATTAGAACACTGACACTTGAGAAATTATTGTCCTATAAATTCAAACAACCACATCAAGGTTTATTCTGTTTAGGACAAAAGGAATCTAATAATTGCTTGGGTACTCTTTTTTTTTTTTTTTAATGTTTATTTATTTTTGAGAGACAGTGTGAGCAGGGGAAGGGCAGAGAGAGGAGGAGACACAGACTCTGAAGCACGCTCCAGGCTCCGAGCTGTCAGCCCAGAGCCTGACGCGGGGTTTGAAGCCACAAACCGCGAGAGCATGACCTGAGCCGAAGTCGGATGCTCAACCAACTGAGCCACCCAGGCGTACCCCACTTTTTTTTTTTTTTAACTTTAGAGGCAAACCCTAAGATACAAGGATTCTGTTCTTCAAAAGTAAGCAAACTTAGGGGCGCCTGGGTGGCTCAGTTGTTGAGCATCTGGACCCTGATTTCAGCTCAGGTCATGATCTCACAGTTGTGAGATTAAGGCCTGAGCTAGGTTCCACGCTGGTTGGGCTCAGGCTGGATGTAGACCCTGCTTCAGATCAGAGAGCATGTGCTCTCTCTCTCTCTCTCTCTCTCTCTCAAAAAAAATAAAAAAATAAAAAAAATAAAAGAAGAAGAAAAAAAAAGAAAATAAGCAAACTTAAAAAACCTAAAGTTATCTGAGAGTGGGTAAGTCTATGGGCTCGAAGATTCACAGTTTATGGGAAATCCCACTAAATTACCTGGATTTGAGTCAAAGAGGCTTCTGAGAATAAAAGAGATACTGACCAGTAAGTAAAGAAAGCCCAGGTAGTCCTTAACCCTTTCAAAAGACAGAATCTCAACATAGGGATTTCAGCAAGTGAAGTGATTTAGGTTGATGAATTAATTTTATTTTATGATAATTTTTTAAAAATTAAGATTATTTTTTAGAGTAGTTTAACGTTACAGCAGGGGTGCCTGGGTAGCTCAGTCAGTTAAGCATCAGACTCTTGATATTGGCTCACGTCATGATCTCATGGTTTGTGAGTTCAAGCCCTGCGTCAGGCTTGTGCTGTCAGTGTGGAGCCTGCCTGGAATTCTGTTTCTCCCTCTCTCTGACTCTCCCCTGCTCACGTTCTCTCTCTCTCTCAAAATAAATAAATAAAACTTAAAAAAAAAAAAAGATTCACAGCAAAACTGAGGGGAAGGTAGAGAGATCTGCCACATACTCCCAAGTCCTGCTCATTATCAATACCCCCAACAGACTGCTACCCTTGTTATAGGTGATGAGCCTACACTGACATACTGTAAACTCCCTAGTTTATAACAGAACAGAACTCTTGGTTTTATTCATTCTGTAGGTATGCACAGAGGTATAATGATATGTATCCATCATGGTGTCAGACAGAACAATTTCACCGCCCTTACCTCTGGGCTCTACCTCTTCATCCCTCCCCCTCCAACTCCTGGCAACTGCTGACCTTTTTACTATCTCCATAGTTCTGTCTTTTCCAGAAACCAATCTATCTTTAAAAGTACAATGTTCTTTATTTGAACTATGTGTCATTTACATTACAAATGTGAATTTTATGTTGTCAATACTATTACCTAATTATAGAAGAGTTTTGTCTGAGAAGTGGGATCCATGGACCATTTGATCCACAGAGTTTATAGGGAGGACAATACTAAGAGAAATGCATAGACTTCTTAAATGCCACAAAAAGTTGAATAACATAACTCTTGTGGGGGTAGAAGTAAAAATAATCGTAAGAGGATTTTGGGGCTAGGAGTCTGAAGAAGACAAACTCTTCCTGTATTACAATTTTCGTTATGGTTCTGGTTAGCTCCAAAGGGCAATTTGACAAAAGAAAAAAATGTTCAAAATCTGACAGCCATCAGAAAAATGAAGCAGGATACCGTGTGGGTTTTGAAACATTGGTCACAGCATATGAAATATATGTATCTCTTTATAACTCGCATCTGTTTAACGACGAGTTTGAGAAGAAAAAGAATGTGCTCTTGAATTGAGACTGTTGAGGTCTGAAATCAAGTTCTATCACTTATTACCTATGTCATTATGTACCAGCTATATTAAACACTTTTTAAAAAAGCTTTTGTAAATAGTATCATTTTATGGCTCTGTAATAAAATCTGAAATATCCTACTAGTTGTAAGAAGATGCCTTGGAAAGATTATGATTTTTAGAGGTTAAAATACATAGAGAAAATGATAACATACACACTTTTGGGGAAATTTAGCTAAAAGAACTATGCTAATCATTGCTAAAAAAACAACTTTCTAAAAAAGGAACAGACTTCCACTGCCAATTGTACTGAAGCCCCATGGACCAGATTTACTCTCCCATCTTAAACAGCTGTAACACTGAACAAAAGATAGGAAACGATGTTTTTCAGACACTGGACAGCAAGTACATACAGCTGAGGCGAGTCCTGAGGACATGGTGCAGGGAAAGGGAACACAAATAGACCTCAGGGTCTCCCCGTGTGGAGAATGTTGAGACTTCTGGGCAGTGAAGGCAGCTAGAATATGCAGGGCAGAGTACTAGAAAGGGGAGAGCCACAAAGAGGGAGAGCTTCAAAGATCTGCAGGAGGTTTTCCTTGAATCTTCAGTTGAAAACGGACTCATGCAACTGTGTGTTATAATAAAGAATTCATTTGGTCTTTGTCCTGGATTCTTTGAGAAGCAGCTTCTAAATTCTTATCATTTCCCAAGTGATAGGTGTGTCTGGTAGGTATGGTGGGCCCCTGAGTTTATACTAATGAAATGACTTGTGTTGGGGCCCTAGATAGTTTCAGGATACTGGGCTGCCCATGCTGGAAAGACCAACCACTGATTAGAGGTTTGAAGCTTTGAGCTAGGTGTTAACAGCCTGACCTCTTCTAGGAAGGGGAGAGTGGCTGGGTCTTAAGGTAAATCACATGGCCAATGATATATTCTATCACGCCTATGTGATGAAACCCCAATAAAAACTCTGACTATCAAAACTCAGTGGAAGTTCCAGGTTGGTGAACACGCTGATATGCTGGTGAGGCGATATATCTTGATTCCACAGGGAAAGGACTGGAAGCTCTGTTCAGGAGCCTCCTAGACCTCAGTCTTATTTGTCTGCTCCTGAATGATATCCTTTATGATCAAACTGTAAGTATAAAACTTTCTTAAATTCTGTGAATTGTTCTAGCAAATTATTAAGCCTGAGGGAGTAATGAGAACCCTCAAATTTGTAGCTAGTTGGTTAGAGGTGAAGGTGGCCCAGGGAACTCCTGAATTTGCAGCAGGCAAGTCAACAAGATTTGATAAGTCTTATTGGGACTATGATCTTAGCCTGCAGAGTCTATACTAAGTCTGAGTGATTAGTACCAGAACTTACTACAGTAGTACAGTGAGGAAAACTACCCGAATCTGGAGAAAGAACTACTGGAAAGGAGCTGGCAGAACATTTCTTGGAGCTCACCCTGGGCTTGGAGTAGCTCATATTTTCAATAGCCAGAATTAAGAAACCTCACACTCAATAGGTCACTGAGTAGATACTCAAAGGATACTGCTTCAATAGTGGGGCAAAATTAGTCCAGACTAAAGGCCACTCTTGTCCTACCTTACAAAACTTAAAAATGAAGACCTGAAAGGAACCAACTGTTAACAAGTAACTTAACTGCATCCCAGAACAAAACACAAATACTTAAAATAGTCTATCACTCAACAATATAAAATTTCCAATAAAAAAAATACTAGGCATACAAAGATGCAGGAAAATATAATCTATATTGAACAGAAAAAAAAAATCAATAAAAAACAGACCCAGAAATAACATAGTAAAATAGTAGACAAAAGTCACTAAAAAAACTATTATAGATACATTCTATATCCTCAAAAAGGTGGAAGAAAGAATGGACATGTTAAAGGAGGGAAACAAATCAAACTTCTGGAGATGAAAAATAGAACTTCTGAGATTAAAAATATCTATACATACTGTATGGGATTAACAGCAGATTAGATGCTGCAGAAGAAAAAAATTGGTTAACTTGAAGACCTAGCAATAACCACTATCCAAAATGAAATAGAGGAAAAAGATTAGAAACAAAAATGAACACAATATTGAGCTGCGGCGGACAACATAACAGTCTAATACGCATACATTTGGTGTCCCAGAAGGAGAGAGGAGGATATGACCAGGAAAATATTAGAAAAAATAATGTCCAAAAATTAGCTAAATTTGATAAAAACTATGAACTCACAGATCCAAGCAGCTCATAAATCTGAAGGCCAAGAAAGAAGAAAACTACACTAAAAGCACATTCACACCCATATGACCTAAAATCAGTGATAAAAAGAAAATCATAAAAACAGAAAAAAGAGATAGATTACATATAGAAGAACAAAAACAAGAATGAGAGCAGACTTCTTGTCAGAAACAACACAAGCTAGAAGACAGTAAAATATCTTTAAAGAAAAAACTGAACAAGAATTCTATATCCAGTGAAAATTTATTTCAAAAAAAAAAAAAAGAAAGACAAATGTGAAATAAAATTTTTTTCTAGACATACAAAAGCTGAAAAAATTCATTACCTACAGACTTGGACTACAAGAAATTTTAGTTTTTCAAGATTAAGGAAAAGAATACCAAATTGAAATTTGGACCTATAGAAAGAGCACCAGAAATAGTAAATATGTGGGTAAATATAAAATGGATTTCTTTTTCTTATTTAAAAAATCTCTATAGGGGTGCCTGGGTGGCTTAGTGGGTTGGGCATCTGACTTCGGCTCAGGTCATGATCTCACAGTTCGTGGGTTTGAGCCCCACGTCGGGCTCTGTGCTGACAGCTCAGAGCCTAGAGCCTGCGTCGGATTCTGTGTGTCCCTTTGTCTCTGCCTCTCCCCTGCTCATGATCTGTCTCTCTCTGTCTCTCAAAAATAAATAAATGTTAAAAAAAATTTTTAAAAAAATCTCTACAGAAGATAACTATTTAAGGGAGAAACCACAACAATGCACTGTGGGGTTTATACATATGTAGAAGCAAAATATATAGCTTAAGCTATACATTACATATATAGCATATATGTAATAGCATAAAGATGTGGAGACAATAGCATAAAGATGTGGAGAGGAGCATGAAAACGCTGTTATAGGATTTTATACTGTATATGATGTGGTATAACATGACTTGAAAATACATTTGTTAAGTTAAAATCTATGCTCTAAACACTAAAACAGACTCTAAGAAGACAAAATAAAGAGTAATTGTTAATAAGGCAATGTTATAGGTTGAACTGTTTTCCCAAAGAATATGTTGAATCCCTAACCCCCAGTACCTGTGAATGTGACTTATTTGGATGCAAGGTCTTTGTAGATGTAATCAAGTTAAGATGAGGTCATTAGTATGACTGATGCCCTTACAAGAAGAAGGAAATTTGGATACAGAGACACACAGCGAAGATGGCCATGTCAAGACAGAGGCAGATACTGCGTTATGCTCCCACACACTAAGGAATGACTGAGGCTACCAGAAGCTGGAAGAGACAAGGAAGGATCTTTCCTTGAAGGCTTCGGAGGAAGTATGACCCTGTCAGCACCCTGACTTTGGACTATAGCTTCCGTGACTGTGAGTGAATGCATTTCTGTTGTTTTAAGTGACCCAGTTTGCAATAAATACTTTGTTTATGGAAGCTGTAGGAAACTAATACAGGCAATAAATGAGATAAAGTGTAATCAACAATAATAGTAAAAAAAAAAGCCCATACAAAATTATTAATAGCTGCTTACTAAAGTTAGTGTATTTGTTTAGCTTTAAGTGAAATGTATGATTAAGTAAATTACATCTACATTAGGATAAGCATTTACTCCGCCTCTATCATGTATGTTCTGCCGGAGGCCTCAGGCTCCTTCTCCTAATTGAACCCCAGGCAATCACTGTCATCTGTTGGGGAGCTGGCACTCATGATAAGACTCTTTGTCCTGGAATTTCAGAAATATTGAGGCCTTTTATATAGTCAAGGTATATGCCTATGTGTCTGTTTTAAGTATTATAGTACATGTTCTCTATTTTAGAAGAAGACAGAGCTGTATTCTCCTGTTAAGACACTAGCTATGATTTATTTTTGAGCGCTTAAACAGGAAAAGAAACCCTATTTAACACATTTCTGTGTGGAGGTAGATTCATTATTTAAAGATTTACCAGAAGATGATCTGTATACAGAAGTACATAATAGGAGAAGAGGAGAATGAAACCTATCTGTACTTGACCAATGAAGATCATGTACTAAGAAGAAAACTATTTTGGAGGAGTGTTCAGAATATCAACTAGGGGCACCTTAGTGACTCAGTCGGTTGAGCATCAGACTTCTGCTGCGGTCTTGATCTCGTGGTTTGTGAGTTCGAGCCCCACAATGGGCTCAGTGCTGACTAAATGGAGCCTGCCTTAGATCCTGTCTCCACTTCTCTTTGCCCCTCCGCTGCGTGCACGCTCTCTCTCTCAAAAATAGAAATATAAATCTTTAAAAAAATACTCAACTAAAAATTATACTAAGTCTTTTCAGTAAGTTTGAAACTTTTTTCTTTTTCTTTCTTCTTTTTTAAAGACCTTATTTTTGTTTGTTTTGTTTTATTATTGAGACAGAGA